>OW203766.1:21248051-22448051 GCA_934045905.1 Leuctra nigra
AGCTTCATCGTTTGCAGTAATTGATGTTTGACTTATAAACATGTTTCGAACGGCGTTGTGTTTTTTTTCCGGCGTCGTGACGCATTCACTAAGGTCGATCAATTGCGTCAAGGTCACAGGCGTCGCGACGCTCTGGAGGTGATAACGGACAACGACATAAGGGAATTAAGTGTTGGTTTTGTGACTTCAATGAAAATGCAGCCATGAAGAATACAACATGAAGCTGGGATCTTTATGACGATGAAATTCATTTATGATTTTAACCTAAATCTGGATTGATCTTTCAGTTTGCCTGGACAATTAGGCGAGCGTAACAAGCGTTATTATCATGGATTGGTTTTCACGGTTTGTTTTGTTTTGTAGGTACCAATGAACTTATCGATCAGTCATTTTAAGCGTGGACTCATTCATACTTTAGGAAAATCATTTGCTTTGTTGAAAAAGGAAAATTAATCGTTTGTAAGTCGTTTTTCCATTGATTGCACAATCAATAAAACCAACATTATTTTATCATATGTTTACAAATTTTCAGTTTAAATAAAATTTTGACATAGCTACGAAAATTCATTATGATGAATTTAAATTCACAGTCCTTGACAGTTGCAAATAGACAACAATTTTGTTTTTAAGGTATACTGTTTCCATTAATGTTTCAGCTATTAGGATTCATGTAGAATCAGATGCAATTAGATAGTTTTAATGTGGTCATTAAAAGAGTATGTTTTCACTATCCAATGTATTAATCATCAACTCATGTATGCATGAAAACTGCTCGCTTATCAACGCGTTGCACAGAGCGTTTTTTTTACAGATATTAGATACAATCACCATTATCGCAGTATGACCCATACTGCAGAGTTTTATGCACATCGTAATTGGTAAAGTAAACTATTGTTCATATTTTTTATGGTGTATAATTAAATTAATTATTGTGTGTTAGCGTTATCACCTAGAAAACGAGCGTGCTAATGCGTTTATAAGTTAGTTCGACCACTGGCACTATAATTTTATATCATAACACTAAATATGAATTAGTTTTATTAATTTCATTCTTGAAAGCGATCGCTAACATTAATCACATTATCAAAGCCTCTACGGCAATTTAACTTCTATTTAAAATGCAACATTTTGATAACACACTATTTTCACAACAATTTTTTAACTAAACTTTTACATATCATTTGAACCAGGCTCCCATTTTTTCACATTTTACTAAAAAATGAGACTGTTGAATTTACAACTTCCCCAAACGTTTTATACAACCTTATCCATGACACATGTGTTGAGAAGGTCCTTACATTTTCAAAATGTTGCTACGAACAGGGACATAAATTCCCACACGTCTGAAATAAACCATCCGTGTAGATATGTAGTACGTTGCAGGTAAGTAAATACTGCACTATAGCCACATTGCATGGCTCTAAGAAACTCATGGTATCAGATGGGGAGGTGACCTTAAGGCGGTAGCTCATGGTAAATTAGCGGTCTCACAGAAACTTCGTGCAATATTCCAAGTAGAAATGTGCGATGTGCGTGTGTTTGGTATTATTATGTGCAAGACTGTATTACCCTGTACAGTCATGATCATATGTTGGACCGCCTTTTCCATCAGCAAACTTTTTCAAGGTCGATGCCTTTATCTGGTTTTAAAGTGTACGTTCATACGTATGTGAATATGTAAATTAATTTAAAAACATAATAACTAATTATAATTTTACCCCCTGCATAAGATATCATCAGAATTAAATTAATTCACTTCATTTATGAAACAATTTCTTCCCTGGGTGATTTCGCCCCTTCCCCCCTCCCTTCCCCGAAATCTGACCATCATCCAAAAAATTAACATTGTGAACAAAAATAATAATAACTATGAATATTGGAATAAAATAATATATAGATCAAATTTATCTCTGAGGTTTTTACCCCCAAACCTGTCAGTTTAGCAGTAGATACATGTTTAAAATATCAATAATATCCCCCCCTCCTCCCCCCCCCCCTCCCCATGAAATGTCATATTCTTGCATGCGCCCTTGCATTCTTCAATTTCTGTAATCCTATATTTTAAAAATAAATTATTGAATTAGTGTACCTCTTCATTTGGAAAATTGTAATGAATCATATAAAAAAATACATTCAATTGTCCCTATTGTACAGTGAATATTGTGAAATACAATCTTGTCTTGATACGCTTTTGTTTGCAATTGAATTGGTATATTTGAATACAATTGTGTAATGTGGGCTTAGGAAAGGCCAAACTTTAGTAGGCACTTAATTGGATTGCTGCATTGGTATAAGAAAGCCATGACTCGGATATTTTTCTTTTCTTTGAAAGTGTCTTTCTCATGCAAATAAGTCCGAAAGTCTGTGAGTAAATGTGTTAAGTTTAATGACGGGAATTGATTTCTTCTTCGGGCGGTTTTCTTGAGTGAAATCGCTGTGGGAATGGCGTGACTGGTCGCCATCTTGGTTCGACTCATGGAATACATTATCTGAGTTGTGCAACCAACACATGCGGCTTTTCTGCGCGCTAGCGACAGCTGATTGTCGGATGATAACATGGCAAACTTTCCTCATACACTCATTTGTTAATTAGTTCGGTTTTTTCTTGAATTTATGAAATAGTTCTAAGCTGCCTAAAACTGTACTTTAATGCCAAAAACGTTTTGTAATTATATGACATTTTAAATTTGAAAAATGTTAGCAATTTGATTGTTTTCGTTGCTTAAAATATAAAAACAAAATTTACAAAGAGTTTCCGGAAATCGGTAAAATACAAATAAATTAATTTACATAATGTGAATTGATTTGCAAAAGTATGTCAACGCTATGAAAATCATAGTCATCAGAATATTTGTCCAGGCACAAAATAGTTAAAGGATACCTTCAACTTTAGAGTCCAGGACTATTTTAGGCAGTGGCATAATACCGGGTGGCTGGACCGGCAAATGCCAGGGGCCCAGGCACAAGGGGGGCACCACGGACACCAATCAAATAAAGCAGATTTTTATTAACTATTCCGAAAAAAAAGCCTAATAGGGGCAACGTGGTTTCGCCTCCAAAGTTGCCAGGGGCCCATCAATACAATCTCTATAGTTTCGCCACCGATTTGAGGTATTTCTGCGGTGAGGTACAGAAATTCAATTAAGACGGCTGAGTTTGACCTTGAAGAGCTTTTTGATTGATTTTAATCAATATCTTTTACCAATGTTATTTGTAATAAAATAAGGTCTTCTGACCAAACAAATTGGTAAATTTTTTAATTGACATTGAAAGCAGTCAATGAGTAATGTAATATGATCGACGTCTTTGATTGACTGGATAGTCTCAAGGTCATACAAACATTATCTTTGTAAAGTACCACTCTGGAACCTTGACTTGATCTTGGTATTGGAAATCTTTGGAAACCCTTCCCGGATTCCATGGGCCAGGAAACTGGAATCACCCCTTCTTTCTTTCTGTCAAGATTAGGTTATTTCCAATCCAGGGAAAGCCAGATAATCAGATAAGAATGTGACGCCTTTAAGGTTTCCAAGTGACATATGTTGGAGTGGGCGTGGCTGGGGGTGGCTGGGGGTGGGATGCATCCAGCTTCCTAGAGGAGGCGGCGGCACAGCGATGGATCCAAGACGGGACGTCTATTGATCAAGGTGATGGGGCAAGGGGGTGGGGTGGGAAGGGGGCTCGAGATCCACATGTATAAGGCCTATCAACAATTATTATTCCTTGGTATACGTTTTTACCTAATTATTCACTTAACGTGTCCAATTTCTGAGATAAATTAATTGTCTCCCCCATGTTATCTTATGGCGGAAAAAGAAAATCGTGTAATTTTTAAGCTAAAATGAAGATCTATTTTTTTTGTCTCGATAGATTTGAGCAAAAAACTTTTTTTATGGTAGACATATGGACATACTATCAGGAAAAAAAATTAAAACAATACCAACGTGTGCTATTTTAAAAGTTATATACCAAATTCGAAATGATTTTCCTATACCTCCCATCTTAAAGTTTTGTTCATCCTCTGATAACATAAAATTGAAAACTCATTGTTGGACTGGAGTTGCAAACTACAGAACATTAAATGAGTCTGTTGTACTTAAATATAGTTGAAATGTAGGAAAACGTATTTTTGAACTTGTAATTTCAAGAATATTTTTTTTTTTGTATATGTCGATCGATTGCTCCACCTTAAAATGATTTTTCCTAGACGATGACTTTTTTTCTCAAAAATTATGTTTGAGGTATTTGAAGAGTAAAATGCCGAAACTCGTAAGTAGGATAACTATGAATCCTATTTTTATAAAAATCAGTGTAAAAAGCTGCATAAGTCTATTTGCAGAGCAAATACCGGTGACGCAAAAAAATCCCCCTGATTGGGGGGGTTATACCAAACCGTAAATAGGATACTGAAATTGGTACACGTATTAGAAATCATACCAAAATTTAATATGTGACAGTTTCAAATATATTCATTCATTAAGAAAAAAAATAACAAATGATTGATGTTACGGTTGAAAAACAGATTAAACCAGACGAAATTAACGTGTTTGATGAGTTGATTTGGAGTTACTTTATAGGAATGAGGTGAACTTATGTTGATTTGTGAATTTCTAAACAAACTTTTTTTTAAATAAATTTATGCGAATTTGTCTTGGATTTATTAAGTGAGTACTGTGTGACTTTATGTAACTTTCGTATAACGCCATTAAACGGATCTCGCCGGATGCGAGAATTTTTCTGGCAAAGACTTCGTAAATGGGACGTTAATTGACTGTGACAAAAACTCTAATAACTTACTTATTGATACAAATAGAGCTCTGATTTAGAAGTGTAGTATACATACTGTGTTCTGACAGCTTACATCAGTAAAATGAAGGGTATAATAACAGAAAATATGATCTTTTTCGAATTAAAAAATCCAAAATGTTTTACTCTAGAGGGTTTTCATGACCCCAATTTCATCCCAGAACTTTCGTGAATGACATTTGAAAACACAATCTAGTTGGATCAACCATTTATTTCACTTCTAAAATGTTAAAACTGGAATTTTATAAAAATATTTTTTTCTTCAGTCTTTGCCAGAAAAATATTCGCCCCCGGATCGCCATCCACCCTGGGTGTCAGGAAAACATCATTTTTTGGCGAGATTTACGTAAGTTTCATATTGTAAACAAAAAACTCAAAAAAACTAATTTCAAAGTGTCAAAAACCAAAAAATGTTCTGCGGGGCATGGTGGGGGCATAGTGCTCTCCACCACCCCAAAATGTCATATTTTAAAAAATATTGAATATTTCAACAAAATATACCTCATACACCCCCTTTCACCTCAAAAACTGTCTCTTGCAATACCGAGGAAAGATCTCCATGTGTTTTCCTAGCTATTGCAAACACATGCTGCGAATTCACTTTGGAGTCTGGTTTCAGAAGCCGAAATCATGGATCAGTTCCTGACAAAAGTATTATGATTGTGGTCAAAGGTGAATGTTTTGACAAACTTAAAAACTTCACGTCTACTCTAGATTTAACGACTTTGATAAACCACTACTGATTGAGTTATACATTGGGACTGATAACCGGTGAACGGCATTATTGAAGTAATCAAAAATGTCGATATGTAAGTCTACCGAAAATTTGTGTCTCATTGGATTCGAAGCCACAAGCACGAGTTGTCCAGAGCTTCTATGAGAACTGTCCAAATTTTACTCGAATACTCTTCAAGCTTGATTCGGAAACGATGAATATTTTGAAACTGATGGATAAAGTTGCAGGAATCATTTACCTATCATTTACAAATCAGAATGAATATCGATATCGGTTATTAAATTATTTATACACACTTTTTACCAAAATTCTAAAATGATATCAAATAACGATCCAGTTGTGTCTAAATCCGCATTATATGCTCTTCAAATAAGAAGGGACATCATATTCGAGATTGGCGCTTCTGTGACAACTAGCGAACCTATGAACAGAAGAGAATGCTGAACTACGTGATGTCGGTAGCTCAGTCGGATTGTTGAAATTCAAGAAATTGATGATAGATGGCACGGTATATACGCATTCCGCAAAATACAAATGGCCGCGCACGTGGTCCTGCAGATGTCAATGTCAGTTCTGATATCAATATACAGAGATTTGCTCAGTTTGCTATGGTTCGTATTGCAATATGTAATTTGTAATGTGCTATGTGCTTTAATATTACCTACGTAATAATTTGCCTTTCTCTGCCTAATTAATTAAAATTCTCTAATTTAACCCTACTTTGTAAAATTTGTGAATGCACATCAGTTTCTCTCCCTAGAATTTACTTTATTTTAAAGAAAATGCACACACACAAATTAAGTTGAGCGAGCGAAGACACTTCTTTAAACCACAATAATTGCACAAGCTTAGAATTCTGGATTCACACATTGTATGGTGCAGTTAAAGAACTGAGGGTTAAATTACGATAAGCCACTTGCAATGGCGGTCTGGACGAAATCTCCCTTCGTCTGCTATTGATGTTATCTTAGCTTTATCTATCATAATTTTACCGACACGAGTTGTAACTGAAACAAGTTGTGTTGTTGCAAATCTGCTCTGGTTTTATGGGCAGTCCATCATTGAACCTAAAATATTTCAGAGGTAACCTGCGAAATAAAAACGCGCACCCCGACTGGGAATCGAACCCAGATCCTTCGGTCGGGTTACCGGCCCTATGCTTTAACCATTAAGCTACCGGGGCGCATTCTTAATCAGCAGGTTGGGTTGCCATACAACTCTTGCGAGTCCGAGTATCTGACCTATACACGAAGACTGAAGCACTTCGACTTCCTTTGACAACGTGAATACATCTCTCTCGAATAGTGTGTCTTCGTGTATAGGTCAGATACTCGGACTCGCAAGAGTTGTATGGCAACCCAACCTGCTGATTAAGAATGCGCCCCGGTAGCTTAATGGTTAAAGCATAGGGCCGGTAACCCGAAGGATCTGGGTTCGATTCCCAGTCGGGGTGCGCGTTTTTATTTCGCAGGTTACCTCTGAAACACCATCCCTAAGTGAGAGATTCACTAAATTTCCATCATTATCAAAGAACCTAAAATAGTTCTAAATTAAAGTACCTATATTTACATCTTTCAGCAACTCGATGGGAGACGCTTGGATGGAGGTCGGCACAGAACATTCATCGCCAAGAACACTTGCCACCGACTGTACCGGTCCACGTAACAGGATGATCTGATGCAGACTTGGATGCGGTGGCGGCGCAGACTTTTGTAAATGACTGTGGGTACACCGTACAATTGGGTGTATTTTTATTGGTAATTATCCTACAGGTGCTTTGGCTCCCGGGCTCACCCGGAGTCAGCGCAGATGCTTAGATTCGAAGCCCAGGTTACAATGTGACAAAATAGGATTGTACTAAGAGCAAAAATTAAATTGCCCTAAAAACAAGAAAGATATCTTTCTTGTTCTTTCTTCTACACCCCACAGACACAATAAGTGCTCATTTCACCCATAAGATAGAACACCAATGATCTGTTATGTAATCTCATTAATGCAATTGAACCAGTTGCCATTGAGCATTATGCTCAGAGTTGAAATGTAAAGATGAGTCTTATTTCCTTGTTAATCAGTGAAACCAATTGTATGCTGTTTATAGCTTTGTAACGTGATCCAGTTTGTTAACAAATGAATGTTTGTGGCAGTGCTTTAGGAGGGGGTTGGGGGGCATGGGGGGCACCTCCCTCCAGAAATTGCCTTGCCCCTATGCGGCAATATTTGTATGGTAACGCCAGTGATGAAAGATGAAATGAAATTGATTTCATCTGTGTTTCAGATCCCAAGGATTGGATGCTGTAACTCGTACTGGACCGCTAGAATCTCAGCTGATCCCGGATGCCCTCGTGTCAGATCTTTACTGTTCCAGGTAAATATTGCTTTCTCAGTGAATTCGTAGTAGAAATATTTCTGCCTTGTGTAATCTTTAAATCAAAATAATTGTACTAATTTATGGTGCATTATGAGTTTGCTTTAGTTTGATGGTGCTTTTGAAGATGCAAGTGTTTCAATATCAGATGCTATCGTATCTTAAAATGTGTTTACTCTAATGTTAAACTAAATATTTTTGAAAATATAAGTGTTTATGAGCCAATTAGATTGATAAGTAGTAATTGGCTTTTTGCATTACATTGGCTGAAGAATAGATTTAAAACAGATGTTACATCACACTTTGATGGTCAGAAAATCAAATTAATTTTGTGGATCTATGAACATAAAATTATGTGTAAAGTCTCGCATTTTTGTGAAAAAAAGTCAATATTTAGTAGGTTAGTAATTTACTTTTCTCATTGTTTCCAGATCAGGATGAATAGTACTGAAATTCTGTTCCACTGAAGGATTGAACCGACCTTGTGAACTTGCTGGTCTACAACGTGGTTGGCATAACATCCAGTTATATTCAGTGCTTATTTATTTCATACTTTACCATTATGTTTCATTCATTGTTTTATTTGTACATAATGAAGTAATTTCCTCATTTTACTCCCAATTATGAAATACTTCGTGGAGAGGTTGTAAAAGAATGTATAATTTGAAAGTTTAATTAGGAGGGTATAGCCCTTTTTTACTCTAGAGATGCAACTTATTGAATATAAGGATGGACCTATCATCATTATTGTAATTTGTAATAGTGTCAATACAGTTTTAAATTCGGCATATCTACGATCATGGATTTGCAAAGTAGGTTCTCTATTTCCACGATTTTGTTTCATTCACTGTGAGTTGTTACCACATGTTGATGCATGCTGTCTACAGATAAGAATCCACATCCTGCAAAGATATGCACTTTCCTCTCTCATACATGCATATAACGGATTCAGTCATAGGTAGAGCCAGTTTTAAATGGTGATTTTATTTCTTAAAATTCGTTTTTAAAATCATCAATTTCGTTTTTTGTGTTTTTTCTGGAAGAGGGATTTCGCGATTTTGTGTTGATATTAAATTGGTTATAAAACACATTGTAATAGCCCCCAGAAACCATAATTTGATGAAAAACATGTATGCCACTTTGGAGTAGGGATTGGAATGGATTGGTCATGCACTATTAGCACTGAAATAGGTTTGTCTAGAATGGTGTCTTTAATGCTCTGCACTGTCTTTTCCCCAACCCACATTTTCTCTGTGTAGATGATACATAATATTTAAAATTTCATGACGCAAAATGTATAGTTTGACAAGATATTTTCTTTCCCAATCCAACAATTTTCAGTGCAGTAATTGTTCCAAAATATCCTTCTGTGTAAGTAGACTATTGAAAAATAGTTGCGACTGGTTGAGGGTGGAAGGGGGTTGGGAAAACCGGTCGACCTTGAACAGATGGGGGCGCAAAACAAAGCAGCCTGGAGGCATCATCAACTGGTTAGACTGGTCTGGTTCACTTTGAGGGTGGGTAGCAAAGTGTCTGGCGAGGGGGAGGGGGTTGAGTGAGTAGCACATGGAAAGAAACTGGTTTCGTTTGTTGTTGTGTGACCTGTAAGGGGGATAAAAGCAGTAATTTTAATAGAAAACCTTTATTTCGTGGTCATTTCGCGGAAAATGTTGAATATCGCGATCAGGGTTGGATTTCGTTTTTTTTCGCGATGTAAAAATTGTAGATTTGGGATCTATACACAATGAAATGGATTTTAGTAGAAGAAAATAGTGCAATCAGAACAATTCGCGAATTCGCGCATCACCATTTAAAACTGGCTCTAGTCATAGGAAATGCAATTCAACTTTAAAAAAGTGGAAGAGATCAGGCTTCTCAATAAGACCTTATATTAATTATGTAGCTAAATATCCAAGAATATTGGATATTTAGCTTGGATATTATACATGATTTTTTTGTTTTCTGATAATTTACTGTTTTTATTTATTTATTAGGGTTTGAATGAGAGTAATTGATGTTGTATTGAAATATGAAATGTCTGTAATGATAAAAAATAAAAAATAATGATTTCAAAACATTTTACTTTTAGTTAACTAATTCCTCAAATACAAAAATAGGTATACTAATTTTAATAACTATTCGGCATTGGATCTTTATTAATTTTGGCGAGAATGACAAAAAAATGGAAAATAATGTAATGCTTGCTCATAATAGAGTCGATATCATTTTGTTCTCGCACCTTTAAAAGTAGATCAGAAGAAATGTTCAATTTTTTACTCGCATTTTGAAAAATAATATTTTAAAAAGAATGTTGAGCTATCTTGACCCAACCCTTCATTGGAATGTGATATAGTTTCAAAAAAGAAGTTTTTGAGTAAATAATGTCTCTAGGTCGAAAAGGAAAATGTTCCGATTAAGTTCAAACTTTGCATGGTGATCAAGACCAACTTATCAAAACTTTTTCACAATATTTTAAGCCCAATCAGTCAAATATTTATTGTCATTTTAAGAGTTTAGTATGGGTTGTCAAAAGAGATTTCTGGAAAAAGTAGATAGGTAGGCAAGTCACGACACAATGGATCTGTTATTAGCCAGAGTGTTTATGGAGATTGGAAAGTTGCAGAGAAAATCGTATTTTGTCGTATCGTATATCGTGTTTGGCTGGGGATGTTGCACGTTCTGTGCTCGCTCATCAACGCGTTACACTGAGCGTTTTCCTATAGTAAATAAATGTGTAGTTACATATCTCGAAAATAATAAATATGTATAGTTCCTATCTTTATAAACCCTTGTCTACAGTCAAGTCCAATAGATACTTCTTTTCTTTCTTTAAAACTCAAACTTTAAAAATCTTACGAAATAAACAATTACCTATAATCTCTCATGATTGATTGGAAGTTAAAGCAGGAAGTATGATTTTAAATAAAATATAAGATTAGTTCCTTTCAAACTAGGTAGGTACTTGACTTTCTTTCATTTTGTACTAAACATTTGAACTTATTGCTCCAACAGCAACAATCCGTCAAACGCCACATAAAATACTCTCACGAGACGAGACGAATCTATTAACAATATTGACACTGTATTAACTCAAGCGCTGGTTTTGACTCGTGAAAGGGGTATGTGAGCTATATCGATCCCCCGGCTTGCACTCTATTGATCGCCATGGGGTGGCGCCAAGGGGGTGGCGCCATGTCAGCAGCACGCGGGAAACACAGGGAGGCCGGGTTCAGACCCCGGTGCGGTGGCATCGAGCTTGCGATTACCCTATAGAATACAGGCCCCAAGATTCAAATAAACAATCCAACATTTTAAAATATTAAATTGCCTAATTTGCAAAGATTTTTGTAAGAATTCAGTCAATAAATTCTTCACTATCACTATCTCCCCCTGCATGTTTTTAGAACGAAATTAAAAATGTGGATCACAAGGCGGTTGGAGGGTCGGTACTTTTCATTATCATAATTTCCCATGGTTATTACATAGATTAAGGGCGAACAAGTCAATTAAAACACGCAAGCCCTTCTACTAGATAAAAAATCACTCTTCGATAAGGTTTCTGTTACCACAATGAGTCAATACATGCTCTGTGCGCCGGCAGTCATGAACACTCTATTCTTTGTTCCGTGCGCGCTTGCGGAGCGGGCCGCCATGTTGGAACGCGTTCGGGTGCGCGCGTCAGTACGGCCCCAGCTGTCCGCCGTGACGGTCGCAGCAGCGATGCGGTACAGACACCGCCGTGTGCGGTCCCAGGACGATGGGACAACAGGCGAGTAACAGAGACGACGAGGCGGACGAGGGCTTGGACCTCGCCGCCCCGGAACAACCACCCGAGGACAGTGTGGTGAGTAGCGTTTGCACGTGTCCCGATATGACCGGTACAACTTGACCGGTCAGATCCCAAGAGCTATACTTCGTCCACACGTTGTTCTCCTCTCACAGTAGAATAGACCCTCGTAAAAGTGCAAAATCTACCCCCAGATTACCTGAAGTACACCCCCAACCCCAAACAATACCTGTCAACAACCCCAAAGAAGGGACGGTCAAGAATACAAAGAAATCAATTGATTTGTTACGGTCAGGTCTGTTCTTTCTGAGAGGAGAGTGAATGTACTGAATGTGTGTATGTACTGAATGTGTGTGAATGAGTGAATGTATGTCCTGCACGAAGTATAGGTTATTGTATCAGCAAATTCAACCTCTAGAACTAATCTTTATTCGTGTTCAGATAATATATTAGGTATGCTACTTTATAAATAAACGTAGACTATGTGAATGTGGAGCTCCTAAAGGTAAGTATACTCAAGGTCATGATCATATGATTTATGTCTCAAGTATACTGTAGAAGCTACGACCAAGGTAGGTTTAAGTGTTAACTTACCTTGGAATCTCCGCAATCTATTTCGTCAATTAATTTTAGCACCTTGGTAAACTATAGGCTCTGGAGTACGTGCTCAATCTACAATGACTTAGGGATAGTGGTCGAGGGTTGTTGCATAGCAGGCACAATATAAACCATGATGACCACAACATACGATCTAAGACATGAATTACTCTCTAGACTCTAGAAGGGCCCAATGCTCACGGGCCTGGTTTATTCAGGTACGGAGTAATGTATGAGGTTGAAGAACTACAACGCCGGCTTGGATTAAAGCCCTTTGTCGTTTACAGAGGGAGTATCTGGCACCTAGCTGACACCTTTGTTTAAAGCTGGTTTGTCAACTTGAAGTCATTCAATCTTCATGGGTCCCGATCACACATAGGAAACTAAAACTATCTTTAGATACTGAAATCTTCATACGTCTTTTGTTACGAATGGATAACCTGCTCAATCAATTATCTAACTTAGGGTGAACTTGAACCTTTGTTAAGGAATAAGGGAAGTTTAAAACAGTCTGACACATAAACAGAAGCAATAGAACTGCAACGTCTTGACTTTCCTTTGTCTCTTCTGTAGGTGTACGTCAACCCTTGCGTGACTACGGGGTGGTACCGAGGCGTGTGGGGGTTGTTGGTTCGATTCCAAGTTATAGTTAGTTTCATACCAACCTCCAACAAGCCATTTGTATTGACTACCAACCAAGGAAATCGAGGGCAGAAAAACTATAATAGTTTGGAATGGTGGTTGATCAAATAGGTTAGGAATCTCTAAGGTTTCTTCTGTTCTGCTCTGGAAGTAGGTGGTTCGATCCTCGTCGCGATATATCCTGATGATGGCTGTCGTTGTGATTTGCTCTGCGTAACGAACCCCAACGGCGTAATGATCCCCTCCCGTTGAGTGGGAAATGGCAAACACGTGTAGGTTCTGAAAAGTCAATAACGTAACGAATCTGTTCAGATTGTGGGATGTTTTCAAGGATTAGGAGCAGAGGATGCTGGAGAGGTCTTGCGTCATCACTGGATTATTCAACGGATTCCCTGATCTGATTGTATCGGTTACAGCAGATTGTATTGCTCACAAGATTGCCTGGAGGCATAAGAACCCACTCGAAGCTTGATTGTCCCAATGAATTTTGTGGATAGTGACTTTCAAAAGTTGTCGACCTGTTTCTCATACGAAACCCTTTTCATCCTTTATGTTGATCCGGTTTCCGACATGGGGATGTAATTGCCAACTTATGAAAGTCACTATCATAAACATCTCAAATGCGATAAAAACTATTTAACATTTTCAATTATATTGCATAAATTGTAAACTTGACTTGAGCTTCGGGCACTCTACAGGGTAAAAGCAGATTTTTAAGTTCTCTTGTGAACGATATTATTGGCGAAGTACAAATATTAACCTTTCTTTGAAGTTAATAAATAAATGGAGTTGATGATTTGGCACCGGAAACAATTTTCTTTCCAATTTCGTCGATAGTTTTATTTTGAACATAGTTGGACGTCTCTTCCATTACTTTATCCACTGCAAGAAATAGTTCTTCTTTGAAGAAGAGATTATTACTAGTTGAAGTAACATTCTCGACGTTTAGTTATCATCATGAGGATGTTATGTTCTTGTCGAAATCGTTTTGTTGGAAGTGGAAAAATACTAATTGATTCCTTGTTTCCCGATTTCATTATTTCATTTGAAACTCCGGCGTAAGACAAAAGACATTTGAAAAATATAATCGACAAACACAATTTTTAGTGACTCGAGTCTTTCTAGGAGAAAATATGTCCCAGTTTCTACTCGAGGAACAAAGAAACGCCACCGAAGTTTATGACTCCCAATCCTGGCTCAAAATATAGGGCAGGGCAGTTAAGTTGCACTGTGGATAGTGCAATTGGATGCTGCACTGAGGGTAGTTGCATCGAGCAAGATGCATTTCCAATTTATACTTTTCGTTCAGACAGTGAGATGAAATAATATTATTATTCCCAGTATATATCAACACCGAGATTTGGAAACACAGTTTAAATCTTAGGTCGATGACCAATAGCTTATTTTTGATATTGAATCATATGTACGGATGATGATTATAATAATAAGTAATTATAACCGATTATTTAACACATTAATTAATATTATATAGATAACAAAAATTGTGCAGCTTCTATATCTATATCAATTTATTAATGCAAGTACTTTGAACTTTCCATATTATTTTCAACTGGCAACTCACAATTAGATAATCAGTTTGCAAGGAAAACTGATTATACTGATTCAGAGGGGTCAATTGCATGTATATTCTTTATAGCTCAGCAGTAAAAGAGTTTCAACTAAAGTTTAATCAAAATAGAAGTGTGTACAATAGTCTCCAAGAGTTTTGAAACTTTCCCATAAGAGTCAATTCAATTGCTGTAACAGCCTTTTGAATTGACTGTACACTGAAGCTACAGATAGCCCATGTTGCCATGGCAAAAGGATGTTAAATTTGTAATCATAATGTTGACTAACTACTCTTGTTGAAAACAACAGACGCATTATTTGATTGAACAGATAACATACTTTGTAGGAAGGTGAGAGCTTACAATAGGTACTACGTTGCTGCTGGAACCAAAATAATACTTATAGGACCAGTTTGCCAATGAACTGCTAAATTCTGAACATTTTAGGACTGTATTGATGGCAATTCAACCAATGGCAATACTTGAATAGTTGCTGTACTCATGAGCACAATGTAAGTTGAATTTATAATTTAATTTTCTTTTCAAGTGCAAAAGTTGTCAATAGAAACTTTTTTTTGTCTTAAATATAGTCCGTTATATAGCGGCCTAAGTATTAGCGAATACATGCAGCATTTTAATCAGCGATGTTTTGCATAATTTCGCATTGAAAATAATATATCGGCTATCATTCAGGCGGAAAAAACGGATTGGACGAAGCTGGACTCTGGCGTAGACCGCAATGTTCATCAGCGACTGTCATATCAGTCCCTTGGATCATTCTTGATTTCTTGCTCTCGAAATGACTCTACTTATTCAGATTAAGAACAAAGACCCCGCGAAAACTATATTATCTCATCAGAATACTTACTATTTTGTTTATCGCGATCATAAACATACTTTCAACGTGTTATGTTTTTAATTCATTCTGTCTACAATTTCCCTGTTGCCCCACATCTCAGTTTGATCTGCAGTCTGGATAGAGAGTTTCCGCTTGAACTAGAACGCTGCAGCTGGCGTCGGCGTCCCGACGTCGACGCATAAAAATAAACCAAGACAAAAACACTTCGGTTGAACGCGACATGAGCTAGTGGTGTATTAGAATAATTTGCATTAAAGATATGCAGGCTCGATAATTCAATGTCCACTCGTATTTGTAGGGGAAACCAAATAAGTTTCTTAATATTTGGTGAAACTAATAAATGGGGGCTGAACCCCCAGACCCCCTAACACATAGTACCGTTGAGAAATCGCGAATTCGCATTGAAACGCGATTTCGGGAGGCCATGTTTCCATGATTCAGGGTCTCAGTTTGTCTAGGGGGCAACGTTTTCGTTTATCGGACCCCGAATTCTCTGACTCCAAATAGGTATTTAGTTAGTATATATTTTGCTTTAGTTTGTTTTTTCTTGCATTATCTTTCAATATTGATGTTCCTACAAATTTAAAAAGACGTGTTCTTACCCACAAGTGTATATATTTTCTCTGTTTTGTAATGAAAAATACGGAACGAGATGAAGAAATTGTCTTTAATCCACCTCACATTTTAAGCTATCCAAGAAATTGCATTCATTTCATTTAAATTTTAATCAAACTCATTTCTCCTTAATACAATCTTGCTTTAGTGGGGATTTTAACGGATTTTTGCAAATTAAAAGCGCCTTTGTTATTGCTTTTTGACAGATTTTAGGTTATTATCGCCCAAGCACATGGTTATGAGGATCTCGTAAAGGCAAATCAAACCACTACGTGATAAGTCATCTAATACATCAGTTCCTCTGCGTGAAATTAATGATTAATCAGTGACTCATTATAAATCACCGACTTCACTCCTGTCAGCTAAGCTCCGACTCTCTAACCACGCAACTGATGAGTAAGATATAGATTTTAAAAGGGTGACTCGTGCCTGTGATGACGTCATTCGACACAAAGACTCATGGACAACAGAAAAACCGACGTCGGGCGTCCATTCATCAACCTAAGCCTGGAACACGACGCCCGTGCCGACGCTTAGCGTCGTCGTCGCAAACAAATCCGGATCTGTTTACAGGCGTCTCAATGCAAGGCGAATGAATGTTGCTCTTCAATGTTTGCTCTGAGATTTCAGATAGGCGTTTGTGACAATGAAATGGGTTTTTTGAATCTAAAAACGTAATGAAAGTGAAGTAAAAGTTTTCTCGTTACAGAAATCCTGGAGGTTATTACAATAGTCAAAGAAAGTCTTGCTCTCATTAAAAAAAGACGCGAAATAAAGTGTATAACTCTGTGTGTGTGGGAGGAACGGAACGGAATAAGTTCTAAAATTTTTTGAAAGAATACAATTCATCCAGAGCTTTTTTATTTGGTATGGTAGAAACAACCGTGGAGGTTATTTTCACTAGTACTTTAGCCCATTTCATGTTTCAAATAATAATGTAGTTTTTGATTTTTAACTTGGTGACATCTTAATATTTTATTTTATGTTTTTACTTAAGGGAGGATGAGGGTTGTGAGAAAAAGCATCTACATTTATGAGTTGACTTGGAAATGATAATGAAGGAAAGGGAAGAATTACATGGAGAGGGGTGAAGAAAGAGTCAGGTGGACACTTGCCCCCAGGGAACCAGTTTTAAACAAATATCACATTTAATTAATTTCTATGAACCTTAACACCCACGGTTCAAACAAAAGAGAGTTACATTATCATTTACAGGTAATTCTGTAAAAATTGTATCCGGACTCCCCATGTCACATGTCTAACCACTTTCATTCCCCAAATATTATACTTTGAGTGACTCAAATTAGAGTTTATGTTGTTTAAAAAATGTATTGAGGGGTAGCTAGGAGGTATAGGACCTAGACCCCCATTATAAATCACTTGTTCTGGGAAACATCTTCCCCTTCACTGAATTCCCGTGACAGATTTTGGGAACAAGTGGATAGAGTATGAGCATAGTTGCGCAAAATCAGCAGCTGAACGAAGTATAGTGAACGAAGTGAAGTGTTTTATTTGCTTTATTTATAATGTTTTTGACCGACTTGTTTTTAATGAAGGCACGTGCTCTCTTTCACCATCATACTTCTCTTAGCTCTGGAAGGAAATGTCTCTGTCAGGCCTGGACTATTGTGACATTTCCTAGAGCTGTAATCAAATGTTTGTCGACCGCATTGTTTCTCATTGTTAGATTAAAACCTCATTTGTATTGTCTTTTATAGCAAGCATTCTCAGTTCATTGCACATGAGTCTAACCAAGGGTGGTAAAACCCTATTGCAACTACCAATTCAAAAGAACTTTAATTGTACGAGTGGAAATACAATTTGCTGTCGGTATCATTTCAAAAAAAAATTAATTTGAAGTAATTGAGAGAAAAACAATGCGTTCTACATAAATTTAGATTGTTAAAGTAAGGTTATAGATTTCATGAATTTCAGAATAGTAGAAAATAATATTTACGTTTATTAAGAGGAAAATTGATTGCATGAAGGAATAGTAACACAGGTCAAAGATGTTTTAGTGGATTCGCACGGCCCTAATACGTCTATGGATGAGACGTTGGAATTGGATGGATTGGTAAGGAACGGAATGGCCATTTGGACTGAACGAAGGATGACAGTTTCAACAAACAACAGACAACCACGGAGCAAGTTGGCTAAGAATTTCCAAAGTCTCAAGTTCGATTCCTTTGTCGTCCTTCCTGACTGAGGTTATTTTCTTGCGGTTTCCGTAAGTGAAGAGGCAAATGTTGGGAAGGTTCCCTATTAATAGACCACGAACAACTTTTTCCATCTCCTTATCATTTCTTATCTCCTTATCATCATCATACTCATTCATCTGTCGCCAATAGCCGATTTGCAGAACAGTTGTGTTTTAAAGACCACTAAAATAAAATAAAAACTATATACAATTAAGTTTAACTGTGATTGATTGGACATGTGACCTCCAGCGATTGGAATTTAAATTTGTTTTCAATTAAGAGCGAATTTCAAACGATTATTTTAGTCCCATCAAAATTAAGTTTCACGAGATCATTACTGACTGACGGTCGCCGGTTGGTCCAGAGTTTAGTTCAAATTCCCAGAACCAGATTAACTCTAAATTGTTCACGAATTCAAAAACATCTATTTTTATTGCTTTGGCCGCAGAATGTTGTTTTCTTGATCATATGGATGCTATTCAGGTGGATAAAAGAAGAAGAGAAGCCAATAACTGTGTAGTTTGGAACTTTTTCAACGGCTCGTTGGCAATCAAGCAACGGAAGTTCAGTGACGAGAACATCCTGGATACTAGGCAACCAGCAACACACGTCAGAGTAGGATACTGCCCGCAGCACACGCACGCAGAAGCAATTAGTTGATGAAGGTGACATAGATGGCGGATGGAGCTTGTTATGAGTGTCTTGCGTTTTAATTGCGATATCTTGGTTCATTAAATTATAAAACGAAAACTTGGAAACGGTGCAATTGCTAAGGGTGGGAGGGGAGGGGAGAGTGTGAATTTACCCCCAAATTCAACACATTTTTTAGTGAATTTAAATAATGTAGAGATATTTAATTAATAGCCGAGACGTCAATGATATTTGATTTATAAACATTATTTTTGAATGAACTTGACTTATTTTGTATCTCTACTTTTCAGTGCTGAATATTTTGATTTTATGTGTTTTTTTAATTGAGAAGATTAGACTGGTATTTTTACAATGAGTGTTTTTTGTGGGTATACCTACAGGTTTTTAAAGTGAACTTAAAGTGGTCCCACTGCTCCAGCCAAGGTGCTTAGAATTCGCCGTAATTCATACAAATCTCTGATGAAATAATACCTCAAACAACAGCATAAAACAATTATATCTTACCGTGTACTCCAATTATATGTTTTTAATTGAAGTTCCAATTAAACTATCCCAAAATAATTCATATTTGTAGTGCAATGTTGCCAGATTTATGGTAAATTTTACACATTGTACACATTTTCTTTCTTATTTGGCCCGTGACCCCATATTTTCAAACAGCAGTCCTATTCTAAAAATTATTATCTTTAATTTGAGACTATTTTCAATAATTTGTCATTCCTCTTGCGGTTTTAGGAGCAATTTAAGGCCAATTTTCCAGGACGATTTCATGTCTCCCTGTGTTATCTTATGGGGGAAAAGATGATCTTCAATCAAGAATATCTAATTATATGATACCGTAAGGGGCAAATATTTTTTGCTAGTTGTATGTAATATGGTCTCATTAATCTTTGGTGTGAATTACAGCAAATTCTCATTCCTATGCCGAAACGATGGAACCACTTTAAAACATACAAATGTCCTGAACCCTCAACCCTTCTTCTCGATTCCCACTTCCACCATTTATTACTCGAAAAAAACAGTGAGTTAATACAAATGACAAAACACATCAATTATCTTTAATTCTTTGAAAAGAATCTGAATGCCTGAATGAAACAATTCCTCTGAGAGCTAAATGAAGTTACTGGCGCATGGAAAACAAAATAATTAACAGCGCGCCAGCAAGTCTGGCGCATGGTTCTGGCACAGATGTCGCTAGTCAGTCGCAGGGCATTGCCCGATGCCGCCATCACAGCTAATCAATCATCACCAACCGAACGTTTAATCACATCACATGTGAACAATCATTGATTATCTAAATGGTTATCAACTCAGCAACAGCACACTCGAACAATAAAAAATTAGAAATTGTCCAATTTAAAAATCACAATTGATTTCAATCAATCGAATTTCCAATGTCATACTTTTCAATCCAATCCAATTCCAATTTTACAATGCACAAAGATTATTAAGTATGGTTTTTTACAGACCAATTATTTCATATAATTTGTATCTGTTCAGACAGTAGAAAAATAGAAGTCAATACTCTTTTTTACAGGATTTAGGTAAGTTGTAAAAGTAGATTAATATCATGACTAGACTTTTGACACCTTAAAAGCTTTCTTTCAAAAGCATGAATATCTCAAGAATTTAGACTTCTATATCGATTATATTTCTCAAAAGTTTTATTTGATTAAAAAATTGTGGTCCTAGCATATTTTTAGAAACAAGCTATAAACATACATGTCTCCAGATATCTATAGAGCCATTTAAACATGGATATGATTCCTATGTCCAATTCTATAACTTTGTCCTCCGGAAGCACTATTCTATAACTTTAGAATTCCCAATACTGCTGGAATCGGATTCCAATTAATGGTAATCCATAAGGCCGTGAATCGGATCGGATTCCAGCATAATCGGGATTTTTAATGTTATAACATTAAACCATGGTTTGATAATGAGTAAATACTCAATTAATATTTTTTCTGTGCATATTCTATAAACTCGTATCTATGTTCTTCACTGACCTGTTAAATTGTTATTATCATAGATGTCAAAGTGAGATTTTATCCCACAAATCACTTTATATTGGTTTGAATTGCTATAAGAACAAGATGAAAGATATCATTTTGATACTTGAAAACGAAATATTTAATCGGCGAATGTAATAGGGTCTAGCTTATCAGATAAGTATTTTAATTGTCGGTGTTTGAAAGAATTAACACCAGTCAATGTCAGATCATTGTCAAGAAAAGTCACACGTGAGTCTTTCTTCTTTCTTTTCTCAGAGACAATTATTAGAAACTATTCTCATCTGTTGCCATGGTAAAGAACTCAAAAGAGGTTCAATATAAATCTTGGCAAACGTCTTCAATGTCAAACCAAGGCTAAACTAGAGATCTTTTCCTTGGAAAAATGTGAACAATAGTTATTTCATAGTAAACAAATATATTTATTGGTATTCAAAATTAAAATATCGTATTTTAAATGATTTCCTGGTAAGTTGTTTGCAATGACAAGAAAACGTCAATGAGGAAGGGAATTCAATAAAATCAATATGGATGTGATCACGACAAATCATATTTAAAGACTTTCAAATATTATAGATATATTTTATAAAATATTCTGTGTGCATCGTATTGTTGTTTGTAACTCTCTATTCGCATAGCAATCATTCTAGCTCAATCATAATTAAACTGGTAGGTACAAAGAACCTAGCCCTAGCCAAAGGCTGTTACAACAAAGAGAATAAAAAGTGTTTTAAATACACTTCACTTTTTGCTCCACCTAGTTACGTCACCGAGTTCATAGACCGCCAGTCACTTGAAATTGTAGTCAGCCCTTTAAATGAAGTCAATTATTTCGAGCCACCAGATGAGAGAACAAATATTCATTTAGATTAATTTGTCGAGGAAACTGGATAGCTTGCTAGCGTGACGCAAATCGTGAAATTGTTTAATTGATCTGGGAACTTCTGTCAACGGAGAGACTCGAACACTAGTCCATTTGCAAACAAACCCAAGGTTCTCAGGCGCTTGAAGCTCGTGACGTGCCAATGTAAATAAGATTTATATCTAGTTTTATATTATTGACAAACAGAAAGAAGTGACATTTATTAACAATTAAACAATTATTATTAATCATTCTAACTAGAAGCCGCATCACGCAATGAATTTATTCTATTTGTTTGACCTCAACTTACTGATTAATGATTTCAGTTTTTAAGATTATTATCGTGATTGGAAGCGACAAAGTAAACGTTTGTTAAAATACGCACGGTTTATTTTAATTATATAACGTGACTATAATAACAATATTTAATACAAGGTCTTCCTACTTTTATTTACATCGTTGATCCTTTTTACTGAAGGATAAAAACGACAAACTTAAAAAAGCGAGAAAACTTTTTAATATATCCTGTTTTCATTGCCCCTGCAGCTTTAATCCACGCAACCCGCCGTACAGCAACGCAGAGCGGGTAATCTAATTAGGGAGAACGAAAACTTGAACAAGAGTTCTGACAAATATTATGTACTTTACTTTTAACGTGGGAAGTAAGAACTGAAAAGAAATACGATAACGAGATGCTCATTTTTAGGAAATCAGTCTGTGCACTTTAATTTTTTCGAGATAATGATAATGGCACAAGATTTTTACAGATTATTTTTCTCTCGAATGAGATAATTTCGATATGGATGATATAATAGACTTGATTTTATCAACTCTGTACCTCAGAGGTAGAAGGCCGGAAGTCCATTTCAGTGATTCTTGAGATGAGCTAAAACCGCAGTTATTCTGCGTCCATCCAATCACGTAATGACATGAGTCATTGTGTAAGAGAATACTTCAACTACATGATTCCAAAAGTGTGCAACGCAAAATCGAGAATATTTACTTCCGCCCTTCTATATCTACGAGTTTCAAGCATCAAGCTCTCGTTTTATAACATTCCAACTTCATTTTTGAATTTCAAGTGCATGTGCGCATGAATTTAAATTAAAAAGGTGCATAATCTTGCACGCAGTTTTTAAAAACATGTAAAAGATGTTAATTAAATCTGTATGTGTGCGAGTGAATAACCTTCTTCCCGTGGCCTATCACGTGATAAGGCTGTGGTCCGCCCATCCTCGCACGGTGATAACACATATCATATCGGCAGCATGCACATGTTCACACTCGCAGTTCGCTGACTAGTTTGTAAGCAAGCGGCACACAACAGCCAAATCCAAATTAAGTTCTAGAGGGTCGTGTCATAGATAACAACCCCAAGATTATGATTGAGTGATGTTTGTTTTTATCAACTCCGATCTAAATTAAAAAATTCCTTTATCCCCTATTATTCGATTATCTAAACATTCGATTTTCCTCAATATTTTTCAAGGATAATAGCGAAATGAAAACGGTTGTGTTTGAAAGCGTTCTGGCAATTAAAATTGTTTGTACATTCTAGCATAAATTCCATATATTTAAATAAACATTCGTTATAGTCACATATCTCACGGGCAAAACTGCAGAATAGCTTAGTCCACATTTTTCGAATGACAAATTACCGATTATTCGTCACATATGCTTAAAATAATATCAATTCAGCCAATGAGAACATTGGTGGAGCTCTTCCAAGGAATAATAATATTTTAATAGTATTTATTTGTGATTTCGCCATATCCGTAATAAAATTGCGTAATAAAATAAAGTATGTTTTTCAATATCACTTCAAACATTTTAAATGTCGTTATTTTATATCTTCGCTACATTTTGACTGGTGTAATGTATAGATTGGCGTCTGGATCGTAAAAAGAGTGTGTTATATAATGAATGATATTATAGGCTCATCCTTGGACCGGCGCCCAATGCCGGACATTCTCGACGCCTCCCCCCCCCCCCCCCCCCTTCTCCTCGGACGGGCGTCGCTTGACCTAGGGCGTCCTGACGTCGCCGCGTCACTCGAACATTCCTCGGAAACAATTCCCACAGTCGATCAGCTTCATGAGGGTTTGCGATGGCCCTGAAAAGGGTCGTTTGTTTACGACTATCTTCAGATATCACCGAAGAAAAGAGCAAATCATCTGACCAAGATTCTTAACACATTCTCAAGTTCATTCAACTAACACTTGATTGTCATACAGCCTGAATATTTTGCACTTATATTCAAGGATTTGTAAAACAAGTATTAGGTTAGAGATTTATGGGACGTGAAATTATCCGTAAAATATCTCTGTCCAGGCAAGGGATATCCCTGTTTCCAATCCCGTTTCTGCTGGATAATTTTCAGCTTCCATAAAATCCAGCTTCTCCGATCTGTGTTATTAGAGCAAAGAAAATAAGATTCATAATAAATGTGAATTTTACAATTTTTTAATTTGCGGGCATCAAACTCGACAGCAAGAAAAAACTAATACATCTTAAATTATAGTGTTGAGATGTCAAAAAAAGGCAAAATAATTTTTCTAACAATCTGTTAGCATGTGAAGGTCTGTGAAGTAACACGTGTTCTGTTTCATGTCAGCTTTTTGCTCGCTGATTCCTGGAATATCTGGCATTCGTGACCAAGAGATCGTTCTGCAGAGTGCACAATTATGTAACGCCAGAATCCATAATCCATGTTATTAGAACCAGAGTCACTGCTGTTAATGTATACCAATTGATAAGCTGTCAATTGTCAAACAAACATTACATATTATGTAATGTCACCGGTGTTTGCCTGCGGGTTTTAAAGTCCATCGTTAGACTTCATCATTGTAAATAAAGTAATGAAAAATATTGATTGGAAGAATGTTTGTTTAATTAGGAATATCATCCGAGTTGGGCTAATGAATTTGCGCACGCTACGTTCTTTTTGTTACTAGCTTTTCTCGTGTTTGTTTGAAAGGCACTGAATACATACCAACCAAACAATGGGAATGTATTTGCAAACAAACGTTTGTAATTGAGAATACAAAATATATATATAAAAAAACGTATTTCATGCATAGCAAATATTTTTAAATATTTTTAATGTATGCGAAATTATAATAAGTTTCGGCGAAATGTTAAATAATGCTCAAATCCCTTTCATCGGTTTTAAAGCTCCTCTTCGACCTTTAACTTGGATTTAAAATCACAGAACAACAAAAACAAGTATTCAGTCCCCTCAATCCATCATCCAAAGGGTGAACCAGTTTTTTTTTAAAAACATTTCAAACAAGTTGAACAAGAATCGAGGCATGGGTGTTGTCTGGTTTTCGCACAATGATGTGCATATCATTGTAACGTTGACTTCCCCTCCCCTCCCCCCACCCACTGACACACACATTGCGTGGTGTGACGTCACGAGAACTCCCGACTGCCTGTTCATTTCGCCGAGCGAGGTAGAGCGGTGCGGAAGCCCGAGGTTTCTCGAGGCACACAACTTGATAACAGAAAATCAACGAGTAACGAACTATCGCAGGGAATTCATAAACCAGTGCGTTCGGTTTCATCGTTGTTTTGTGATTTTAGTGTTTTTCAAGTTCTTTATAAGAATGTTGGTGAAGTGTCACTCAGGAGTGTTCAGTTGAGGTCGGGAGGTGAACGTTTGGGTTGACACGAAGATTGAGTCAATATCAGTGATTTGACAGCTAGAAGACAAATTACATCAAAATGTCATCGAGGCCTGTGGCTCGTAACAATCGAGTCCGGAAAATTAGCAGGGTGAGTCAAATTACAAGTAGAGAGTGATGAGTCAAGAAAAGTATCTGATTGACGTTTACATCATCGAAATACGTCACATCAATTGAAACGATGCGTAAAAACAACTGATTTTCTATAAATAGTCATGTGAATAAGTTGAATATCTATTTTGTGTTCGCTTTGTAACACGCGGTGCGTTGCTATGGCTTCCTTGAAATCAGCTGTTTCTCTGTGCACAGTCCGCATTGTTCGCGATGGCTTTCTGCCTTGTCAGCAAGGTAACTGACACACACCTCGAGATAGCAATCGGTTATTTCAAATGCAGCGCTTTTGCACAACGTGACTCGCAAACGCGTTTTTTAATGTTGGATATCAATTTTGGAAACAGGTTCGCGTTTTTTTGCTTCAAATCTAGTTTTATTTTGTTGAAATTATTGATTGCGTATTCGAGAATCGTAAAATGAGTTTCTTTTACTCGTAACAAAATTATTTGACCTAACTAAAATTTAGCACGAAAAGATTTAAGAATAGTAATTTAAAGTCCCGTTCTAAATACCTACTGAATAAAACTTGGATGCCTCTACACTGAGTAAATTTAGTTATATAAAATATTGACTGTGTAACTAGGGTATAGCATGCAAAGTAAGTTTGTTTTGAAAACAATATGCTTTGTATTCTGTCAGATTTTGCTTTGTTTTCAACTGGGTATCGATTAGACAGAACGGCGTCGTGTGCTCTCTTGCTATTGGCTGAAATGCCACCTCGAAAAACATGGCGGCGTGGGAGGGTTAAAAAGCGCGGGAAAATCAGAACCCGGCACTCTTTTCCTTCTGTGACGTCACAGATAAAACCCAAACGTCCATAAATCTTTTCTAAAAGTTTTGTGATGGCTATCAATGTTTAATCATCAGCGAGAACTATACATTTCTTCGTGGAAATCTTTTCAATCCATTTGTCTTCTATACAACTTGGTTCTGTGGTAAATTAATGTTAAGTTGGATCCAAGTTTTAAAGTGAAAACTAATTAATAATTATAAACAATTTATTTTTACACTAAAAAAAAACAATACTAATACGTTCCTTTATCGTCTGCGAATGCCCACCACAATCTAATGAGGAAGAAATAAAAGTTAATCGATTATGCTTTGTTCGGGTTCCTAATCAATGGCATTTATGAAGCCTTGTACAATTTTACACCTATAGTGACAAAGGATGATCCAAAGTTTATACAGGATTTAGTTATCAATTCAGGAAGAACGTAATCACTAATCAGTATCCTGTTGATGCAGTAAAACAACCGTGTTTTGACCGAGTTTTTCGCACTATAGACAATGTTGTAAAAAGCGTATAAGCTCCAATTGATAGTTATGGAATGACATATTCCAAATTTTTTCTGTGTTGGTGTAATGTTTTTTTGTAGATTTTTAGCCCGGTCTAGCCTAGGACGTAAAATTTACGTTCTTATTCACTACTTATTCGTAAGTAGCCGAGTTTAGAACTGCTAAAAGAAAGAAATAACGTCAAAGGAGCGAGGGACTAGGAGGTTTGTGCAGTTTGAAGTGTCTTTATCGTTTACCTATGAAGCAGCTGAACACATTATCTGTCTCTGGTAAATGAATTAAAAATGGATAGAAGTATATGTGCCGTTACTGTGACATGAGTATAGTCTCATACACACACTATTTCCCCGGATTTCCACCTAGATATAGTATCACGCGGATCTAGTGTGTTTGTGTTGGTTCTTAGTCACCTGCATAGGCGTGCGCAGGAGAAATCATTAGGGGGGGCCAAGATGGGCGCCGGCAGGAATAATGCTAAGGGGGGAAAAGGCCTGGGAAAGGAACTTCCACGCGTTAAGGGGGGTGTGGGGGGCGCGTCCCCCCACTTTGCCCCGCAGGGCGTTTTTTGGTTTTCTGGCACTTCAAAATCATTTTTGAGACGTTTGGGAACCAAATCTCTTACTTATGACAAAGGGTAGATGGGGTAAGAGCCCCCAGAAGACGTGAGTCCAGGGCTCGTAGCCCCGGAGAAAAATTGTGATCCTTAAGTGGATTTGATGGATTTTTAAGAGTTTTGAACATAGCATGGTTTACAAAAAATATTTTGGTTGAAAGTTAAAAGTGCTTGCTGTAAGCAAAATAAATTTTTAGGGCAAAAACATAGCGTTTTATGAGAAAACCATGTTTCTGGAAGGTATCTAGGCAATGTTTTCGTGGTATTTTCTTTAAAATATTGTGTTTTGGATCAACCTAGTACTTCATTCCAGTGATTTAAGCAACTCCAGTCTGCCCCGCAGGGAGATTTTTTTTTTGTTTTAACCCTTTTAAAACAAAAATTTGACACTATGAGGACCGCATTTTATAATTTTTTAGTTAAGACTGATCCATTAGGGGGGGCCAAGGCCCCCCCGGCCCCCCCGTGCGCACGCCTATGGTCACCTGTATCATGACGCCTGTATCAAGCCAATCCCACAGTCTGTAGTGTTCATTCAACGACTTTACCTCTTATCTCTTACCTCACACGTGCGCATTAGATAACAGCACTCTCTCTACAATATTGTTTCTATAGTCACATTTAATAACGCACTGAAAAGCGTTTTAAATGCAATTAAGTACCAATTATGTGGTTTTTAGCTCGTAGAGAAATTCCTCTACTTCCTTGTTGACCTATGTACTGAAGAATCATACACAAGAAAAATATAATTAAGCATTGAAAGTCTTGAACTTTGCATTCGCTTTGCATTTAGTAATGATAATGATGATTTCAATATGCTTGTTTGTTACAATTATTAATTTTTCTATGTGTGAAGGTAGCTTCATTATCAACAATGTCTGTCACTTGACCTTGGGATTGCGATCACCTGTTGTTGTGTTCTCAACGAACCTATCAATCTTTTCGGATTGGCGTTTCGCGATTAATGGCGCACGCTTTGGCGAATTGTAGATTAGGATGTGACGTCACGTTAGTAAAACAATCGCTGTTGCTATGACAACGAACTGAGCTTTTGGACAATACACATTATTACAATAATTATTTTTTATTAACTTTTCACACAAAAATTCTTGTTCTGAATAGTTTTCTCTGAGACGACGTTATTACTTTTATCATCATGTTTTTTTTGTCATTAAATCAATAACATTAAGAACCTGTTTCTCAATGCCCTGCTTAACCATTAGTTAAGTTTTAAACGGCCATTCCAGGATTGTCATTGGTTTTTGCCATGGCAATAGTCCTAATCGACTGTTTAAAAGCTAGCAAGGTATTGAAAAAGTGACCCTTAATGTCAATAATTTCTTGGCGAATAACTGGAAACTATACTCCGAGATGTCTTCTGGATAAGAACAAGAGACTTTACGAATCAGTTTGTAGATTTTTTGTAAGAAGAAGTTTTATGTCATCTTGGTATGAACGTATAGGCTATATTTAAACTTGGTTAGGATATGTATTAAAATATCACGGGAATCGAACCTGGCATCTTGTTAGTGCAATTACGCGTTGTTTTCCAAACTGTCAATCGATGAAGGTTCCGATGGAGATGGGACGAACAGCGATCACTTTTATCATGTGATTAAATACCTATCACTCTGTTATGTAAACCATCTGTTTTTTCCTTATTCAAATGAGTAGGTTTAGTGAAGCAAGGTTGCAACCTTGTGGTTGTTTACCGGCAGAGCCGTCGAGACGTGCTTTGTTCCTTGGAGCAATGACACGTGCGAGAGACGCGTGGTGCGTTCTAACACACGTGCGTAACCACGTGGTGCGTTCAAACACACGTGCGTAACCACGTGGGTAGTACACGTGGACAGGTGCTGGACACGTGGTCGAGGCACGTATAATTCCACAGATATCCAAACACGTGTTCCCTAGGAATCGTGCACAGGCGCGTAGGAAGGGGGGGGGGGGGGTAGGAACTCGATCAGGATGACCCCCCATTCCGCATACAAAATTAAGTTTAGTGTCCAAGAATCAGTTAAAAATTGTTTAAATTCTAAAAAAAAAATGCGGTGCAAAAAAGTGAGTTATTTGTTGTAATTTGAGCAGTATTTGAGAATCGATTTTAAAATGTTGATATTCGAAAAAATGCCCTGCGGGGCAACAATTGGAGGTTGTTTTGCCTTAGTTTGTGCATTTAAAAGCCTCAAAATCACTTTTTATTGGTTTAAATTCTAACTTAAGCTAAAACTGGGGGGCCCAGACCCCACTTCCGGGTGTCGCAACGAACCCCCCCCCCCCCCCCCCCCTGATGAAAGTAGTTTCTACGCGCCTGCTCGTACATGTTATTGAATTTTCTACTAGTCTCTTCTTGGAGCCGCTTTTAATTACAGGGCCTGGCCAAGGCGTAATGGTGATACTGGCAAATCCATTGGACAGTGATTGGCCGTTAGCTTTGCAAGTGACATAGAAGTAATTGACCAGGGGGCTTATTCTTGAAAAAGTTATCACGTCATAACTCCAAGTTATGATGTCATAATGAAGTTTGTCCTATCTCTCACCATGTTAATATTATGACTTTCTTATGAGTCATTACTTATGACGTGATAACTATTTCAAGAATAACCATCCAGGTCACTAATCTGCTCTGACTGATAATAGAATCCGTATTTCATAAAATAAAACTTTCTTTGTTGGAAGGTGAAGTTGAGTTGGAAATGTTTATTCTGCAATTATGTATAATTGTTGACATTTATTGTCTATTTCGAATGGCTTGCATACTTTTTCATTCAGACATGATGGCTATTGGAAGCTAATATTTTCCATTATTTAAAAAGTCTATTCTCTTTCTTGATGTGACGCCATTTTCTGTAACAAGTGAAACAAATCGAGCTACTGTCACGTGTCAATCATAAAATGGAATTTGTCATCCAACTTTTACACACAACTGTTACGTGTCTTTCCAATGTGTCAATAAAAAGTCATTCCACATTCCCTTTGATTGGACACGACGCCATTTTCCAATCGATGACAAATGACGCCAACTGTCACCTGGATTCGAACTCGTAGACTCTTGACAGTGACGAATGCTCAGTCGGTTGAAAAGAATCGTCGATGGAGATGCATTTTACGATAGCCACGGCCTCTAAACTCGGACTCAAGGTCTGTGTATTTTTAAAGGTGGATTCTATTTCCGTGCTACTGGCTTACGCAAGATGTACTTCAGTTCCGGTAAAAGTGTCTAGATTTACGTTTGATTGGATAGATTGCAGGCATGTGTCAGAATTCCGCGAATACATCGAGATTTTATGAAGATTATAATTGACCTTAGAAAGTCGAACATTATTTGAATCTGACTGCTACACGGAAGGACAATTGTGACATTTTAATTGTGATTAATAAAGTTTGAAATTCCACCGGCTGTTTCAAGGCCAAATTACATATTTTAAATGGCTTGACAGAGTTAATCGTTAATTAGTTTAATTTAAAATCTCAGAAGTGCTACTTCGGGATTTGTCAATTATCTAGAATATGAAAACCCAATATTTCTATAGTCAGGTTAGAAATTTTCATTAACTTTACATACTTTAGCGTTGAATTTGGACAATAAGTGTACCCAAGTTGGTAATTTATAATCAAATGCATTAAACTTTTTATCAAACTCTTTATTGGATTGTACAGTTTTCATTAAACGTCTCTTCAGGAATTATATTGGTAGTTGGTAGACAAGTTCAAATTCTAATATGTTCACTCCAGAAATGGGTATCGACAAAATTAATTAATTTTAATTGCTCCAAAGATATGACACCAAAATGTAAGAAATAGCTTTTTAGACTTCTTGGCGGTCCATAGCAATGGTATAGTCCCGTAGACTTAAAGTCTTTACTCTCCCCCACGTCTTCATTGTGTCCTAAAAATTGGTGAACCGTTTTAACTCATCCTATTCTTAGAACTTAATTACACGAAACATCAAAGTGGTGAACTATCCGAAATGACGTTTAAACCAAAAACGGATAAAACGTCATCCACGATCAAAACCACTGAAATACATGGACAAAATCGAGTTGACATTAATCGACTTTAGTAATTAATATAAATTCTCTTGAACTATGAGTCTCTTGCATCTCTCGGAAGCAGCGTGAAGGGCTGATGACACGACGGCGGGCGTCTAAATATAGGCGTCGCGACGGCAGGCTAGTTCAGTTGGAAACACACTCTCGCATTCTCTCTTCATCATATCAGGAGCATGAGGTTCGGGTGTGGAAGGGAGATGGAGAGTTAGTTGTTGATCCAAGAATTCGATAACATTCATCATTGGGAGTTATTTTGATGGCGCTTAAATCTATGGATGTTAGCAATATCAGGCAATTCCTGAAATTTTGAAGATTGCCTATAAAATGAAAACGAGTATTTTAAGTATTAGGAGAGGACATGTTTCTTCAAAAGTTAACTATTATCAGATCATATTGAAAATTTATCAGATAAAAGTAATGTTTTTTTTCTATTCTTGAAAAAATCTATTATTTTTCACTTACCAACATCGCTCACATACAACTGTTCCGAACTCAATTAAATTCTTTAAACTTAAAAGATCTTCTAAAGAAAATGTCTCCTTTATAAATCGAAAGTAATCACTTTCGTCTTCTATACGCGCCCCTGTAAAATTTACAAATGTCACTACAACTTCCGCCAATCAAATGTAATTCGGCGCAAAACTCTGTTGCTAATGACCTGAATTTATGTCCCCAGGGCATTAATCCCTCCCCCCCCCCCCCCTCCCCCACTCGTCGGTTCGTAGTGATGTAATCAAAGGTATAATCAACGGAACCGAATGCCGATCAAACATCAGTCCGTAAAGTGACCATTTCGTGGAAAGGATTTTCGATAACTGCAGATCAATAATATCCATCAGTTTTCTATGTGAATCGACATAAATAACGTGAGCATGTGAATAGGTGCTCTAACAATAGTATGTAGTAACCCATAAACATTCTTTACCTTAGAAGGCACGTCCATGACAAATTATTGGTTGGCTGTGTTGTATTGTACAGGAAACATCAAGTCGTTTCATTTGAACTAATATTAGAATCAGTAGGTACAATTCAAATTTGAAACTAAGACTGTGTGGACACGTTTTCTTCGGTTGATCGTCCATAAAGCTTGGGTCGTTTATCACGACGTTTTGGCAGACTTGGTTCTGCCATCTACGTAGTGATAACGACCCTTTTCAGGGCCAACAATAGATCCTTCATCGTGCAACGTCAACCGAAAGAGTTGTTTGGCTGCCTTTGAGTCATTCTCCCTATTAGAGATGAAGTTGATTTTACTATCTTTTATGCCTGTTGTACTGTACACCGGTTGAATTATATTTGTTTGGATAATTTTAGAACAATGTCCCATTCAGTGCTGACTTTTGCAAATGCTGTTTACAGTTATCTAAAACATAATATTATATGGCTTTAAATTTCAATTGTCTTTATTCCAGGAACTATGATATAAAGAAAATGAGTCAAGCAATGCTTCCGTCTCACCTATTATCAGTTACGTAGAGTCACATCAGTTAATACTGCGTCATGTATCAGAAGACAACAGCTATCAGTCTCTGGTGGACACAGCAAATGCATTTCTGCGAATTAATGCGTATCTTATCACACTGACCTAGTTCATGCGGAAAAACGAATACATTTCTTGTACAAGAATGTCTGCCAACAATTGTTTGGCTTTCGGCTAAAACTTGAAACTATTTGGCTCGATTTACCCAACACAAATCTATGTGAAATCGTGGTGCACTAGATGCAAGCTAATCGACCTGTCAAAGATATACACTTGTTATTCCCATCATAAACAGATGTCTAAATCAGAACAACAAACCTCTGCTCGTAATCGTAAAATCAGATAAGCTGCTTTCTTTGTTGACATTTATGATTTTGCAATTAGAAATGTGATGTTGAAATTCGAGTAATAAGTTTTTAAACAGCTGAAGCACGAGTCTTGCACCTGACAAATAATAATGTATTTTTAATTACTACTTACCTAACAAGAATAACAACTTTGTAGAAAACGTACTTGTATTTGTTTAAAGCAGATCAAAGGATGAAAAAATGTGTGAGTTGAGAACTGAAATACCTCCCACCATGCTTTTTAAATCTGATTGATACAATTTTAATTGGAACGATTTTACAAGTACTTAGTTGAAGTACAGAGTTTTCAGGGCTTACACTGGCTACTTTTGTCCACATATTTTTATAGAAATCCATCATTTACCCACTTGTTTCAATGAATAGTTTATAATACCCATTTGTATTTTTGTGATTATTTTTTTTTTTATCACTAATTACATGAACGTGGCATTTGGATTGCAATAATTATATTACTTCATTTCGATAAGTGATTGGGATTGACATATAAATAGTGATAGAATCGCGTACCTAATTTTGTCACTTTCATCCACTTTCTTTCAAGTTCTTGTCACTATTACAATTATTTTAGGCATCTTTGACCACTATGTCAATCTTTAGCAACTATTGATTAGTTTTGCCCTGAATTTCCCTACTATACTTTGTCAACTAAAGCAACATTTATTACCAGCTCTCGTTCGCTGTTAATCAAGTGCAAATCAAGTGCAGCTGGCCAGTGTGAACAGCGTGAATGAAACATCAATGCATAATGAAGTGGTATAGTCCGGGCGGGATGTGCAAGAAAACGGCCCGATTGTGCATTTTGGTATAAAAGCACCAAATTTTTACCACACATACTAGATACCCAACCATTCATTAAAAGACCGGGAGGCATCTCAGATATTGCCCATGTCTCCCGTGGCAGCCATTTTAAAAAATGGCGAATATTTGATGTATTGTGCTAAATACGACGGGAATATGGCATGCAAAAACATATTTCCTACTAATTCGATCATGGGGAACTCGAATATGACATCAGAATTTTCCATTTGCTCATTGCTTACCCGTGGCAGCCATTTTTAACAGTGGCGACCATATTTGATATGACGGCCAAGCGATGTGGGCAACATGACATGCGACACCATCTTTCCCCCTAAATCGACCATGGAGAACTCGAATATGACATAAAAATATACGATTTATTTACTGGTCACCCGTGGCAGCCATTTTAAGAAATGGCGCCCACTTAAAAATGTCACATGAATCTAAAATTGTCATGCGACACCATCTTTCCAACTAATTCGACCATGGAGAATTCGAATATGAAATCAAAATACTCAATTTGCTTACTGGCAACCCGTGGCAGCCATTTTAAAAAAATGGCACCACATAGAAAACATATAAATCTAAAATTGTCATGCGACACCAATTTTCCTATTAAATCGGTCATGGGGAACTCGAATATGTCATCAAAATTTTCGATTTATTTACTGGTCACCCGTAGCGGGCAATATTTAAACATGGCAGCTATTCATAAAATAAGATATTTTATAGAAAAGACCGTAGTATGTTAACGTGACTTCATCCATGGTACAAAATTGAAACTGGTATTAGAGTATACTATTGGCTCATTATATCAATCATTTGGCCAATATAGTTTTTCCTACCTCCGTGAAGAGCCATCGTGGATAACAACATTGTTTTAAGCTGGGCTGCGGAATATGCGTACGAGGGCTGTACCGAAAGTATGCAACTTTGGCCATTAGCTTTGCTATTAATTGAAACACATCGTTCAAATTGCTCATGGTGATTGAGTAACACTTCGTCTATACAACGGTATGACTCAACATTCTCTGAGTCACAATATATGTGATTGCGTGATCTTTGAACCCAATACTCCAATTATATTTGCACCTGCCTATGTGCTGCTTTTTGGCAACATGCATTCGGCAGATTGGGCCAGTCAATGTATTCCCATCCATGTAACATCCAGAATCTTACACCTTTCAACTTCTACCATTCAGTTTTACTAAGGTCAATTTCGGACACGATTTGAGTACGCTCTCATAGCATTGGCTGTGAAGAAGAGGGTAATAAACGGTAAACCCCACATAAATTAAATTATATTAAAATTGTTAAACGGCGCGTCGACAACTAGGCCATTTTGCACACATTAGTTTTTTATTTTTAGCTCAGTTGTTTATAAGTGAAGGACATGGGGAGGGGTCGATCTATCGGACCCGATCTGGGGGAGTCTCCAACTGGTGGGAAAGCCAGTTCAGAATGGTTACAGACCTGGGAGAGGGAGACTTCGGGCCGGTGGGACCCGATTTCAGGGGTATCAGCATCTCGAGGGGGAAGGCCGGCCCGAGGGGTCCGCGAATTTGGGGAGGGCATGGGACTAGGTCGACCCTGAACTACACTAAGTTAAGGGCAGCTCGTAATGTGAGTTGGCCCCTTAAGCCACCACCACGTCGTCAATGTAGCAGTCCATCGGTTAGGAGCCCCACATATTTTAACCCGAATATTATTGGAGTGTTGAGTTCAACTATCGTGCAATCGCATCTCTTGAGAGAATGCTATGGCCAAAGTTGCATACTTTCGGGACAGCCCTCGTACGCATATTCCGCAGACCAGCCCAAGACAATGTTGTTATCCACGATGGCTCTTTACGGGGGTAGGAAAAATTATATTGGCCAAATGATTGATATAATGAGCCAATAGTATACTCTTATACCAGTTTCAATTTTGTACCATGGATGAAGTCACGTTACATACTACGGACTTTTCTATAAAATATCTTATTTTATGAATAGCTGCCATGTTTAAATATTGCCCGCTACGGGTGACCAGTAAATAAATCGAAAATTTTGATGACATATTCGAGTTCCCCATGACCGATTTAATAGGAAAATTGGGGTCGCATGACAATTTTAAATTTATATGTTTTCTATGTGGTGCCATTTTTTTAAAATGGCTGCCACGGGTTGCCAGTAAGCAAATTGAGTATTTTGATTTCATATTCGAATTCTCCATGGTCGAATTAGTTGGAAAGATGGTGTCTCATGACAATTTTAGATTCATGTGACATTTTAAAGTGGGCCCCATTTCTTAAAATGGCTGCCACGGGTGACCAGTAAATAAATCGTATATTTTTATGTCATATTCGTGTTCTCCATGGTCGATTTAGGGGGAAAGATGGTGTCGCATGTCATGTTGCCCACATCGCTTGGCCGTCATATCAAATATGGTCGCCATTGTTAAAAATGGCTGCCACGGGTAAGCAGTGAGCAAATGGAGAATTCTGATGTCATATTCGAGTTCCCCATGATCGAATTAGTAGGAAAGATGTTTTTGCATGCCATATTCCCGTCGTATTTAGCACAATACATCAAATATTCGCCATTTTTTAAAATGGCTGCCACGGGAGACATAGGCAATATCTGAGATGCCTCCCGGTCTTTTAATGAATGGTTGGGTATCTAGTATGTGTGGTAAAAATTTGGTGCTTTTATACCAAAATGCACAATCATTTCACATCCCGCCAGGACTAGTAGCACAGATCGTGTAGTGCGATTAGACTTTATCTCTCTCGCCTATTTGCACACATTCGTTACGCGTGTGAGCGTGCGAATAGCTGGACACTGACGAGGGATTTACTTGTGCACAAAGAATATTGAAGTAGTGGTGTACTGAAGATGACCCTCAGGCCCCAGGCTGGGTTTTACCTATAATTTAATCTAGGGTGCTTTGTTGAAATCAGGTGCCAGAAATCTCAGTCTATCTGTACTTTTTTTTGCTGAACCTACAAACTACAGGCTGTTTTTTTATTCCTTGGTGGGTTACTTGTAATGTTGGTAAATTCGCAGAATTTGTAAATTATCTGCGGTTTTGACACAATAGCATTTCTGACCATTTATACTTAGATAATTACAAAAGGTGAAATAAAAAGCATGCGAATTAATACATTTGGGTTTGTCTACTATTTATGTAGGGTCACATTCAAAAGAAGCCAGCCATGGGTCTCTCTTGCTTGCATTGGCAGGCAAGCCGCAGTACACAGATGACCGTATAATGGTCTACCCTCCATGCAATATGAGGGTAGTGAGTCAGATCATGTCAAATATCATAACATTAGATAACGATTCTTTGCCGGAGGTTGGCAACACAAATTACCTCTATGAAATTTGGGTTGTTTGGAGTCTAGACTGCGAAGAAATGAACGCGGTTACTGTAATATTTGCGTATTAATCCTGCCGAGAATGTAGTTCATATCTATTCGTTAATTTATTCCGTGAGGCACAAAAATTAATAATCAATACACATTTTCAATTCAGCCCTGTAGCCAACTTGAATTTGGCAGCGTTCTTTCGATTTAATCCATCAATAGTTCACTTCAGTGTTATGACTTGCCCATATAAATCATACGCCATTTTGAATCTTCTGTAATAATTATCAAAATCATCCACATTGAATGTTTGAATATTGTGTAGATTTTCATAATTTAAAGCCTAAATCTTCTAGTTACCAGCCCTCTCTTGACTTCTGCAACACCGACTCAAGTTGTGGAGTGGGTTTTTGAACTGCAGCCAGAAAGCAACATTCACGAATATGATTTACGTACTGAAACATGTATTGTTATGATTACAGCAATTATCAAAGACACGCCTTCGTTCTGAATTCAAATCGCACAAAACCGGTATTAAAATCATGTAAACAGTCCAAAACAATTAGTCACTTATTTGAGTTCTGAAACGTGTCGTGAAATATGCAATGCTCCTGAAATATGTCATAAAATGTGTCATTCTCATGAAATGTGTCATAAAATATATCATACACATGAAATATGTCATAAAATATGTCATGCTCATGAAATATGTCATAAATTATGTCATGCTCATGAAATATGTCATAAAATGTGTAATGAAAATGAAATATGTCATAAAATATGTCATGCTCGTGAAATATGTCATAAATTATGTCATGCTCATGAAATATGTCATAAATTATGTCATGCTCATGAAATATGTCATAAATTATGTCATGCTCATAAAATATGTCATAAATTATGTCATGCTCATGAAATATGTCATAAAATGTGTCATGCTCATGAAATATGTCATGAAATGTGTCACAGAATATTGCTGATTTATTCCTGTCACCCACACTGCAGTATGCTGAACACAATCTGTCCCACGAAGGTGTTGTATTGATCTCTTATATCTCTGAACACGTGCCTTCTGAATGTCAACTCGCATCTCAAATATCAGCTCCGCACAGAATCAAGATCTTACATAATCACGGCTCTCAGGTGGAATTAGCAGTTGATTCGATTGATGTAAATTTTTTAAACATGTTTAACTTTGATCTGTGACGTGGTGTCGGGTGTTTTGCGAACATGCAAATTCCTCCTCGGGCTGTGTGCTGAAGTGACGCACATTCTACTTAAAGTTGTGACTTATTTTGGCAACTGTATTTATAAACTTTCAATTAGTTTTAAGCAGGTTAATTACATGTACAAATATGTGAAGAGATGACGGGCAGGTGACATTTGTAGCTTTGGATGGAGATTGGAGGGATTTCGGCATTCGGTATTTGATATTATTAATTTTATTAGTCTTGTTCTTTTGAAATATTGCATTTTGACCCAATATTATTGTGATTTATAATGGAAACTGAGATGCAAATAAGAATTCGTTTAGCAATATGTCGGGGGACCCAGAGGGCTCTAGATTTAGTGATGATTTAATCTCCTAACCCAGAAATTGGTAAATAAGATTAGATAAAATACATGTTTTTATTGACTTTTTGGATCCAGCCAACAATTAATTTAAATGTAGGTACGATTTTTTTTTTTTTAATTGTATTTTATTATATTTTAATTGTGATTATAAACAAAATGTGAAATTTTAAAGAGAAGTAGACATTGAAAAATACTCGAGGGTTCTAATTTAATATGAAGCACATTCTTGTTTTCGTACTTCCTGCATATCTAGCCGAAGTGAAATCTGCTCCCAGAGAAAGAATCCTGCTTCTGGATTTCCTCTGCTTCACTTGAAGTCTCAATTCCTGACAGCCACTTGTCAGCCAGCGAATAAGCAAACACTCCACGGCCAAGTTACGAGGCAGTGTTGCGCGATCGCATTGTTCTACCACCGATATGTCTGGATATAATTAGCTCTCGGCTCCCACTACTTTACACCTGCACGACGTCTGGCAACGCCGCTTTCTTGCATCACAACTGCAGTTGCACTTGAGATGCATTTCGACATCGCGTTTAATTTCGTGAAGTGAGGTTATGTACTTGTTGATTTGAACAGTTCATGAGATTTTCGAACATTCGAATATTTTTAATTTCGAATGTTTCCTTATGTTCGACATATTTACCACGAGAAAAGAGGAATTGAATCTACATAAATGAGCTTTAAGAAATGAGAATGAGAATTATCTAAGAAATTGAACATTCTATTCCTTTTCTCTCTCGCGCGACAGAAAGGATCCAAATTTATTGACGCATACAGTGACAGAAATATGTTCTCTAACTAAGTTGACCCCTATGACTATTATCTCTATAAGTGTGAATTTCCAGCAACTTAGTAAGCAGTAAACTTAACCTTAGTGGCGACCGCAATAACGAAATATTATTGGGACAATTGTTTCCATGACTACAGAGTCTACTAAATTCTTCCCATAAGAGAGTTCGCGTTATTGTATTTTGGACTCGCCCTTCTGTTTTAAACAGGATTTGAGTTATACAATGGTCTCATTGTAACTTCTAAAACAACGTCAAACTTCGAGCCGATTGCCAAAATTGTCTAATTTAAACTCTTGTATCACTCTCTATTTTCCCTCATAGTTACACAAACTAACCGAAATAAACACGGTTAATTTTCATCCACCTGGTCTCATCTAATTGAATGCTTTAATGAATAAAGGTAGGAAAAGAAGAAGTCGCTTTTCCTAGAATTAATTTGGCAGAGAAGTCTCAACATCAACATTAGTGGAGTGGCGAAGAAATGACTCAATTCGCATACAAAGGAAACGATTTTTCAGTTGTCTTAGGATTCCTTCGTCGCCTTTTGTGTTATAATTCTCAGCCATCGGAACCAAACTGCGCCTGTCTTCAATTCAATCCTGTAAACAAAATCAGTGAAAGTCGACAAAACTAATTTTGTACTATAAAATTGAAGATTCCCATAAAATGTATACAGAAATTTAGCTATTCATATCTTGCACGAACTTCTTTTGTTTTATATCAGCAATGTAAAATTATTGAATTTTCCACCTGAGGACGAACATTACGTTGGCACGTTGACGGGTCAGATTAATGTAAATCGATGAAATATTTTTGTAATCTCCGGGGACTATACAATTTCCCAGGTACCCGATATAAAATATCGCCAAAAAAGTAGAAAATCACAGCTATTGCGTGTGCCATGAAGATGGTGGCAGGCAACAATGAGATGACATCACGTGCAAACAATTAATAAAAGAAGTTCTTCTTAGATCTGGTATAACGAATTATTTTGCATGCAAATTTAATTCATTGTCTATTTAACTAAACCAGGAGACCTATTCATAATTTTGAGAGTTTGATCAACATTAGTAAACGTCTATAAATATGAGCCCTGAATACAATTCTCACCCTTTGTTCCTCACCTCTGTATTTCCATGTGTCACCTTGATTTTATTGACTTGTTTTTCGCAAAATGGCACACGTCGTGTTAGTCTCGCGATTGTCAGTTTTTATTGCCGTAATAATCAACCTTGCCAAGCCAACTTCTCGGTTAACCCGTATTTTTCGCAACACCACCCAGCTAGTGTCCACATCTTTCAGCACGTTATCTGTGATGTAAAGTGTGAATGAGGATTTTGTGTTGATAACAGGACATTCTGTAATGAATTCTTCTGCCTTATGCGTGATTGTGCATCAATCTATAAATCATATTGTATAACATACTCATCTTATTTGGCATCAGCAGCCAAAATAACGTTTTTATTTGCACACGCCACTCAGTTCTCTTATATTTGGCTAGACTTATTGTTGATTTTAATATCGAGCTCACCTGTCATCCTGAGCAATATCCTGGATCCTGACGGAAATTTTTTATGGTATTTCGTATTGTTATGTATCAACAAGACACAAATAAATATAACACATGCCATTCTTCAAAGCCAATTTGCTTTTATGTGGATTATAAACTTTAAAATTAGTGAATGAATTAATTACAAAATATACATTTTACAAATTACAAAAAAAACATATAATAATTAATACATCAAGAAAATAATTTATTAGTTTATAAGCTCGTTCGAATAAAAATATGTGATTGTGAATTTATACTTGAAATACCTACTTATAAATCAGATATTGAAAGGATTTTATTTTTAATTATTGTTGCATTTGAACTTGATTTAATTTGGCCACAAATATTTCGGTGCGTCTAGTGACATGTTCTTGATACATGACCTATTGTTATTGATCTAGAATTGGGTCAGGTGGAACCACATAACAGTGATGAAGATCTATCGTTGCGTATCGCTGATTTCACTAGTGTTTTTCATCGATGTTATACTGTTACATGGACTCTATCATTTGTCACACTCCTCTTAGTGTTTTTACTCGTCTTTACACGTTTCCAGTTTACGAGTTGCAAACATATATTTCGTCTCGAGGCGACTCGCAGAGAAAATAAATCAAATTTGAATAAATATTATTGATATTCCAAGTGTGGGAGGAGGGAAAGTGGTTGGATGGAATTCTGGTTGATTTATTCCAGAATAAATCTGATATTTCATATTTTCATACGATCTCGCCCAATGCGTACTCAAATTTAGTTATAAATAGCACTCAAGTTTGACGGGTAAATGGGCTCATACATAATGTTTTGGTGCACTCTTTTGGACCCAGGTTCGATACCCACGGGTGCGTTTTTATAGGTTTTCCTCAGTCGACCGACAAATCCCGGGAAGGTTCCCTACTGATAGGCTACATTCTTCCGGGAAGATGCTACTGATAGGCTCCATTCTTATATTCTTCCATACTTACCTTTCATCTATATAATCACCGTCTAATCATCCTCTAAATCATATTTATTCTTCCTGATTAGTCTTATTGCATAAAAGTGTGACGATAACCTATAATATTCTGTTATAAAAGAGTCAGATTGTCACAAATTCTTTGACCTTTCGACCACATTGGGAAACTTATTTTAATCGCAACATTCCGAATTTCTCAATTCTTGACTAAAATCAGAGCCTTTTGGTAGGTACTCATGTGATGAACTTGGATTGTTTTAAAAAGTAAACATAAACGTATGGCTACATAATCACCTCATAAGTACATCTAAATAAGTCGGAGTATTATTCATACCGTGAGACAAAAGTGATGGAATACACACAAAAAGCTTTATTTTTTGGGTTATTTATGCGTTTCTACAACTTTTAAGCTCTCAAAAGTCCACTTTGAAGTCAGTAACCTTTAACGGCTGAGCTTTTTTGCCATTTTTGAAAAAGCGCATAAATATTTAAAGCATTCTTGTTTGGATTCTTTCTCTCTCTGTGACGCCGTGTGGAATGCTTGAATCACACTTATGACAAGAGTTGACTGTCGGTGTCAATATCGGTATTGACACAACTGCAACCAACACCTCCGCACGGTTGCATCTTAGCGCTGCACTTTCGTCTCCGTGTGAAATGCACGTCTCTTTCTTCATGCTTCAGCTCGGTAACAATAACTGCAGTTGCATTCTACGTATGTCATTGGCAATGTCACACTCAGATGCATTAGAAGTGCATTCGTTGTATGATGCAATTCGTTATCGCACATCCTTCCTGTACATTCATAAGTAAACCTAAATAATATAATAAATATAACCTAATAATATCGTTACAGTTGAATTGTTATTTTTCGCTAACGTTCTTCGTGACTGAAGCTTTTCGAGGTTTTCCTCAGTCTAGAGGCAACTGCTGGGAAGGTTCCCTACTAAAAGGCCACGACAGACTCCTTCCCTCCGTTCATTCTTACACATTCTTCATATCAGCATCGTCATCATTGATCATCCCTCGCTATTAGCTTAGTTGCATAACAGTTTGAACATAGAGGTAGGCTCTATGTTGAACACCAATAAATTAAAAAATAATTAAATAATATATCACAATTTCTTTTTTTCCAATATTCCCATTTTTTCATTATAATTCCAAATCTACCACACAATTACTCTGGAGGCACGAAGTTACCTAAATGTCGACACGATATTAACACAAGTTTAGTTCTAATTCTCGAATGCTGTCGAGTTGGACTCGCGTCCCAGTTGGCCAATGTGACGGCACTTGCCAGTAGCCTGGAGCAGCGAGTGATGCTGACGAACTGATCTCGCATGCGGAAAACCGAGTTGCAATCAACCGGTGGGGCCGAGGCGGCATCCCACAAATCAATCATATCGAGACGCCGATGTGACGTCAAGAGTGAACTCCTCAAGAACTTGTTTCACGCTGCTGCCGCGTCTTCGGGCACCTTGTTGTGCGGTCTTGGAGGTCGTTGACCTTACTAGCAGGCGCCGGCGTCTAGGTGGCGTCTTCAGGCACCTTGTTGCGCGGTCTAGGAGGTCGTTGAACTTCTAGACCTTCTAGCAGGCGCCGGCGTCTAGGTGGCGTCTTCAGGCGCCTTGTTGCGCGGTCTTGGAGGTCGTTGAACCTTGCTCACCGGCGTCGGCGTCGAGGTGGCGTCTTCAGGCACCTTGTTGCGCGGTCTTGGAGGTCGCTGAACCTTTAGACCTTCTAGCAGGCGCCGGCGTCTAGGTGGCGTCTTCAGGCGCCTTGTTGCGCGGTCTTGGAGGTCGTTGAACCTCTAGACTTTCTAGCAGGCGCCGGCGTCAAAGTGGCGTCTCTAGGCGCCTTGTTGCGCGGTCTTGGAGGTCGTTAAACCTTGCTCACCGGCGTCGGCGTCGTCTTCAGGCACCTTGTTGCGTGGTGTTGGAGGTCGTTGAACCTTTAGACCTTCTAGCAGGCGCCGGCGTCAAAGTGGCGTCTCTAGGCGCCTTGTTGCGCGGTCTTGGAGGTCGTTAAACCTTGCTCACCGGCGTCGTCTTCAGGCGCCTTGTTGCGCGGTCTTTGAGGTCGTTAAACCTTGCTCACCGGCGTCGGCGTCGAGGTGGCGTCTTCAGGCGCCTTGTTGCGCGGTCTTGGAGGTCGTAGCGTCCCGACGCTTATATTCTTCAGGAGACGCCACCTAGCTCTCGCGATTACGACGACGTATCGAGCGACGCCTGGCAGCGAGAGAACCTCTCTGAGCTCTACTCGACAAAAGAACTCTTTAGATTTTGGTGCTTGATCGAAAAACGATATTCAAAGCAGTTGTATTCAGGGTCTCTATTCATGTGGTGAAAAGATATCATACGACACGTGTTTCCTTTTTCGATACTTGGAAGTCGTTGAGATTGATGTTGAGAAAGAAATATAAATAATTTTCATCTTGTTGGTAGGTATATTCGATAGGTCATGCTCCTAACATTTTTATCTCGAATTAAAATCACTATTATTCCGGATTGCCGGGATCGATTCCCACGACCGTCCTTCCAGACGGACGTTTCACGGTTTCCTGATTCCAGGGAAATGAGGAACTGCTTTGCTTCCTTCCTATTAACCAATTTCTCTCCCTTTCCTCAATATCGTCATCCACTAGTCGTAAATTCATGTCTAAAAACACGATTAAACTAAAAAAGTGTTCTCGTTCATTTCGTGAAATAAAGAAGCGCTGTCTTCATCATTTTACAGCACTGGAAACTAATCTAATTTTCATATAATTAAACTTTGAGACGTCAATTCAGAACAATACAAACGCGTTACAATATTTATAAAACACGAAGATGACTGAAATTGTTTTTTTGCTTGTTGCTAATTTCAATAGTCGTTTTGACCTGGATTGGGTGGGGATTGTAATCAGAAGCATGCCGAAGTGTTCGTGTCCGCCTTGATGAAACGCTATCCGAGTTGTCATTATCTCGCCCTACATTCCCTCAGAACACAGTCGGAAATCTCGCATTGCAACAGCAGCAGCAGTCGGTGCTTTGACACTTGCAGCGATGAATCCGGTTTCATTGCAGATGTCAATCAATTTTATTGTTTTATACTCGTATATTTCTGTGCGCTTGCCAATAATTCATAACAGAAGAAGTACCGTATACTAAATAGTAGGTATGAAAAACTAAAAAAGTAATATTTTTAAAATTATATAAATTCTCTACGTTTGTCCTGTATCAAAAAATTAACTGCCGTTAGTCTTGACAACAAAAAATATTGAATTTGATAATAATTTACATTTTTTTTCTCTAAACCAAAAATCACTAGATGTACACTAGAAGAAATAATAAACGGTAATCGAAAGAAATGGATTGGCTGATAAAGGTTTGATGGCATCATCAGAAGTCTGTGCTAATACATCATCTAACTCTAGTATAGGTGAACTCTGATTTCAATGATAATAACAAGGATTGATTGTCAAAAAACCTGACAAGCAGCCTATCCGTTTAGTTCAAATACCGTTTTTAATTGGGTTGAGTGTATATTATGTATAATTTGGCGGTGCAATGAATATTCCAGATTGTAAATAGTTTACTATTATGACAGCACGGTGCAGTTATATTACCAGCATTTAGCTGCGGATAATATTTTGAATAATTAGCGCAGTATAAGTAATTGGCATCATACAGTCCGTTTATTTCATGTCCTGGATGTATGTGAACTAAATTAATGCACTCCATTCACAATTGCATTATAACTATTGATGGCAGTGGACCATGCAATTGACTAATTCATTCATTTTAGTTCTTGAATGCAATACGTCCGTGCACAAATTACCGCCAACTCCAGTTTCGAAATGAGAAAAACGAAGAGTAAATCGCTCTTCATTTGTAAAAAAATCATCGGAGGAAATTGGTTTCTATCGATGAACGGTAAATTCGACTGCCGACAATCACAGGTCATATAGTGGCAACATGAATGCAACATGTACAATGTCTATGCAACATGGTACCTTGGGCGTGGTGAATGGAGAATGATGATGATTAGTTTATTACCGAATCGATTGGTTTTTTGAATGCAGTTACAGTATATAGGTCACGTATGACACGGAACAGGAGAGTCACATGCAGGTGTTGCTTACCACGGTTCAAAAGTCACGCTCGCTTCTCTCCCACATCGTAATTATGTCTCGCGAAATACTGTCGAGCAGTGGTACTCAACCTGCGGCCCGCGGGGCTAATTTTTGTGGCCCTGCTAGTTAATGATTCAAATACCTACTTATTCACAAAATGTGTCCTCTGTGAAAACAATAAAAAAAATTGATAATAATAATTTCACACAAAATTAAGTTTAGCATCCCAGAATCACTTATAAATTGCTTAAATTCTAAAAAAACTTCCTGCGGGTCAACATTTGGATGGAAGTTTGCTTCAGTTCGTGCATTTTAGAGCTTCAGAATCACTTTTAAATTATTAAAATCTAAAAAAAAAAGTCTGCGGGGCCAAAACTGAAGCAGTCCCTCCATGATAAAAGTAGTTCCTACGCGCCTGAATTGAACCTGAAAGCCTGAAACTACCTGATCACGTGAGCATTATTGTACTTTTTTAAAACATGCGGCCCACCAACAAAAGCAACTTCGTATTATTGGCCCGCAAGTCAAAAAGGTTGAGTACCACTGCTGTAGAACGTGTACAAATGTTATCTTAACTTGTTAATAAAAATGACAGGGTTTTGGTTAAGGAAATATCTTTCGTATGCAAATTTTATCAATCGTGACTACCAATATAAATGTGACGTATCAAAGAAACCAATGAAAAGATGATAATCTTGTGGCAGACTTCCAGCTAGGTTTACTGCCGTGATATTTTCACTGATATTTCCTGGAAATCTTGCTGTTGATTATGACTGAGCTGTTGATTTTATGTCCTGGTTAATTAGCGCCTATTAGTGGCGCCATGTCATACAAGCGCCACTTAATCCCAGCTTTATTATACGCTCAATTATCAAGTTTCTCTTCTATATAATTTCAACCCCTCCAATTCATCTGCGCTGCACTTGTGGTGTGGTGAACTAGGATTTATAAGCCACTGGCTGACATTTGTTATGGTCTCTGGAGTAAATAAATACATGTAATTAACTGAGGAGCGTCGAGAATGTTCAAGTCAATTATGTCACAAGCTGCGTCAATTCCACAGCTGATGATATGAAATTGACTTAATCGACCTTCCCGATGCAAGCGACAATTGCACGTAGTATGTTTGTGTGAAACATGTTGCAAATGTCAGTGAAAACATTTCTGTAGCCAAGTCACCAAGATCGATCATATTCAAATACCATATGTTCCCGACATTTTATAAAACTTTTTTGTTGTAATTTGTGTAAATAGTTTGTTAAAGTGGGTATTACACTATACAATTGAAATTGGACAATTTGAATCTTCAATACTGAAATTGTGCAATTTAGGGGGAAAAGATTCAAATCTGGGCAATTCTTGGTTTAGAATTGGTTCTATTTTCCCAACTGCAGTTGGACAATTTGAGATGAATAGACACTAGAATTGAAGCAAATACCGAGACAGAGAACACAACTTCGTAATATTTAATCATTATTATGTATAAAGATCAAATATTAACAGAACAATTAAACGCTAATTGATGTTTAGGTCGATTGTTATGAAAAAAACATAAAGCTAACCTAACCTCAAACCATGAAAATGAGACAGAGAAACAAGATTTGAATTGGGACAATTTGAATCTGGAAGATTTGAGTTGCTTAACTTGAATTGTATAGTGTAATACCCACTTTACGAAGTTGTCCGGAAGCTGTGATTCTCGTGACGGATCGTTGACAGATGAGACTCTCCCGGAAGTGGGTACAAAGGTTCTGACATTCACAGAATTGGATTCGGGATGTAATGTTCTGAGGAAGTGATGTACAAATAATCATTTAATTGTCAGGAATGTTGCCTCCGGATAAATTATTATGATGATGAAGTAAGGGTAAAGAAGGGAAGGTGGGAATGAAGCTGTCAATGACTTTTAGCACAGAACTTTCCAAGTTTGCCTTTTGACTGAGGAAAACCACGATAAACGTCGTCAAATTCGGCAGCTGGAATCGAACTCGGGCATCCATCCAGAGCAACCGTGCTCCGAGGAAATGCTAACTTTAGAGCGTGAACTGAACTAAATCACTTTCAAGTTTGATCAATGAAGTTTATGATTTCCCCAGAACCAGAAACAGCCGAATGAAAGAAAGGTTGTGGTACTTTTATAATAGAACAATTCATTGTTCATATGGATCGAACAACTCTTTGATTGATCTTATTTTATGTGAATGGGAATGTGAGTATAATTGAAAACGTTTGTTTCTCGTTGAATCAAGCTTGGAATTGGGATATTTCTCAACCCCACTGCCACGTTGCCATATCGTGCTAGGACAACGAGACCCCTCACGAACAGGTCGTGTCAGGGAAGTTCGTCACTGATCGATTCCTAGCCAGGAGCTTTGAACTCGGAATTGAAGTTCTTTGTGATGTCCCATCATTCATTCATTTCCCATTCGTGATATGGAGTGAGGTAATCGGGTAACAAGGCATGTGGAGTGGAATTAGATGCTTCTTTGTTCTTGTTTCAACGGCAACAGGGTTGAAAGCGAGTTAGTTGGTGGAGGTGCCGGGCTCGAATATCATGACCTAGATCGCGGACATTTGGGACATGTCTTCGTTAAATTACCCTCGTGTGAGTAATTATTTGCGAGCGGTTAATGAGTGGTTAATTTTAACCAGGCCAGTGGTGGAATTTAGTGACTGCAGTGGTGTATAACCAGGAATATATTTCGGGGGTGGGGGCATATGAAAGAACTGGATGAATTTGGGTTGGGGGAGGGTCGTTATACAAAAAACTGTCGTCCATTAAAGTTTTCAAGCAATTGCATATTACCCATGTTTATGGAAATTATGTTTATTTAAGTACTGAAATCATTATATTTTACGAATCTAGTTATTTGTGGCAGTGTTTCTTTTCAAACTGTATGTATTTTATTCGCACGAAAACGATGTAGAATATTGTAGTTGAGGATGTGAATGCCTGTTAGGAGTGTAGTGGGATGAATTTAATAAGCTCTTGCTACTATTGAATCCACACACATTTTCAATTTCCAATAAATTATCAGTATTCTGAATCTGTAAATTAATTTAATTATTATACGACGGTAGATAAACTCGTATAGCTGCCATTGAGTTTATTTCATTTCATTCTATATTATCTGTTTTCCAATATCTTGGCAGGAACCTCATGTAGATGGGCTATATGTTCTGTTTTGATTGGTTCTCGCACAATCTGGCACGCATCGCTCGCTTCATGTATGAAAACGAGGTTTTAGCTTGGAATTGCAATATTATCCAGTCCACAGAGCCAGGTATCAATATGCGTGCTCAAAACCTCTCGACATGGCTCAAATCGGTAGAGAAGTGAGGTTTAAATCCATATATTTACTTATGAAATTCTATTTTTATACCATGTGTACGCCCCGAGGGAGTTCATATCCATCAGTGAAATTTAGGAAAGTTTCAGCCAAAGATAGAATAAGAATATTTCATTCATAACGTAAGAAACGATATTCGATATTAAATTTCACTCTCTTATCCGAATCTGCAAACACTTTTACGATCATGTTAGTAATTTTTATTTTTAATTTTTAAATCTCGATTACCTAAATTTGTAGGATTGGTTTGATAATGTATTGTCTACCATCCTGACCCAAAATATATTGGAAACAGGTTTTGCTTAAATATTTAACTCGTATGGTTCCACTATTTATTTTCAAGTGTGACGATATATGTATATGTGATATGTTGTGTCTAGTATTGTGTCGAGTATTGTGTCGAGTATTGTGTGTTGAATATTGTGTTGTATTGTTACAGACGGAGAGCGAGTGCTCCTGCTCCGAGCGCGCCGAGGAGACCGCCCGCCTGACGCCGCAGGACGGCGGCGGCGGCGGCGGGGGCGGCGGCGGGGGCGGCGATGGCGACGACGAGGACGCCATGTCCTACTGCGAGTTCCACGACATCCCGCCCCCGCCCGACGGCGGCTACGGCTGGGTCATCGTGTTCGCCTCCTTCATGTGTAACATGATCGTCGACGGCATCGCCTACACGTTCGGCGTCTTCCTCGGCGAGTTCGTCATCTACTTCGGCGAGGGCAAGGGGAAGACGGCGTGGGTCGGTAGTTTGCTGTCCGGCATGTATCTCAGTGCAGGTAAGGCGGGACTGGAGTCGGGAATACAAATTGATCACCTGTCCACCAATTCGAAAAAAAGGAATGTACGTTAAAGTAAAAACGATTGGAGGATAAATTGGAATGACTTCTGGTCAGGTTCCTTGACAATCGATCTGTGTTACTATCAACGAAATGGGAACTCAGCTACTGGAGTGAGACGAAGAGATCTCAAGTGATTGACTTCTGAACTTTTTCAATCAATCCGATTTTTTGTCCACCGTTTTTTATTTGGTTGCGAGTGTAGTCAACAATATAATTCTAACAGGCACCTTCTGGATATCTCGGTTGGTAGAACCCTTAAGTTCTCAATTACTCTTAGTGCCGGTTTTTCTTAGTGCCACAAAATCAGTTGTTAAGTTTAACAATTACTTAGTGTTGTTTAATGAATGTCATTGGTTATTAGTTTACCATGTCAACTGTTCTAATCAACTGTTCTAATATCGTTCAGAGAATTTAAAAACCAAATGGATTCAATATTAATTTTGAAAACAGTGTGCAGGAAGACGGACGCTAAATTAGTAATTTTGGAAGAAAGATAAAAATGCGCTCTGTTGGGGTCCGGAAGAAGTTAAATGACTCGAGTGTAACTAATGTCAATGAATCCGAGTTAAATAATTTGTCCCCTGCAGTTGAACTGTGAGATTGGTTCTTGCCGCTGCGAACCAACTCGTCGGCCGTCGGCGACGATGTCGAAGAGAATTCATCAAAACCCGGGGCCAGAAATAACGCCGGCACTATTACTGTCCGTCTGACATTGCGATTACTTTGTCACGCTTTGGCAGCCGGAGCTAATTGCATTCGTGGGGCGCTTTTTAACACTCTTTCTGCCAAGCGGAAGTGACTTCGGCATGAGTTCAGATTTGCGTCAAAGTTTCGCGATGTATTATTGTCCTACTTGTTGCTCGATTTTGAAAGAGAGTTGCAAAGTTGCAAATTACTTATTATTAGCACAGACAAAGTTGTTAGGTAAGGTAGAAGTAACTGGTTTCGTTCAACTCTAGATCAATTAAAAAATTAATTAAATTAATACATTTTATTAATCTTATCAGTTTGTTTCGCAATTAGTTGACTTCTCCACGAGATTTTGTTAATATTGTGGTTAGGTAATTCTTGTGAGATGTCACAAGAAAACGAAATCGAAGACTCAATTCACATATACCCCGCAACATGGAAGCTTAGTGCTTATTAAATTTAGTTCTGCTAAAGATTATCCAATAATTGTGGTGATTTTAGTACTTTTCCAAGAACTCAATAGATCGGTATGAATGTAATTTTCTTTATTTATTTGACAAATTTCTGGAACTAAGTGTTCCATTACTACAAAACCAAACATAACCATATGACGATCCTTAGATGATTAATAAGCCTATTTTCTAAAAAAAAAAAAAGGTTACACTAGTGAGAATGTAGTGAAGGGAGGAGAGGACACCCGTAACCGGCATGTAGCACTAGCCCATAGTGGAACTATCACTTGTTAGGCGTAGTGATGCCCAGCGGGAATATTCCCCGTTCCCGGGAATATTCCCGAGCAAATTTGGGGAATATTCCCCAAATCGGGAATTTACTTTTTCAATGTATAATGTTCTTATTTTGTGGTATGTCATTACCTCTTAGTATTCTCTATTTTGTCATTAATTTTCTTGTTATCTTATGACAGGGGTCGGTAACCTTTTTTGGTGACGGAGCCAATTTCCGAAAAATTTATAAATTAGATAATAATGCGAGCCGCAGCAGGCAATCAAATATAAAACACCAAAAATAATCAATTGAAGTACTACTAGTTTATTCTGCTATTTTGATGAACCCCCCCCCCCCTCTCCTTCTCTTGATGTTGCCCCGGAGGGCGTTTTTTCGAATTTTCAAATATTTCGATTCCAGATCTTTATTTAAATTATAAAGAGCCAATCAAAACCCACCAAGGAGCCGCAGGTTGCCAACCCCTGTCTCATGACATCTCAAAACATAAACATGCTTTAATAATGTTTTCTCTTAATGTTTACTCATCCCTGCAGTAAATTCCCCATAAATTCCCGGTTTGGGGAATATTCCCGGGAATATTCCCCAAAAAATAAATTCCCGGGAATATTACATCACTAGTTAGGCGTAATATGGTTAGGCGTAAAACAGTAATATTCTTCTACCATGGCACTAGCCTACTCCTAACGAAAGATACCAAGGGGGCCTGCAACTTAACGTCCCATTTGAAGGACGATGTAACATTTACAGAGACCTCCGCAACCCGCGCCGTCGAGAGACTGATAACAGGTGGAGGGAGGTCGTCACACTAACTCCCAAACACCCCCGTTTCTCTGGCCCAACGGTAGCAACTAGCAAGCCAGAGTTAACGGTCACCCATCCAACCACGAACGTGGTATCGAATACAGCAGCCGTTGATGATTGTTGCCATCTAAACATTCGATTTTAAAAATCGGGATCATATGGCACTGATGTATTTTTTTTATTGTTACAAATACACATGATAAATACACTTTACACAAATTAAACACTCAGGTCCACAAAGCCATAAAATGGCTTGAATGTGGAAGTAAACAAATTAAGTAATAAACATAATAACTAAACAGAAAATAACTTGCATTTCGATTGCAACAAACGAACAGCATTGACGGATGACAAGAACAAAAAACAAAAATTAGACTGACTCAAAGATGATAATTTATATTATATAACCATAATAATTTATTGAAAAACTGCCTAACGTACCAAAAATATCACAAACATGTCAATTCAGTGACTTTAAGACAACAACCATTTCTTAATACTTATTTTAATTTCATTATATTTTTCGAATTGTTTTAGATTTAAAGGCATACTATTAAAATTTTTGGGAATTTCATATGAAAGCATCCTCTTTCCATGTTTATTATTAAATAGAGGAACCTCCATAAGATTTTGAATTTCTAACCTAGTGATGTTGATGTTGCCGAGGCATGGTGATGTATGATGTTGATGTTACCGAGGCATGATGATGTATGATGATGTTGATGATGTATGATGATGTTGATGTCTGCAGGGCCCGTGGTTAGCGCGCTGACCAACAAGTACGGCTGCCGCGCAGTCTGCATCAGCGGCAGCATGCATGATGATGATGATGTTGTTGATGTTGCCGAGGCATGATGATGATGATGATGATGATGTTGATGTCTGCAGGGCCCGTGGTTAGCGCGCTGACCAACAAGTACGGCTGCCGCGCAGTCTGCATCAGCGGCAGCATGCATGATGATGATGATGATGTTGATGTTGCCGAGGCATGATGATGTATGATGATGTTGATGTCTGCAGGGCCCGTGGTTAGCGCGCTGACCAACAAGTACGGCTGCCGCGCAGTCTGCATCAGCGGCAGCATGCATGATGATGATGATGATGTTGATGTTGCCGAGGCATGATGATGTATGATGATGTTGATGTCTGCAGGGCCCGTGGTTAGCGCGCTGACCAACAAGTACGGCTGCCGCGCAGTCTGCATCAGCGGCAGCATGCATGATGATGATGATGATGTTGATGTTGCCGAGGCATGATGATGTATGATGATGTTGATGTCTGCAGGGCCCGTGGTTAGCGCGCTGACCAACAAGTACGGCTGCCGCGCAGTCTGCATCAGCGGCAGCATGCATGATGATGATGATGATGTTGATGTTGCCGAGGCATGATGATGTATGATGATGTTGATGTCTGCAGGGCCCGTGGTTAGCGCGCTGACCAACAAGTACGGCTGCCGCGCAGTCTGCATCAGCGGCAGCATGCATGATGATGATGATGATGATGTTGATGTTGCCGAGGCATGATGATGATGATGATGATGATGATGTTGATGTCTGCAGGGCCCGTGGTTAGCGCGCTGACCAACAAGTACGGCTGCCGCGCAGTCTGCATCAGCGGCAGCATGCATGATGATGATGATGATGTTGATGTTGCCGAGGCATGATGATGATGATGATGTTGATGTCTGCAGGGCCCGTGGTTAGCGCGCTGACCAACAAGTATGGCTGCCGCGCAGTCTGCATCAGCGGCAGCATCATCGGTTGCACCGCCTTCATTCTCAGCACGTTCTCGCCAAACGTCACCGTGCTGATGATCACATACGGCATCATGGGAGGTGAGTGGCGATCAAACATGGCGGACTCACGGTCTGGCCTGAAATGGCAGGGGATGAGATGAGGCAGAGGCCAATGGGAACAAGTGAAGGATCGTAAAACAGTGGAGAAATGCACGGGAACGTGTGAGAGTGGCCGTATAGGGTCCGTGAACCAAAAGGTAGTATCATAAACGCCTTGTGATACTTAGAGATTTATTTTTATTTTTGGATTTGCTTTTTCTTGAATATGGGACAATACTGGGCTAAGTCATATGCCACTGTTCTTTGTATTGACGATAATTTATCAGGGTCTCACCCTATTATTCTCCGTGTTTTTTTTGTATTATCTTTGTTTTTCGTAATTTCTAATAATTATTAAATATGTAATTTTTGTATTCTTTACTTTATTTTTTATTTCCGTGTGACTTCTTGTCTTGATTTATTTTCAAATTACACGCCGATTTTGCCTCCAAGGGATGCTACGTGAATAAGGTCCCAAATAAACCGAATGTTGCAGAGATGAAGGTATATATCATAGTAAGAGATGCACACCAGTGGATAAAATAAGAAATGATATAATGCATAAAACTTATTAGCATATGTATTCACGGAATCGTTGACAGCTTTAATATTAATGGATACGGCTAGAGAAATGACTTGGGAGCTTTTTCCTCAAGAAATCCCAGAGTGTTACATAATCCTGAGAGAGAAGACCATGGAAGACCTTTTTCCTTTCTTCTTATTCCCAAACGTACTGAAGTTGTTTTTAACATTCTGTGCCAATCCATGTTTACCTGCAAATAAGACTACTTGAGTGAAAAACACTTCATATATTTTGTAGATGTAATGATAAGATTAATTGAGATTATTTATGTAAAGCTTTTGACAAAAATACACAAGTACCTCTAGCACTTATTTTTCAGCATATTTCATGAATTATCACATAGATCGATCTTTAAATAAGCATTTTGAAGTATTTTTAAACATTAGATAAATAATGGCATGTCAAATTACTTATGATTTATTGGAAGCTTTTAACAAAATACGTAGATCTTGTCAATGTATTGCTTTACAGATTGTGATAATTGAATATGAATAACATGGCGATTATTTAAGAACGCAGGAGGAAAAATATCACGGAAACTATGAAGTGTTATGTTTAGCAGGCGGTGATTGAGGTTATAATGTAACAACCTATAATTAGAAAATAGTGTCAGATTTCCCAGAAGAGCGTTTCTCATTTGCTTCAGGAGGCGCCTGTTTACTTTCCAACAAAACTGTCGCATCAATGCTAGTGACAGCTTTTAATTAGATGTCTCACTGGTAGGGTTGGGCGAACCGGTTCGAAAACCGAACCGAACCGGCTTCATATGTTCGCGAACCGAACCTCCCTCGTTGCACCAATGTGACATTTCACGTAATCATTTCGTTAATTTTATCATAAATAAAATTATCTAAAAATATGGGTGTATACCTAATGATTTAATTTTGCTTATCTCGTGATGCAAATTTTTAATGACAAAATATGCCAAACAATGTTTGATGTTACAAAGTTCGGTTCGAGGTTCGGTTCGGTTCAAAAATTTGAGGTTGCATGGGAAGCAGAACCGAGCAGATCAGGATTGTGTTGTAAATCGTGTAAATGTAGACGCATAATATCTAGATCTGATAGCAATACATGAAACACTAGTAATTTTTCTGTAATTGGAAGCAATATGTACCTCTTAGATGTGTATGTTGGATTAGGTTAGGTGCTGGCTGTAAACCACTTCAAGTCTGTCACTAATAACACAGAAGAAAATCATGTGCAATGAACTTGCAGTAGTATTTAACCTACTTTTCCAACTGTAGTCATTTACATGTATGACAACCATTCAATTGCCATGATTTAAATTCAAAATTTGATTGAACAAGCTAATTCAATTCAATTTATAATTATTTTATACTCAAATAAATTAATGTCCATTCATGAAGTTGCTACCAAACATATTTTGAAGTCTCCAACGTAACGTAACATCCTATCTCTTTTATCTTCAATATTACCATACAACTATTATTATAATAGTATATAAATAGACTCATAAAATACAAAAACGTCATTCTGCGTGCCATCTATTGGAAAATGAGACACAACAATTATCCTCCTCGTTATCTCTCGAACAAGTCGGTGTCCAATAGCGCGATAACCAGCCAAACAGCTCGCCAGTTTTAATCGCTAATTTAGCGAAACCAATCGCGCTAATTTATTACCACGCCGGTATAATGTTACTTGACTCGATTATTATGAAACACAGCAACAACACAGCCTTGGTTTATGGAAATGAGGCCAAAGGACGACACAGTCGTGCAGAATTGTTGTATGGTGTCAAGTCTGGTACGTGCTGTAGGGGATAAAATGGCATAGGATTGAGTTTAATAAAAATTAGTTCTGCTTGTTTTATGTTTGTTTAATTATGTGATGTCATTTGTATTACTTTCACTGACTCGTGCAGCCAGTGTGACATGATTTATATTGGATTGGTGCCATTACAAGGGTGTTTTGCATTCCTTTTAAACCATACTATCTGTATGAGTAATCCATATAAAAGGGCTCATTTTTGGTGGTGATTAATTTTCTTCTAAGTTGTCAAAAGTTTACTAAAGCTCAACTAATCGTGTGTACTGGACTTCAAAGTGGACTTTTCTTATGTATTCTATTCTACTTTTACTCGTGGAACAGCTAACTTCTAATCTGTTTTAAGCAAGGTTTTGAGCCATGTTTAACATTTACAACTAGTATTTTGTGTGTTCAATGTTCGCCAACCACCACTTATCATTACCTACTTTTTCACCAAGTTACAGTAAAGCAGCTTAAAATAACATTGAGCTTGAAGTTCTTGTACCAGTTTCATGGAAGAAGTGCTGAAAGTGAAGCCAGGCGAATACTTCACTAACTGATTGTAGATCCACGGGAGAACTTTCTGAAGCTAATGCGGTTACCTTGTTTACCTTGTTAATTATGCAGCTATGCACTTCCATTCATTATGCATCCATGCAAAATTAATAGAATACGTACTACACTGGGTTTAAGAATAGAGCCACTCTAAAAATGGAAATGAGTCCTGGCGTTTCAATTAAATTAAATGAAATTGTATGTAGCAAATTTGCTACTTATAATACGTTTTTATAAAATGTACCTAATTATTAACAATCTGTGTACTTTATAAAACTACATTCTACTTTAAAATTATTAAAACTAAATTTTTTTAATATTTAATGGAATCTTGACATAATCATTAAGGTTTTTATCAGTAAGTTTTTATCTCTCAAAGTTCTGTCGAATATTTTCTACGCAATTTTGGAATTAAATTGATTTACATTGTAAAAGTGAATTGGCTCTGAACTGGATATGAATTGTCCCTTGGATTATGTCAGGAATTCATCTACGTCTCAATCTGTGCAGTTGGATTTTATTACATAGTATTAATTAATTAATTATCAATTAACAATACTTAGTAGTACTTATCGAAGTTGTAGAAAAATAATTAGTGTTTCCAGCCTTGCGAGTAAAAATAAATCGCAGATTATGTTTAATTTTTACAGCTGTAACTGTGGCAGATAAGATAGCACCAAGTCGATTTTTTATTGTGTTCTTCTGTGAGATTTTTATAATGAATATAAAATTTAAATCTCAGACAGAATAGCGCCGTTAGATGTGATACAAAATGTAATAAGTTGTTATTAATCGTCCTTTTGTCAAATTCTCTTGTTAACATCATTAATTATGATAATCAAAAAGAGTTAATTACTTGTTTTCATTGGAGGAGAAAAGAGAACTGTTGCTTTTTCAGACCTTCATCTGCTGTTTGGCATAAACAAAAAACTATAGTTTTTACGCTTGTCCTCGTAATGAGTACCATACACTTGATTATTTTTTGTCACAGTTGTTTTCGAAATGCTTCTACCAAATGACAAATTCACCATCTTCTCCTTTAACACCATCTTCCACTGATTTATTGTTAATTATGCAAAATTATCTAAAAAAATAACCAATTATGAAAAAAAAATGGAATCCTTTTTCAAACATTTCACGTCATAGTATGGGCTTTCAGAGACCCAGAACCAAACACAATTTCTAGATATTGGAATGTCCTTTGTTCATGTCATCATGAACTAAAGAAATAAAAAGAAAATAGTTTCTACTTTTTTAAATCCTAGTTGAGAAACATTAATCAAAGTTCAACACATGCTTCCAGAGTCGGTTCAACAACTTTATAAAGAGTGGGAATGGAAATTACTGCAAGAATTATTTCTGATGCTATCCGTGTTGTACCATGTTGTACCATGTTGTACCATGTTGTACCATGATGTACCACGTCCTCCATGTCCCAGGCATCGGGTTCGGCTGCATCTACTTGCCCGCCATCGTCAGCGTGGGCTACTACTTCGAGACCAAGCGCTCCCTGGCAACGGGCATCGCAGTCTGCGGCTCCGGATTCGGCACCTTCGCCTTCGCCCCGCTCGCCACCGCCCTCCTGGAGAACTTCACGTGGCAGGGGGCGAACCTCATCCTGGCAGGACTCATCCTGAACTGCGCTGTAAGTCCTGCAGGACGATCTGTCTGGAGATGTGTCGTCATTAGAGGACGCAAGTTGGAGGGACAAAACGGACAAAAAGAAGGGAGACTTATTAATTTGTAAATGAGATAACCTTACTATTTAGACTCTTCATTAGACTGCTCAGTACTACTAAATACTAAACCATTCGTCTAATAATCATCATTCAAATCGAATTAAATACTAAATGTCTTACAAAGTATTGTGCGAAAGCTAAAGAGGATGCTTCTATATCATTCTCTACCAAGTTCGTATAGCAGGAGCAGCATAGTTTTTACTATAGGGAAAGCATGAAGAAAAGTCAAGGGACGTAGTAAAATACAGACAGAATTGTCAAGCGAACATCATACACAACTTATAACTGAACTAACGGCCGATGCTAATGAATGTGGATGTTTAGGTGTTCGGGATGCTAATGAATGTGGATGGTTAGGTATTCGGGATGCTAATGAATGTGGATGTTCAGGTGTTCGGGATGCTAATGCGACCTCTGGAGTACCCGAAGAACTCCAACTGCAAGCCGCTGCTCCAGCGCATGGCGGAGGAGAAAAGGTTCCAGATGGAGCGCGGCTCCATCGGCGGCTCCTACTTCATGGTCCAGCTGCCCGACGGGAGCAAGGAGAAGCGGCTGAAGATGCCGATCAACATCGACCCCGGCGTGCACTCCAGCTTCAACCTCGACCAGCTGGTGCCGGGGACGCCGAGCGCCGCCATCCCGGCGCCGACCATGTTGCCGACGATCTCCGAGGTGAAGGCGCCGGAGCAGAGCGGCTCCAGCGGGAACTCCAGTACGGGGAGCGCGGAGATCAAGAGTGACGGGAAGAAGGAGAATAAGGAGGAGGGCAAGGAGGAGAAGAAGGAGGAGAAGAAGGAAGGCGATTCTCCGGATTCGAAAGGTTGGTGCAGATTTCTTAACGGAACACGGTGGAAGGAATAATTAAAAATTAAGTTAATTGAAAACTAGCTTGTCGCACGCCTCAGGAAAATAGCAACTTTTCTCTGTCCCCACTGAATACCTAATCTTCATTTTCATCTTCATTCGACATCAATCACTCTGTCTTCACTCCTACTTTCATTTTTATTCCGTTTTTCATCTTCAAACATTCTTTCTCCTCTACTTCCTTTCATTCAACTAACTCATTACATTTATTATCTCTGCACAATAGTAGGCTCTTCCCAACGCTCTACGATGCTATTAATATAGGATAATATATAATTTATGATAATCCAGTTACGTTTTTATTCAATCTCGTAATCGTCAATCGATACTTGCAATATATAATATTATTCAAGATTTATTTATGCCATTGAAGTGCTTTTCCTTGTGACGGCTGAAGATAAATGGTGTATTCCCGTCGAATCGCTCCTGGAGGCGCAAGGAATTGAGCGTTGAGACCTCCACTTTGTCTGCGTCATCCTGCTGATTGTGCGAAGTTTTGAAGCGCTAAGCCGGGATGCTGTGGGATGATTCATCATTACTGAGACACATCTGTGTGCCGGTTCCAGAGAGATGAGAACACAACCGTTGCTAGGCGACGAACCTGGAGCTCGGTGAAGGACGACGTCTTGTTCATTTATTTGCCTCGAGTAATGTGGACGAGTGAATGTTGGACTTTTTACATTGATTTTACTTTCCTTCACCAAGTTTGAGTGAAGAGTAGATACAAATTGTGATATCGAATCGACTCCTTTACTGAAATCTATTAGATGAAACGGCTAAAAGAAATATACTTCTTTGATGATATAAACCAACTATACAAATAAGAAATTACATTTTTCAAGCAAATTTGAATTTGTCACGATTTGTAACCCATTATATCACACTAACGGTCAGTTATTCAATACTTGGCTGAAACTATTAATTGAGTTTAAACGGTCATTCAAGGTTATTCGGTCATTTATTTGGCTGTTGTCATGGCAATATAGTCCTAATCAAACGTTAAAATTTAGCAGAGTATTGAAAAACTGGTCCTTATTGCATAAAATGCAAGGTCCTCCTATTTGCACTCAACCACAGAGATAATTACTCAACATCTCAACGTACTCGTCTAGTGGCTGTCTTTCTAAGCTCTGCTGTCTGCCGTCACTTCATTTCAAACAACCAGTTTCTTGTCCGTGCAAAACACAGCCGTGGCGTCATCATCTTGAGGCGACGTGTGAGTGGCCTGGGTTCGAGGACAGCTTGCGTGGGATAGTTGCATTGTCACATGGCTGTTCTGACTTCATAGGCAGACGAGATTCAATGATCAATTGACTTATTTGTTCGGAAATTAGAGCTATGTGCTTCAAATTAAATAATTAAATTAGTTATTCAAAGAGCTCTTGGAACCTACGAACAACCGCTTCTAATAAATTACAATGGCAGTTACTAACAGGTAATTCATGAACTAAATGTAAAGGTATAGAGTCAAAAGCTTTATTCGAACAGTGGAAATATGTATTTCAATATATTGTGAATGAAAGTATAGTCAACTAACACCCGATTGCGACTTCATTCCCGCAGTCGTCTTTGCTGACTGAGTATCTGTCGTAGATTCACGCAGTCAAGATCCAAATGCAAGGAAGGTTCCCTACAAATAGGACACGACCTTCCTTCCTTACCCAATCTTCATCCTCGCTATGATTCAGGCTTAGCTGGCAAAGAGTGCGACACGAATGGAGTTCTAGTCTGATGCATTGACATTGTGTTGCAGTCCCCGAAAACGCGGAGTTCAACCGCGGCAACTTGCCCCGCAACGCGTCTCAGCCCGCCTTCACCACGCACGTCCAAGGCCTGCCGAAGAACGGCTCCGTCCCCTTCTTCGACCGCATCCGCAAGACGAGCGCCGGCGAGCGCTACAAGCCGTCGCTGCAGGCGATCACCGGCGGACAGTCACGAGGCAGCGTCAGCTCCAACGGCGACATCAGGAAGTCGCTCCATCTGCGGTTGTCGACGGCGTCCGGCATGGGCAGCAGTCGCAACAACAACTGCGATGACATGTGGTCCAAGACTGACGTGAGTTCATCGGCGGGGAAGTAGTGGGGGGAGGCGGTGATGTTGTCAGGAATGGAGGGGCGAAATATCCTAGTTCTGGCGCTTCGGCGTTGGAAGGTCTCAAACATAATTTGCCATCAGAGGTCAAGGTCACCACCCCCAACACTAAACGTCGGAACGCTAACGTCGAACTATGAACAACGGCTCTCAAAACAAATAACTTCTTGGATACATTTTCTCAGATGACTTGATTGACACTAAACAAACAGAGTGTCAGAAGACTATTTTGTAACATTTTATTTCAATTCCTCCACCCACACTAAATTTACTGAAGACGCGTTAGAAGGTTTAATTTATTGTTAAATTTAGACATTTTCTCAAAGAAGAACACTGATGAGATGGAGAGGCGTCAGCCCCCCCCCCCCCCCCCCCCCCACCCGCCCCCTGACAACCTGGATTCAACACTAATACAATTTATGTGGCAGTTTGTCAGTTTCAAGATCGCTAGAAAAATATTGGAATTGTACCAACTCGAGTTCATCCAACTCCCGTAAATAAATTTGAGATCAGATTCGCGGGACAAGTAATGTTTTACGTGGCCATGATCTGTACGACGCTGACCATTACTGTTGGAAGCGTCAAGTCATCATGTCAACACTTATGTGTCATCGCTCAGTGTTTGCCTCCGCAGCCGGCCGGGCGCCCGGCCTGACCGCTTGCCAAGTGTCGCAACTCGCTTGTTGTGCGCGGTGTACCAGCGACATTGTGCCGGACAACACCTGCGTATATGCCCGACGATGATGCAACCTCCCGCGGCCGAAAACACCCAATAGTCACGTCATTGCAGAGTTTGCGAGACGATTAACAATATCGAATATGTTTGTCGTAAACAATATTAATCTGTTGCGTCATCTGTCAATTACTTGTTGTGAGGTAAAATGGACAAACAAAAATACGTTGGCGTTTGACAAGTCCTGAATAATATTGACAAACTGTACATAAATTAGTCACTTGATAAATAAAACCGATGAGAATAATATGTATTTTGTAGATTTCTTAACAATTGATCGACAATATTCTTTGAAGATGTGGAGAATGAGTCATGAATCTTATACAGTAACCACAATAGGTCATGATAAAGATTCGTCATACTTCTAAGTTCTAAGAATCTTATAACCCTGCCAATTGACGATTCATTTTCTAATGTAGTACTTCGACCGTATGGCGAATCGCGTACAGGGTTTATCAGCGGATTCTCAATTTCCCAATATCTTAATTTGTAAGTAAATCTCGAGTTAATCAATGTCTTAGAGCTTTGTAAAACTGCCACATTGAGCCCGGAATGTCCGCTGTATATGAATGTCGTGGATGCAAGATGTAACGATTGTCTTACTGGGTTGCAGATGGGCGACAACGACGGCATGAGCTTCACGACCTCCAAGGCCAGCATCCAGCGGGAGCGACGCGAACTTGTGCGTCCCATGGCGCGCAAAGACATCTTCTACAGCGGCAGCATCGTCAATCTGCCAGAGTAAGTCCTGTCTTTACCCTTGCCTTACTTCCGTGTTGCCAGTTGCCATACGCGAAAAAGACACTCATTCACGAAGGCGATTTTTGATCGATAAAGAGTCCTCAGATAGTTTTTGAAGTTCTGGGAGCCGTATTTTACTTCTTCAAAAGATTTTGTTCGTTATGATGTTTTGCCACCAAAAAGGGCCCGCAAAATACCATAACGACAAGGAGTCATCAACGCTGAACTCGCTAACGAAGGAGTACTTACTTCTAATCGTCAAGATACTGTTAAAGTAGAAAACGAGTAAACGAAAATAATCTTCGTAAACTTGCTATTCCTTGGGTACGCGCGTTCTTTCTCTGTAGATACCGACTTTCGTTAACTTCTCAACCTCCTCCACAGATACAAGTCGCAGAAGTCTCTGGCCAGCTACCGCCAGAGCGTGCTGTCGCTGCCCAAGTACGCGCAGGACCGCGCCGACGGCATGGACCCGGAGCGCGGCACCGACCTCTGTCCGTGCTGCACTCTGCCGGAGGCGTTCAAGCAGACGCTCGCCGCCATGATGGACGTCTCGCTGCTCAAGGACCCCGTATTCATGCTCATCAGCATCAGCAATCTGTTCGGGATGATGGGACTCTACGTGCCCTTCGTCTACCTGGTCGACGCCGCCATTCTCGATGTAAGCGCTCACTTGCAAATAGAGAAGTGGGGATATTTGGGTCTGAGGCCAAGGCACAGCCAAATGTTTTTCAATCAGACTCATAGGAAGGAGTAGAATTAAGGAATCCATCAGATTCCATTCGCTCCTTATGTGTTTAATGAGCTTCAAATAGTGTACATATCGCGTAGAACGCTCCATATTCCTTCATAATCATGATTTTTTTGTACATGTACTGGGAGGTTCTCCCTCGGACCCCAGTTCCTACGCGTCCTTTTCCTTCAATGTTACATAACATTATGAAATTAGGTTGAAAAAACAAATTCCTATCTAGAAAATATAACTCTTCTGGGCCTCTTCATGTCATACGAACTCTTGTTGATATCGGAAGAATCGTCCATCTTTTGATTTAAGGAGAGTAAGAGCTTTGCTCAGTATGGAAAGGAGTTTAGTCCATACCAATGGACCACATCCAAAAAAAATGCTGAACAGATAATAACAATCAAACGTTGTCTAGACATTGCAGGCTACTTTCTGAACTAATTGGGCGCCGAACGCTTAAACACTGTTCCAACTGTCTTGCTAATGTTCCAGGGAATTCCACCGAACTCCGCCTCCTTCTTGCTGTCGATCATCGGCATCACCAACACCGTGGGCCGCGTGGTGTGCGGCTACATCGCCGACTTCCCGCGCGTCGACTCTCTCCTCCTCAACAACATCTGCCTGCTGATCAGCACCTTCTCCGTCGCCTCCGTGCCGTTCTGCTCGTCGTACGCCTCCTACATCGCCATGGCCATCTTCTTCGGCATCGCGATCTGTAAGTAGCTCTCTCTCTCGCTTGCACTCTTGACAGATCTTGCAACCGATATCGGAAGGAAATTCTTCTATTGGAGAGGCAGTGTTTTTTTAAATCCTTTAGATGATCGCCACCATGATTCTCTTCTTGTTGTTGAATCACTGTAACTGGAGCTCCATACTAGGCATCATACTTAAGGTACGTTTACAGCTCGACACGCCGAAGCGCCGGAGCGCCGACCTTGAAAAGATAAACATGGTTTATGTTTCAAGGTCGGCGCTCCGGCGCTTTGGCGTGTCCGAGCTGAGCCATCTGATTGGCTAGCGTCAAAGCGTCGAGCGCTTGTTGCCGAGCTGTAAACTTAACTTAAGATTACGAGGCACCAAATTTGACCTTAGTCCATTACGTTATCACTTGACGGCGCGCTTTGCCTGCATATATCGATGGCAGCGTGTCGTATCCCTAACAAAAATCGTTTGTCATTCATTGCCAATGATAATCCATTCAAAGAGTTATTTCTTTTACAATCAAACCTTTTTTTACACCTTTACTTTCTTTTTTACTCAACCCCATGATGTGTCTTTCCTTCTGCAGCGGGCTACATCTCTCTCACCTCCATCATCCTCGTCGACCTGCTCGGCCTCGAGAAGTTGACCAACGCCTTCGGCCTGCTGATCCTCTTCCGCGGCGTCGCGGCGACCATCGGCTCCCCCCTCGCCGGCGCCGTCTACGACGCCACCCTCAGCTACAGCATCCCGTTCTTCATGGCCGGCGGCTTCTTCTTCGTCTCGGCCATCACCAGCTTCGCCGCCCCCGCCCTCAAGAAGTATCTCACCCCCCACACGTTGCCGCCCATCCTCGACGCCCTCACGCCCATCGACGAGGACGTGGAAGAGGACTACGAGAACGGGATGATCCCGGAGATCATCGAGACGGCGCCGTCTCCTGGTTCCAAGGAGCCGATAGAGATTAAACAAATCGAATCCGTATTATGAGCAGTTCCGTTGACCGGAATTTTAGCAATCTTTTAATTAATTGTGATGCCATATCTTGCAAGATTATTAGGTGTAAACCAAAGTAAACCCTTGAACAGTGACATATGGAAGGGGAGCTGTTTCGTATTCATCATCTTGCTTTAAATCACCGCACGCGTTTGCAATTAAATCTAATACAAAGTTTTCTTTCTTCAGTTTCGCAATCAATCAGTCGGTGTTCTATATCCACACAACGCGGAGTGAGTTTCAATGATCGTGATTGTTATTGATCATGCATATCGATCAGTGGATCGTGGAGAGCTTATCGATGACGATTGAATTCCTTGGACGCGAATTGATTATTCTCTTGACGAAGGCACAAGAAAGCTTTGTTCATTGAGGACATTCTGTACACTACGCCAGTCCAGTCAGTGAGAAAAAAGATATGAAGAGAACGTCAGAGAAATATTTACCCATGGTCAGGAGATCTTGTCATATTTCTATATTTACACGCAAATCAGTATTGGCAATTGGTAATAGTAATGATGGTTATTATAAACAATAGAGTGCTGAATGAGCTGAGTATATTTTTCCTCATTGACTGTGATATTACTACATTGAAGGGAGAGGAAGATGACGAATGCGTGGGAGGAATTTTCTATTTAAAGTGGAATCAATTTCGATTTGGAGGAGAAAGTGGATGCAAGGAGGAACAGTGTGGACTTTTATTGCGAAAAGAAACAATTGGAACGTGGATTTTGTTTCTAGAAAACTAAACGTGCACTTGTGACTGTGTTGTGTTGTTTCTTTTGTGGACAGTCGGTGATTTTATTATTACGTTTATTCCGAAAGATAGAGTTTAGATATTTTTTAATATTATTATTTTTATTGATATTTTTAACAGCCAACTGTTTTAATTTCTGTTGTTTTCGTTTTATTTCAATGTATAAAAAGACAGTAAAAATGATTTTTTGATTTAAACTATAATGGAGTGTATTGTATTGTTATATCTTAGTAAAGTAGACAATAAGATCACAGATTTAAGAGTTTTCGCTTCATTGTTGAAACAAATATTAAAAAGCTGATTGTGATGCTAACTATTCTGAAACCTGATCCATCAGGTGGATTCAACCGTAACCGTACTTCTCTCTTAGACGCTAAACTAAGTAGAAGCCTGGAAGACTCTAGGGTTATACCGTTTGCAATATTGTAATAAAATACAAAGTAAGTCTTCTTATTACTTTCGCAAATGTTCTAGAAATGCAGTCAATTACTGATACCTGTATAAAGTTTGGAAATGTATCGGAAATAATTCACCAAAAGAAATAAAGCAACTAGAATTACATTGCCAATTAATACAATTTAATGTGTACACTATTTCATCAAAGCGGATTGTCTGTTAATGATCTCGAATTTCAGTTCAAATGATCGATAGAATATCGATATTGACTCAATTAATCGATGCCATTGCCATTCCTCTACTCGATGCGTATGGCAGATAATGATGATAGGCTGTATTTAATATGCACTTGTAAACTAGCTGTATGTAGTAGGGCCAATGTGTAACACTTATTCAAGCAATTAAGTCTGACTATAGAGAAACACGGCGAGTCTTAATCATGTTTATTTTATTATGACGCCATTCGAATGGTCTATGTGTTATGATAGATATGAGTATTATGAGATAGATCCATTGAATATGGTGTGAAGAAATTTAACTATATTATTAAAAATAATAATACTAACTTGCTGTAAACTTATTTTAAGGAATGTCTGTTTGTTATAAATGGAGAGTCGTTATATTCCGTATTATTTCATGTTTGGAATAAATCGTGGTAACACTTACATGCATAAGAAAGCTCAAACTATGTAAAATTATGTTTTTCAGTTATTTAGTCGCCAGAATCTGTATCCTATATCCATAACCATTAGATTAGGTTTTTAATACTAATTTCCGTAGTAAGACGTAGTTTCATGTAATAATCCAAATTATGATATCAAAATGATTACGAGGGCAATAAATATTAATTGGCTGGATGAAGGGATTTATTGAATTGCGAGCTAGCAATTTGGTATCAAAGTAGAAGATTTTAGATCATTTTATAAACAGTGAAATAGTCTTCCCAAGATCGGTCCAACGAATTTCGTTAAAAGTAGAGGCATTTGTTTACTTAGAATAATAAAATTACGCAAATATTAGTATCAATGGGCCTGTAGAAATTTTAATAGATACATTAAAAATTAGAATTAGAAAACGTTGGGATAGTTCAAATTATAAATAAATTTTTCCTTCTACATTGCTTTGTAAATCGTATTCAATAATAATCATTCATTGAAGCAATTTGTATCATACAGGATATTTGCCTCAACATGCCAATTAAAAATTTAATTTACCAGGTGTTGTAATTATATAGGAAATACGATACTAAGAATCACTACGTAATTTTCAAAGTAAACACTTGTCTGAAACCGGCACCTCTTGGGGGCTTGGAAATACCTCGCCCCTTGATGTTCTGCAATTAGTGCTGCATCTGTGTGCTGCGGGCTGCATCCAGTGCGTAAGGCGTTGTCCATTGATGATGCCACTACCCCCACCCTCTGCTCCCATGTTTACTACTACTGAGGAAACTATGAGCGGGAAAATAAAATCTAGTTGTTGGTTGTGCCTTGAAGAAGAAACACCAGCGAACAAATTGACAAGAACTAACAAAATATTCAAGGTTGGTAAACAATGTTGTCTTGATTTTAAACAATCGGATTGAGATATTCAATTATTTTACACATTGACGTTTTCTAAAAATATATTTTTAAGTTTCACAAAAATTATGCATGATTTTTGAAGGAAAAATACTTCCAACTGCAAAGGATTGACTATATACCTACTTAATAATTTTTAGTTCATTTCGTTTAACTTTACGTTTAAACTTTTTTGAGCTGAAAAATTAAATTATGTTCTACATTCGATAGTTAAATTTTAAAACAAACATAATAAATATTAGACAATAGTTTGTAAAATTCCTAACCCTACGTAACATCTTTCACATGAACCCTGCTCGCTTCTGATTGGTTGTTCAGTGGAGTGAATGGAAATTTCCGCCTGGTCTATTATAGTAGGGTAGTATCTCAGGGGGTGGTTTTTACACGTGGTCTCTAACCTACCCCATTGCGCGGGAATATGGATTTCCATTCCCTCATTGTTCAGTCAACACATAACTGTCACCAGTAGTACTTGCCAATTACAACATTACAAGTCACAATTACAACATCGTAAGATCTTGATAAAAATACACTTTTATTTACAATTGCAAGAATTACTATAATTGCAATATTGGTAAAAAATTATCTCATATTGTGATTTTCAATAAAAGAAAATCCAGTTACCTATAACCAGTAAATTATTCAAAAGGCGGAAAATGAAGACATATTTTATTATTTGAGAACCATTTTACCCATTACATAATTTTATGCCAATTACGTGATGTATTTTTGAATGTCCTAACATTTGTAAATAATTCGTCGTATCTTGTCACTTCAATAAAATCCAGTTTAATAGTTGGTATAATTTTTTTCATTATAATTAATTATGTAGTATTAATGTTATAGTTTCATATAATTTCCTATAACTTTTTAAGAATTTCATTGATACTTTTAATGCCGGTGACGTTGGCAATAAGTCGCAAAAAATATTTTGGCAATATTTTGGCAATAAAGCAAATCTGTAGCAAAATAAGTGGAGTGAAAATTTCCTTTGAACAGCACTGAAAACATCATTTTAGTCTGTTAAATTTGATATTGATAATAAATGAAAGACAAATCTAATATTGAATGAACCTGAACTTCTGGTAGCTAAGGTCGGACGTGGATTGGTCGAACTCCAGCGGTCTCTTGAATGGAAATTTCCACGCGAGTCTAGGGTGCTTCGCCAGGGGGTAGTTTTTTGTCCCCGGCTGATGCCCTCGCTACACTTCTTGCGTCAGCTCACACTGATATTGTAATCACGTACTTTTACACGTACACGTACACGTAGTACACGTACCCGTACATGTGTGATCAATTCAATTCACAGATTCAGCAAAACTGTGACTAACTGAATATTGCAAATTAAACTAAATATTTATTTATAATTTTAGCGATTTTCTTTTTTTATACTTATTCTATTTTGATGACATAATCATAAAATAGTTGGTGAGCAATAAGTAAAATTACCAGTTACTTCTGTAGGTTGTAAATTAAACAAAGTTTAAAACTATAGAATCAAAAAGTCAACACAATATGTTCATACAAAATCGTTTTCAATCAATACAAAGTGTTGTGGTTAAAATATCCTTCGTTAGGAATTGAATTCTAGGAATTCTTCCTAAAATTAAAGACGGTTCATGAAATTTGTTAAAATCATTTAGGTTTGGAAAAATGTGTTGCCAATTAAATTAGCTCAGTCAGTGATTTCGACCAGGAAACAATAGTTCCTGTAATCTCTTTTCTCTCAGAAGCTTCATGTCTTGGAGCGTTTTCCCGCCAGAATGTCAGCGTGAATCGCACATTGTAAATCTTTAGCTCTGAATCTGAGGGCTCGCAGCCACATAATTTATGTGGGAAGGAAAACAACAAAAGGAAGACACTTCATGGGCTGACCGAACCCTCAAATTGTTTACCAAACATTGGCACATTTTTATAAGGAGTTTTGTAAAATACAAAGCAAAATTCTTTGAGGCAATCTATACTATATCGGTACCTATTTTGTTATTATAAACTATTTGACAGCTATGTCATTTCGCGTATGTGGATAATGAAGATAAATATTATGTAACTGAGTAACTGAGTAGGAGGTGGTTGGTTTTTACTAAGAAAACCACAAATTACCCCCATCAATCAACAAGCTCGGCTGCTGGAATAGACCCGGACTTCCGAATGAGAGCTCAGTGCATTACCGCCTGAGCCAGCTCTGTACGTGTATGTAAACATCCCTTACGTCATTAAAATTAAAATATAATTTTTAAATAATTTCAGATTTTTGGGGCATTTTTATTATCTAAACCAATTTAAGTATTGCAGGATTGCGTAATTTTACAAGTGAAATAAGTAGGTATCTAAAATGACGTAATTCAAACCTTTATGTACATAATGAAGCGCACTATATGATCGTCCATTGATAAAAAAATGATGAATTGCTACATTTCATGTGATCAATAAATATTGTAACAGATATGCTTGGACTCTACAAAACTGGTCATTCAATTAGAAAATCAACAAAAACATATCAATCACTGACATTTCTGGAATTCCACTACAACTCCGATTAACATCGTAAATTCAGTGATCGTAGGTAATACCGCGTCTTATCGAGTACAGCACGAGGTACAAGTGAATTCCCCGGTATCTTTACCGCCCAGTCAGCGAGTGTAATACTAATAAATAACATCGAATGCAGTTGTCAGAGAGCAATTGATAAACGTGTCACAACACTATGATCACTCCAATGAGATAGTGTTGACGCTGTTCTATTCCATGTAGCCACTGACACCACGAGGGTCAAACAATTACAAGCGAAGGATGAGGCGTGGAGACAGTGCAGAGGATTGTCAGCCACGCGTCGTCGATGTTTAGAAGAATTTTTAATTTGATTGAAATATGGAGTGTTGATTGCTTCAAATTGGTTTGGAAATGTCTTTATTAATTTTTGTGTTTATAGTTAAAATGATAGGCTATATCATTTTAACTAAACACAAAAAATAAATAGAGACAAAACTAAACAAAAACAAAACAAACTGCAGACAAAAGCCTAATATTTTTGTTTTGTGAGTTTGAGAAAGCTATAATATTAGGTAGGTATATAAATTTAACGAAGCATCCTATAAAATACTGCTTTCGTGCTAATTTTCATTGCATTTTTTCCGAATATAAAAATAAATATTATGTAAATTTTTAAATTTTTTGTAATTAGCAAAATAATAAAGTTATGTAGAATGATTTTGATTGAAATTAATTTACTTGAACTCCATAATAAATGCTTATCAAACAAAAGACAATGGCACTCATCTAATTTTTCTGAAAGCTAAATGTATGAACTCTGATATTGCCAGGTATAAGCGGACCAAACAATTTGGTGCAACCAATCGAAAGAGGAACCCGGAATAACTTAGCAAGTATAGGGGGTTGTATATTTTGTTATTTCTATACCTACAAAGATATAGTCATTGAAAAGGGGATGTTATGTGGACCATTTTCCATTTAGGAGGGGGGTGAAATGCCGCCAACACTCCTTAATCCCCATTCATCTAAAATTGTAAGGAATGTGAGGGCACTTCATCAAAATCAGCTTCAAAGTGGCGGTGTTTCGCCCTTTCACTAGGGTTCGGCCACCCTGGACCCACTCCCCCCTACAGGGTTGGACAATGTGAAACTGTCGAAGTCGAATTGGTGAAAAATGAAAGACGTAAAATATTGTCATCCCTCCATGATATTGAATTTCAATTGTTATTTCAACTTTAAATCCTAGTTTTCTGAATTACATTTTGCAATTCAAAACAAATAATTTCAATAACTAAGTATAATTTATAATACAGCATCTTTAAATTATAATTTCTTTTTAAAACATGAGTTTGTTTTGATAACTGTTTGAGAATAGCTGTCTATGAGTAGAAAGATATTCGAATTTAGATCAACAATTTAGATTTTATCGACTGTAATTCCTTTTCAAATATTTCTCTATAGAATGAAGAAAACTGACTTTATTCAAACTATTCCATTTCTCTTCATTTACAAAGAATGCACAATGACATTTAATTTAGAACGCTTCTTGCATTTCTTACATTGGAAGAGCATAGTGTAGAATATACTATTTATAGAATTTCATTGACTTTCGCAGTTCCTGACAAAATAATTCAACCTAACATCAAGTCGCTAATATATTCCTTATGGTAGATGTAGTATTCGTTTACAAGACATACAACACTTCCAACAAAACAACAATGTCAAACTCGATGTACTATCCAGTAAAAGAAATCCTCTAAATTTCCTTTCCGACAATCTATTTTGCATCCTAATCACATTTAGACATCATTTACATAGCTATTACATCATGATGTAGATAATAACTCAAGAGCTGTTTTCTTATGTTGAACTTCTCGAGTAGGTTTCTAGGTTTATCGTTCAAAATGTTCAGACAGTTCAATAAGTGAGAAGCTTATCAGAATAATTGCCAAAAGTGATATCAATGTGAGGTTATCGTTAGCTCAAAGATCAGATGATGCGAGACTGTCAATTAGATTTAAAACGACCTTCGGTGAAATTATTAATAAACTGCAATTAATTGTTGTTATGTGGTGTGAGTGGAGTGGATTGAAGATGGTTTGATATGCGGAAGAATCTTATGAAAGAAATGCCGACACTTATCTACTGCGATATAGATTTTTCAGGCATGACGTCTTGAATTTAAATGTAATATTATTATTACGAAATTCCTTCGTAAATTTATAATTTTTTGTCCCTTATTTTGTTTCTATCTAGGTCTCTCGTCCACTTTTCCAATTTTACACATTCACATTTCACACTTTTGATGGCAAACGCGATAAAAAAATTCTTGTTGCAGAAATGTGCAAATTGTCTTCCAATATTCTCATTTTTATATATTTTGGTGGAATTCTCTTCTATAATTTTATTCATAAATAAATTCTTCTATGCTCTGGCATAAAAAAGCATTATGAATAAGGTCAGAATTGTCACATGTCATGTTGTTATCATGTCTGTTTTCATCCTCCAGTGATTCTCTGATATTGTTGGTATAAAATATCGTAATGTATATTATTGCCAAATGATCAATAAAATATGATCTCCAGTTATTTATAAATATCATTGATTGTTGATCTCCCATGACCCGACACGTGGTACAAAACGAATAAAACCACGATAAATGTAACAACGATTGAGAAAAGTTTGTGTTGTTATCATGTAATTTGTTCATTTTGAGTTAAATGGAATATAAAACAGCAGATTGAAAAATTAAAAAAAAATCACATAAAATTGTTTCTTTTCAGCTGAATGCACACAATTTTTTTTTAAACATTGTCAGAATCATTTTGAACTTTTATCCCCTAAAGCACATCAAAACTAAATGTGATAGTGTTGAGGACTTATGGGCATGATTGGGAAATAATGATGATGAAGAAAGGGAAAAGAAACGTGATAGGAATGAGGAGATCTTAGCCAAATAGTGGAAATCATCCCCGCAGTATAATCACGTTTTCGAGTTCGCCAATAAGGAGCTGATTTACGATCCGTTGCCCCTCCCACCGGTGGAAACTAGGCACCTGATTGGCTATTCTCCATTCCCAAGCTGATTTACCCTAGCTTTGGCTTTCATATAGCGAGGGAAACTTACCATCTGATAGGACAACATAAACCGCATAAAGAACTCATTATTGGTTATCATACAAATTTCATTTATTATATCAGAGTTTTATAATTGAAATTACATCGTGTGAAAAGTACTGTTTGTATACCTGTTGATAATCACAAAACTAACCACTGCAATAACAACGTTGTGTGAAGAGACATCTAGTGATAAGAACAAAAGCACAATATTTGATCAACATCTAACCTAACCTAATAACACGATGCCCTCACAGTCCGGTCACTGAACATTATTCAAACTAGTTATCGTCCGAGGATCCATATGTAATTCATTCATTGCATATTTCACTTTATCTTGGGGCTAAAGTGCATTATGGCTGGGCCTTTAGGTTGGATTGTAGTTTTTGTGTAGAGTTACACAAGTTAAGAAGTACGCAGCAATTCGGTATTACTAAAAGTCAGCATCTAAAAGTCATGAATTGCACAAAATTCAATTATGAATTACAAAAGGTTACACTTTTATGTGGTTATAATAAAAAAATATTGGAATTATCAATAGGCACCAGTTTAGGTTTTTAAACCTTAAAACTAAAACCTAATGCAAGGAGCCATTACTGCAGTTCAACCTGATACAATACCAGTTGGGGGGGGGGGGGGGCTCCTTTATTGTCATGCTTAATACGATTTATAATTATTATTGCCCACTCAGCTTATCCCATTGTCCCTGTTTTGCCAATTTCCCATTTTTCTGTCGCCGCCACTGATTCGCTGAATCTTTGAACCTTGACAAAAAATATAAGATGTCAACAAGCCAATTTTATTTCGTTTGTATCAAATTCAATGGTAAATAATAACAGGTTCATTAGTAAGCAAATTTTCACCACGGGCCATCGTTCTGTCAGACTATACAAGCAATAATCGTTCGCGAATTTCTTGATTCATATTTGTTTGCCTCCATTCCTTGCTCGAAATTGTCATCTATTCAACCAACAGAATGACCTGCAATCAAACAAAATCAATGAAAATAGAACGTTATCCATGGAAATACATCAATACCTCACACATCCTTCATAAATGTAAAAATTCAGTTACTGTCGCATATTTCAAACCAAACATTTATCAAGAATATAATTGAGCGAGCGAAGCGAGCGACTCCATTTGGCTTCATTTGGCATGGACCTCTGTTTTTTTTAGTGTCCAAGACGCTGTACAGGTCACACCATTTCTCCGATCGTACTAAAATTTTGCACACATGTAAAGACCAAAACTGCGGTTTTCTGGCACTAAAGTTTTTTTTTTTTTTTTTTTTTTTTAAATTTTAATTTTTAAAATATATTTTTGCTTATACAAGCTAATTTACTATTACACAATTACACAATTACACAGCTATTTTTTTAAATTATTTGTGTAACTTTTCAAAATAAATTTAATTTGTTTAATATTTTTTAGTGTATGGCTCTTACTAATTTGCATTGAAAAGCAGGTGTTGCAGAAATTTTTGTATTATTTGAGTGGATTATTGCAAAGTTTTAGGTAATTTTGATTCGACGTGTTGCACGTACCGGGCTCGCTTATCAACGCGTTACACCGAGCGTTTTCCTAGTAGAATGGAGTGTATTGACCAGGAGACCGCAAATCTTGTGTACATCACGCTATTCTAGGTGACCTCACTGTTGACCTCTGACCTCTAGTCATTGACCATGGAGACTTGGCGTCGTAGAGTTGAAACATCAAGACTAAATATCTTGATTAGTATTTTTGCATTTGTTTGATTAGGCTTATTGACTACGAGTTGTTGATATTTCTGGGGGGCGATGTTTGTTGGTTGTAATATGTTTTCGCAATTTTATTTTTTTGATGCGTTGTTGTTAGGTCATTGTTCCCATGATGAAGATGTTAAAAAACATGCTAGATTACATTGCTCGTAACTCAATAACTCTATTAATCATTCAATCATGCGCAATATTAAAAAATTTCGTCATCACATTTGTGTTTAAAATATAGAAAATGAGGAAAATTGTAATATTCATTTGATCAGGATGATTTTAGACGTATTATATAATTAAACACACAAGGTAGGTATGTAAAGTTGTAAAATTGTCGAGAACTTTCGAACTTTAATTAGGAATAACTTTTTAATTGAGATTACGAAAAATAAAAATTACATACCTATAAAAAAATTTAATTTATAAAGTCACTTTCAATTTTAAAATTATGCAAAATATTTTAATACTACCAAAACCTTGTGATCAACTATTAGATGTCATGTCAACAATTTTCCATATTGCCACGTTATCAGTGTTCGTGCTTCATCTTGTTTATGAAATATCATATTTGTATGCAACAGTGGATATCTGGTGGAAATATGTGAAAACTCTGGCAGCAAATGAGTCGGAACAGCATATATTCGCCTACCAATGAATGTCAAGGACCAACAAATGCAAACAACAGCGGAGAAAATGATTGTAAACAAGTCGATATTGTCTTAATTGTGTCTAAAGTACAGTCAGCCAGAAGGAACATAGTGAGATCATAACATCCTTGATCTGCTAATAACAAGTGTTGATTCTATGAACTCTTCGGTGTCTCCCTCCTCATTGGAGGAAATCCACTGGAAAACGCTCTGTGTAACGCGTTGATGAGCGAGCATTCGTGTAGTATGCGAATTAATATGCGTTTGCAAGTCTCTGCTCTACAGACCTTGGAAAGAGACCAAACGAAATCGTCAAAGAAGCAGTAATAAAATATTTGACATTTCCTTCAAGAAAATTTACAAATATTTACAAACGCGCATAAAATGTCTGTAAAATATAAATAACATTTGAAGCTAACGAATGAGTAGTCTGAAATGGCCAAAAACACCTAAAATGTTGGTTCCAATGACCATGTAAAATTTAAATTTGATTTGTGATCCTTTGTGATGTTCTTTCAAATGATGTCTTACAAGTTCATGTTTTGCAAAATGATGATGTCTTTACATTTAGTAATTTGAGCCACTGTAATTTATTCGTCCACTCAGAAAAGAGCGTTTTCAAAAAGCGAGTGTCTCACTTGAAACTTATGCTCGAACCCCTATTTTTCTCGCTTCACAGGTTAAAAAGTAAAAAATAAGGACTTTTTAAAAAAAATTATGCATGTTCTTGTTCGTTTACCTATTGATTTCTAGCAAGATCGGTCACTTGGTTTCGCCTGAAAATTGAATTATATACTCCACTTTACTGATAGATAATCTGAAATAAAACCTGTGTTCCAGGGTCTTCCACGCATTTCGAATTCATACCAGTTTCTCATTCACAAAATCAGTTGTCATTTTCATTCCAGACTGTCACAAATCAGCATATCTCTTTTAAATCCTCCCATCCTCACATTCAAATCCTCTGTGACAACCCTGAGCAAGTTGACCTACTCCCCCTCCCCCCACCCGACGCACGCCGCCGCGACGCCTGTTGCTATGCGACGCCCTCCCCCTGCCCCTCCCCCGCTATCAGCTGATCGTGGGCCGCATGGTGGAGATAGAGACTGATAGTGATTGATTCAGAGCGATCAGTTGTCTTGTGTCTGTCAGACATGTAGGTTGTTTATGATTGTTGTTAGTTGTTTGTGGACATTACATCATACAGGATAAACCTACAGGTAATTTTTAGGTAATTGTTTTGTCATTAGTGACCGATATGAAATTAATTATTTTTCCTGGTGGAGATTACTAAAATGTATATTCATTAACATTGTTCCTATATTTGATGAGTTCAAAAGTTCACTTTCAACCATCATTTTTTTATTAATTTATATTTATTTTTATCATGGGAAAATACATTTTTAAAATATTTCTGACAACTGAAAAACTGTTGTATATAAAGATAACTAATTAGTCATTAATACCTGAATCGCCGACATTGTTGCACGTTGCTAATATATGACTTTTAATTACATATTGAATAACAGGTGCATTGACAACTTGACCTTCGCTTTGTCTCCAATTATCTGTTTACAATCCGTCGATTAGAAGAAATGAATTGATCTCTTCGATTGTAAATCTTTCTCGCAACAGGGATTTGGTTTGTCTTTATGATCACGCATTCCTGCAGATGGAATTTCAAAAGCTAACGCATGTTGAGAAAATGTTTTTGTACTAACTCCTACCAGTACTGACAAATCGACAATAAATTTGTGAATTTGTACTAACTCCACACCAACGAAATATATAACTTAGCAAAAACTACATAAAAACATTTTAATGATTTTGTACCTATCCTACTTTTCACTGCCTAATAATATGTGGCATTCAGTAATATAATGAAAAACTATAGGTACAATTATGCAATCAAATACATCTAGGAAATTTCTGCGGATGCATTGCATCCCCAGTTTTCCCATAACTAAGAAATATGAGTTAGTAACTTCTTGATTTAAATACGATATTAACCTCTCTTTACCTTTAATTGGGTATCATAGAATTGAATATCCACTCTTCAATTCAATGATACTGTTATATTAAGATTTGGGTGGTACTCAATGGGTTATCGGGGCATTGGGTATATACATTATAAAGGTATTTATGAATAATGTTATAAATTGCAGTAATACAATTCTACAGTCATTTTCATTTACATTACGACAAAATCAAGTATAATGCCCATAAAAATATTGACATAATGACTTGATTCTGATCAGACGTGATGTCTGTGAATGGTAAATACAATAATAATTAGAGAATGAAATAACCACATTTAGATTTCCGTCAAACAAGCTTGTTGTTTTTTCCAACAACCTTCAAATATCTGTCGAAAACATGTACTTCGCCAATGTTTTTACCGGAATTGGGGAATTAGGCTATGCAATTTACTACATTAGGTACCTACTTCACTGCGCCATTGCATCAAATGTGCGTAGATTTTGGTTTAGCAAAATACAACTTGAATGAAGGTCTGTACAAGATAAGATTTGATAGCGAAAAGGCAATGTCAAAGAAACTCCATTAATTCAAGTTCATGTATAAAAACGTGCAATCTCGATAAAGCTTAATAATGACCGATAGATCGAAAAGTGATAAACTCAAATGACTTTTATTGGTAATTAATACTCGATTGCTTGTGTCTGAAGATTATGAGTACAGAGAGAGAGAGATTACATTACAAGATTTCTGTGACAAGAGCACAAAAAGGTCAATTGAAAAAGCGACATGCGACGTTGTGAATAAGCACGTGGAGGCACGAAGCAATTTCATTGAGTTTATTCTTGCTCTTGACTCCTGCTTGTTTCTCTCATTTACTCATTAAATTGTTGTCGAAAACAAAGTGACTGTTTGATCGATGATGGATTTATCCTTGGAGACATTCCGTTTAGATTGATGTTTGTTGTGAAGAAATGCATACAACAATAATAATATGGCTGCACATTTCAGAATGCATCTGGATGCAACAGGATTATTCTGGGGGGGGGGGGGGGGGGGGCATCTCCTGTAATTTAGACAAAATGCTGAAACGAAATTTAATGAAGGGGTGATGCCCAGAAGCAACGTTCTGTTATTTACAACGGATGTCTGAGGGGGGGGGGGGGGGGGGAGTTTCCAAAATATTAGGAGCGGGATTCACGTGGTTTTTCAACGTGTAATTTTTGAGATTTTTCTTCACCGGACAGAATTTTAAAAAATCGAAGAGTTTTTCGTACATTTAAACTCACTATTTGAAACAATACCACACACTTGAGTATATTATAGCCACTCGTACGACCTCAAAGTGTTAACAGCGATTATATTACGATAGATTTTGTATTAGAATTCGTAAAACTGTTTAAATTATCACTTCTGAGGTAAACAAAAAGTTGTTAGAATAACGTGTAGAACGGGGACTGGTGAAAACGTTATCTAAAATTACGGATTGTGCAGTTTTGATAAAATCTAGTAAAAAGGCTCAAATTTGCTAGTTGCAGGGGGGGGGGGGGGTTTCTTCCCCCTGCCACCGCCCATATCCTCATTGACTTCATTTCTGAATAACAATTTAAATTTGGATGAGTTTGTTTCTTGATCGTTTGAGTGAATAAAATAGATAATATTGAAATGTCGATATTAATATTAATTATTGATTCAGCAGAAAAGTTCACAATCATCACACCCTGGTACGAAAGTGTTGTCACTCCATGTTCTGTTGACCAGGCCAAACATCAGACATGAACTCTTGTGTTCTGAAGCGCTGATTTCGTGAGCGAATATCTAAGGCTTCATCTCCACCCACAGACTAGGTCTGAATTGAACTGAAATTACAATAATCAACCACAGATATCTGTTGTGAATTTGACAGATAATTGATATTCTGCTCATTTTTTGGATAGTACCTAGATTTTATTTTATTTATTTTATGTTTTTTTTTATTTACATACATTTACATTTATATTTTATTTGTCTGTATTGAAATAGACATTTGGAATGAAGGCGCACACACAATAGGGGCAACCTAGATTTTTGGTCTTGAAAATTGCTCAAAATATTGAATGAAGACGAATACTTCAAAAACAATCATAAGGAGCATCCCTCATGGCAGTACTAACTGGTACTAACTAACCATTAAAACTACCCTTCGTTTGTGAAAGATTGGCTATAGTCTACCACTACAACTAATATAGAACACATAAAAGCAGGCTCTTATTTTGCTTAATTTCCTAAATTTTCTTCATACCTAACCTTTTAAATCTTTCAAATTATGAAAAATTTGAAAATGGTTATGCATTTTCCCCATTGTTATACAACAGCTTTCACTCGAGTTTGGACCCAAATATTGCATTAATGATATTGTGTTTATAATTGGTTCAATCAACCAAAAATTTAGATATGTAAATTACATTTTACATTTTTTATAATTTGAATGATTCAAAATCTGTGATGAAATTTAGGAATTATTAATATCCCTAGTGTTTATCTTCGAATGCAGCCGACTAATATAAAGAACCGGAATGGAATTTGAGGTAAAATAACTAACATTTATCATTCGTGAGTTTCTTCATTTCAATCTCTGTTATGAAATGCCTTCAGAATCGCCATGATCAGCACAAACCCCGACATGGACGACACCTCCAAGGAAGTCGATCGTCGAGCGTCGCTTAAGTCCGTCGAGTACCCGACAAAAACCGACGCCGACGCCGACGAGCAGGACGACGAGTTCAACGAGGACGAGAACGCCGTCACGACGTACATGGTCGTCCCTCCCGACGGGGGCTGGGGGTGGGTGATCATGGTCGCCGCCTTCTTCTGTAACGTCGTCGTCGACGGCAACATCTTCGCCTTTGGCATGTACATGAATGCGTTGATGAAGGAGTACGATGTCGCCGAAGGTCAGGCGTCGCTTGTGGGGTCGTTGCTACAAGGGTTCTATATGCTCGTCGGTAAGTTAAGATGATTTGATGTTGATGAAGTCTGTGTCTCAGAGGTAGTAAGGCGGAAGTCCACTTCAATTATTCTTGAGGTGAGCTCAAAACAAGTGAAGGGTACAGGGGAAGAACTCTATTAGTTACATTCGGATGAAACTGAGATAAACGAAGTTTTATGTTGAAATTTATTGTTCCTATATCTTCACAAACCGATATTTCTATTGTAAGTGGGTTTTTCACCGAGAGAGCAAGTCAAAAATTTAGCTATCAGTGTAACTAGAACTTCCTTCCAGTTCGTCAGAATTGCCCAACAAGATAATCGAATACTTATTCAAATATTGTCCGGTCAATATGTATCCGATTGACCTGATTTTTTTTTATGTAGATTCCCAAAAGATGTCTCTTTGGTCAAGCACTTGCGAAATGTTGATACTCGTTCTGTGAGAGACGCAATAAATCACTAAAAAACACAGTTTTTCTAAAATGTAAGGGTTGTTTGTAAATTTGGGGGTGAGCAAATAATAACAATTCGATTAAAAAAATAGCGTAGGTAGATTCGTCAATCTTTCAACATTATTCTGACGCAAAGATAATAAAATTATCTCCATTTTTGTGGGAGATTTCCTTGAACATGTAACACATCCATAAATATGACAATTTTCACTTTGAAGGGGGGTCTTAGGGGCAATATTTTCTAAAAACCGAGGGAATAATCTGAAAGCTCATAAAAATCACTGCAAGAATACACCTTTGACTCATTTTTTTCAAAAAATTGACTCATAGCGTTCTCTCCCTGATGAGTCATTGTGTAAGAGATACTTCAATATGCATAAATGTACTTGTTGACATGAGTCAAATGGCAATTGATTGATATTCATTACATTACAAAAGTGTGCAACCCTAAATCGTGAAAATGGACTTCCGTATGGAACATATTTCGTATAGGTACTCAGGGAAGCGTACCGTTAGCCCGCTTAGTCCGCACGACTACGTCACTGTAGGCGGAGCTACTGTGAACGCGGCAAATTCAAATCGCAATTACTAAACTTTAAATATCTCAGAGACAGTTCGATTAAATCTTATAATAATTTCACCTATACATTTTAAATGAATGTGAGAAGGTTTTTAAAATTATGTATTTGTCTTCAGGACCTCTTGTGAGCGCCCTCGCCAATCGCTACGGCTTCCGGATCGTCGCCATCGTCGGCAGTGTGATCGCCTGCGCCGGCTTCTCTATCTCGTACCTCGCGGACTCCATCACCTTCCTCTGCATCACGTATGGCGTCGTCGGAGGTCAGTGTCCATCCTCTTCTAGTTCTCCGTGATGACCCGAGGTCAAGGGGCGAGTAGCTACTAGGTCAACGAGCACAAAGTCTCAGCTAGGATCTAGATTTTTTGGGACACGTGTCAAAGTTCACTGTAGACTTGATGATTTTTGAATTATGGCAGTAAACAATTTTAATGCCACACATGTTTTGATCATTGCCTTAGAGATTATACAAAATTCATGCGAATTATTTTTCGATTTCATTTGGATTACCCAACCTAGCAACTAATTTTAATTCTCTGTCTAGTAGATAGTATAACATTATCTTTGTTATACCTATTGTTCATTTTGCAGGATATTACTAAAGAGTACTTTGGACCAGTGGTCTAGATAAATACCTACGTACCTTGATCTCCTAGGTACAAAATAATATGAAAAATAGTCTCAAAATAGTCTAACAAAAAAATACTCTCCCGCTTACATTGCAACTAGATCAGTTATATTTGCATTTTGTAATCATGAAATGTAAACAAATTGATTTCAAAGTGTAAAAAAATGCCCTGCGGGGCAAGGAGGGGGCTGCATGCCCCCAACACCCCCGAGTGTAAAAGTTTTAAAAAATTGAATTTTCAACAAAGTTCACCTCAAAACGTGTCAAAATTGATTTCAGAGTGTCAAAAAGACCTCCCCCACACCCATTTTAACCCGTGGCAAAGAGTTTTCTTTTTCTTGCCCCTATTCCACCCACCCCTGACAGAAATCTTGCCCATGGGTATTTGTAACAATTGTGTTGTTGACTTAGGTATCGGGTTCGGCATGGTCTACGTCCCCGCCGTCATCGCCGTGGGCTTCTACTTCGAGCGGTGGCGCGCTCTAGCGACGGGCATCGCCGTCTGTGGCTCCGGTATCGGCGGCTCCTTGATCGCCCCTCTTGTGTCCAAGGTCATCGAGCTCTACGGCTGGAGATACGCAATGCTGATGCAAGCAGGTAAGGAAAACAATGCATAGAAAATATAAAGAGATTACTTATAAAACATATATCTGTAAATCAAGAAAAATACTTCGAAGAAAAATTGCTGTAATTTGTAAGCGAAGATTATTTTTAAGATAAAAAGTTATATCCGGGAGATAATATAATATTTAACTATTATCCAAGATATGATTATAGTTTACTGAAAATTGTTTCAAATGTACCGATTTCCTGAAGTCTTTAGTCATAATTCGCAAATGATTTTTGAGCCTAACTGAAAATCCAAGTATGCTTTTAGATTCACAAAATTCGAGGACACTAAAGCGGCTCTTCGCGAATCGTTGCGAATTTGCTTCGAGCAACGATTTCGCGACACCATGTTGCCGTGATACAAAATCGATTTGGCTGTGCAACGTCAACATATAGCGTTGTGAATTCGCGTTACCATGGAGTTGCGGCCCGAATTCGCGTTCATGGAAGACAGGACTTGCACTAATATTGGCAATAAAAAGTCCCTAACGTCTAATATTTTCTTCTTCAGGTTTGGCCTTGACTTGCATCCTCTTCGCCCTCCTCTTCCGTCCACTCGCGCCGGTCCTCGTAACGATCAACTCCAAAGACGTCGACGACGACCCCGAGAAAGAGATGCCCCTGCTCCAGCGGATCAAGGTCGCCCGCGACACCCAACGCCTCGGCTCCGTCGTGAGCCTGACCAGCATCTCCGCCAGCAACCGCCGCGTACTCGGTCCCAACAACAACGCCTACCCCACGGCGGCGGACGCCATCAGCGGGTCGACGTTGACGCTCAAGGAGCAACGCCGGAAGTCGAACTACTCGTTGCAGCAGACGTTCGGGACGGGCGGCAACATCAACGTCAAGAGTCAGAACAGGAAGAGTGCGCCTCCAGATAGTTTGCAGGTTGATTTCAGCGAGGAGGTCGTCAATCCGATCGTCGGCGATGAGAGGCGAGACTCCAAGAGTTATCGACGGATTCGACGGGATTCGGAAACCAGCTACAGGAGTGGGAGGAGTAGGAAGAACAGCGTCCAGCAGAACGCCGTCGGAGTGCGACCTCTCTACAGGTCAGGATCATTTACACTATTACTTGGATTGACTTCCCAACTATTACTTCCCAAAGTCGCCAGATAATACCTTCGTCTGTAATAATACTGATTTGCATGCATCCTGAAGGGAAATTTGAGTACATATAGGTACTTTTTGACTTTATTGACGGTACTTTTTTTAGGATCATTTTTCAGTTTAATCACAATAATTTGCTAGATGAAACGTACACAATATGTTATTCTCCCTTTTTTGTTCGCGTGCTTTTTCCAATCTCTCATCTCAATTATTCTTAAAAGTAAGAATTCTCTGGAATCATTTAACTAACAACTTGGTGCACGCTATCTCAACATTATTATTACAACGACGTAAGCTATTCACGATCATTTATCACAGTATTTACCTAAGTAAATTACTAATTATTTTAAACAAAGTTTCAATCTTTGGTTTTAACTGGTAATATGCAGTCATCTTCAGATAACTCTGGGTAACTGACACTGACATTAATTTTACATGCCGACTTGAAAATCATAAAACTACAACTAGAATCCATGAAGATGTCCATAGTAGGTATATTATTATAGCTCGTGGAACACTAATAAATAGATTACGAGAATGCAACCGACAATTTGTTACAGCATTATACATACTATTACCCCCACCCCCCTCTCCCCTACACTAACATTTGAAGAGATAAATGACGCAATTGTATTCTTGTAACGTGTTGTTGAGAGTTCTAAAAAATGACATAGTGGGGAAGCCCCATTTCGATTTAGGCATTTACAGCAATTTGAAGAGAAATGGAGCATCATTTTGGCGCCCTAGATCTAGTTTCAATTTGTGTTGAAAGTCTAAAACCCCTTTGCGGACGAGGTAGACTTACAAATCAAACTTGAAAGATCTTCTTCGCAGCATCTCTAACTCCCTCTCTGTCTCATCTCCAGAGACGACATCTTGTTCACCGGAAGCATCAAACATCTGCCGCAATACAAGTCGCAGTCCTCGGCCATCGGGTACCACCTCTCCGTCTCGCGCCTGCCGACCAAGAAGGACGTCGAGGAGGAGGCGTCGTCCAGCTGTCTGGTCTGTCCCGAGGCCGTCAAGAGGACGCTGGCGACCATGTTGGATGTCTCATTGTTGCGCTCGCCGTCGTTCCTCTTGCTCACTGTCAGCGGGTGCTTCACGCTAGCCGGATTCTACGTACCCTTCATGTTCATTCCAGGTAACACTTTCATGCTAGATGTGATTGCATACTCAATCATCGACATCGACAATGGACCTCAATCTTATTTATTTTGCTAGAGGGCAGGCAATTTTTCAATAGCAATTGTGAAAGAAATATATTGGAAAGAACGACAAAAGTGGTGTCAAATAATCAGAATATTAAATCAAGAAAGATTTACTTATTTACTGAAAACGTCTTTTTCCCAGTTTGATTTTGATCAGCTGTGACGTCAGATAAGAATGGAAATGGAGAAAATAACCAGAAAATAATTAAAATATATGTAAATTTGGAACAGTTGATGCAGTACTTGGATCTTCTTTCTAAAGATGTGTAAATAAATCATCACATTCTTGGAGAATACATTGTATTTCAGACTTAATCGATCTACCAAAGATTGTCTTTTGGAAAGATATTATGAGTGAAATACTTTATAAAATGTGCAGTTAGGGCGGGTTAGGGCCCTTATTTTTATTGCACAAAGGTTGTATTGGAAGTTAAGTAATTTAGACACTGACACAGACAAAATCGTACAATAATTCTATAAAATAAACCTTGATAATCTTATCAGTGCGGTCTTAGATGAATCTGTTACTATTTTAATCTTGTGTTGCTACAATCAGTCAAGTATCCAATGCGATGAGAGGGTGTTATTGCAAGATACTTGAGATTGTTTCGTCACCGATATCATTGTAATGACTGATAATAGTTTTATTCTTGACATTGCAACTGTCTTGCTTCATCCTGCCCTTGAAGCTCTCTCTTCCGACATCATCGCCCTCCTCATGTCCGGCATCGTGTCCAGTCAACGCCCTCATCACTTGAACCATATCCTAGGTCGCAGCGAGGACATCGCCCTCCTCATGCCCGGCCGTGTTCAGTCTCAACGCCCTCATCACTTGCACCATGTACTAGGTCGTGGCGTGGACCATCATCGCCCTCCTCATGCCAGTCTCAACGCCCTCATCACTTGCACCATGTCCTAGGTCGTGGCGTGGACCATCATCGCCCTCCTCATGCCAGTCTCAACGCCCTCATCACTTGCACCATGTCCTAGATCGCGGCGTGGACCAGACGTCATCGCCCTCCTCGTGTCCAGTCTCAACGCCCTCATCACTTGCACCATGTCCTAGGTCGCGGCGTGGACCATTATCGCCCTCCTCGTGTCCAGTCTCAACGCCCTCATCACTTGAACCATGCCCTAGGTCGCGGCGTGGCTAGCGGCGTGGACCCGACGATTATCGCCCTCCTCATCCCCGGCATCGGTATCGCGAACACGGCTGGCCGTGTCGTCTGCGGCATCGTGTCCAGCTTGCCCGGCGCCAACGCCCTCCTCATCAACAACGCCGCGCTGACTGCTGGAGGCATCGCCGTCATCGTCAGTGGGCTGTCCATCGAGACGTGGTTCCAGTTCAGCTACTGCACAGTCTTCGGTCTTGCCATCGGTAAGTGAGAGATGAAGTCTTCATGTGGATCCTACTTGGGACAGAATGTTATAATGAATCACGCGGTTTCGAGTCTTCAATGGACCATTCAAGAACAAGATCAAATTGTCTCTACGCTGAACCCTGAACCCTGAACCCTGAACCCTGTTATAAACCATTTGTATCCTCCTTCGATTTAACAATTGTAATCCAACCCCCTAAAATTCCCCTTTCCATCTCTTCACTTCCCGAACTTCACAAGTTTCTCTCATGAAATGAATCTTCCAGCTTGCTTCGCTTCTCTTCGGTCCATCATTGTCGTAGAGCTTCTGGGTCTGGAGAAGCTGACCAACGCGTTCGGGTTGTTGCTGCTCTTCCAGGGAGTCGCCGCCATGATCGGGCCCCCGCTAGCAGGTAGGTTGTCAACTAACATGGGTTAGGCCCCTCCCGCCATGATCGGGCCCCCGCTAGCAGGTGAGTTGTCAACTAACATAGTTTAGGCCCCTCCCGCCATGATCGGGCCCCCGCTAGCTGGTGAGTTATCAACTAACATGGTTAAGGTCCCTCCCGCCATGATCGGGCCCCCGCTAGCAGGTGAGTTGTCAACTAACATAGTTTAGGCCCCTCCCGCCATGATCGGGCCCCCGCTAGCAGGTGAGTTGTCAACTAACATAGTTTAGGCCCCTCCCGCCATGATCGGGCCCCCGCTAGCTGGTGAGTTATCAACTAACATGGTTAAGGTCCCTCCCGCCATGATCGGGCCCCCGCTAGCAGGTGAGTTGTCAACTAACATAGTTTAGGCCCCTCCCGCCATGATCGGGCCCCCGCTAGCTGGTGAGTTATCAACTAACATGGGTTAGGCCCCTCCCGCCATGATCGGGCCCCCGCTAGCAGGTAGGTTGTCAACTAACATGGTTTAGGCCCCTCCCGCCATGATCGGGCCCCCGCTAGCAGCTGAGTTGTCAACCAACATGGGTTAGGCCCCTCCCGCCATGATCGGGCCCCCGCTAGCAGGTGATTCCACAGGTGATTCCTCCAGCCACAGCCCACAAAACAAGTACCTACTTTATTCAATAATATTTCCCACGAACTATAATATATTTTTTTATGAATTCATTCGTAAACATTATTTTTACCTACTTTCGCCTTAATATTCAAAGCTTTCGCCTTCACTCACTCTATACCTTGGAAATGTTTTTTTTAAATCTCTTTGTATACATTTGAAAAATATTTCGAAACAAGCATAAAATGTCCGTAAAATGTCAATAAAAATGGTCAAAAACACCTAAAATGTTGGTACCTACCAATGACACCAAAAGAATTTCAGTTGATCATTCAAACGAATCACTTTCAACCAACCACAAAATCTCTCTAAAAAAATGTCAAAAACACTTAATATTATGTTGGTACCTACCAATGACACCAAAAGAATTTCAGTTGATCATTCAAACGGATCATTTTCAACCAACCACAAAATCTCTCTAAAAAAAGACATGTGAATGCTAACATTAGTATGTTTACACAATATTAGATCGATTGGTTAAACTGTGTGAGCAATTCCTACAAAATAAACACATAACATAACCAAACAGAAAACGTGCCATAAGAGCACGCAGTATGCTGAAAGTGATGAACTTCCCAACCCTGCTTGACCCGATTGTTTTCTGCATCCTCCAGGCTGGTTCATGGAGCTGACTGGAAGCTACGACGCCGCCTTCTGGCTGTCTGGAAGCATGATCCTCATCTCTGCCATCCTCACTTACCCTCTCAACTGGGTGAACCGAAGAGAACGAGCCAGCAATCTTGCCAAGGCAGCCAACGACGTTTGACGAGCATCTCCATCATAAGTCAATCAAGATTGTTCATAGGTCACCAGAATAAGGTGTATTCCGTACTGCTCAAAGTACCAGTGAATTAAGAAAAATCTGGATGTAGGTGACAGTATTTTCGGGCTGATTTTCATGATGTATTGAAAACATCACCTATAACAACGCGTCTTTCTATTCTATCATCAAAATGAAGCATAAATGAATTGCTTTCATTTTGCAGGACAAAAGATATTGACTGATTCCTTCCCTCGGCCATAAAATGTGAAGAAAATTGATTTGAATTATAGAACTATCCAGATTCTTTTAAGGGCATATGAAAGTGGTATTCAATTGGGGACTTTTTTACTTGTACAGATTACGATTGTTGATATTTTAAAAAACGAACTGATGATAATGAACGCTATCAACATTTTACGGGTTTTACGAAGATTTCTATATATATTGCGAAAGTGAATACCTGTGTAGAGATTATAATACAATATTTTTAATATTATTATACACCAGACTGTGATTGATGATAAAGTTTCATTATATCTTGTTGTATATACATTCTTGGACACGACGAAAACGAAGAATCTAGTCTTTGAACCAGTATAGCTCAAACTAACCACCTGTTATAATGATGTATTTTGACAGATATTTGCTACAAGACTAGATCCTCCGTTTTGTTAGTTGTTCAGGTGTATCTCATGCCTACATTAGGCACCTATTAGGTTATATAACTAATATGGTCCGCTCATTGTTGAATTTAGCCGTAACATGCATGTTGTATAGATAACTTCCAATACTATAATGATATTTATATATAGGTATAGAGTGCTTTAGACGTTAAGAAATGTAAGTTTTAAATATAAGATAAGATTAAATTAAATTTATTTTAAACGGCTGTTAAGTTCTTTATTCGGTGTCTCCAATTACCTACTAGGAAAACGCTCTGTGTAACGCGTTGATAAGCGAGCACGGATACGTGCAAAACCTCGAACCATAATTCCTTAAAAGCCGGCAATAATATACCTAAAACAACTGAAATCTAGAAGCACGATCCACTAAATTATATAAAAAATATCTGAATTTGCTTCTCATTGCAAGTTATCCCTTAGAAAAATGTCCTATAGTATATTTTGAAGTATTTCAAAGTATTCTGTAATAACGTGTAGTAAACTATAGTTTGTGCTATAGTACTTGAAGTACAGGAAAAAAGTACTATAGATTACTGAAGTAAATTCTACAGTATCGGTAGTAAACTAAAGTATAAACTACAGTATTTTTACTACAGCTGAAAATACTATTTTTTACTCTGGAGTAAATATACTTTACTGTAGTAATTCAAAGTATGTACTATAGTATTTTTACTACGGACGATATATACTGCAGTTTACTATAGTAAAGTTATAGGGAACGTACTTCACTGTAGTAATTCGAAGTATCAAGCTAGAGTACTTACTTTGACTACAGACAAAATATGTTTACTATAGTAAGTTCTATAGTATATATACTTCATTGAAAATCTTTAGTACCTGTAGTAAAGAAAAGTGTAATCTACAGTATGTTTACTACATCCCATTTATATTGTAGTTTACAGTAGTATACTCTGTAGTATATGTACTTCATTGACTTTTTACTACAGTATTTGTAGTAAAGTATGGTATATAAACTACAGAATTTTTACTTCATTGACTTAGAGAATTTGCACCACATCACCCTGTAGTATATTTAGCCCAATACCCTAATTACTATAGTATTTGTAGTAAAGTAAAGTATAAACTACAGAATTTATACTTATTGACTCAGAAAATTTGCACCACACCACCTAGTAAAATAAACTATAGTAATTATACTACAGAGCGTGAGCTGATATATTTTATGGGGGAAATATCACAGATAATATTACTTTATAAATAAATCTTAATATTTATCGTTTCTCCTATTCTATTATGTTAATTACAATTTTATGATCCACCAAATAATATAAATATGTTCACTTAAATATGAAAACTCAATATGATGACTATTAGCGCAACGTTAAGTCTTGTCTGCACCGCAGGCCTACTCGGTAAGATGCTCGACTACGGACCACGAGATCGCAAGTTCAAGGCACGGCGCCTCCGCGGGATTTTATAATTGAAATGTGTAATCAAACCTTGTCCATTACTTCAGAGGAGGTTTCCCGAATGCAAATGAGTACTCATATCTAAGGAAAATTTTATTTTTCTATGAAATTTTAACGTTTTATTTGACGAAATGTACTGTAGTAATAATACTAAAGTAAACTTTAGTAAAGTAACTGAAGTAAATGTACAGCAGTATACTGCGATAAGCTGTAGGACAATTCCTGCAGTAATTCTACTGTAGTAAGTGTCAATAATCCTAAAGTCTACTATAGACATTTTACTATAGTATTTGTACTTCGATTTTGCTGAAGTAAACTATAGGATATTTTTGTAAGGGATTGCAACAGTTATTGCAAGTCATTGCAACATGATACACACTCATGTGTATTTATTTCAGTATTTAGGTACGTAGGTATTATGGAATTATTATAAATACAAAATACAGAGATTCAAACCACAAAATAGGCCATTATCTAAGTGCTAATATGAGCAAACATAATTTAAGAAACATTATCCAAACAATTACTTGCCGTTCCGTATAAAAGAGCTTATTTCTTCTAGCACATTGCTTACCTAACACAAACCTAACACATTGTATCTGCTACAAATGAAATAAATATTTCATATACATAATTTCAATAGCGAAGTCTCCTGAAATTTTATTCTAGTAAATTTCTATAAATTAACACAAATAAAAATGTCAAATACACTTATTACCTGTGAAATCTTAAATTTTCATTCATAAAAATCGAGTTCAAATATCATAGGATTTTTGGCCGGAAAAACGGCCTTTAACAAGAATCAGAACTGTGATGTCATTTCCAAGTCATTAACATTGTGTTGACATGGGGATTCCCTTGTTACCATGGCAATATAGCAAACTGTGATGTCATTGCCAATTTTCCTGTTTTTAAATGAGAGGAGATCTATCAAACTTTGTAAATTAATTACATAAGAACTGTTCGTCCAACAACAAAAATAATACCACATCTGTGTTCAGCAACATCTCAACTTTCATAAAATAAATATTATTCTGAATTCTAATTTTCACGAGACTTCCCTATTATCAACCAACCAATCTATTTCTACAATCAAGCAGACATTTCATCGGTCTACAAATAATTTGCTCAGCCTTTGAAAAGATTGGAAGTAAGACTGCATGTTAAAACTCTCATAATCAATAAATACCTATACCTATTAACTACATCTTCAAAAATAATAAAATAAACCCTAAGTATAACCTCGCATGTATTGCTTTAACTATTATCTAACCGCAAAGAAATAATTGTTACGTATTCAAACAATAATAGATAGACAGCTGCTTGCTTCCGAGTTGTTTTGAATGGAGCGCATCGGGCGGCCGCAACGGACTCCTCGAACCTACAATGCTATTTATATGGGAAAACGCGATTTTTTTTATTTGTGAACGGATCTTTCTCAAAAACTATACAGGTCTAAGTTAGTATGAGATGAAGGTGTGTGCAAAATTTCAGATCGATACGTTGACCGGTGCGGCCTGGGTTGAACCAGCAAAAAAAAAAAAAACACACACACAGAGAAAGTGCCGCAAGAGTCAAGTGGAGACGCTCGCTCCGCTCGCTTAATAATGTTAGCTTTTTTTAGAAAACAGTAAGTACTGGAATCTGATTTCATTAATTCCCCATCCTATATTTTCCTGTTTAGCTTCCGTTTTCATACTGTTTCATAATTCAAGAACATTTTATTTTCGAACATACTCGCAATTCTGTAATCATAGACAGTCAAAATAAACTCGGTAATATTCATGCGGTCCTGGATGGTTTACGTCGAGCGCCATCGCATTCTGTACTCCCTGTTTATCTGTGAATATATTGCACCTTACCGCTAAGATTACACTGCTGCGCTATGGAACAAATCATGGGGATATTCTGCAAAAGTTACATGTGAGACAGGAACAAGAATCGGTTGTATTTAGTAAAAAATATAGTTCCGATAAAGAAATATCAAATCCAATCTCGGAATACCGAGATATTTTAAGAAAATATCAAACTCATTCTATAATCCTGTAACGTGCCATTCTCTTTACAAAAGCAGTTAGTATTTGGTACATCTTACCTAAAACTTAACAAGTATGGAATCTAAAATGATGTAACTACCAACTCTTTTAGTAGGGGAAGCAAACATCAATACATAATGTAGGTTTCTGTGGAAAACTTCCATGGAGTCAGGATGTAAGAATGGTATGTGCGTTGTGAAAAATATCCGACCGAACCGGGGCTTGAACCCGGGACCACTCACTTGCCAGGTCCGACCAGGTAGCTCAGTGGGTAGAGCTCTCGCCCGGCAAGTGAGAAGTCCCAGGTTCGAGCCCCGGTTCGGTCGGATATTTTTCACAACGCACATACCTTCCTTACATCAATACAGAATGTTTGATCTTTGAATTAATGAAACAATATACATACAAAAAAATCACATAAATAATTTATTATATAATAATTCTTACAAAATGAGAGAACAATCCAAAAACTGATACATTCATTCTAGTACCTCAGAATAGATAAAAGGTAGATTTTAAATCCTGGGGTCCAAGTGGCCCACTAACTTTGAAAACCATTAATTACACACTCGATACAAAATGAAGAACCTCTCATTCTTATGAACTGAGGCAAATAATATTACTTTTAAGGAATTAGTCAAGTAGAAACTAATCAATATGAAAATAAGAAGAGGAATAATACGTAACTGAATCAAGATAAAATTAAATTGCAGCAGAACAATGTAAATAAAGAGAAAATAATGTATGATCACATCAATGATGGTGCCAACTGAGCGTGTACGCATCAGTTTATGCACCTAAAGAATGTACGACTTAAGGTTATGAGTACGAGCGATCATCAAAGACTCCAGCATGTGCTGTACCATGACTCTGTGTTTGGGAGGGATGACGACAATCTTGTGCATCTCGGTGATGAGGCGGCAGATCCTCGTCAGCGTCCCTTCGTCCCACGGCTGGGAGAAGACGAACGATATATCTCGTATCATTTCAACTGCCGCAGATACGATCTTGCTTGCGTTGAAGGGACTTTTGCAGCGATCACACTTGACTCTTTCCTGTGGGAATTAAAATACAATGCATCGTATAATGTGTAATATAGTTCCATTTCGGTTCCAGAAAGGTTCCAATCGGCTCTATCAAATTCAGACAATTATTCAAATTATATTTTTAAATTGAGTTTTGGGAACTTACATGCACAGAATGTCTAACATTAATTTGACTCGGTGATCATTTATTGAAAAACTGTAAATGGTAATAAATAATTTCAGTTTTGAAAAGCAATGAAGATAAATTCAATGAAATTAATTATTTAAAAAACCTTAACGGAACCATTATCGAACCCAAATAATGTAAAATATAAATAAGGATTCCGGTTCCAATTAAAAAATTAATATCGGCTCCGATTACGGTTCCTATAAAAATACCGTCTCTTTTCGGTTCCAGCCCCTGATCACATTTCACATAGTTTCAAGTTTATTTCCAAGTACATTACAAATGATTTAAAGCAATACACTTGCTCTGCAGTGACCTTTAAGTAGCAAGATGCTCTCATTAATACTTAATAGGGTATTTTAAGCATAAGGTAGGGTAATCATAAGGTACCTAACTACGCATTACGATGGCACTCTTACAGCACTTTCTCTGTTATCTCATTTGATTTTTTGTTTTATCAGCATTAAGGTTATGCATGAGTATGATTGATCACATCTTTGCAGTGAGGCACCTACATACATACCTGGCCCAATGTGGCGAGTGAGAAGGCACCACACTTTGGACACAGAGGCACGAATGTCTCCGACGGTATCAACCCCTTGCAATCGGAGCACTCGCACGTAAAGTGCATCCACGACGACTTCTTTCGTGCATTACGTAGGTCTCGGACAAGCAATGTCTCCTCAGTGTAACAGATAAACACCTGCAGATAAAACAATGGCAATAAATATCTGCATGCCCTGTAATATCAATTACTTGAAACATTAATTTCCAGCAATATTTCCGAAAATTTTACACTTTTTTTCTTGGTGGAATCCACATTTGTTCTGGCATATCGTACCTATACTATCACTTTTATTTATTTACTTTTAGTTATAAAATATATGAGTGACATGTATACATGTACGTCAATCAACATATGATTTCATCATTGAAAGGTCATAAAATTGTAGCAATATCTGCACATTACCACTTTCCCTTGAATAATATTGGTGGGAAATCACTTATTTTGACAAATATTCTGAAATTCTACCGTTTTCTGCACTGATGAAGTAATTACTGAGTTACAATCCTTCAAATTGAATTAATAAACTTTCTTAACATGAGGCAAACAAACAAGAAATAAAAATCTGGAAAACTATGTCTTGAAATACTACTAACTGCTACTAACTAACTGCTACTAACTAACTACTAACTGCTAAACTAACATTGTTTACTTAACTATGATTGTGTTGTAGCCTATAACTCATTATTAATTACAATTATCAATTTCATTTAAATTGTCTACTATTAGTATTAAAAATATTTACCTACATTGTATCAATGTAACTTCCAAATACCCTAAAAAAGTCAATTTTTCATTGTACTTATGGGTCAAGACTAAACATTGAGTAAACATATATGTATGTATACCATGTTATGGAAAATAAACTTGAAACTTGAAACTTGAAATTTTCCTGACTCACATACAATATATCTGTACCAATGACCAAGGACATTTACCTGTTCACCCTTGGCGATTGGATGGTTGGACATGAATACAATTGTATCTCCGCAAGTATATCGAAATGCATTTGAGACACACTGATGGTTGAACAACGCCGCCGATGAATAAATGGCTACTCCGACATTGATTTGCGGCTTCACCGAACAGTCCCGCAATCCGAACGAGTTCATCGCTTGGATTCTCAAATACCGCAGGAGCAATTCGCTGCCAAATATTTTTATCTCGGTTGATTGTCCGGTCAAGATACGTCCATCTTTGACAATGTCAGCCAGGAACGAACGAAGAGCGATACGTTCCACTTTAGTTTCGGAAGTGTCAGGAATGTTCTGCGCCATGTTGTAGATGGCTCGGAGCTCCGATGATTCGTAGCGACCACTCGGGTCGCATCCCTTTATTCCCTCGAAAACTTCCTTCTCAAGGCCAGTAATGTAGGTGCACAATGCCTCGAGACTGCCAAGTTTCTTGAGAGCAATGAAGAACATCCGCAGTACGAGCAGTACTACGTTGGGTGTGATGTGTTCCTCGGTGAGCGGACTAAGAAAGCGACATTCCAACTCGTGGCTGCTCTCCCACGATGCATCACGGCATGATTCATTGCAGTACCTTGCCTGGGAAGAAAATTCAAAGTAGTACCTACATGTATTTTCTCACCAGAAATGCCAGTCTGGGCGAAAGTTCCAGCATGAATACGTATATTATGGTAAAATCACTTGATCAGATTCTTATTCAAGGTCACAATGTGAATTTGTATAGCTTTTCAATCAAAAGAGATTAAATGAGATCGATGAAGTAACTAGATTTTAATGTTTTGTTTCAACAAATTTGAGACTATGCCACTATGTAGGTTACGTCACTTACATAACTAATTAATTCTATTCCTATTTTTGAGCTGATCCTTGGTACAAAATTTTATTTGACTACTCACTTTCCACTGATAATCAAGAAACAATATAGACTTCAAACATTTCAACATCTTTTAGTAATTTGACAAGGACACTTTTGAGCTTGTACTTCAAGAAGTTCAAATATTGTACCCTCATCTCTAATGGAGACTCACCCTGGAGCAGACATTGCATGGAATGAATGAATCAACTGGAAGCATGCAGTGGGAACAGTATTCAGTTAACTTGTCGGGGTTGAGAACACAAGCGTACGGCTTTTCAATCATCAAGACCATTCCTAAAACCAAACAGACATTTAATAACTTTTTATCGTGCCACAGTGTGTCATTAATCATTATCATCAGCTATACAGGTATGATGAATTGGTTTCTGTTCTACTATACTGCCGTAACACACCATAAAGCACACTCCGGACATGAAAATAGTATCGATTAAATTAGCAAAACCAGTTTGAATCTGTGCTTTAAGTTCAGAATGCTCATTACTGGAGAAATATTTTCTTTCATTTATTAACATTGAAGGGTCTGACCCAAGCTGAGACTGTGACGGCAGGTGAAATCACTCTATTCCAATGATCTTCAATAATAAAAAATAATGTAACTTAGGTGATTCATGGCTGATACGGAAAAATAGGTGGGAGGCATGAACTTTCATATTGTTTACTTTGACATGATTAAATGAATAAAAAATAAAACTATTTAGGTAATTAATATAATATATTGGTTCCAAAAAAAATATATTCTCAAATAATTTTAAGTAGTTTCTCAACATCAGTCAGTATACGTTAGATCACTAGTTTTCACCTGGTGGGATGTCTTTGGTGGCGACAAGATGTCTGCCATATGTCTCACTGAACTTGATCGCCAAGCAAGCGGAGGCGCCCGGCAGCAGCGGGTTTTCTCCGAGGTACAACTCGGGCAGCGGATGCGGTCTCTGCTGCGGCTTGTACTCGCGATCAGGAGGCTTGAGAGCGGCCAGATCCTGCTCCAAGCTCTGCTTCGTAGCTTCCTCAGAGCAACACTTAATAGCCTCCTAGAGAAATAATAACCAGATTAACCATACTCGATTAAATATTATAAACTAGGTATGAAACATGACAGGTCAAATAAACATTTTAATTAGTGAAAAAAAAAGTATCATTTTTTGGAAAAAAAGTGAACTTGAACAAATACATCAAAGGGCAACAGAAATTACCCATTTATTCAATCTTATGGGGACACGAGAAAATATTGTGTTCGTAAGAGTAGGTACACAAAAAATTACGGAACAAAAGACGGGAAATTCTCGTAATTTTCACTTGACAATGGAACATCCCTATTATAAACTCTATCGGAAGGCCAATTCCGGACCAATGGAGGCCAATTCTCCATTTGACACTTGGCTCAATTTAAATAATTAAATTTTAAGCAACTTCCATTTAACATCCTGAATGAAATGAAATTGCGCACCTCGTAGCTTGCCCGTGCCTCGTCCATGTTGTTCATGTGTCGATGACACTCGGCCCGCCTTCTGAGCAACTTGTGTTTCACAACGTAGCCAGTGTTGAAAGCGTGCTCGACGTCTCTTAGACATGCCTCGTACTTGCCCTGAGAGAAGCTCACCGCAGATCTGACAAATCAGGTCATACCATTTCACATTACATGGGAAGTGTGGGTGAAAGAAGCGAGTGGTGCGCTCTCTTCGGAAACGGTTATGAAGATAATCTAATCAAGTGCGTCAAGAAGCAGTGATGATTTATTTAATATTTTTCAAAATAAATTTGACAAAATAATACAAAACATAAATATTATAAAATTTCATTTCATTAACTCTTGACATTCACCACTGATTTGTCTGAAACTTAAATCCATTCACCATAAGAATGATCGAAAGTAATTTATTAACAATAACATTATCCATTAAGGTACGTTTGCAGCTCGACGCGTCGAAGCGCCGACCTTGAAAGATCAACATGGTTTATGTTTCAAGGTCGGCGCTCCGGCGTGTCCGAGCTGAGCCACCTGATTGGCTAGCGTCCAAGCGTCGAGCGCTTGTTGCCGAACTGTAAACTTACCTTCACCAACAGATATTTTACAGTACTAAAATCCTGTTCAAAGTTGAGCCAACATGCATGGAACTAGCATCACACTACTATAGGGGAGGTGGGGACTCTTCAATGCATCCCCATTGGCTATCTTGAATACGAATTATATGGGAATAACGTTTGAGCAGCTGGCGCTCTATGTGTTGTGTGGCAGACATGAGAACTAATTTAAGCTTGCATTTCGTTCCAAAATTCAAAATAGTTCTACTGTTCACCACCTGAGCGCCACCTGCTCAAAAGTAATCCCTATGTTAATCCATTGGTCAATTCCCCATGGAGCTGGTATTACCAAGAATGTTCAAGTGTCTCCACCTCTTCTATAGTAGTGTGAAGCTAGTTCCATCCACTTTGGTTGAGCTAAATGATTATGGCTGGAGGCCAAGTCTTGAAACTTACGCTTTCAGGACGCAAACGCTCTCGGACGTCATAAAGTCCCATTTACTGTAAGAATGATGACCTTGAAATCTACCTTTAACTGTTCAGCTTAATTTTGAATAAGGTTTTATGACTTGATAATATCTGTAATAATAATTATAATGTTAATAAAATGGTTTCCAATAGATTGCTGGATGACAATCAAATAAGTGGCTTGACTTTATGTTTCAATGTCGATCACTCTTACAGTAAATGGGACTTTATGACGTCCGAGAGCGTTTGCGACCTGAAAGCGTAAGTTTCAAGACTTGGCCTCCTGGACAGTAGATTTCAAGGTCATTATTCTTACGGTGAATGGATTTTAGTCCATAACTCCTCAAGAGTTCGTCCCAACCAATGAGTAATGAATGACTATTCAAAGAAGTTGATCAAACAAATTATTTCACTTTCAATTCTCAACCAATCACAAATCTTGTTTAAAAGCTTGTCACCGCTCTTATGACATAAGTGAGCAAATATGTGTGTGAGCAAAATTTCAGATCGATTGGCTCGCATCATCAGCGTTACCTAGGAAGTGCAGGCAAAAATACAAACATACAAAAATCACAGAAAAACATCCGTAAGAATACCGTGATGATGCTCGCTGCGCTTGCTTATTGACACGTAGTATAGGTATATTTAAAATGGTAAGATTTGTGCATCAACGTAGTACTCTAGTATACTTTCAGTTACAAATTTTGATAACGGGTGATATTACAAATATTGATTTATTATTGACTTAAAGCACACGGAACCACTTCACATAGTATTGTCGTGTACTGACACTGATATTGACACGCAAGTGACTGCCGCTTGCTCCAAGTTCCGAGACGAGCCTTTTGTCTCGGTTGACTCTTCATCTGCTCAGCCGTCTTCGACCATGGGGCCAATTCTTGAGATTTACGTTTTGAGACCGTGTCACGGTTTCATTGTTTAAAACGTAAAAAAGTTGAAGGCTAACCAATAGTTGTCAACTGTTTCCAGTTTTATACAATGTAAATTGTAAACGTTAAACGGTTTCAAAACGTAAATCTCAAGAATTGGCCCCCATGTGCTTTTTGTAAATCCATTTTCATTGAATTAAACTATAGTACTGTACTTATGTACCTTGAATAAATACATAAATAAATATATAAATTCAGCATTATACAGTGAAGGCCGATGCACAATTGACGCGAACGCAAGACGCGACGACGTGAACGCAAAACTAGAACCATGTTCAACTCTGTGCATCTCGCATTCGCGTCATTTCTGAACATCATTGAATCGGCATACCTACATGAATTATTCGCGTTAGCGTCAATTGTGCATCGGCCTTAACACAGTAACAACAAACCTGTTGGCAAATGCATATGCAAGCTCCAGAGAGAAAGGAGCAATGGAAGGTGCTCTCATAATGCTGGTATTGTACAAGCAGGCAGCCTCCGCCCAGCTCCTTCGTGTGTAAGCCTTATTGCCCTCCATGCGAAAAAAATGTGCGAGTGTGAGGTCCTTCTTTCGATCAGGAGGCATGTGAAATTTGCTGGCGCTGAAGAAATTTTCAACCTTGTCAACTCCACATTTGAGTTTCATCATTTCTATTGCTATATCCGTATGAAACATGATGTAGCTGAAATCGAAGGAAGCATGGTACACAGTAGGATACATCGACACATGTGGACACATGTCAGTGGTCGAATTGGGGGGGATGCGGAGGAATGGCACACCCCCCCCCCCCCCCCCCATGGGGAATATATTGATGGTTCCATCCCCCCATGTAATTTGTCCACTTCACAGAGATTAAAAAGCAGCACTTCATAATGTAATTTACTTCAAAATAATTCATTTTTCAGAGAATTTGTCTATTTAGCCTTATAGACGCCATTTGTCGAGATGAGGCTTAAAATAACGAAAATTAAAATTTTTCTGCAACTGTGCGCGGTCCAGCATGGGCCTGAGGGCTGTCCCCCATTGACCTCATGCAAATGATTATTTTTGTAACAATACAATTGTGTAATATTTGTACAGTAGGGGGGGGGGGAGGGTGATAGGGGAAGGGCTTGCCCCCCCCCCCCTGGCCGCTAGATGTAAGAAAAAATAAAAGTTTGACTGTGTTTTAGTAAACTGTGCATTTGGTAAACAAAATGACCTCAAAACGTCTTAAAATTGATTTTAAAGTGCCAAGAAACTAAAAACTGCCATGCAGATAAGGGTTTTTGCAGCATGCCCCCCACACCTTATTGGAGTGAAAACTGTGACTTTTTTTTAAAAAGTTGAAAATCAAAATACACCTCAGATCGTCTCAAAATTGATTTCAGTGTCAAAAACCAAAAAACGCTCTGCAGGGCAACATGAACTTGTGGCAAGTCTTGTTCCTTCACTTGCCACCCCCTGGCAGAAATGCTGCCAGTACACCATCCCTCCATGGACTGACTTCCAATTCAACTGTGGACACATGTAGGTTATACATGGTTATACACTACAATATGTTATCACAAATTCAATATGTACTAGTACCAACGAGTTTGAATGTATAATCTATTCAAACTTGTTGACTAGGTACCTAGTACTCCCTATACCTGTGTTTTCTAACCTACAAGATGTCCAAGTCGAAAAGTATCCTGGTACAAATTAATTAATATTATTTACCTAGGTGACATATGATTAACTTGAGTTTCTTGTATCAGTACGAGCTTATCAGAGTAGGTAGTAGACAACTGAATATTAAAATTCAATGGATGGAATCTTCCTTATTCACACTCGTCAGTGCACGTGGTGTACTGAGTCGGGTCGGCTCGGAGTCGCGCGTTTTCTCCAACAGGTGTCAAGTCAACTTGTCAGTTTGACAGTAGTTGTCACGGCTTGTTGAATTCCGATTTGAGCGCGAAAAGTCAGCAATATTCAAATAATGGATACAGACACTAGCTAAACTAGTGGTCTACCGTTTTGTTTTGCAACCAATTTCTCTGTATTTTGTTGTTTTACAGTGATATTGGAATAAACTAATCAAAATAATAACATTAACATTACCCATTAACATTTGTCCACAATCGTACCAACAAAACATCGTAAACACGGCTTCATTTATCAGGGGCTGTGCAAAAAGGACGTCACGCTAAAAATGGGATATTTTGAACCCCTCCCCCCTGTCACGCTGTGTTACACTTTTCGAGACGTTCGAGACCCCCCCCCCCCCTAAATGGATGTCACAAATCTATCTCTACCCCCCCCCCCCCCCCCCCAAAAATAGAATATTTTTGAATGTAAAATCTAGGATTATAACCCCACAGTGGAGTTATAATCCTAGGTAAAATGTACCCCATAAAAAACACTCCGTGTAATAATACCAGCCAAGTCTCTTCAACTATAAAAAATAGAAGAAATCTATAAATTCAGCCCTGAAAAGTAGTGATATCAAAAAATGGGCCAAGTCAAAACTTAATTTTAAAAACCAATATATACTTGGCGCATCGTGCATATAGATAGTTTAGAAGTATAGGCCAGATGTGTAATACATAAAATCTACCTACCCTATACTGCCGTAAAAAACGATGCGCCAAGTATATATTGGTTTTTAAAATTAAGTTTTGACTTGGCCCATTTTTTGATATCACTACTTTTCAGGGCTGAATTTATAGATTTCTTCTATTTTTTATAGTTGAAGAGACTTGGCTGGTATTATTACACGGAGTGTTTTTTATGGGGATATCACTAATTTTTTTAGTTTATTTACACAACTTGTAAGACATAGTTGAGCAATGACCAATTCCTTTAAGAAAATATGCCATTTACGAATTGGTAACTAAGAAAAATGTTGTTTGGTTCTAAGTATAAGTTAAAAATGATATTCCATGAAGAAAAGCGAAAGCTTCGTTCCAATCGGTCCAGCCGTTTTCGAGATATGGCATCACTTCCGGTTTTCAAAATGGCGGCTGATATTACTGACACCTAGAATTTATTTCTATAAATGTTATGTATCATTATAAGCCTTCTGAATAGATATTTATAGGTTTTTATATAAAGGGGAAGTGAATTTAGGCAGATTTCGCATAAATATGACGTCATTTCCGGTTTCAGTAATCAGAAAACTTTAGTTTTGCTATTGATATTTCATATAGAGGGCCGTCTGAATCGTTTGGTGCTAGTTTTATTCCGATCGGTTTAGCCATTTTCGAGATATGACGTCACTTCCGGTTTCAAAATGGCGGCTTCCGGTTGGTTTTATAAAAAGGCACCTCAGACGCCAAAAGTACACACGTGGTAAAAATTTCAGATCGATCGGTTCAGCCGTTTAGGCTGTGGCGGTGATAGCGGTGTTTCCTGATATCATCTGAATCATCTAAAGATCAAAGTGGTGTAATTTCACTGTTTTCTCGGCCCTCCAGCTAGCAAATGGAATAACCTATTGTTATTGGGACGCGCAGCGCTCGAATACGCTATCTGGTGGTAGATTTTTGAACTTGACTTTGGTGGATCAGCATTCACTTCGGGCCGCCTACACGGGCTAACTAAGTGCAACTAACGCAGATTATTTTCGTATTTCTTCCGGTTATTTGATGATTTGATTAGCTCGCACCTTTCATCCAACAAATGTTTGACACAATATACTATTTATTTAGTTCAATTAGATTTAAATATAATTCATGAGAGCGTTATTTCCATGTGTTTTACTGATCATGTCTTCTACTCTGCTGCCATACATTGCGAGTTTCAGTGAATTTCGCACTTATTTTGTATTTTGTTTAATGAGTATAAAAGTTTTGTACTATACAACTGGAGCTTATAACTAAATTTATGGGGTATACAAAGACGTATAAAAATGATACTAGACCGTACAAGAATATGCGATGGGGTGACAAGACGGCTCCTATTTGCCAACGGGACGGAATATTCAAAGACATATTTTCTTACCACTTCGAGTGTTGACATTCTCAATTGCCGTCTATTGATTGAACTACAACCACAATTATTATTTAAGAAACCTTCAATATAAACCCATTCATCAGAACTTAATTTATATTTTTGCTTTCAAATCTGATCTTTTCCAGTGGAGAATTAAACAGTCATGCAATGCAATGAAATGCATAAATATCTTTGATATTCACTTAAATTAATAAATATTTAAAAATGTGTAGGTACTATATTTGAATGAAAGAACACAAATGTTGCACAAATGTGTTCTATAATATATTGTTGCACAAAGATCATAATATAAAGGATAATCACTCCGAGGATAAAGTAAATAACTATCTCCCTTGCCCGCGAAACGAGTCACAGGTCAGGTGAAATCAAATAATTTAATAAATATCTATTCAAAGACAAATATATATTTTGGAACTACATACTGTAAGACGCAATAAACAATTAATCTATTAAAACTTAAAAGTGAATTCGATTTGAATAATTCAACTGACAGCCCTCAAAGATATTGTCACAGATCAGGCCATAGTTTGTTGAAAATTGAAATAAAGAACTGGAGAAAAATTAACTAGGTGTGTCCATAATACAATAAAATAATTTTCATGATGTGTGGTTTTGTTATTACTTGTGGAAAATATAATTTAGGTACATACTTTGATTTCTAGTACAATTAAGGAAGAATGTGCCGTTGTTATAAATGGAAAGTCAGTCTGAGAGATCCGATAATAATTCAATTTTTTAAGTGCTATGTCATCAATAACACCCGAAATATGTGTGCATACTTAATAGTACATCATAATAACTATCAATTAGATGTAAAAGTTTTTGAATTCCGTCTAAAAATATGTAACTAAACGTCCCCGAATAACAGGTAAACCTGGCAGAATGGTAGCAGAATAGCACTGTGCAAACACGTGACCGAAACTGATCCACTAAACTCGGCCACTTCCTGTCATGTGCGTTTCCGTTGCGCTTCCCAATAAAATTTGGTATATGTTGTCAGGTGGGCCATAGCTCAAAATTAAGATGTTTCGCAACAATGTGAGATTTCCCAATTTTGAGATCCAGTAGGCCGAAAATGCCATGTTATTGCTTACAGTAAAAGTGTTTGGTCTGCTCCTCAGTTTTTAGGCATTTACGGTATGTTGAGTGACTGTGAGTGTACGGTACGACTTGGCTGGGTGGAGCGACCGCTCCACTAGATCAAAATGTATCGTTTTTAGCGAAATTTTGGGTCCCAGCTTATCAACTGAAATTTAAAATGCTTGATAATTTCTATTCAACTAGGAAAACGCTCTGTCTAACGCGTTGATGAGCGAGCACGGACACGCGCAACACCTCGAACCAAAATAATGTCTATCGAAAATATCATTAAAAGCCAATAATTCTTGAAATTCGTCAGACTTGTAGGTATAAAAATCTCCAAATATTCCTAAATTAAGCCCCATTTACACTGTGCAATTTCTTGAACAACTTCTGTCACATTCCCATTTTTCATAAAATTTTGTGTTTACACGACGCAACTTTCTGTCACAGAACTTAAAACATGTTCTAATTTCCATTCAAGAAGTGTGAAACAAAAGTGTGGTACAGAAGTTGTACAAGAAATTGCACCGTGTAAATGGGGCTTTAGTCCCAATGATCATGCAAAGTTTTAAGTTGATCGATTGAACCTTTATAATTAAAATGTTCCTAGTCAATATTCAAAAATCATAGTTACAAAAATATACCTGGGACCACTAATATGATAGAGGTGTGTGTTCTTACACAATATTAGACGATCTGTTGAACGGTCATATCAGTTTCATACGTTTGAAAGTTTTTGCTCTAACTACCTTGGAACTATAAAGAGTCGAAGTAGCCGTGATCATCATTTTCGAGAAATTTGACAGCCAACACGCAAAATGTCCGTAAAATGTCAATAACTTTTGGATTTAAACACAGATTTGTCTGAAAATTGTCAAAAACACAGATAATGTTGGTCCCAATGACCATGCAAAGTTTTAAGTTGATCGGTCAAACGGTTCTAGTTTAAATTTCAAAAATCACAGTAAAGATGGTTTTAAATTTTAACCAATGGGAGGATTTGGCTGAAACTTTGTATGATTGGGTAAAATGTTAGTGTTAATGACTTGTCAAAATTTCAAATTGATAAAACAAACCAATCGAAAGATAATTTTTTAAAAATTTGAACCAATCACAGGATCTCGTTTAAAAACAATCCAAGGGACCGCATAGAGTACGTTAGTATGTGTACAAAATTTCAGATTGATTGCTTGAGCGGTTTGACCTGGGGTGTGACCACAAAAAAAAACACACACACACAGAGAAAGTGCCATAAGAGTACCGTGGTGATGCTCGCTACGCTCGCTCAAAAACGTGAAGTCCTACTGCCTCCAGACTTATTTCTTGAAAATACAATTTGATATTAAAACTAGGAAAACGCTCTGTGTAACGCGTTGATGAGCGAGCACGGACACGCGCAACACCTCGAACCGAAATTATGTCTATCGAAAATATCATTAAAAGCCAATAATTCTTGAATTTCGTCAGACTCAAGTATAAAAATCTCAAAATTGTCCTAAAACATAAGTCCAATAACCATGCAAAGCTTGAACCTTTTGAACCTTTCTGATTGAACTGTTCCTCGTTAATATTCAAAAATCACAGGATCTCTTAAAAAAAATAGACCTGGGACCACTCATATGATATTATTGTGTGTACTTACACAATATTAGATCGATCTGTTGAATAATCATATCAGTTTCATACGTTTGAAAGTTTCTACTCTAACTACCTTGGAACTATAAAGAGTCGAAGTAGCCGTGATCAACATTTTCGAGAAATTTGACAGCCAACAAGCAAAATGTCCGTAAAACGTCAATAACTTTTGGATTTAAACATAGATTAGTCTGAAAATTGTCAAAAATGCAGATAATGTTAGTCCAAATGACCATGCAAAGTTTTAAGTTGATCAGTCATACGGTTCAAGTTTAAATTTAAAAAATGACATAAAATATTTTTTTAAATTTTAACCAATAGGAGGATTTGGCTGAAACTTTGTAAGATTGGGTACAATGTTGGTCGCCATGACTTGTCAAAATTTCAAATTGATCGGAACTACCAACCGAAAGATATTTTTTTTAAAATTTGAACCAATCACATGAGCCCGTTCAAAAACGATCCCAGGGACCGCATAGATTACGTTAGTATATGTGCAAAATTTCAGATCGATTGGTTGTGCCGTTTGACCTGGGCAGTGAACACAAAAAAAAAAAAAAAAAAAAAAAAAAAAAACAAACACACAGAGAAAGTTCCGTAAGAGTACCGTGGTGACGCTCGCTACGCTCGCTCAATAACCAGTTAAAAACCATAGACATATTGAAAACATATTATTCGTTATACAAACAATGGTCTAGAACAGCGGTCGCCAACCGGTGGTCCGCGGACCACTGGTGGTCCGCGAGAAAATTTTGGTGGTCCGCAGAGAAAATTGGAAGTTTACTTTTAAGTTTCCATGCAATTTATTTAATTTAGAAAAATGGCACAACACAAATGTATTGAATTCGGACATGTTTCAATACGTAATAATGCCTTTACAAAGTATCTACCTACCAACTATACGTATTCACTAGCTCTATAATGAAAATAATATCAGTTTCCGAGTATTTTTCCAATACCTATAAGAGTTATTTTAAACGCTTTTTCTGGAAAAAAAAAGTTGGCTGAAATAGCGTAGAAACGCGCCAAATGACTTCCTGAAAACCAAAAATTTCCGGGGCTAAGCGCCCCGGACCCGCTTGGTGCTGGGGGGCCCTCCCCCCAGACCCCCCATTGTCTCCCTCACCAATCGTATTTCCCGTCATACGTATTTTACGCGCCTGAGTGGTCCCCGAGATATAAAATTGTCATATAAGTGGTCCGCGAGGTCCAAAAGGTTGGCGACCGCTGGTCTAGAACATGCTATATTGTTGCAGTTTGTCTTGCTCTGGATTTCTCTACACGGTTGACGTAGCCTAAGGGGTAGATCACGATTGCGCCGAACAGCAGCACCGCTCCACAGAAGTAGAACAAACTGCTGTGGCTACCAGAAGCCTCCTTCAGAGTACCTGAAACATGTTCAAGTAATTGCATTATGATCAAGATATTACACACAAGTTAGAATAATTAACAGAACATTTCAATAAAAATTATAAAAGAAATAAATCAGTGTGAATTTATACTAAATGCAGACAACTGAATGATACAACTAACTGTTGGACTAAATAACTCTCACGCACCTGCTACAGTCAATCCAATGATCATCATAACTCCATTGAACAAGAGAAGAAGTCCGAATGCGTTGGTTAGTCTTTCAAGTCCTAACATGTCGACCAGAAGAACAGTTCGAAGTCCTATCGTGACAGCTGCAACATGGAGCAAACAACTCGTTTTGGCACGGACCTCTTTTTTCACATTCTCCGATCAAGCTGAGATTTTGCATTCATGTAATGACCACCTCAAGTGTTTGCAGAACCCGTATTTGTTTTGAAATCCGTTGAATGGTTCAAATTAAAAAATATATATCTTTAGAATGGTTTGGTCCGATCAATTTGAAATTAAGTCAGATTATTAACACCAACATTGTCCCAAATTTTACAGTTATTCGTCCAAATCGGTTAAAATTTAAAAAAATATATATTCCGATTGGTCGCAAATCAAAATACCCTGATTAAGTACAGATTTGGCATGGTGATCAATACCAACATTATGACTTATTTTATACATGATCAAGTTTAAAGAGTTTCAAAAGAAATTTTTAGGAAAGCACCTAAGTCCCGACACATGGATCTGTAGTTCAGTTTCAAGAACCAGAGTGCATAATTGAGATTGAAAAGTTGCAAAGAAAATCGTATCGTGTCATATCGTGTGAATCGGTGCTCGCTCATCAACACTAATCCTTTTCCTAGAACATCGTTTTACCTGCACAAAGTCCGTACACCATAACATAGGCAAACTGGAACGGCACGTTAAAGAAAAGTCCGCTGACAAGAGTCGCAACGGCTGCAGTTGTGGCCACGACGTTGATGACGATGAGGGCGTTGACTTGAGGAAAGAAGGAGATGATTCCTCCGAGGATTTGGCCGAGAGTGTTGCAAGCGTTCAGACTGATCTTCAACCCCTCGATGACCCCGTCGTCCATGTTGTGCTCTGAAGCCCGACCTGACGAGAGGAGATATAAGTTAGACCAGAAGCACGAGGTTGGGAGAGGCGTTGAGACTAAACTATTGGCGTATTTTTACGAGTACAACTCGCCATACTTGTGGATGCAATTCAGTATGTTCGACGAGAACGTATATCTCGACCAGTTCCAGTTTAAACTGAATATGAATGTTTTATACAAGTATTGTAGGTATTTACCTACAATACTTGTATAAAACATATTTTACCTACACACCTATTTTACCTACACACCTACAAGTATTGTAGGTAATCTAGTGGAGCGGTCGCTCCACCCAGCCAAGTCGTACCGTACACTCACACTCACTCAACATACCGTATATGCATAATAAACTGAGGAGCAGACCAACCACTTTTACTGTAAGCAACAACACGGCATTTTCGGCCTACTGGATCTTAAAATTAGAAAATCTCACATTGTTGCGATATATCTTAATTTCGAGCTATGGCCCACCCCACTACATATACCAAATTAGGGAACAATATGTTATGCCGTTTGCGAGCTAGAGGGCCGTGAAAAACGTGAAATTACACCCCTTTTAAAACCTATCTTGATCTGATGATGATGATGATGATGATGATATCAGGAAACACCGCAATCACCGCCACAGCCTAAACGGCTGAGCCGATCGATCTGAAATTTTCACCACATGTGCACTTTTGGCGTCTGAGGTGCCTTTTTATAAAACCAACAGGAAGCCGCCATTTTGAAACCGGAAGTGACGTATTATCTCGAAAACAGCTAGACCGTTAGGAATTAAACCAGCGCCAAATGATTCAGACGGTCATCTATATGGAATATCAATAGTTAAAGTAGAGATGTACTATTACCGAAACCGGAAATGACGTCATGAAAATGAAGAACTAGATTTAAATGACCTCTTACTACAATAACTACATATTCAGAAGGCTTATAATGATACATAACATTTATAGAAATAAATTCTATGTGGCAGTAATTTTAGTCGCCATTTTGAAAACCGGAAGTGATACCATATCTCGAAAACGGCTGGACTGATTGTAACGAAGCTTGCGCAATTCTTCATGGAATATCACTTTAAGCTTAGGTATATTGAGCACCAAACACAATTTTTCGTATTAACCAATTCGGAAATGGCGTTTTTGTTAAAAGTAATTGGTCATTGTTGCTCCGATGTGTGTTACAAGTTGTGTAAATAAACTAAAAAAATAAGTGATATCCCCATAAAAAACACTCCGTGTAAAAATACCCGCCAAGTCTCTTCAACTATAAAAAAATAGAAGAAATCTAAAAATTCAACACTGAAAAGAAGTGATATCAAAAAATGAGCCAAGTCAAAACTTAATTTTAAAAACCAAAATATACTTGGCGCATCGTTTTTAAGGGCATTATAGGTATATTATATATATTTAGGTACATTTAATTTTTGGCATATGCTTCTATACTATTTATATACACGATGCGCCAAGTATATTTTGGTTTTTAAAATTAAGTTTTGACTTGGCTCATTTTTTGATATCACTTCTTTTCAGTGTTGAATTTTTAGATTTCTTCTATTTTTTTATAGTTGAAGAGACTTGGCGGGTATTTTTACACGGAGTGTTTTTTATGGGGTACCTACAATACTTGTATAAAACATTCATAACAAATTAACAAGATTTTTAAACGTTATGTCAATTTTTATGATTCCTAGAATGATGTATGTAAACCTTGAAAATTAAATCCCAGTTTCTGACAAGTATGTCCTTAGAAATCATACGCCAAGGGGTAACATTCAACCCTTCGAAGACTTCGTCGTCAATACAGGTGTGTGTTTTTATGTACACAATTTGAAAATGTACACCCAACAAATCAAAAAACGGTATTTAAACGAACCGGATTTGCTTCTGGTCAGGTTCCTTGATAATCAATCCTTTGTTATTATCAATTAAATCAGAGCTCAACTACTAAAGGTAGAAGACGAGTTAGCTTATAGACATAATCAGCTGAAGCCATCACATTTTTTCAGACAATCTACCTGTTTCTTTCAAATACCGTTTTATCATTTGTTGAGTGTGCATGTAAGGACTAACGTGCCTGGAATGTTCATGTAAGGACTAACTTGCCTGGAATATACATGTAAGGACCAACTTGCCTTGCCTGACATGTACACTCAAACCAATAAAAATTGGTACTCGAAAAGAAAAGGATTGGCTCCTGGTAAGGTTCCTTGACAATCAATCCTTGTTATTATCAATGAAATAAGAGCTCACCTACTAGAGATAGATGATGCATTAACACAGCCTTCATGGGATGATGCCATCAAACCTTAATCAGCCAATCCTTTTCTTTTCGAGTACCGATTTTTATTGGTTTGAGTGTACATGAAGGACTAACTTGCCTGGCATGTACATGAATGGTACCAGAAGCACACAGCTGACGGCGCTCAAACTGATGTTGATCATCAGGAATGTGGGTGACTTGAACAGAGAAACGTCTAGCATGGTCGCTAGTGTTCTTGTAACGCTCTCTGGACAACAGATGCATCTCTTCTTCTCATCCTCCTCGTCTTGGGTCGAAGCGACGTGGGTGACTGCCATGTGGTACTTGCTGTGGTCTTGAGGAGTTTCGTTGTATTGAGGAAGACGAGCTAGACTCCCGGCGTACATAATGTCGTCTCTGAGAAAATGGAAAAGAAGACTCTGGCATTCGAGCGACAGGACCAAGGGTTTCATTTTTTCTGATACTACTATATAAATGAAAAATTAATTATTTTAGAAAATTTAAAAATTGTAGTACCAACTTTAGGATAGAATAACGAGACGCACCTTTCTTCATTAAATCTAATGGACGAACATTACTGAGCAAAGCAAACGATACGAGGTTTTAGAATTGGAGAAGGTAATATCAACTCAGGGTTAATGATGAAGACACTTCAGAATTAATTTCGGATTTTGAAAACATTGCAACTAAATGTATCTAAAACAGTCACAATACCTGTAAAACGGCCTCGCTCCCACACTCCTCTTGCGTCTGAAACAAGTCCTGAATCTTCTGCACAACTTCCTGCAACGAGTCTCCCTTTTTACAACTGTCGCCGATCCAGACTCCATCCTCATGCTCACTGTCGACGTCGCCTCTGCGTGGTACATCGTTCTGCTCGCCCAATCATTCACGTCGGTTTGTCGGTCAATCGACGTGGTGGATCGTTGCAAGAGGATCGCCCCGCCGCCGCCCATCTCAGCGGCGGTTGGGAACGCGGTGTTGGGCGCAAAAGATCGGGCAGACCTCGCAGATGCACCGTGTGCAGACATTACTGACGACATTCGCGACGGATCCAAGATGAGGGATGAGGGTTGGGGCATGGCGACGCGGATTGGTTGCAGAGGACGGAGGAGGAGGGCGAAGAAGACGACGCAGAAGAGGAGGCCTGTAGACAAAGCAATGCGTATGGTATAGTTCCATTGACGGGACGAAATGATGATAATAATTATTATTATCATCATCATCATCATTATCACCTCAACGACGGAACAGGTTGGCTGAGTGGGAACGCTCTGAACTTGTATTCCGGAGTCCGGGGTTCGATTCCCGCGGCCGTCCTTCCTGACTGGGTTTTTTTCATGGTATTCCCTCAGTCGACAGGCAAATGCTGGGAAGGTGCCCTACTAATAGGCCACGACCGCCTCCATCCCACATTCCATCCTTACCTACTCGTCACCATCATCTCTCAATCATCATCATAATCATTCATCCGTCGCCATTAGCCTCGCTGCAGAACAGTGCGACGTTAAGCCCCAGACAAAAAAATCTCCTCAACGGAGATATGATCAATATGTGGGGATGTAAGGAGGAGAGGAAACCCGGTAGCGAGCATTTTTCTGGCAAAGAATTCGTAAATGGGACGTAAATTGACTGTGACAAAAACTCTAATAACTTTATTATTCAAAGAACTATGATTTAGAAGTGTAGAATACATACTGTGTTCTGACAGCTATTACATCAGTAAAATGAAGGATATTTAACAGTAAATATGCTCTATTTCGAATTAAAAAATCGAACATCTTTTACACTAGAGGGTTTTCACGACCCCAATTTCATCCCAGAACTATCGTGAATGACATTTGAAAATATAATCTAGTTGGATCAACCATTTATTTCACTTCAAAAATGTTAAAACTGGAATTTTATAAAAATAATTTTTTCTCCCATTTACGAAGTCTTTGCCAGAAAAATATTCGCAACCCGGTACAGGCATGTAGCCTAGTCCTGACTGAAGTTACTAAGGGGCCAACAGCCATCCGCAGGACGGTGTAACATTAACAACACGGACCTCCACAACCCTCATCATTAAGAGACTTATTACAGGTAGAGGGAGGTTGTCACTCTAACCCCTAACATACCTCCCTGCAGGAGTACGGCGATCCTCCATCCATATTTCACTACGACGACGCCGACCACGTAGTTGCAAACAGTCCCGCCGACGCCAGTGCCACAGACTGCCACACAAGTCGCCAGAGCGCGCCACTTCTCGAAGTAGAAGTCCACAGCGATTACAGCAGGAATGTAAGTCATTCCTAAGCCAATACCTGTGTGAGCAAGGAAAAGGAAAATTAGAAAGCAAAAGAATTGATGGGAAGCAGAACAAAAGCATCTAAAGTTCAATTTAAAGTTCTTAATGAAGTATGAAGAAAATAAAAGAAGCTATCGAAGCAGATTTGTAAGGGATCTGACCGGTCAGCCTCTGACCTTAAGTGTGCCCTTATATTCTGTCTCAAATTAACTCTTGGGTACAAAAAGTGCGTAATTGGTACAAAAATCCTGATGAATCATGATCCTCAAGTCAAGATACTATCTATTAGTGGGACCCTATATTTGATATTCTTCAAATATTATTAATTTTCTTATGTGTGTAATTATCACAAACAGGGGTGAAATGGTGCATAGTAGATCAAACATTCCTGGCAATACAGAATTCAGCAATTCACTGCGGAAACCTTCGAGATAGTCGTTCTTTGAGTCTGTGGATAATGGGGGGCTCAATATTTCAACTATATTTGAATCCAGTAATTAGTGTTTGTTACCTCCTAGAGTTCCGTATGTGAGACAGAGGGTTGTGAGAGAGGTGGCGAAGTAAGAGACAGAGAACCCGATGCCTGCGACAATTCCACCTGATATGGCCACGATGCGGAAACCGAACCTGTTGCACATTGCGCTCACCACTGGGCCTGATTCAGATCAACACACAATTACAAATATAAAATACCGATTACAACTCTGAAAGTTTGTAGTGGATTTTAGTAAGGTTATCGTTCAATCAAAAATATATTTGCATTTCAAAATTACAAATGGTGGCAGATGTGGGTATTAATTTCTCGTTCGTTCTAAAATACAATTTGTACGACCATGTTCATTGCCATTAATTTATTTCATCAATGACTTGTGGCGGTCATTGGTAGAAAGAGAAGAAGTTGAAGTGGAAGAAGAGGAAGCAGAAGAAGATGAAGCTAATGCAGAAGAAGAGAAGAAGAAGAAGAAGAAGAAGAAGAAGAAGAAGAAGAAGAAGAAGAAGAAGAAGAAGAAGAAGAAGAAGAAGAAGAAGAAGAAGAAGAAGAAGAAGAAGAAGAAGAAGAAGAAGAAACGTCAGTCCCGGGCAGCCGGTTTCAATAATGAATAAAATAGGCTCTTGTATTTTTGTGGGTAGGTTAAGCCTACCTCCTTTACCCATTGTAATTGTTTGGAAAAGGAATAAAGATTAATAATTAATTATCAACAATTTCATTATTTCATTTCATTTACATCAGTGTAAATATTAAGAGGATTCATAATTACTTTTGAGATCTCTTTATTTACACCGCCGGAGCGCTGATAGTTTGATTCCTAGAATCTATAAACATAAGGTTCATTTGCTGATCTGACTAAACATGATTCTTGGGATTTACTCCATGTATGTGATTCATGCACTGCTTACTGTTTTTTTTTATACCTTTACCGGGCACGACATTTGCAGCAATATTTTAAACCTTTTTTTTTTATGGAAACCTCGTCTATCGCACATTGTAAGACCAACTAGAACCATTTTGGATTTTTGTGATATCTAAACCACCCATAAATTTGAGTGGGAATACTTCTTCGCACAGCCCAAGGAGAACATAAATTTATGGATAGTTTTTCAATTAATTAAACCCACATTATTTCACTCATATAATTATATTAATTAAACAAATGGAAGTAAGTTCCCATCATCTACTCATAGCTCAAGGATAAGAATATTGTAACAATAGTAATACATATTATCAATAATTTAAAAATTTTCAACAATGGATTTTTTTTTTTTTTTTAGTACACTTATGATGTACTATTGTAACATAATATATTATAATTTCGGGCTTATTGTTTTGCAAACACCAAAGATATAGGGTCAAAACGTAAAAATTATGAAAAAATGTCTGCAGAAAATGAGCTCGAATGCAATTTCCATAATTTCCAGTGGAAGATCATGAACTGTCATGCAGATATATTTTTTATGAATGGTTGATGTCTCCACTAGATGTCAGCAGCTTTAAATAGCGGATTATGCTCATTCGTCTGCCCATTTCAACTGCAATACCAGCTAGGAGTACATCTTCCCTAGGTCTACCAAAGGGTTATAGATTGATGGTTATGCACAAGTATAAATCATACTTGCGTTCATTCTGTTTCACTACTGTGGCACTACGCAATTGGTTTTAGAGGGACCTCAAAATCGTTCTTTAGCCCCTACAGAGACTATTGAAACTCACCGGCAATACACTCCAGTCCCGAGAGGAGGGCGATGACGAGTGAAACGTCTCCGAACTCCTCCTCCAGAGCGGGTCCGATGGCGGAGAACACAAATAACTGTCCGTCGGCGAGGAAGTTGATCATGAAGAAGGCGATCATGATGACCCAGCCCCAGCCACCGTCAGGGGGCACCACCACGTAGGCGGCGGCGACTTCGTTCTGCATTAGCGTTCACGTCGGGGGGAGGCGGCGGTGGGGCGAGTATGCTGGAACATAAGGGGAAGTTGATCATGAAGGAGGCGATCATGATGACCCAGCCCCAGCCACCGTCAGGGGGCACCACCACGTAGGCGGCGGCGACTTCGTTCTGCATTAGCGTTCACGTCGGGGGGAGGCGGCGGTGGGGCGAGTATGCTGGAACATACGAGGAAGTTGATCATGAAGGAGGCGATCATGATGACCCAGCCCCAGCCGCCGTCAACCACGTAGGCGGCGGCGACTTCGTTCTGCATCACCGTTCACGTCGTGGGGAGGCGGCGGTGGGGCGAGTATGCTGGAACATACTAGGAAGTAGATCATGAAGGAGGCGATCATGATACCCAGCCCCAGCCGCCGTCAACCACGTAGGCGGCGGCGACTTCGTTCTGCATCACCGTTCACGTCGTGGGGAGGTGGCGGTGGGGCGAGTATGCTGAAACATACTAGGAAGTAGATCATGAAGGAGGCGATCATGATGACCCAGCCCCAGCCGCCGTCAACCACGTAGGCGGCGGCGACTTCGTTCTGCATCACCGTTCACGTCGTGGGGAAGTGGCGGTGGGGCGAGTATGCTAGAACATTGAAATCATTGGGATGTACACTCAACAAATCATAAAACGGTATTTGAGCATCACAGATTGGCTGCTGGTCAGGTTGTTCTTTAGAGGATGCTCTTTAATAGACATTGGAGCAAGAAAATCTTACCAATTGCTTCAAACGGCAGTATAGGTACTAATTTCTTTGGAATTTCTTTAGAAAATTTGACAACTAATTGACAGATTTGTCTAACAATTGCGAAAATTGCCTAAATGGAGACTATATTAAAATTGGGCTTTAAAATGATTAAAATGGCTAAAATGTCAATGCAAAATTTTAAGTTTAAGTTAGGTCAAACGGTTCAAATTTCAAAAAAATAACAGGATCCTGTTCCCACACTGTAGGTACACGAGACCGCTCTTGACATTAGTGGGTGTGCAAAATGTCATTTCGATTGGTTGAACGGTCTGATCTGGGCAGTGCAGGCTAAATCACACACAGAACATAATGACGCACAAGTAGTCTGATCTGGGCAGTGCAGGCTAAATCACACACAGAACATAATGACGCACAAGTAGTCTGATCTGGGCAGTGCAGGCTAAATCACACACAGAACATAATGACGCACAAGTAGTCTGATCTGGGCAGTGCAGGCTAAATCACACACAGAACATAATGACGCACAAGTAGTCTGATCTGGGCAGTGCAGGCTAAATCACACACAGAACATAATGACGCACAAGTAGTCTGATCTGGGCAGTGCAGGCTAAATCACACACAGAACATAATGACGCACAAGTAGTCTGATCTGGGCAGTGCAGGCTAAATCACACACAGAACATAATGACGCACAAGTAGTCTGATCTGGGCAGTGCAGGCTAAATCACACACAGAACATAATGACGCACAGGTAAACTTTAAAATTTTCTAAAAACTTACTCTTAAGAATCATTCGAGAAAACAACAGACTAGTGATTATAACTAACTATCTTCCGACATAGCGGATAGATATCTTCTGTAAAACATATTGGTATTAATTAATTAAATTATTTATTATTAGCAATTCGTTTAGTCGTGCTACGTTAACCTAAATTTTATGTGTATGAAAACTGAAAAGCATACCGTTACTGCCTTGAGCATTGTGATGTCCTAAGATGTATCATCAAGTAGTTTGATGCATATTTCAGTTATTTATTACTAATTACTTACAACTGATATAAGGAAATATTGATTTTATGTAATACTTAAAATAATTGACAGTACGAAAACACTGAAGTAGTTCAACCAATACCATGGCTAGATATAAACCATGGAAACGGTTAAAAGAAAATGTAGAAGCTCAACAAATATTCTTTAACTTCTGTCTTTCCTTACCTTGTTGGTGCCACAATGAATGAAACTATATTCACTCCATTTCTGTGAAATTAATTCCTTGTCCATTACTAATTCTCTAGCAACACATCTAGATCAAACCCACTAAAATTATAACACAATATTATTTTTGTATGTGACACGGTTTGCCTGTCGGCATGTTATTAAATTGTAAAGTTTTGGCATTACATCAATTTTATGAGCTATATGGATGGGTACCCAAATCCTACTCCAATTAATTTTGGATTTGTGCTTATTTCTTGAAAATAAAATTTGATATTAAAATAACCAATTAAAAACCATATTATTATTTATTATCTGTTTGAACAGCACATACAAATTGCAAAAAAAACACCGAATACTAAAGAACAAGAAAATGTTTGGGATTATAAATTGAAAAGATAAAATTAAGAAATTATACTACCCCAATGAAAATTATAACGATATTAAGACTAATAGAAAATGATTTTTTTTTTATTGAAAACAAATATTCGTTATACAAACAATGGTCTAAAACATGCTATATTGTTGTTGTTCGTTTTGCTCTGGATTTCTCTACACGGTTGACGTAGCCTAAGGGGTAGATCACGATTGCGCCGAACAGCAGCACCGCTCCACAGAAGTAGAACAAACTGCTGTGGCTACCAGAAGCCTCCTTCAGAGTACCTGAAACATGTTCCAGTAATTGCATTATGATCAAAATATTACTCACAATTTAGAATAATTGACAGAACATTTCAATAACAATTATAAAAGAATAAAATAAAGATGAATGTATACTAAATGCAGACAACTGAATGATAACTACTTACTGTTGGACTAAATAACTCTCACGCACCTGCTACAGTCAATCCAATGATCATCATAACTCCATTGAACAAGAGAAGAAGTCCGAATGCGTTGGTTAGTCTTTCAAGTCCTAACATGTCGACCAGAAGAACAGGTCGAAGTCCCATCATGACAGCTGCAACACGGAGCAAACATTTGTTAAACACATGCTTAATTTGAAGCGAAAATAGTATTTGCTACAATTTTAATATTTTGGTATTTCTCTGTTTTTTCATATGTGAGCCTGTATATTTCACAATTTCAAAATTTTCATGGCCATCTAGCTCGAAAGATGGCGCAAGAAATGTAGTAGACAGAAATAATGTAGTATCTAGTGGGAAACAATGGTAGAAAATATCATCCTAAGTGGTTCGTGAAAGAAAGCAGCAACGACACATCGTTAAGAACGGCCATTACTTTTGTCTTGTTTTTAATTAAACCAATTGCCCGAGATGCAAAGTTGATGCTCATGGTAAAAGTGTTTTGTAGCACCACAGTGTATATTATGTAACCTGCATGAAACGTAGTTTGTATTTTTTATATGCAATGTAAGAGAGGTTGAAATGGTTTGGGCACATGAAAAGAATGTGAGAGGAGGTAATTCCTAGAAGAGAATTTGAGAAGGGAAGACAAGTGAAGAAAAAGAAGGCTGTGCGTCCGAGGACGAAGTGGATGGACAGCATTGAAGAGGATGTGGCGGAGAGAAGTGAAGATTGGGGAAGAGTAAAAGAGAGAAGTGGTGGGAAGACATAGAAAGATGGAATGAATTGGTGGACCGGCAGGTGGAGGATTCAGAGGAGAGTGAAGATGATGAGGAAGAAGACGAAGGGGAAGAAATCGGAATGGCCGGCCGGCTTCGGTATCCCAGGAGGCCCTAGAGGAAGGTGGAGCTACCTCCACCCCCAACCCGACATTAGTTGGATGGGGAAAAATTGATATAATAAAAAAAATATGGATATTAGTAATGCTAACTCTCCAAGCTTTTTAATAAGGTAGAATGGAATTGACAATATACATTATACTTCTTGCTTTTACCTGTGGAAAGTGCGTAGACCACAGCATAGGTAAACTGGAACGGCACGTTAAAGGACAGTCCGCTGACAAGCGTCGCAACGGCTGCAAGTGTAGTCACGATGTTTACGACGATGAGGGCGTTGACTTGAGGAAAGAAGGAGACGACGCCGCCGAGGATGCGGCCGAGAGTGTTGCAAGCGTTCAGACTGATCTTCAACCCCTCGATGACCCCGTCGTCCATGTTGTGCTCTGAAGCCCGACCTTAGGAGAGATATAAGTTAAGAATGTAGGTTTCTGTGGAAAACTTCCATAGAGTCAGGATGAGCGTTGTGAAAAATATCCGACCGAACCGGGGCTCGAACCCGGGACCTCTAAATTGCCGGGCGAGAGCTCTACCAACTGAGCTACCCGATCGTACGGACGGACATAACCAAGAAAGAAATAAGAAATAAGAATGAATAGAGAAAAGAAATAAGTTGATGACCAGCACCAGGAGGCCGTCGAGAGAGGGAGCTTAATGGAGGCGTTGCGTCTATTCTGCAATCCCCTACGATAACGTCGTCGTCATTGTAGATTAATGTAGCTTTAAAACTTATGATTCGAATACAGATTTACTTTATTTACCTTAAAAAATATAACTCTTTGTGCCACTATTGTGAGACAAATTATAACGTCCATCAATGTTTAGAAGTTAAAAGTTCCTGCATACTTTCAACAACTTGACTAAAAGCGATCCAATGGGAAATACGAGGATGCATGAAGCCCTCGTTATATATTTAGGCTAGGAACGCATAACCAACTTGCCTGCATTGTATAATATGTAGGGAATGAGGTACGAGGAACGCATAACCAACTTGCCTGGATTGTATAATATGTAGGGAATGAGGTACGAGGAACGCAGAACTAACTTGCCTGGATTGTATATGTAGGGAATGAGGTACGAGGAACGCATAACCAACTTGCCTGGATTGTATGTAGGGAATGAGGTACGAGGAACGCAGAACTAACTTGCCTGGATTGTATATGTAGGGAATGAGGTACGAGGAACGCATAACCAACTTGCCTGGATTGTATAATATGTAGGGAATGAGGTACGAGGAACGCAGAACTAACTTGCCTGGATTGTATAATATGTAGGGAATGAGGTACGAGGAACGCATAACTAACTTGCCTGGATTGTATATGTAGGGAATGAGGTACGAGGAACGCATAACCAACTTGCCTGGATTGTATGTAGGGAATGAGGTACGAGGAACGCAGAACTAACTTGCCTGGATTGTATATGTAGGGAATGAGGTACGAGGAACGCATAACCAACTTGCCTGGATTGTATAATATGTAGGGAATGAGGTACGAGGAACGCAGAACTAACTTGCCTGGATTGTATATGTAGGGAATGAGGTACGAAGAACGCATAACCAACTTGCCTGGATTGTATAATATGTAGGGAATGAGGTACGAGGAACGCAGAACTATAACTTGCCTGGATTTATATGTAGGGAATGAGGTACGAGAAACGCAGAACTAACTTGCCTGGATTGTATAATATGTAGGGAATGAGGTACGAGGAACGCAGAACTAACTTGCCTGGATTGTATAATATGTAGGGAATGAGGTACGAGGAACGCAGAACTAACTTGCCTGGATTGTATATGTAGGGAATGAGGTACGAGGAACGCAGAACTAACTTGCCTGGATTGTATAATATGTAGGGAATAAGGTACGAGGAACGCAGAACTATAACTTGCCTGGATTGTATATGTAGGGAATGAGGTACGAGGAACGCAGAACTAACTTGCCTGGATTGTATATGTAGGGAATGAGGTACGAGGAACGCAGAACTAACTTGCCTGGATTGTATATGTAGGGAATGAGGTACGAGGAACGCAGAACCAACTTGCCTGGATTGTATATGTAGGGAATGAGGTACGAGGAACGCAGAACTAACTTGCCTGGATTGTATATGTAGGGAATGAGGTACGAGGAACGCAGAACTATAACTTGCCTGGATTGTATATGTAGGGAATGAGGTACGAGGAACGCAGAACTAACTTGCCTGGATTGTATAATTTGTAGGGAATGAGGTACGAGGAACGCAGAACTAACTTGCCTGGATTGTAAATGTAGGGAATGAGGTACGAGGAACGCAGAACTAACTTGCCTGGATTGTATATGTAGGGAATGAGGTACGAGGAACGCAGAACTAACTTGCCTGGATTGTATATGTAGGGAATGAGGTAAGCTGAAGTGACTGTACACAGGCTGAGCGCTATCATCAAGAATGTGGGTGACTTGAACAGTGAAACGTCTAGCATGGTCGCCAGTGTTCTTGTAACGCTCTCTGGACAACAGATGCATCTCTTCTTCGCATCTTCTTCGTCTTGGGTTGTAGCGACGTGGGTGACTGCCATGTGGTACTTGCTGTGGTCTTGAGGAGAGTCGTTGTATTGAGGTAGACGTGCTAGACTCCCCGCGTACATGATGTCGTCTCTGATGGTAACAAGGGGAAGAACAACTAGACCAAAGGGGGTTGATTATTTTCTGAGTCGAGGGCTAATTTTGGAACTTTTTAAAATACTCATTATTATTACATCCTTATTGACAACGGGATGAACCCACAAGTGCAATACAATAAACAACAACACGAACAACAAGAATACAAAACGTTGAGTGCCCTGAGGTGCACAAGAAATTTAACAATTCTCTAATCGAGCAAAATGATTGTCTCATCCATATAATAATAATAATAAAAAATATCTTTATTTTTAGAGCGAAGTTAAGCCAGTGGCTTCTCTTCCACTTAACTCTTTTGTTAACATAAGTGGTACAGTGTCAAGTAAATATGTGAATATAAGGAAAATTTTACAATGTATAATTCGACTATGGATAAATTATTGAATGACAATAAGGAACAAAAAACATATGGCTAATTAGAGTAATAATAACAAAGACAATAGCAACAGATACTTGAAGGAACTGAAAACTTCATGATTAATTAAATTTCAAGGTATGTATGTAATGTGATGTGCGTCTGTAGTAACATCTGGCTAGGTACTTATCTACAATATATTATTTATTAGCTCTATTTCTCTACAGGAACATTTTTTTAAGAAGTGGTTTAAATAGCTTGTGCTGTACGCTGTGCATAGAGTTTGGGATCTCATTATAATATTTCACTGCATTAAATGCATATTAAGTTTGAGAAGAGAAGTTATCTCGGAAGTTATTTAAAATATAGCACACTTTAGCATACACATGAATAATTATATTGACATTTGGATCTCCTGGAAAACCAAAAGCAGAATCCTCTTGCAACACTGAGGAAACGTTATGTTATTTTAGGAACATAAAAAGTAATCTATTAGGATTATTGTTTGAGAGAAAGTAACCATATTAAAACTAGCACAATACCTGTAAAACGGCCTCGCTCCTACTCTCTTGTGACCTCTGCACCACCTCCGAATTCTCATACACCATCTCCAACAACAATTCTTCCTTTTTACAGCAGTCGATGATCCCGGGGTCATCTTCACACTCGCTACCGACGCTCCTCCTGCGCTGTACATCGTCGTACTCCCCGAATCTGTAATGCACAGTTGCATTGAATAGTGGACCTCGAACAGGGAAAACGCTCAGTGTAACTCGTTGATGAGCGAGCACCCGTACTGCACCCGATTTTGAGTATACATTTTGCGAATTTTCAAGATTAAAGAATAAAATTTCCTTAAAACAATAACTTTTGAAAATAATTGGACTGAAAATTGGCAAAAATACCTCAAATGTTGGTCCCAATGATCAATGACCCAATGTAAAAATTTGTCAAAATTTCAAATTGATCGGACCAACCAATCAAAAGAGATTTATTTAAAAAATTTGAACCAATCAGCGGATTCAAAAAAATTATGGTCTGCAACGCCCAGAAATGGTCCAAAAGGTACATGTGTGCAAATTTTCAGCGTGATCTAAGAAAAACTGTGACCTGTATAGCCTAAGTCACAGAAAAAAATTGTCCGTGCCAAAAGAGCCAAAAGGAGTCGCTCGCTCAAATAACTGAGATAAAGTCAATCTTATTAAACTAAATAAAAGAGTTAATAAACTTGATACCATCAATCTCGTCGATACGTTGGTATAACGACGTAGCGGATCGGTGCAAGACGTTCGTCCCGCTGCCCCCCATCTCAGCGGCTGTTGGAAACGCGGTGTTGGGTTGAAAGTAAGAGACAATCGGCGCGAGAGATCGGACTGATCGGGAAGTGGACATCGCACGTCGCGATCCTATTGCTGATATTCGCGACGGGTCAGTGGAGAGGGCCAGGGTGACGCGGATGGGCTGCAGAGGACGGAGGAGAAGGGCGAAGAAGACGACGCAGAAGAGGAAACCTGAAGATCAAGCGTCATTAGAATCCATATAGGAGAAGTCCAGGAGGGAAGGAAAGATCATAGAGAACAACGGTTTCAAATTCATTGAAATAATTTCAACTGTAATCTCACTCTCTTTGAAAATTTCACAAACTTTGCATTTTTTATTATTTTGATCTCCATATTTCTCCCTCTATTCTTGACAGTTTTAAAAATAAATAGGACAAATTAAGGGACGCGCCCTCACCCTGCCCCGCAGAGCGTCTTTTGGTTTTTGAAATCAATTTTGAGACGTTATGAGGGAGCGTTTTGTTGAAATATTCAATATTATTTAAATATTGCACTTTGGGGCGGTGGAATATATGTTTGAACCTGCTCTGCAGGGCATTTTTTTGTTTTTTGACACTTTGAAATCAGCTTTCTTTAGTTTTTTGGTTACAAATTGAAAATATACGTAAAAACCCAGAAATGTTTTATGTTTTCCTGACATCGGGGGGCAATCGCTCCCTTGCCCCTCCCTGTGGCCGCCCATGCCTGGTCTAAACCTCTCTTGACAATGTTAGTTCCTTTACAGCTCAACAACTGATCTAATACAACGCCAGTACACCGCTGGATCACACACCTCCCTGCAGGAGCACGGCGATCCTCCATCCATATTTCACCACGACGACGCCGACCACGTAGTTGCAAACAGTCCCGCCGACGCCAGTGCCACAGACTGCCACACAAGTCGCCAGAGCGCGCCACTTCTCGAAGTAAAAGCCCACAGCGATTACAGCAGGAAGATACGCCATTCCTATGCCAATACCTGGGTGGAAAGTTCAGAAGAGAAAGAATAGTCAATATAGTGGCACGTAAATATTCATTTTAAAGTCACATTTAAAATAATTGCAAACAGGTTTGATAAACGTGCATTATCGGTGAAATCTGACTAAGCAGATACGAATCAGGTGGACTTATATCCAAAGTGATTTGATACCAGTAGTTTGTGTTTTTACCTCCGATTGTTCCGTATGTGAGACAGAGAACTGTGACGCTGTTGGCGTAGTAAGAGACAGAGAACCCGATGCCTGCGACAATCCCACCTGACATGGCCACGATGCGGAACCCGAACCTGTTGCACATTGCACTCACCACTGGGCCTATTCAGATCAACACACAGAAACCAGGGCTTCAACATGCAAGGCTATGCAATCTCAAGATATTACTGTGACTCTACACTAGTTACTTAATTAATCCTAAACCATCTTCAAATAATACCCCACTGTTGGGTGATAAATTCGTAGCATTATGTATTTCCTTTTCTAGTAATTTTTATTAATTTTATGTAGTACAATTAAAAAGGGTGAAGCTACTTCTGGCCAGATTTAAACTTATATTTATTAATTAATAACTAAGATTATGAGTACTCATCACTGAGGTGTAGATAGCTATAGTCCATCATGGTCCATCATCTCATTAGATAGTTCATCATCAATATAGTTTTTGTCATGAATTTTCTCTTCGTGCACTTTTCTTTCCCCTTTGCCGCCTTCTTTTCTTGATTAATATTCTTCTTTTAATAACAGTTATTTATGACATTTCTTCTAGTAATGATTTTTTTTTAAACGATACACACAACATTCTTCTTCTAATCTTACATTTCAACTGCCTCTTTTTCCAATTCAAATTCACCACCATTCAATCTCATTCTGAACACCATACCATATTTTTCCATTGTTGTGGCTTTACAGTTTTGAACCCTTTTTATTTTAAACCTCGACCCCAAAGGTGATATGTTTCGAAAAGATAACTTAATATTTTTAAAGACATTTTATAATATAAATTAATGTTTTAAGAATTTAAATATAACTGTAATAATATTCTGTACTACTTATTTACTTTAATATAATTGAATCCTGAATAAAATATGATTTAAATGTCATTATTTATGTTATAATTTTGATCGCCATAGAAACAATCACGGCCTTCTATAAATTCATAAGGAACCACTTGTTGTTTACAACCTAGATAACTCTCCCTGGTACAGTAGTGCTACAATACCCCACTATGGAATATAGAAATATACTTTCTTTATTACATACCACCCCACTATCGTGAATGTCCATTTTTGTATTTTGCTTTCAATTGTTGCTTTACAGTTCCTTCAAAGACATGTATGGTTTCAAGAGTATCGTATTATACACTCCTTTCAAAATTCCTTCCTTGGTCTTCAATTCATACGTATTGTTTCCTTTCACTTTAGAAACAATATAAGGCCCTTCAAATATATGGAAAAACTTCTTAGTTTCCTTTGACATAAAATTGGAAACATGTATTGCTCGTAATAATACCAAATCATTTGTTTTGAAAGTCGTTTTCTTCGTATACTTTTCTTCATGATACTTCTTTCTTTGAGCACCTTTATTCTTCAATCTATCCCCAGCCATTACAATCTTCATGTCGATATCAATTTCACTACCGTTATTTTCAGGAAAATCGATATTTTTAGCACTGTTGGATATGTATTTTTGATTGTAATGTAGTTCCATAGGCATAAACCCTGTACTTTCATGAAAACTTACGTTTAACCAATGTTCAATTTTAGGAACCCATTGTACCCATGAGTTATGTTTGTTGGAACAATATGTTCGAAACATGCGACCTAAACTACGCATGACTCTTTCACTAGGGTTTGATTGTGGGTGTCGAATAGTCGAATGAATTGCGATTACTTGATTTGCTTGCAAAGTGTTGTACCATAAACCAGACGTATATTGGGTTCCATGATCAGATAAAATTCGTTCCGGAATTTGAACTTGCTTGAAATATAATTCCAATTTCCCAACTACTGCCACTGCCGTAGCCTGCTTCAATGTATACAATTTTACTAACTTGGAGAATAGATCAATAAACACCAGAATATATCTGATTCCAAACTTTCCTCTTGGAAGAGGTCCGTACAAATCTGTGGCAACAATCTGGCCTGGTTTGCTGGGAATGATAGGAGTATAAGTACCTCTTGATGTTCTATTAGGATGCTTAACCCGCTGACAAATGTCACAACTTGCTAGAATTACTCGAATAATTCTTGCCATGTTCTTGAAATAGTAAAGCTTTCTCATTGCCATGTGGCATTTACGTTCTCCGAAGTGTCCGAATTCTTCATGCACTTCAATTATCAAGTCCTTCATGATCGTCGTAGGTATGCATAATCTCCATCCATCATCATTTTTCGCTTTGTGAAATAATTTCGTCCCGGAAATCTTGAATTGTTGATTTTGACTGTTATCATTCGGCTCATTCAATTTCTGTATAATCTCTCTAAACTGTGGGTCCTGTTCTTGTTCAGTTTGTATCTTTTCAAACCTCTTCTTCATGCTTAAACTGCATGATAATATAATTTCATATATTCCAATTTCCTTATCTTCACAAGTTTCTTGGTATATTTTTCCCTCTGCCGTTCCTGGTAATCTACTTAATGTATCTGCAATTACGTTAGATTTTCCCGAACAATGTCGAATTTCAAAGTTAAACTGTTGTAACCAGAGTACCCAACGAGTTAATCTTCCAGATAATAATCTACATTTCATCAAGAATGTAAGTGCTTGGTGATCAGTAACAATTATGAATTTTCTCACACCTTGAACGAACAATCTAAACTTCTCAACAGCAAACACAATTGCCAAACATTCCTTTTCAGATACATTATAATTGATCTCCGAAGTTTGTAACAGTCTTGAAGCCATATTAATGATCTGCATTTCACCATCATCATCCTTTTGATATAAAATACCAGCAATACCATAGTGACTTGCATCACATTGAATGTAAAATTCTTTGTTCATATCCGGATACAACAACTGCACATTGTTTACAAACAATTCTTTGAGTTCTTCAAATGCCTTCTGATGCTTTTCATTCCATCTCCATGTTGCTTTCTTCTTCAACAATTCCCTTAATGGTTCCATTTTATTTGCAAACTGATTTGTAAATTTCCGAAAATAACTGCAAATACCAATCAATCCCCTCAATTGCTTTTGATTTTTCGGCGTAGGCCAATTTTGAATAACATCCAATTTTTTCGAGTCGGGTCGAATTCCTGTACGATCTAAAGTATGACCAAGAAACGAAACTTGGTCTCTGCACCATTTTGATTTTTTCAAGTTTATTGTTACACCATAGTTCTTGAATCGTTTGAATATCATGTTCAGTTTTTCTATATGTTCTTCAAAAGTTGTGCTTGTCACTAGAATATCATCCACATATATAACAGTTGAATCTCTTAAGTCTTCTCCTAATACATGTTCTAATCCTCTTGAAAAAGCTGCGCCGCTTACGGAAAGTCCAAATGGCAATACCTTAAAGCAATACACTCTACCGCCGTATTTAAATGCAGTATACTTCCTGCTATGCTCCTCCAAAGGAATTTGCCAAAACGAGGAATTTAAATCAATAGTGGATAACCATCTGCTCTCAAAATGTTGCTGCAGCAATTCGTCAGGATCTAACGGTGTCTCATGTTCTGGAATAAGGATCTCATTTAACCTTCTTGCATCTAAACATAATCGAACTGACTGATCCTTTTTTATGTTAACTACCAAAGGATTTATGTAAGGTGATGTCATTTGTTCAATTATTCCCCACTCGATCATATTTTTTAACTGCTTTTCAACAGCCTCTCTATGTGCAAAAGCAACTGGATAGATTTTGTTGTAATAAAATCCATTATTCCTGACTTTAATAGTATATTCATAATCTTTTATTAATCCTGGTTTATTTGTGAATATCTCTTTATATTTAACTAATAAGTCTTTCAACTCTTCCTTCTGTACATCATTTAACAATGTTAAATTCTTAATGCTTTCAAGAATCTCATTGTTGTATGTATTACATTCTCCATCCAATCTTCTTGAATTATTCTCATGCTCATAATTCAACTCTATGGCCATTAATTCTGAAATTTTTGTTTTTTCGAATTGTACCATTTTTCTGTTAATCTCTTTGCCCTGAATATAAACTGTTTTCGTGTCAAAGCATATATTCATAGATAATTGTGCCAATATGTCCACTCCCAGTATCAAATCCCTTCTCAAATCAGGCACAACTAAACAGATTATTTCTATTTGGATATCATCTATATTTATGGAAAGAAATGCTTGTCGAGTTATCTTCTTTCCTCGAGCTTGTGTTGCACCAACTATGGTAATTCCAATAACAGGAAAGATCTCAATGTCTTTATTTTTCTCCAGTAAACTTTCAAATACAACTTCATTCATGCAAGTCACTTCACTTCCTGTATCAATTAATGCAATCATAAATCTTTCCTTAAGTTTAACTAAAATTTCTGGGCATTTGATAAAATTGGTATTCATTTCTTCGTTTAAGTCATCTTCTTCTAAAAGTTCTTTACCATTAACTAACTGGACACTATTAATGTTTTGCACTAGATTTGTAGTCACGTAGTCAGTGCTTATTCTGCGCGACTCATTCCATTTCCCTGTACATCATTCCACGATGTACTTTGTTGGTAATTATTCTGGTTACTTTGATCTTGTTGATTATTTCCTCTTCCACAACCATGCTGATCTCCACGTCCTCCTTGACTTGCACCTTTTCCTCTACCACGTTGATCACCTTGACCTTGATTCTGTACATCATTCCATGATGTCCCTTGTTGGTAATTATTCTGGTTACTTTGATCTTGTTGATTATTTCCTCTTCCACAACCATGCTGATCTCCACGTCCTCCTTGACTTGCACCTCTTCCTCTACCACGTTGATCACCTTGACCTTGATATCTAATACCATTTCCCTGTATTTCATTCCATAATGTCCCTTGTTGGTAATTATTCTGGTTACTTTGCCCTTGTTGACTATTTCCTCTTCCCCAACCATTTTGATCTCCACGTCCTTGATTATGTCGCATTTGATCTGTATGAATATTGTTGTTGTTATTCTCATTTTGTTGTCCCCTTCGGAATATTCCATTTTGTTGGAAATTATCATTCATCTGTACGCAATGTAGATTTTCATGCTCACATTCGATTAGCTGTTCTAACATCTCTTTCGTACTCTTCCGATACATGTGAAGTACCTCTCGTGTATTAATTGGGAAATGTCGCAATATTTGTTTTGCCAATTCTTCGTCTTTCATTTTATTTGGCAAGTATCCAACCAGCCTCACAAGTCGTTTAAAATACAATGACATTGTAGTCCTTCCCAGATATCTTCCATTGTACACTTCCTCAAGAACATAACTTTGCTGCGAGCTTCCCCAGTATTTTTCAATTATTCCTGTTTTGTATTCATCATATGATTCATAAGTTTGTTCTCGATACCAGCTCCTTGCAGTGTCCCTTATTACTGATGCTGCTATCATTAACTTTTGATGTTCAGTAATTCCATTGATATTCCGAAATCTCATTTCTATTAAACGAATGTACTCTAATACATGTAACTGATCATTTTTACCATTGAATATAATACCATTCATTCGTAATTCTTCACTGATTTGTCCAACAATGTTGATTCCACAAACCGATCCACTACACGTTATTTTAGACTGTCCCATAGCACTAGTCAGCTTCTTCTCGATTTCCTCATTTTTAATATTTATTACATTGATCATTTGTGTACAGTTTCCCTTAAATTCTTCAACATTTTCCTTTACCTCTTGAACTTCAGCTTTCCATTGATCTTCCCTAAGATTCTCATGTTTTGACAATTGCCACGTTATTCCATCATCTAATTTCTTAATCTTTCTCTCTATTTCTTCCTCAAAATCAATCCTTTTACTTTCCACTTCTTCGAACTTGTGATTAACATCTTCTACTTTTTCTTCAATGCAATCCACACGTTCTTCTACTATCTTGACTCGTTCTAGCATTTTGTTGTTTTGATTTAACAATACATCAAACCTTTTAAAGCAATTATCAATCGTTTCCTTATCTTCTTTCCGAATTTGTTCACATTGTTCATATCTTTCCTTATCTTCTTTCCGAATTTGTTCCTCTTTTTCATTGTTTTCCTCATCCTTATCTATTAATCTCTTACACAATTTTTCTATTGTCTCTCTATCATTGTGAATCAACTCAAACACTTCATTTTTCATTTTCCGCATATCATCGGTAAGATTCTTGATTGACTCTCCTATATTTTCTTCAAATGACTTTTCAACCTCACTCCTTAAATCTCCCATCTCTGTCTCAACCTCATTGCCTGTAATACCATCCATGACTTCTAATAAACTAAACACCAATTCCAATTACTAAACTACTTAATCTCAGGTCTTGTGTTGATTTTAAGATCAGTTCTTAAAAAGCCTCTCACGTTGGGTGCCAATTTTGTGACTCTACACTAGTTACTTAATTAATCCTAAACCATCTTCAAATAATACCCCACTGTTGGGTGATAAATTCGTAGCATTATGTATTTCCTTTTCTAGTAATTTTTATTAATTTTATGTAGTACAATTAAAAAGGGTGAAGCTACTTCTGGCCAGATTTAAACTTATATTTATTAATTAATAACTAAGATTATGAGTACTCATCACTGAGGTGTAGATAGCTATAGTCCATCATGGTCCATCATCTCATTAGATAGTTCATCATCAATATAGTTTTTGTCATGAATTTTCTCTTCGTGCACTTTTCTTTCCCCTTTGCCGCCTTCTTTTCTTGATTAATATTCTTCTTTTAATAACAGTTATTTATGACATTTCTTCTAGTAATGATTTTTTTTTAAACGATACACACAACATTCTTCTTCTAATCTTACATTTCAACTGCCTCTTTTTCCAATTCAAATTCACCACCATTCAATCTCATTCTGAACACCATACCATATTTTTCCATTGTTGTGGCTTTACAGTTTTGAACCCTTTTTATTTTAAACCTCGACCCCAAAGGTGATATGTTTCGAAAAGATAACTTAATATTTTTAAAGACATTTTATAATATAAATTAATGTTTTAAGAATTTAAATATAACTGTAATAATATTCTGTACTACTTATTTACTTTAATATAATTGAATCCTGAATAAAATATGATTTAAATGTCATTATTTATGTTATAATTTTGATCGCCATAGAAACAATCACGGCCTTCTATAAATTCATAAGGAACCACTTGTTGTTTACAACCTAGATAACTCTCCCTGGTACAGTAGTGCTACATTACTATTCACTTTTACTCTGAAATATGCAGTACCTATGATACTGCATATTTTCATATATATTTTCATATATTTATATATTATTCATATCTTATAGTGGTATTTTGTTCTGGCAGAAATAATTTTTAAAGTACAAAATTACAAATGGTGGCAGATGTGGGTACTTACTTTTTTGTTTGCCCCAAACGTCTATGAAACCAATGAATCTAACGTTTACATTTCCATTAGAGTTTATTTGTTATGATTTTTCCATCAAGACGCTACGACCTGCTGTAGAACGAGTGGAAACTTTTTGTTCACGACTTTTTTTGTAATTGAGAATGTTGTGAATTTCACACAAAGTTCACACAGAGAATACAGAGTTATGAAAACTTGGCTACCATTTTACTTTGTTAAATGTTACTTGCTTGCGTTCACATTGTGTTAAAAATAGCGAATTTCCAAGCATGTTACTTATTTAACGGTTTCAAAGTTATTTGAATTCAATTGCCAATGTAAACTACTGGTATTAAGCGTCCAGAGACTATTGAAACCCACCGGCGATGCACTCCAGTCCCGAGAGGAGGGCGATTACAAGCGAAACGTCTCCGAAATCCTTCTCAAGAGCGGGTCCGATGGCGGAGAACACAAATAACTGTCCGTCGGCGAGGAAGTTGATCATGAAGGAGGCGATCATGATGACCCAGCCCCAGCCACCGTCAGGGGGCACCACCACGTAGGCGGCGGCGACTTCGTTCTGCATTAGCGTTCACGTCGTGGGGAGGCGGCGGTGGGGCGAGTATGCTGGAACATACGAGGAAGTTGATCATGAAGGAGGCGATCATGATGACCCAGCCCCAGCCACCGTCAGGGGGCACCACCACGTAGGCGGCGGCGACTTCGTTCTGCATTAGCGTTCACGTCGTGGGGCGGCGGGGGGGGGGGGGGGGGGGAGGGACGAGTATGCTGGAACATACGTGGAAGTGTTTGACGTTACAAGTCAAGTTTCCTAGCTGGATAGGTTGATTATTGTAATTAATCACTACACTACACAATCAGAAAGAGACTCGACATTGTCCAGGAGTTACTACGTCATCACAGGTGAACACGTAGATAGTGGTAATCTAATCTAGATATTGAAATCAGGATGTTTAAGAAGATGCTGGAAGGTCTGCAAATGTACGAGTACTTTTAAATAAAGCAAGGCAGTTTGGAGGAGAGAAGACTAGACAGAACGTAGGTATTGTTTACGTTCACAATATTATTGGTTTGAAACACTTTACCTACCAAACAATCTGAATAAGGAACTGTAGAATCTGTTTCAAACATTATTGACGCCTTCAGTTTATTTACTACATACTTACTGTAATGAAGATGTTAAGTTTAAAATGGCGAGTATGAAAGCATTTGATGGGGTTGTTTTTATGGAGGCGATTGCAACAAGTACTTGCTCCACATTTCTTGCCTTTACTTGTTCCAATGAAACTATTATTCAGTCAGTTTCTGTGAAATGAATTCCTTGTTTATGACTTATTCTCTAGCAACACATTAAGATCAATTTCACAACAATAAAAAAAAACATTATTGTTTATTTAGGAGAGGTTTAGCTTTTGAAATTGTAATCATTTTAGTGATATTTTTTAGCAATAAATAATTGCGTATACAAAACCTATTATATTTCGTTGAAATAAATTGAAATGCAATACCCAGGGACAAACCATAGATATATTGATAACAAATATATTCATTTTATATATTAATTATCTAAAACATGTCATAGTGACGCTGATCTAGCTCTTGCTCTCTCTATACGGTTGATGTAGCGCAAGGGAAAGAGAACGACTGCCGCAACCATCAGCATGGCGCCGGTGAAGTAGAAGACATTGTAATAGTGACCAGTTCCCTCCTTCAATGCAGCTGAAACATATTCAAACACCAGAGTAGTGACCAGTTCCCTCCTTCAAAGCATCTGAAACATATTCAATCAGAGTAGTGACCAGTTCCCTCCTTCAATGCAGCTGAAACATATTCAAACACCAGAGTAGTGACCAGTTCCCTCCTTCAAAGCATCTGAAACATATTCAATCAGAGTAGTGACCAGTTCCCTCCTTCAATGCAGCTGAAACATATTCAAACACCAGAGTAGTGACCAGTTCCCTCCTTCAAAGCATCTGAAACATATTCAATCAGAGTAGTGACCAGTTCCCTCCTTCAATGCAGCTGAAACATATTCAAACACCAGAGTAGTGACCAGTTCCCTCCTTCAAAGCATCTGAAACATATTCAATCAGAGTAGTGACCAGTTCCCTCCTTCAATGCAGCTGAAACATATTCAAACACCAGAGTAGTGACAAGTAGTCTTACTTTTGTGCAAAAAATTCGTTGAATGATATTGTTGCTCACATTTACCAGACTACATTGAAGGTTCAACATTGATACAGTTCAACAATTTTTCTTGACAATAATGTAATTTATTGAACACTTAAAAATAGATACATAATTGGTATGTATTCAACAATTTGTCAAATTTCCAAATTGCCAATAAAATGTCAATAACAATGGAATTTCAAGACCGATGTGTCTGAAAATTTAAAGTTGATTGGTCAAACGGTTTAATTTTTAATTTTCGACCAATCACAGGATCTGTTAAAAAAATATAAATATAATATTTATATAATATTTCTAATATATTATATATATTTATATTATATTTATATTTATATTATACATGCATACACCTGATGCATGTGTATGCAAATTTCAGATCAATTGGTTGAGCAGTATTACTTGGGCATACAAACACAATAACATGAAAACAAGTGAATTCACTCACAGTAAGAGTGCCATAAGAGTACCGTTGTGTGGCTCTCTATGTTCGTTTAACAATTATTTAAACAAAAACATAAAATTTCAATTACAAATTACTATAAATCAAGAGAATTAACCCACAGTATATGTCAAATGCTAACACCTCACTCTGAGTCTAAGAGAATAAATTACTTGACGCACCACAAACTTTCAGTCCAATGATCATCATACTGCCATTGAACAAGAGCAGAAGTCCGAAGGCGTTGGTCAGTCTCTCAAGTCCCAGCATGTCGACAAGCAGCACAGGTCTCAAAGCCATCAAGATAGCTGCAACATTGAACAATCTTGCATCAAACACTTGTTTATGTCATGCATGCAGTGTATTGATACTGTATCTCTATCTTCTGCTGATCGATAAACAGTGGGAACCGGTTGGAAAGTAGGACTGGATGGAGCCACTTTTCTTGCAAGATGGAGGTCGAGTAGGGATTTTTTTAAAATAAAACATATTAAATAAATATATATAATTTTAAATGTTTAATTTCGTATTTTCACGAACATATGATTTACCTATGTCAGATTATTCTTTCGGAATATGTTTAAAATATTTTAAAAATAAGAATATGTATACTTAAATATAAACACTTTTTTATACTAGACGAAACGTTATAATTTTATGGTCAGTTTCTCAATATTCTGCCAATTTTAAACAGTTCATTAGGACCAGATTGCCATTGCGTTAACAAATTGTATTCGCCTTACGACATTGCTAAAAGCCATCAGAGTGCAATCGTGTTCCATGTTTTTCGAATAGATATTTACAGTGTAAAGTCTTGGAATGGGTCGTGCGACCGTTCCACTAGATTACTTTATTGTTTTAATCGATTATCATCGACAACTTGTTTTACTCGCGTAATAAAATACACAATCAATACATGTAGCTACCTGTGCAAAGTCCGTACAACACAGCATAGGAAAACTGGAACGGGACGTTAAAGGAGAGTCCACTGACGAGCGTCGTTATGCCCGCTAGAGCCGTCATGGTGGTGAAGACGATGAGGGCGTTGACTTGAGGAAAGAAGGAGATGACGCCGCCGAGGATGCGGCCGAGAGTGTTGCAGACGTTGAGAGTGATCATCATCATCTTGATGATTTCTTTGTCCATCTTATGCTTTCTAGCGCGACCTTAAAGGGAGAGTTATGGTTAGACCAGAACTAGGACGCCGTTGAGAGGGTCAAGGCATCATCAACATCTTGACGGTGAGACTAATATTCCATTCAGCGACGACGCCAATTCAGAGGATAACATTAATCAGTTCCTCTGGACTACATGTAGGCCAGGAACACTCGTCTTGAACGCGAATTCGCATCGCAACTCCATGGATACGCGATTTAAAACCACGTTGGAAGCTCAGCCATTGAGATCTTGAATCAGGTCAATATGTTGTCACGAAATCGCAACGAATTCGCGATCATGGACGTTTAACTTGCCTGGAGTGCCGATCCCTATTATCATGTCAGGCACGAGGAACTCACCTGGAATATACTTGTCAGGCACGAGGAACTCACCTGGAATGTACTTGTCGGGCACGAGGAACTCACCTGGAATGTACATGTCGGGCACGAGGAACTCACCTGGAATGTACATGTCAGGCACGAGGAACTCACCTGGAATGTACTTGTCAGGCACGAGGAACTCACCTGGAATGTACTTGTCAAGCACGAGGAACTCACCTGGAATGTACTTGTCGGGCACGAGGAACTCACCTGGAATGTACATGTCAGGCACGAGGAACTCACCTGGAATGTACACGTCGGGCACGAGGAACTCACCTGGAATGTACATGTAGGGGGCGAAGTACGCGATGCTGATGGCGCACATGCTGAGGTTGAGGACGAGGAATGTCGGCGAGCGGAACAGCGAGAAGTCGAGCATGGTCGCCAACGTCCTGGTGACGCTCTGTGGACAGATGACGCAATGCGCCGTCGCCTCGTCGTCCTCCTCGTCTTGCGTCGCGACGTGCGTGACGGCCATGTGGTACTTGCTGTGGGCGGTGGGAGATTCGTTGTATTGAGGAAGACGAGCCAGACTTCCATCGTACATGATGTCGTCCCTTAGAAGAAGAAGAAGAAGAAGAAGAACACGAAGAAATTATTGAGATGCTGATTTGATGACGTCTGAACATATCGCTTAACATATCGATATCCTAACTGCAAAACCACGTATGTGAACTTTCCGTAAGTGTTCAGGTTTAATCAAGAAAAACAGTTTTCAAGACAGGTAGGTAATGGTATTAAAATAAATTTTAATTGCACCTTTTCAAGAACATCGATTATGTTTGTCGGGAGACAAATGATGGGAAGGGTAACTAAACGACTACATCCTAAAATCATAAGAATTACCTGTAAAACGGTCTTGCTCCAACCCTCTTATGCCGTCTGAACCACGCCCGGAATCTTCTACACATCCTCGAGCAACAATTCCTCTTCTTCTTCGGCCCACTTATCGAGGACGTCGGAGCCCCCCTCACGCTTGTCATCGACAACGCTCCAGAGTAGTACATCGATCCTGCGACGCTCTGTGTATCATCTTCGTCGTCGTCGTTGAATCGTTGTAAGATCGACGCGTTAGATCGGCGCACGAGATTCGTCCCGCTGCCCATCTGAGCGGCTGTGGGGAAGGCGTTGTTCGTGTGGAAATGCGACGCCAAAGGGGCCAGGGATCTTATAGATCGCATCGACGCCATGCGTCGGGACGACACTGAAGACCGCCGCGGTATGTCGTTGACGACGATGTCGGGGTTGTTGACGGTGACGCGGATCGGTTCCAGGGGGCGGAGGAGGAGGGCGAAGAGGACGACGCAGAAGGCAAATCCTGTTGGATTAGGGGTTTCGTTGGTGTTCGAAATTCCTGTTTGGGTTGATTCGTTATAAGATTATCCATCACTGAAGTATGTAAACAACTTTAAATCAAATTCCTGTTAGATTCGTGCTAAAATTCAATGACAGACGAATTGCGGATAGCAACGAACCTTTGGTGACAAATTTGGCCAGGTATGTTTAACTTGTGAGGTGAAAAAAATCATAAAAAGTAGATATACCCGCCAAAAGTTTTGAAAGTTGACAAAAAAATAACAATGGCTTACTTCAATACTAGCTAGTTCTATTTGCAGAAATAAGTGGGTAGATTGGAAAGATAAATCGCATAAACTAAGGTTAGGTTAAGAGGTTAGTTAAATTTCTCCTAAAATATACCAAATAAATATCTCAATACATTTTTCCTTGAGTACTAATCTTCATTGTAATAGTTTGAATTTACGCACAAACTTGGTACAGCGCCTACTTAATTAGTCTTTTGTCACACCCTCCATCTCTCAAGAAATCAGAAACACCTCGTCATTTGGTGCAAATCCTCCTGAGCCTCGCTGATCACCTACCTCCTTGCATGAGCACGGTGTACCTCCAGCCGTATTGGACAACCACGCCCACCAGCCAGGTGTGAAAAGTCCCGCCGACGCCAGTGCCACAGACTGCCACACAAGTCGCCAGAGCGCGCCACTTCTCGAAGTAGAAGCCGACTGCTATCACAGCAGGCATGTAAGCCATTGAGAAGCCAATGCCTTTGAGAGCAAGGAAGAAGAGTCATGAGAATTATAGGATGAAAGATGGAAGGGAATAGTCCAGTCAAATCAGGTTTTAACATTTCAAAACCCAGAACAAATTGCAACATTTGGTTCTTTCGTGTCATTCTCTTCAAAAACATACAACATATCCAAAATCCGCCAAAATCCGCGCACCGGAAGTACTTTTTAATTACTTCTTAAGTTAATTTGCCATGTTAATTCCATCTTGCAAAAAAACTATTTTCATGTAACTCCGATTTTGACGATACTTGGCAAAATTGTTCACCATCCTAAATGAACGCAATAGCTCTTCGTGTGTTTTTCTCTAAACCTCATCGTTTAGGAAATAATGGCCCATTAGTTATATTTTAGTAAGTTTGGGTCATCTTGAGTGTAATTTGACGTTTTGTGAGGTCCTGCCAAGTATCGTCCAAATCGGAGTTACATGAAAAAGTTTTTTTGCAAGATGGAATTAACACGGGAAATTAATTAAAAAGTACTTCCGGTCCGCGGATTTTGGCGGATTTTGGATATGTTGTAGAGGGCAATTTACTGAAGAGATTGACACCAAAAAACAAATGTTGCAATTTGTTCTGGGTAAAACTCTCATTTGACTGGAATAAAAAGCACAGTGGATGTTGTCACTTCTTTTTCAGATTTACCTCCGAGAACGCCGTATGTGAGACAGAGCACTGTAACGCTGTCGGCGTAGTAAGACACAGAGAATCCGATGCCTGAGATGATTCCTCCTGACATGGCCACGATGCGGAATCCCAGTCTGTTGCACATTGCACTCACCACTGGGCCTGATTCAGATCAACACACAAATCCAGAGCATGTTTAATTTACAAGTAGAAAATACCGAGCACATTTAACACAATACCCATGCATTATCATTCTGGCGGAATAGTATTAGGTTTAAAAATCACAAATGGTGGCAGTTGTGGGTACATTTATTTTCGTTTTTTCCAAATTAATATATGTAAATATTTTTCACTAACTACTTTCAAACTGAAAAACAATCATTTATTCACTGTGAGTGTTATCTTTAGTTTTACATTACAACATTATAAATGGTAGCAGATGCATGTACTATATTTCCGTTTGCTCCAAATTGAGATTAGTAGGTTCATATTTTTCACAAACTGGCTTCTTTCAAATTGATGGAACAAATACTATCATTGAGAATTTTATAGTTCGTTTTACATTACAATATTACAAATGGTGGCAGATGCTGGTACTTCTATTTCATAATATGCTCCATCCAAATCAAGTTTGTGAATAATTTTCTGAAAGTTCCTACTATAAAATTAACGACATTATTATGTAATTGTGAGTTTCATCGGTCATTAATTATTATCACCTCATCTCGAACGGCTGTAGAACCATCAGAGCTAACTGACGATCAAAACCATGGTGGATAGAATGAATTGACACATTTATTCACGAATACCTATTTTTTTACTTTTACACAAAGAGTAGAATTATGAGAAAGCAAATAAGATATAGAAAACGAGTTGTGGAAACGATTAGTGATTTGAAGTAGTGACGTTCCTTATACCATCTATTGTAAAACCCTTATTATAAGAAGAATACCAATAAATAAACAAAACCACTAAGTACCGGTCCCAACGACCATGAAAAATTTGGCGCTGATCAGTCAAACCCTTCTATTTCTAATTTTCAACCAACAACAGGATCTCGTTCAAAAACTGTATCTGGGACCGCTCTTATGACTTTAGTGTGTGAAAAATTTCAAATCGATTGGTTGAACGATTGGTTGATTGGTTGTGCCCTGGGCATTGCCCCCAAAAAATCACTAAATAGAAAGTGTCATAAGAGTCCCGTAGTCCTTCTTCCAAAATTATTCAGACTAACCGAATATGCTTTCCAGACCCATGACGAGGGCGATGACGGTCGACACGTCTCCAAACTCGTCTTCCAGATCTTCGTTGAGGGCGGAGAACGCAAATAACTGTCCGTCGGCGAGGAAGTTGATCATGAAGGAGGCGATCATGATGACCCAGCCCCAGCCGCCGTCAGGAGGTACCACGACGTAGGCGGCGACGACGCCCTCTTGGTCCATCGGATGAGTGTGCTAGAACGTCAAGGATGCTTTGTGATGTAGGCGAGGAAGTTGATCATGAAGGAGGCGATCATGATGACCCAGCCCCAGCCGCCGTCAGGAGGTACCACGACGTAGGCGGCGACGACGCCCTCTTGGTCCATCGGATGAGTGTGCTAGAACGTCAAGGATGCTTTGTGATGTAGGCGAGGAAGTTGATCATGAAGGAGGCGATCATGATGACCCAGCCCCAGCCGCCGTCAGGAGGTACCACGACGTAGGCGGCGACGACGCCCTCTTGGTCCATCGGATGAGTGTGCTAGAACGTCAAGGATGCTTTGTGATAGGCGTTATCGAACAAATCCAAGTTTATTTTGGTGATAAACGGGTGAGAAGAGATTTGAAAGACTGGTTTCTGCGTAGACAGCCAGCTAATAGGTACCTAGTTCACTTTGCACACCTCATCCTCAATTAACTGATAAGTAGCAGAGTTCTAATAGTTTGACTGTCTTAAGAATTGGTTAAATTTGACCTGCTTACTTTCACATTGAAGCTCGAGAACTCTGTAAGTTAATCGAGACCAAGTAAACAATGAGAATGGGGTATGACGATTCGCTGATGTCTGCTTATTGCTATTATACACTTAGTTATAATATCTCATCGTATATTGCAGAGCCGTTTAGTCCATTGTCATATTTATAATTGCTTTTCAAATGTGAAAAGCTCAAATTCAGTTTCTTCGATTTGACCGGCTCTTGTATCCAGTCCCTCAAATATGTTGTTGAAAGTCAAGTTTTGAGAGACAGTCAATTTATTTCCACTTATTCTAAATGTTGGGTTAAAGTATTGTGTGTTTAAAAATGGAATATTCGAAGGCATTGAGGGAAACCAAATGTACCAACGTAAACGGAAACGTTTACGTTTTTGCATTAATTACCTTGGTATGGTGTCCAATTGATACTATTCACTTTGTTTCTCTGAAATAAATGTCATTTACATCACGAATTATCTAGCAACACATCAATATCACATTCACTACAATGTTTAACATATTATTGGCTGTGTTTTACCTTGTTGTGAATATAAATAAAACGATTAGTTGACTAGAGAAGTCTGCAAGATTTGTACAGTAACTAAGAAACCGACTCTGTGAACAGTGTATCAATATATATCAATGTCTCATTTTAATTGTTACGTTGCCAGGATTAACTAACGGTATGTATTTGTATTTGCCCTAAACCATGGATCAACCTTCAACGTGAGTATTTTGAACGAGCAAAATATCTATACCCAATGTAACCTAACTCCTGGTGTAAAGGTTCTTTTACAGTACTTGTCGCGATGCGTTGAGCAACACGAGAGCACCAATCAAAGCTCAAGGTCACGCGATGGTCGAGAGAGAGCGTCAGACATAAACAATGTTCATTGACGCGCCTCGCGCTTAACGCGTCGTGAGAGGGACTGTAAACGAATCTTTAATGTCCTAAATATCTTCATAATTGTGTATCAATTCAGTTATGTTCAGAGTTGGTTCTGATTTGCGTAGCCTCCTCTTGAATCGACGTGTGAAATAAGAACACTAACCTATAAATACATTTTCATGGCCAAACACTAGAAAACGAATACAATGAATTGTCATCCTATGCGTTGAGATTACGAAGTACAAATCCATGAGTCATCGAAGAAATAGCTCGGTTGGCTGATAATGTTTTCATTACACAAATAATGACCTGTGGTGCAATGGGATGAAAGGTTTTATGACAAGTTCACCGATTCAGCAGATTCCTCTTGTGAGTTGCCGCGCAGCGGCTACTCTCGAAAATGTCATTGCCAGCCTGTATGGCTATAAATGACTGCCAGTTGATTTGAGACAGAGGTGGAGTTGGTGGAGCTCGTGGATAGAGCTAGCGGCGATTATGTTAGGAATGCCAGGTTGTGGACAAACTTGGATGTTTGTTGGTGAAATTAGCGCTCGATCGAGGCTACTTAAGATTATTAATGTGTTGTTATTTGTCCGAGGATTTTCTTTTTCGCGCTCCTGATGTGCGTGGAGGCGGTAAGGAGGATGGTGTTTGGAGTGATGCGACCGGTCTTTTGAACCTATCATGAGAGCTGACTGAGATTGTTGACTGCTCCAGAATGAGACGGTTTTTGGAAAGCGGAAGTGATGCGAAGAAAGTTTCGGCAAAGTGGATGAGTGTGGCTGAAATGTAGGGAACGTTCAGCGCATTATGGAGGTCTATAATGCGTGTCGCTCGGGGAGCGCCAGTTGCCATTCTAAAGGGCTTTGTTGCTCAGCAGGGGTCATTTTAAGCTAGTGGTTAGGTTTGTTTTGATTTGGTGTTGTCTTGTCAGTCTTGTCTGAGACCGACCGAACGAGTCACCGAAATATCGCGTAACATTTTATATTGGTTTTTATTATTATATCCGTGTACCTACAAAAATATATCTGAAGTCTTGAAAGCGTTGCTTTTACAATCGGCTATATTACAGCTTATGAGAAAAGCCATAGGTAATTATACTGTGAGATAAATAAGTTTAATCATCTCATCAGACAAATTCATATTTAAAACTTATACGAGCTATCAATTGAAGTTTACGAGAGTCAGGTCTCAAACATATATATTGGCACTTAATATTTTCGCTCCATCAACTCGACAAATGCAGCGATCAAAAGTGTAAACAACTATGACCTTCTCAGAGCTGCCGACATGAACACCGTCGATGCCGACGACGACGCCGTCGTGATGTACGTCGTGGTGCCTCCCGACGGCGGCTGGGCGTGGGTCATCATGTTCGCCGCCTTCTTTCTCAACTTTCTCGGCGACGGCCAAATCTTTGCGTTCAACTCGTACATCAACGTCTTCAATGCGGAGTATGGACCACAGAACACGGCGACGATCTCTGCGCTCTTGGTTGGCTTGGAGATGATGTGTGGTGAGACGAGATTATTATTGTTGCACAGAATGTTTGATCTGATTGGAGACAAAAAGTGTAACGAAATGAATTGAAATTTTAGTCTTGATTAGATTGAAGAAATACGTAGGTTTGTTAGGTACTAAGTGAATATGTATAGGTAGATTTTTTTTGTATAATCAGATGACAACAATTGTATCGATGATTGGTATCCAGGATGTTAGCATCTTGTTCACACTATGACTTTCAACTGCAGTTGAAATCTCAATCGCTGTTGAAAACCAGTGTGAACTGACTGCGATCGGTTGAGTTCTGGAGAGGTAGTCGAGATTTCCACTGCAGTTGACCAAAGCGATTTCAACTGCAGTTGAAAGTCATATAAACAAGGTATACGGCCTGACGGGACGCGTGTGGTTCTTCAAAGCGTTTTATATCTTCACATGAACAGAAACTTAAAATCACTGTCACCTACTTCTCCGCGTCACATGTCTCATGTAGTATAGCAACTTGTCCCTGCATGTAGGCCCCGTGGTGAGTGCGCTGTGCAACAGGTGGGGGATCCGAATCGTCGCCATCACAGGAGGCGTCATCGCAGGCCTCGGCATCACCGTCACCTACTTCTCCGCGTCACATGTCTCATGTATAGTATAGCAACTTGTCCCTGCATGTAGGCCCCGTGGTGAGCGCGCTGTGCAACAGGTGGGGGATCCGAATCGTCGCCATCACAGGAGGCGTCATCGCAGACCTCGGCATCACCGTCACCTACTTCGTCACATGTCTCATGTAGTATAGCAACTTGTCCCTGCATGTAGGCCCCGTGGTGAGCGCGCTGTGCAACAGGTGGGGGATCCGAATCGTCGCCATCACAGGAGGCGTCATCGCAGGCCTCGGCATCACCGTCACCTACTTCTCCGCGTCACATGTCTCATGTAGTATAGCAACGTGTCCCTGCATGTAGGCCCCGTGGTGAGCGCGCTGTGCAACAGGTGGGGGATCCGAATCGTCGCCATCACAGGAGGCGTCATCGCAGGCCTCGGCATCACCGTCACCTACTTCTCCGCGTCACATGTCTCATGTAGTATAGCAACTTGTCCCTGCATGTAGGCCCCGTGGTGAGCGCGCTGTGCAACAGGTGGGGGATCCGAATCGTCGCCATCACAGGAGGCGTCATCGCAGGCCTCGGCATCAGTGTCACCTACTTCTCCGCGTCACATGTCTCATGTATAGTATAGCAACGTGTCCCTGCATGTAGGCCCCGTGGTGAGCGCGCTGTGCAACAGGTGGGGGATCCGAATCGTCGCCATCACAGGAGGCGTCATCGCAGGCCTCGGCATCACCGTCACCTACTTCTCCGCGTCACATGTCTCATGTAGTATAGCAACGTGTCCCTTCATGTAGGCCCCGTGGTGAGCGCGCTGTGCAACAGGTGGGGGATCCGAATCGTCGCCATCACAGGAGGCGTCATCGCAGGCCTCGGCATCACCGTCACCTACTTCTCCGCGTCACATGTCTCATGTAGTATAGCAACGTGTCCCTGCATGTAGGCCCCGTGGTGAGCGCGCTGTGCAACAGGTGGGGGATCCGAATCGTCGCCATCACAGGAGGCGTCATCGCAGGCCTCGGCATCACCGTCACCTACTTCTCCGCGTCACATGTCTCATGTAGTATAGCAACGTGTCCCTGCATGTAGGCCCCGTGGTGAGCGCGCTGTGCAACAGGTGGGGGATCCGAATCGTCGCTATCACAGGAGGCGTCATCGCAGGCCTCGGCATCAGTGTCACCTACTTCTCCGCGTCACATGTCTCATGTATAGTATAGCAACGTGTCCCTGCACGTAGGCCCCGTGGTGAGCGCGCTGTGCAACAGGTGGGGGATCCGAATCGTCGCCATCACAGGAGGCGTCATCGCAGGCCTCGGCATCACCGTCACCTACTTCTCCGCGTCACATGTCTCATGTATAGTATAGCAACGTGTCCCTTCATGTAGGCCCCGTGGTGAGCGCGCTGTGCAACAGGTGGGGGATCCGAATCGTCGCCATCACAGGAGGCGTCATCGCAGGCCTCGGCATCAGTGTCACCTACTTCTCCGCGTCACATGTCTCATGTAGTATAGCAACGTGTCCCTGCACGTAGGCCCCGTGGTGAGCGCGCTGTGCAACAGGTGGGGGATCCGAATCGTCGCCATCACAGGAGGCGTCATCGCAGGCCTCGGCATCAGTGTCACCTACTTCTCCGCGTCACATGTCTCATGTAGTATAGCAACGTGTCCCTGCACGAAGGCCCCGTGGTGAGTGCGCTGTGCAACAGGTGGGGGATCCGAATCGTCGCCATCACAGGAGGCGTCATCGCAGGCCTCGGCATCACCGTCACCTACTTCTCCGCGTCACATGTCTCATGTATAGTATAGCAACGTGTCCCTGCACGTAGGCCCCGTGGTGAGCGCGCTGTGCAACAGGTGGGGGATCCGAATCGTCGCCATCACAGGAGGCGTCATCGCAGGCCTCGGCATCAGTGTCACTTACTTCTCCGCGTCACATGTCTCATGTAGTATAGCAACTTGTTCCTGCATGTAGGCCCCGTGGTGAGCGCGCTGTGCAACAGGTGGGGGATCCGAATCGTCGCCATCACAGGAGGCGTCATCGCAGGCCTCGGCATCAGTGTCACCTACTTCTCCGCGTCACATGTCTCATGTAGTATAGCAACGTGTCCCTGCACGTAGGCCCCGTGGTGAGCGCGCTGTGCAACAGGTGGGGGATCCGAATCGTCGCCATCACAGGAGGCGTCATCGCAGGCCTCGGCATCACCGTCACCTACTTCTCCGCGTCACATGTCTCATGTATAGTATAGCAACGTGTCCCTGCACGTAGGCCCCGTGGTGAGCGCGCTGTGCAACAGGTGGGGGATCCGAATCGTCGCCATCACAGGAGGCGTCATCGCAGGCCTCGGCATCACCGTCACCTACTTCTCCGCGTCACATGTCTCATGTAGTATAGCAACTTGTCCCTGCATGTAGGCCCCGTGGTGAGCGCGCTGTGCAACAGGTGGGGGATCCGAATCGTCGCTATCACAGGAGGCGTCATCGCAGGCCTCGGCATCACCGTCACCTACTTCTCCGCGTCACATGTCTCATGTAGTATAGCAACGTGTCCCTGCATGTAGGCCCCGTGGTGAGCGCGCTGTGCAACAGGTGGGGGATCCGAATCGTCGCCATCACAGGAGGCGTCATCGCAGGCCTCGGCATCACCGTCACCTACTTCTCCGCGTCACATGTCTCATGTAGTATAGCAACGTGTCCCTGCATGTAGGCCCCGTGGTGAGCGCGCTGTGCAACAGGTGGGGGATCCGAATCGTCGCTATCACAGGAGGCGTCATCGCAGGCCTCGGCATCACCGTCACCTACTTCTCCGCGTCACATGTCTCATGTAGTATAGCAACGTGTCCCTGCATGTAGGCCCCGTGGTGAGCGCGCTGTGCAACAGGTGGGGGATCCGAATCGTCGCCATCACAGGAGGCGTCATCGCAGGCCTCGGCATCAGTGTCACCTACTTCTCCGCGTCACATGTCTCATGTATAGTATAGCAACGTGTCCCTGCACGTAGGCCCCGTGGTGAGCGCGCTGTGCAACAGGTGGGGGATCCGAATCGTCGCCATCACAGGAGGCGTCATCGCAGGCCTCGGCATCACCGTCACCTACTTCTCCGCGTCACATGTCTCATGTATAGTATAGCAACGTGTCCCTGCACGTAGGCCCCGTGGTGAGCGCGCTGTGCAACAGGTGGGGGATCCGAATCGTCGCTATCACAGGAGGCGTCATCGCAGGCCTCGGCATCAGTGTCACCTACTTCTCCGCGTCACATGTCTCATGTATAGTATAGCAACGTGTCCCTGCACGTAGGCCCCGTGGTGAGCGCGCTGTGCAACAGGTGGGGGATCCGAATCGTCGCTATCACAGGAGGCGTCATCGCAGGCCTCGGCATCAGTGTCACCTACTTCTCCGCGTCACATGTCTCATGTATAGTATAGCAACGTGTCCCTGCACGTAGGCCCCGTGGTGAGCGCGCTGTGCAACAGGTGGGGGATCCGAATCGTCGCCATCACAGGAGGCGTCATCGCAGGCCTCGGCATCACCGTCACCTACTTCTCCGCGTCACATGTCTCATGTAGTATAGCAACGTGTCCCTGCACGTAGGCCCCGTGGTGAGCGCGCTGTGCAACAGGTGGGGGATCCGAATCGTCGCCATCACAGGAGGCGTCATCGCAGGCCTCGGCATCACTGTCACTTACTTCTCCACCTCCATCGCATTCACGTGTCTGACATACGGCGTTCTCGGAGGTAACGGATATTAATTGTCTGGCAGCGGGTATGAATAGGGATGAGTATTGTTGTAATACATACCAAAGATTATTGGGACCATGCAGCTATGATATAATGATATATTTTGATTGTAGTTTCAAATATAAAACAGGGAGACATGAAATCGTCCCTGAATATTGGACTTAAATTTCTCCTAAATGCTCAAGAGGAATGTTGAAAATGGTATAAATTTAAAATTTCACTTTTTAGAATCAGACTGCCTTTCCAAAATACCGGCTAAATAAGCAAGTAAAATTGTAAATTTGAGGAATTTACCTTAAATCTGGCAACGCTGCACTGCAAATTTGAATTATGTGGGCGAACTTGAATTAAGAACATAAGATTTGATAATACGGTAAGATATAATGGTTTTATGCTGTTGTATGAGGCACGGTTTTATTAGTACTACCTATTTCAACATTCACGGAGTAACGAGTATTTCAAAACTGTGACACACAAGAGTTACTACATGCCAAGCTGACTAACGAATGATTCAGGCATCGGCATCGGCATGCTCTACATGCCCGCCATCATCGCCGTCGGCTTCTACTTTGAGCGGTGGCGCGCTCTGGCGACGTGCTTCGCAGTGTGTGGCTCAGGGGCGGGAGGCGCCTTCATGAGCTGGCTGCTGGACGTCGTCATTGCCGAGAGAGGGTGGAGGTTCTGCATGCTCGTGCAGGGAGGTGCGTTGCTTTTCGATCATTCCATCTCCAGAGTCAGGGGCATGATTCCATTCGAAACTGAAAACTTTCAAGATTCCGGATTCGACCCGAATCTGAATAACTAAGTTATTTTCTCTCCAAATACATCACAGAATGAGAGGAATACAACAAATCGACACTATTAAAAAAATAATGTCACTACTTTTGTAATAAAATTTACCTACTTTATATTACCTACTTATCAAAATTGATTAGGACCTTAAAATTCATAAAAATTCAGCCAATGAAATTCGTAAAATGGCCAAGTAACTGTTAAACTATAAAAAATTCAGCCAATGAAATTCGTAAAATGGCCAAGTAACTGTTAAACTTTAAACAGCTGATTTTAAAAAGTAAAACAGAGTAAAATAATAATCTATATTCGTAGAGATTGTAACTCTGTCAAATGAATATAAAATATACCGGGTGGCCCAAAAAAAACGTCCAATGGGCAAGACACCGATGTGAAGAAAATACTGTAGATATGTGTCGGAATATTTCACATGGTATAAAAACATACCAATGTTTGATGTGAAAATGTTTCAAACACACTTCATTTTTAGGAAAAAAAGTTGCAGCTGCTCGATTTTGGTTGTCGTATCGATTATACGGAGCTCGAAGAGCGCGCATTCAGAAAAAGTCCAATGGTACGGAAACCTTTATTTTCAACACTACTAATGATATCAGGCTGAAAATTGTAAATGTTATTCAAAACATATGATTGTCTATTGTATACAAATTTCAATACATTTGAATGAGTGTAACGAAAGTTGTAGTATCATAAGTTGACCTAAAAAACAGAAAATACTGGAGATAATTTCACTTCTAAAATTAACATGCAAAATAAAACTTGAGAAATATCTCTCGTGTATTCTGCTTTTTATGCGCAAATTCTAGATAACATAACTTTCGTTACATGGATTCAAATGAATTGAAATTTTTACACAATCGCTAGTAATATATTTTGAATAACATATGAAATTTTCAGCTTGATATCGTCAGCAGTTTTGAGTAAACAGAGTCCCAGATATTAAACATTTTCTGGACGCCTGATTTTTGAGCTCCGTATAATCGATTTTTCGACAATGAAATTCGAACAGCTGTAACTTGTTTCCTATACAAGTTATGGTGTTAAAACTTTCACATATTAGACCTTAGTATGTTTTGTATAATTGGTGTAGTTTTCAGCCCGATACGTGCAGCAGTTGCGTCACAGTGATGTCTCGCCCGTTGGACGTATTTTTTGGCCACCCGGTATTTACATGAAAATTGTTGCAACTCATATCTAAAACTAATTGTGCATAAGCCAAGAATCTCTTAGACCGGGTAGGACCAACTCTGGATTAAGTTAACTATCGATGGTTAACCAATGAATCCAGTTGGCGCGAATTCCACAGCCAATAGGATTCACTAAATTCCACTAACTATCGATAATTAACTTAATCCAAAGTTGGTCCTACCCGCCTTAGTATTCGTTATTATTGGTTCCCGATGTTTCCACCATTCCTATTTTAAACTGCATAATGTAAAGACAGAGTTAAGAAATCGTGCAGCCAAAAGATAACAATTTGACAGGTTTCCACCCCCAGGTCTCGTGCTCTCCACAATCATCTTCTCCATCCTCCTCCGTCCATTGAAACCAGTCCGAATGACTCCCGACCAAACCCTCTCTTCGGACACGTCATTAGTGCGTCCACACACGGGCGCCTCCACGAAGCCGTCGTGGTACACGTCGAACATCAACTTCCCCACCGGCGCTCAGCTGTCGACGATGAACAGCCCTCCTCCCTCGCAAGAGGTGGACGTCAACACAATCTACAATCCAAGTTTAAGTGTGGCACCATCGATGAGGAGTGTACGAATGGCGGCAGTGAGTACAGTTGACTCGATAGAGGTTGAAACCAATACACCGATACAGCCAATAGGAAAGGGAAGATCAATCTCAGCGCAAAGTTTACAGATGAATGTGATTCAGCCGAAATCTTCGAGAAGAAGGAAGAAGTGGAGTTGTAAGAAGATGTGTGGATGTGGGCAAGATATGAAAGCAAGACCGTTTTACAGGTAATACTTCTTGTACATACGTAAACTATTACCATTGACTATTACGAATGCAATCTCTACTATATCTACTTTGCGTCAAAGTAGATATAGTTGCTTTAATTTTCGTCGATGTTTGTAATTGGTTACGTTTTCAGAAAAATCGAACTCACAGTATGGTTTGGGAAGAGGGAAAGTTCAAATATGGAGTCCAAAGTTCAGTGGTCCAATGATATTCGAACATAAAATGGTTATAATAGCTAGGGGATGACCTTTCATGCCCTTCTTTTAACTGATAAGGGCGAACAATCAGCAACAGAATGAATAATTATTGTGGATTAGCTTTGAAATAATGCCTACTGTTTTTCAGAAATTATAATAGGCAGATAAAATTAAATATTATAAAAACATTATTGCTTAAATTTTACGTTTGTAGATAATGCAAAGTAGAACATTGATATTTAACATCGTATTTGTCTACCAAAGCAAGTGAGAAAGATTGAAGCATAAAATAAAACTATTCATAGTTGCACAAGACATCATCATTGTTGCCACCATCTTGATGGCACCATTCAGAATATTTGTGATGTTTTGGAGATATTGTATTGTGGTTTTAATTTTTTCTTATTTAATATAGGCTCAGGAGAAATCTCTCACTTTACACAAATACATCAATTTACCTCTATTTCTAAGTTAGATCTGACCCGTCAACATGCCAACATAATGTCCTCCACGGGGGTAAACTTAATTTTGTTGTATTACTGATATAAAACAAAAAAAGATACTATAAGCTAGGAATACTCTCATATAATTACGCTCCTCTCCATCATCTCAGAGACGACATCTTCTACGAAGGGAGTCTGGCGCGTCTGCCTCAGTACGCCTCCGTGACGAGTCGCAGCAACTACCACATGGCGGTGACGAGGGCGGCGACGATGCGCGACGTACAGGAGGCGGCAAAGTGCTGCATCCTCTGTCCAGTGGCAGTCACCAGGACGCTGGCCACCATGCTGCATCTCTCTCTCTTGACCTCGCCGACGTTCCTGATGATCATCTTCAGTGGCATGCCGTACAACTTCGGATACTTCATCACCATGTTGTTCACTAAAGGTAGGATCATCTTCAGTGGCATGCCGTACAACTTCGGATACTTCATCACCATGTTGTTCACTAAAGGTAGGATCATCTTCAGTGGCATGCCGTACAACTTCGGATACTTCATCACCATGTTGTTCACTAAAGGTAGGATCATCTTCAGGGACATGCCGTACAACTTCGGATACTTCATCACCATGTTGTTCACTAAAGGTAGGATCATCTTCAGGGACATGCCGTACAACTTCGGATACTTCATCACCATGTTGTTCACTAAAGGTAGGATCATCTTCAGTGGCATGCCGTACAACTTCGGATACTTCATCACCATGTTGTTCACTAAAGGTAGGATCATCTTCAGTGACATGCCGTACAACTTCGGATACTTCATCACCATGTTGTTCACTAAAGGTAGGATCATCTTCAGGGACATGCCGTACAACTTCGGATACTTCATCACCATGTTGTTCACTAAAGGTAGGATCATCTTCAGTGGCATGCCGTACAACTTCGGATACTTCATCACCATGTTGTTCACTAAAGGTAGGATCATCTTCAGTGACATGCCGTACAACTTCGGATACTTCATCACCATGTTGTTCACTAAAGGTAGGATCATCTTCAGTGGCATGCCGTACAACTTCGGATACTTCATCACCATGTTGTTCACTAAAGGTAGGATCATCTTCAGTGACATGCCGTACAACTTCGGATACTTCATCACCATGTTGTTCACTAAAGGTAGGATCATCTTCAGTGACATGCCGTACAACTTCGGATACTTCATCACCATGTTGTTCACTAAAGGTAGGATCATCTTCAGTGACATGCCGTACAACTTCGGATACTTCATCACCATGTTGTTCACTAAAGGTAGGATTATTTCCGAGATTTCAGTTGGTTAGGGAACAAATTAAAAATAATTAAGTTTAAATATCATTTGTATCATTGAATATGGATACAAAAAAGTTATACTTTTAATCTTATTATCTAGAATACTTAGTCCTAATTGACCTATGTCGCAATTCAGATCCAGCTATAAGTTTTCCAATATATGATTTTGATACATTTACCTACTGATAAACAAAAGAAATCATCAAATTACACTAATATTTGTCATGCTTAGATTATATTGGTAGTTACACATGAGTCTGTAAAAATTGGCAACTGTTTTACACTTTGAAGAAAATATTTGATTATAATTTGTCTGTTTCTTGCAGGGTTCAGATTTATCATTTCAGCGGAGAAGATATTATTAAATATTCGTAAAAAAAATAGTTTCATTAGATATTTTAACAGAAAATAAATGTTTTTAAAAACAGGATATTAGTGTGTTCCCCGTTTGGTATAAAAAAAACATAGAATTAAGGCCGATGCAAAATTAACGCGGACGGACGACGGAGACGGATACGATGTTTACGTTCGCCCTCAACGCAATACAACACCAAGCGTCCGAAGAAGGACGTCGTTCACGCAGAACGCTTCATCACCTTCATAACCCTGTTCCGTGCTCGCCTCCAGATCGCGCTCTCACCAACGGCCTGGGCGCCGAAGTGTCCAACATGTTGTCCGTACCATGTTGATCTCCAACACATTCGGCCGCATGGTCGGCGTCATCATAACCCTGTTCCGTGCTCGCCTCCAGATCGCGCTCTCACCAACGGCCTGGGCGCCGAAGTGTCCAACATGTTGTCCGTCACCATGTTGATCTCCAACACATTCGGCCGCATGGTCGGCGGCGTCATCATAACCCTGTTCCGTGCTCGCCTCCAGATCGCGCTCTCACCAACGGCCTGGGCGCCGAAGTGTCCAACATGTTGTCCGTCACCATGTTGATCTCCAACACATTCGGCCGCATGGTCGGCGTCATCATATCCCTGTTCCGTGCTCGCCTCCATATCGCGCTCTCACCAACGGCCTGGGCGCCGAAGTGTCCAACATGTTGTCCGTCACCATGTTGATCTCCAACACATTCGGCCGCATGGTCGGCGTCATCATAACCCTGTTCCGTGCTCGCCTCCAGATCGCGCTCTTACCAACGGCCTGGGCGCCGAAGTGTCCAACATGTTGTCCGTCACCATGTTGATCTCCAACACATTCGGCCGCATGGTCGGCGGCGTCATCATAACCCTGTTCCGTGCTCGCCTCCAGATCGCGCTCTCACCAACGGCCTGGGCGCCGAAGTGTCCAACATGTTGTCCGTCACCATGTTGATCTCCAACACATTCGGCCGCATGGTCGGCGGCGTCATCATAACCCTGTTCCGTGCTCGCCTCCAGATCGCGCTCTCACCAACGGCCTGGGCGCCGAAGTGTCCAACATGTTGTCCGTCACCATGTTGATCTCCAACACATTCGGCCGCATGGTCGGCGTCATCATAACCCTGTTCCGTGCTCGCCTCCAGATCGCGCTCTCACCAACGGCCTGGGCGCCGAAGTGTCCAACATGTTGTCCGTCACCATGTTGATCTCCAACACATTCGGCCGCATGGTCGGCGTCATCATAACCCTGTTCCGTGCTCGCCTCCAGATCGCGCTCTCACCAACGGCCTGGGCGCCGAAGTGTCCAACATGTTGTCCGTCACCATGTTGATCTCCAACACATTCGGCCGCATGGTCGGCGGCGTCATCTCCTTCTTCCCTCGCATCAACGTCACCGTCGTCTACATGACCACGGTGAGCGTCGCCGGCGTCGCGGTCATCGCCAGCTGCATGTCGAACGAGGTCTGGGTGCAGATGACCTTCTGCGTCGTGTTCGGGTTAGTGACAGGTAAACACGTGGTCGTGTCGACATTGACATTCGATCAGAGTTGGGATTGGCGATGTTGAAGGTCTCACTTTGTTAACCATATTCTGTCTTTATTAATACATATTATTAATTATGTTTACGATCAGATCATGAATGCAAATTTAATATGCGACAAGATCAGAAGCATATTGTTGTACTGTGTCAGGTTTCCCTGCAATCTGGTAAAATATAAGACTATCTAAGCCGGACGCGTCAAGAATTTGACCTTGGCTTGGCTACGTACCCCCCTCCCCCTCCCCTTGGCGTCTTGACCTTGGCTTGGTTACGTAAGAACCAAACGGTACGCTTTGTCATTTTCATCTACGACAGAGTTGCATATCCCAAACAAAGAAGCGTTTGTCAATGGTACATTGACTGTAATTTGACTGAAGTCAACAAATGCAGACATACTAAAGTATTATCTTACCAATGACTCCTGTCATCTATACAAATGGATCAAGGCTAAATAAAAGTTTTTGAGCTCACCTCAAGAATCATTGAAATTGACATCGGGCCTTTTACCTTTGAGATACTGTTTCATAAAACGTGTAATAGACCTTCACATTGAGATTACTTTTAAATTATCCATAAGCAAAATCACGTGAAATGGAGTCTAAATATAAATCAATTTCCGATGAAACCAAATGCCAATCTTGCTGGAAAAACAATGGCAGACGAATTCGACGGTAATTATTCTTTTGGAAAAAGTGTCGTGATCCGTTCTTTGGTTTGACCTGTAATGAGTGGTGTAATGAGAAAAATGATGTTTTTTAGGTAAAATCGCGTTTACGCTTTGTCGCCGTGTTTGTTGACTTAATTTTTCTTTTAATCAGTTCAGAGGTTTCTAATTTCTTTAACAGCAACATAACTAAATATACAATTTAAATTGTTCCTATGATCCACACAGGTGATAAAACTGTTCATACATTTTCAAGCTACAGGTACTTGGTTGAATGTGTCAAACAGCAGATACGGGAGTACTGGTTGGAACCAGTTTTAGTATGAATTAGATACGGGCATACCAATCAAAAGGTTATAATCGTGATTTATAAACATTCTTCTTCACCACCAACTCAAATTGTAACACTTCGTAAAAGATCATCAATACCTATGTATCTTCAGCATCTATAAAACGCTCCCAGACTCTGGTTTTCAAGATGATGTTTTGGTTTGTTCCAGCTTGTAACTCTGCCATCCGACCTGTCATACTCGTCAACCTCCTGGGACTGGAGAACCTGACCAATGCGTTCGGCCTCATGCTAATGTTCAACGGCGCAGCTACAGTCATCGGTCTGCAGTCAGCAGGTCAGATTCCTCTCAATTACAGGCAGATTAGTCCGGGTAGGACCAACTTTCGATCAGCTAACTCTCAATGGTTAGTGGACACCCATCCAGTAGGCGCGAATTCCATAGACAAAAGGCTATTAAATTGGTGCCAAGTCAAAACTATTAAAAAAATTAATACTTGGCGCATCGCTTTTTGTGTGTATTATAGATAGGTATCTAGTGGAGCGGTCGCTCCACGCCAGCCAAGTCGTACGGCGCGCGCACACTCTCATATAAAGGCTGGAGCAAACCCACTTTTACTGTAAGCATCAAAGTGGCATTTTCGGCCTACTGGATCTTAAAATTGAGAAATCTCACATTGTTGCGAAATATCTTCATTTCGAGCTATGGCCCACCCTACAACATATACCAAATTTGGGAACAATAGGTTACGCCCTTTGCGCGCTAGAGGGCCGTGAAAACAGTGTTTTAGGGCGGTTTTCATAATCAGTAATCATAGTAGTAGGCTGGAGCTAAAATCCGGTAAACAGGCCACAGCCTAAACGGCTGAACCGATTGATCTCACATTTTTACCACGTGTGCACTTTTGGCGTCTGATTTAACCTTGTCCCCATGAATTTTTTGTGCCGCCATTTTGAAACCGGAAGTGACGTCATATCTCGTCAACGGTTGGACCGATCGGAACGAAATTTGCGCCAATCGTTTCAGACGGTCATCTTTATGGATTATCAATATCAAAAGACTGAACATTATTTTAAATAAACCGGAAATGACGTCATGAAATTTAATATACATCGATTTGCATTTCAGCAACAACTGTTGATCCGATTGTCTTGATATTTATGTAACGTTTGTACTTTTGATATTTCATTTGACTTGTTATAAAACCAACCGGAAGCCGCCATTTTGAAACCGGAAGTGACATCATGTCTCAAAAACGGCTAAACAGATTAGAACAAAACCAGCGCTAAACGATTTAGACGGTCAACTTTATGTAATCAGTAATATTTGATGATTCAAATATCGAAACCGGAAATGACGTCACACATTTTATGACCTATACCGGAAATGACGTCATAAATATGCTAAATGACGCTAAATTCACCACTTTATACTTTAAAATAGATATAAGTAAACGTACTTTGTAAATAATTATAAATTCAAGGTTGCAGTGTTCTCGGCGGCCATTTTTAAAACCGGAAGTGACGTCATATATCGTAAACGGTTGTACCGATTGCAACCTAAGTTTGGAAATGTGTTGGACTAATAATTATGAATTCAAGACGACATTATTTTCGGCCGCCATTGTTAAAACCGGAAGTGACGTCAAATATCGAAAATGGCTGTACCGATTGCAATCAAATTTTGGAAATGTGTTGTACTAATAATTATGAATTCAAGACGACATTATTTTCGGCCGCCATTGTTAAAACCGGAAGTGACGTCATATATCGAAAATGGCTGTACCGATTGCAACCAAATTTTGGAAATGTGTTGTACTAATAATTATGAATTCAAGACGACATTATTTTCGGCTGCCATTGTTAAAACCGGAAGTGACGTCATATATCAAAAACGGCTGTACCGATTGCAACCAAATTTTGGAAATGTGTAGGAGTAATAATTATGAATTCAAGACGACATTATTTTCGGCCGCCATTGCTAAAACCGGAAGTGACGTCATATATCGAAAACGGCTGGACCGATTGTAACGAAACTTAAAGCTATTCTTCTTGGATAATTATTTAAATCTTATATACCAAACGCAACTTTTCTAAGTATCCAAATCGGCATAGGCGTATTTTTTTAAAGAAATAAGTTCTTGCACGGACACAAGCTGTGCTACAAGCTGTATGAATAAACTAACAAAAGAAGTGATATCCCAGAAAAAAACACTCCGTGTAAAAAAGGCAGCCAAGTCTCTTTACTTTAAAAAAATTCAACACCGAAAAGGAGTGATATCAAAAAAGGAGCCAAGTCAATGACATTTCCAAATATTTAATCGTATCTTTGAAATAAAAGTATAAACACCGAGAAATACTTTACAAAAGGACTTGGCGCATCGTTTTTTTAAAGACATTTTTCTATTCATAAGCATGTGCCATTTATATACAACCGTCATTTTGAATGTTTAGAATAATAGGGAAACATCTTTCAATTAGGTACATATTATACATACCTTCTGTAAAATATTTTCTATATGAATATATACGCTATGAAACTTGTTGTCTATGCTTTCTATAAATATACACAATAGTTATCTTCGTAATATTGTTTCGTGGTGAATATAATTAAGTCTCATGCGTTATACCTTCTCATCATGTAACAATTTCTATTAATACACATTTTATAAAAATACATTTCACAAAGAAGACAGTCATATTGAATTTCTATTAAAAAATTTAACTTTATACACTTGACACTTCAAAAATATATAATGGTGTTCCATTAGTTAGTAATTATTTGACAACGTTTCATGATTTCCTTCAGTCAAGATCAAATTATGAAAAGATACCAGTCTAATATCGCCATATTAACAGTACTGCAAGAATATGTATGAGCCCACTTCCAATTGATATGAAGGGATGTGTGTTGTGAAAAATATCCGACCGAACCGGGGCACGAACTTGGGACCTCTCACTTGCCGGGCGAGAGCTCTACCAACTGAGCTACCCGATCGGACGGGCGGACATTAGACACAACACACTGATGAGGATCCTGACTCCTGACTCCATGGAAGTTTTCCAAAGAAACCTACATTCTCACCACTTCCAATTGTTATGTAATTCTTTCACCCTTATATTACTTATATATTACAGCATAAAATCATGCTTCTATCGCCATTGACAAAACTATAAAATAGTCATTACTAAAAGTAGCTTGATTCATAGATTCTGGCTCTAATAGAAAGAGGAAAATGTACCTACTTGTAAATTTCTTTCCACTTTTAGGATAGAATGATGTCTTTAAAAAAACGATGCGCCAAGTCCTTTTGTAAAGTATTTCTCGGTGTTTATACTTTTATTTCAAAGATACGATTAAATATTTGGAAATGTCATTGACTTGGCTCCTTTTTTGATATCACTCCTTTTCGGTGTTGAATTTTTTTAAAGTAAAGAGACTTGGCTGCCTTTTTTACACGGAGTGTTTTTTTCTGGGATAGGTATTATAGTGATAGGTAGGTACATTGATTTCTGGCTTATTATTTATACACGATGCGCAAAGTATTTTTTGATTTTTTAGGACTTGGCCCATTTTTTTATATCACTACTTTTCGGTGCTGAATTTTAGATTTCTTTCATTTTTTCTAAGCTGAAGAGAATTGGCGGCCTTTTTTACACGTTTTTTTCTGGGATTTAACTTGACGTTACTTTATGACATAAAACATATTCAATTAGGGATATATTGAGAATATAATATTTTGAAGTCTTTGTTTCCAAACTTTGTTTCTCAACATCGAGCAAAAATTATTTAAATTATGGATTTACCATGGGATCTACAATAAAATTTTGGTAGATCGCACCAAGAATGGGGGGATTCCATACAGAGGAAGGTAAATTTAAAAAATCTAATGGTAGCTTTTGAACCCTTTTAGGCAGTACACCACTAATTTTTAATTAAGTTCGCCACTACACTGATTCTCTGATTCCAGGTGTCATGAAGGAATCTTTTGGAAGCTACAGTATAGCGTTCTTGCTCTCCGGTTCTTTGATCCTCTTCTCTGGATTTATTCTCTATCCGATCTTGTGCGTCAACAGAAGAGAAAAGGCAAGAAGTCCTAATAATAGAATATAGAAGAGCACAGTGGTTGTACAATGCAATAAAGACAAGAGTTTCGATTTGTTATTTTCTTGAAATGCATTTGTTGAATATGTTTATTTTGAATTGTGTGAAATGTTTGCTAGGAAACAGTGCGTCGTGAATGACAGAAGCTGAGTTAAAAACAGCGTGGTAATGGAATGAATCTATCTGCTAGTGCCAGGTATAGAATTGAGATGTACTGCTTTGTCTCTAAACTATATCTTAAAACCCCAGAGCGTTTTCATGACCTTAGAGACAGACTTACACTTAGAAAACACACTATCATCTATGTTTGACAGTGTGATAAGTGGTCTGACAAACAGCTGACATCTTAAGACGTTTTGGTCGCACTGAGCCGCAGTCTGTTTGTAGTCCCTTTGATTTTGCATTGAGTTTTGTATGGTGACGTCACTTCAGTGCAACCGCCCAGTGCGGCCATTGGAAAACGCCATTAAAATTAGCATATGATTATTAGTAGCGTAGCATTCATGAACATGGCACAAGAGAACTCTCAAACTTGTTTGTTCAAATTACCTTCTAATTTAAAAAACTGTTTTGTCATTAGAGTCAGTGAATATGTAATAGAGATTACCTCATAAGGTAACTGAACATAAATCTGTAGTACCCACACGATTGTTGAATACTACAAAAAGGAAGATTTTTAAATTAAAATATTATAAAGTGCTTGTTAAAATATGTATGGTAAATAAATAGGTACAATAACAAACAAACAAAACATTAGCTAAAGTTCGTTCACGTTAAGAATATTTCTGACGTTTTAGTCGATCACGTCGATGGTCGTTCACATGAACACTGCCCTGTCAATGGCAAAACGTTCTTCTTTGTATGATTGAAATTGTATAAATTATGTGAAGTACACAATTTTTAATAGTAGAAAATATTAGAAAAATTCAATATAATTGATTAATTTTTATTAACAGTCGTCTTATACATATTTTTTGGTTATTGATATTTACATGTGTAGATATACAATTGTTCGCTAGACTACAGTAGTACACGGCCGCCATTACGTCTCGATATTCTAAACGTGAACGAACTTTACTGCTATCTTATTTAAGTGTTTATGTTTTAAGAAAAGTTCACACTACATACATTCTAATGCATTATCTCCGATTTAACTTTAAACCGTCTTATCTCTCTTTCGCCTTCGCTGTATCGGTGTAAAATAACAAAGATGTCGACAAAACATAAATCCCAAACATTCCAATCACTGAAGAAACGCCGTCCCTTCCACATCCACCGGCGTCGGTATTCCCTCCATCTTGGTCGACGACGCCGATGACGAGAACCCCATAGCTACTCACATCGTCGTCCCTCCCGACGGCGGCTGGGGCTGGATCATCCTCGCCGCCTCCTTCTACTGTAACTTCGTCGTCGACGGCGGCATCTCGGCATGTGGAATGTACTTGCGCGTACTGACCGATGAATTCAACACGACTAACACGGCCGTGGCTCTATCAGGATCGCTGCTCAACGGGTTCGACCAGATAGTTGGTAAGGATCAGGGGTGTAAGAAGTATGTTGTTTTTACTAGGAAAACGCTCGGTAAACTCGTTGATAGTGAGCCTTCGAAATGTATGGCGTACCTTGACACTTGACAGTAACTTTCTTACAGATTTTCGGTCCAATCTAGAGGCGATCTTGCTTGACACCAGTGGGCAAATGTATCTACATGATAGTATAATCATGTATAAGATAAATGGCCTAATCCGTTACTTTCTTTTGCCAATGCGAAAGAACACACATAAAAATAACGTGTATATTGAACCATAAGTTTCAAATGGTAACGATCGCTTTGTTATATTGTTCTCAGGTTCAGGTTCAGGTTCTATTGTTCTCAGGTTCAAGTTCAGGTTCTAATGTTCTCAGGCCCACTGGTCAGTGGTCTCTCCAACAAGTACGGCTTCCGTGTCGTCGTGATCATCGGCAGCGTCATCGCAGCATTCGGCTTCATGGTCTCGTATTATTCCAAGTCGATCGGCTTCTTCTGCTTCTTCTACGGCTTTGTTGGAGGTGAGCTTAAAATAAATGACAAACGTGCGCAAACACATCTTTTATTTAAAAAGAAAAACATATTTTTGATTTTTTTCTAAATGTTACTTTTGGCGTCGTTTTTGTATTGCTTGAACAGATTTTTTTTTCATATGCCAAAGGGTCAATGATCTATAAAATACGTTTACCTTCTCAGGAGTGGGTTGCGGAATGATCTACATGCCCTCAGTGATCATCGTGAGCTTCTACTTCGCCCGCTGGAGAGCGCTGGCGTGCTGTATCTCTCTCTGCGGCTCGAGTGTTGGTGGTTTCGTGTATCCCATCTTCATCGACAAGTCTATCGTGACATTAGGATGGCAATACACAGTGATCATTCAGGCAGGTATACTACAATGTCTTATTGCTGGTTTTAGTAGTGGACACGTTTTATTTTCAAGACCTAATATATAGCTACAAACAAAGGGAAGTCAATCGCATTTTCCGTCATGTATCACAATTCTGTATCATAAAACAAACAATACGTTTTGACTACCAAAAAGTTACATAATCATTCTCTTCCATGGCACAAAACAAAGCCATTAATTCATTTAAAGTGACATTTTATAGCACGCTTAAGTAGAGAGTGATTGCTGTTTGAATTCAAGTCAACAACACAGCGGGCGAATCCACTTCGACCTCTCTCAAGTTTTTCAACATCTCGATCAATCTCGACATTCAATGCATGCGATAACAAGACAAGACACTGTTGTCATGGTAACCACCGATTTATCCATACGATAGATACATGTATAAAATAAGAGACAATGTTGGTCTTAATGACCATGCAAAATATGAGTTTGATCAGATTTATTGAAGAGCATTTTCATTTTTCAACCTATCCGGAGATGTTTATTTAAATTTTAACCAATGAATGGATTTAAAAAAAATTAGGGTCTGAAACAGAAAAGGTTGTCTCTACATGTGTGCAAAATTTCAGATCGATCGGTGAAACGGTGCGACCTCTATTGCTCCAGTTAACGTGTCAAAAGAGTCAAAAGGAATCGCTCGCTCAATTACAATATTACAGTCATAATTTGTATCTCTAATTTACCTGTTGTAGGGATGTTTACTACTATCATGTGCCTTTCTTGGCATGACTTATCGTTCGCCTCCAACCACTCCTGTCTCTTACGTCGCCACCGCCAACGACGACTACCTTTCAACCGACAAGACTTCTCCGACAGTTCAGGAGAGTCGCTTCAACCGCCTCATGGGGGCTCCCAACAACGCCTACCCCACGTTCAAGCAGTACGCGAGCACTGGCAGTCGGCGAACACTTGTGAAGACCAGCAGCATGTCGTCGGCGAAGAGTCCGAATCAGGAGTCCTTGTACCAGAACTCCATGGTGTTGGACATCCTGGACGACTCGCCGATGAGGTCGTCGGTGAAGAGTACGAGGATTCTTGTCCCCGGGGATGAAGTGATGGAGAGGAAGAGGAGATGGTGTGCGTGTTGCCGATGTGGCAGCACAGCTCGGCCCATTTACAGGTGAATTATTGGTTATCAACAGCTTTAGATGCTCAATCCGTCGCTCTAACGCGGACCACCTGAGCTCCGGCGTTCAAGATAAAATAATAAACCATGTTCATCCTTCAGCGCTTAGAGTTTAGCGTAGCGCCGAACAGTAAACGTAGCATGTAAGATACTTCTCTGAGTATAATCAGAACACTTTAAGCAGAAGCGTGACAAGATATACCACTTGATTGATTTTTCTGTTCACAAACCTAGATAATAAATATATAATATTAGAACAATATGAAACGTGGTCCAACCAAGACAACCTTCCTATAATACGAGGGGGTACCCAAAAGGAACCGGAATATGAACGTGGCGCTCAAAATATAGAAAAACACGATTTTTGCTTCAGGGCATCCCGAACCTATGGTATTGTGAGTCAAACTGGCAAGTTTCAGCCCTCTATGTTGATTTTTATGCCATCTTTGGTACACGTCTCCACTCGAACTCGGCGCATAATTATGCATAATTTGTTGATGAACCAAAGTCTAAACTCGCCTGTACTCTGCAGAGATGACATCTTCTACGGCGCCAGCATCGCGCGCCTGCCGATGTACAAGTCCGACCACGGCTCGTCCTACCACCAGCTCGTGACGAGGACGGCGACGAGGGTGGAGGTGATGGAAGAGGAGTCGAGACAGTGTATCTTATGTCCCGTGGCAGTTCGACGAACTCTACAGACAATGTTGCATTTGACCCTCTTCAAGGACAAACAGTTCGTTCTGATTCTCGTCAGCTACTCAGTGCTCAGCGCCTCCACCTACATTCCGAACATGTATATGCAAGGTAACACGAGATCAGGATTTCCATTGGTACTTGCATGATTTTAATGATTTCAGTCACTCTTTTGCAAATAGGCTAGGCTAATGGCGTCTGACGAATGATTATTATAATGATGATGGAGGAAGGCTAGGATGGACACTGAGAAGGACGCGGTCGTGACCTTTAGAAGGAAACCTTCCCAGCATAATGCCTCTTGACTACAGGCAGCCATGAGAAACCCTCAGTCAGAAAGGACGGTTGCGGGATTTGAGCCCAGCTTCTTGCATGTATATTGTTTCCGGTAGGTATGCGATGTTGGCTGTAGAGATGTAAACAAGGGGAATTCATATCTTTATCTGCAAGAAAACTAAGAATGTTCACACAAATAATACACGCGTTATTACATCGTGAAAATACAGATTTGATATACCAGAATCTAAGATATTTTATAATATCGATGTCCTCATAATTATGTCCTCACTTATATTGACATTTATCTCTAAAATCCATCGTCCTGACTGAGGTTTTATCTCATGATTTCCCTCGGTCGAGAGGATAATGTTGGAAAGGTCGCCTGATGGGGAGGGGGGGGGGGGTATTCTCCCATTCCCCCTTCCTACGCGCCTGTGGTCATTGTTACAACAAAGAAGGTGCACGACAAAGTATAAGAATGTCTATGCAACGACCACCATTTTTCCCACCGTCCATCCGCGTCCATCCCTCTTAACCATTATCTCCCGATCAGCCAAGAACAACTGCATGAACAACTGCCAATTCCGAGGATAAAGTTGAACCTCTTGTCCTGTCAACAGATCGCGCACGTCTAAGCGGCATTGACGACTCGACATCCACCCTCATCGTCTCGTCGATCATGATCGCCGCCCTCGTCGGCCGCATCGTGTGCGGCATCGTCTCCAGCTTCCCCTGCGTCAACAACTTCATCATCGTCAACGTCGTGCTGACGTGCGCCGCCCTCGCGATGTTCGTCAGCAACTTGAGCATGACGGCGGAGAATCAGATGGCATGCGCGGCTGTCTACGGCTTCTGTCTAGGTAGGTACGAACATAAACAAAAACTAAGTTTATAATGATTAGTTCATCACCTCATCGTTAGCAAATCGTAATTGTTAAATTTCATGAGAAATTGATTTACATGTTTTGACTTTTTACGTTTGTGTGTTTTTTTTTTAAAATGATTTTTTGATGAATTTTTGTTGATATTACTTTGGTATTACGTTGCATGAGGAATGTAGTATAGAAATGTAATGTAATTGTAATTGTATTGTGGAATGTAATTGAAGTTTACTCATGTCATTATAAATATTTGTAATTTTACAAATGGTGGCAGAAGTAGGATTTTAAATTTTGTATTTTAATACGAGTGTAAATGACACAATTTTTTGTTATAAAATCCATGTCATATGACTATTTGATGTACACTCGGCCAAACAAAAATTGATCGTTGAACAAATTTGAATGACTGCTGGTCATGTCCCATACCCAATCAAAGCTTGTTATTATCATTGAAATGTGAGGCCACCTACTAGAGTGAGACAATGAGATCGCTTAGACTGACTTCTGATGGTGCGATCTTACATTTATCAGCCTATCAGATTTATTGAACGATCAATTTTTGACATGGCAGTGGTGACGGTTTGTTCCGTTGGAGGTGCTGGTGGCCCTGATAAGGGCCGTTCGCGACGTCCCACGGGACATAAGATACACTGTCTCGACTCCTCTTCCATCACCTCCACCCTCGTCGCCGTCCTCGTCACGACGACCCGCTCCCAGCGCATCGCCGACGCGGACCATATCGACGCCGAGGCCAGGACTCTCCGGGAGTCTCTTTTGGACAACGGCTACCCCAACCGAGTCTTCGAGAAGGCTTGGAACCGGGTCCCGAAGCCAACGGAGGTCGCGTCCCAGGAGGCCGCCACCCAGGAGGCCGGGGGAGAGGAAGAGAACGAGCGGCCCCCGAGGCTGGCCTTCCTGCCCTACGTCAAGGGTACAACCGACTGGATCGGCCGACTCCTGGCAGAGCACGACATCAAGACGGTCTTCAACACCGACCAGAAGATCTCCGAGCTCCTGGGCAGCGCCAAAGACAAGATCCATCTCGAGCAGAGAGGCGTCTACGAGATCCCCTGCTCGGACTGCAGCCGCACCTACATCGGCCAGACCAAGCGGCAGATGTCAACGCGTCGGAAGGAGCACCAGCGAGCCGTCAGGAAGATGGACAGCACATCGTCGCTCGCCCAGCACGTTGAGGAAACCGGACACTCTATCGATTTCGAGGCAATGAAGTCACTCGCCTCCATCGAGCATTACGTCGTCCGCACCATCCGAGAGGCAGTCGAAATCGAGAGGCGTCCCGGCAACCTCAACAAGCGCGACGACAGCATCCGCCTTCCACACGCGTGGAAGCCCGTCATGTCCAGGATACTCGTGCCGCCGACCGAGCCACCAGCCAAGCCAGCCGCGGAGAACATCTCGCAGAGTTCACTGTTGGGGCTGTGCACGAGAAGTCGAGCCCGCCTCCAGCCGGCACCGAGCATCAGCGGAACGAGCCTCGCGGGAAGGCTGAGGAACACCGAGCGGCCTCCGCGGGCACCGACAGGAGCGCTCCAGCCGGCACGTCTGACCCGCAGTAGAGCGCGCGCCCAACTGAAGAAATGAAGGATGAAAACAGTCGCAAATTCCACCTCTGCGATTGGTCGTCCACTCTCCACCAACGGGAAACCAGACCAACCCGAAAACGAATAAGAGACCGCGCTGCCAGCAACATCTTCGCAGTCAACCGCCAGAAGATGAAGGAAGTACATCCTTCGAAACGTCGCGAACGGCCCTTATCAGGGCCACCAGCACCTCCAACGGAACAAACCGTCACCACTGCCATGTCATTACAAGATGGTTCCGAAAACGTCCACGACATGATCAATTTTTGTTTGGCCAAGTGTACATAATTATGACTTGAAACCACATTCGGAAAAAAATTGTTGCCGGCACGGGCGTTTCAGAGAGGTTTTAGAAGAAAATACAAAATATAAATGTATATATTTTCCAGACGGTTATAAATATCGAAAAAGCAAGAAAAGCATCAAGGAAATTGAACCTTTAAATACATCTTCATCGCTTACCGTCATATCATTGGCCCTACCATTTGGTCAGCATTTGTCTGTAACGAAAACGCTGAATGCGCCAAACAAATGCTGACCACATGGTGACCACATCTGATGGTTGTACATTGCAGCTTGTAACTCCAGCCTCCGCTCAATTGTCATCGTTGATCTCTTGGGGTTGGACAAACTGACCAACGCGTTTGGACTCCTGATGCTGTTCCAAGGAATTGCAGCGGTGATGGGACCTCCATTAGCAGGTAGGAAATCACTTATGAGTTTAAGAGAATACAAATATATTAGGAAAATTACTTTAATTTGATAATTTAATAAATTTGATATACCTCTTTTCTCTAAATATCTAAAACTCTTCTCCAAATTAGCAACATCATTTTGTCAACTGAAAATACCAAAACAAATTATTTATTAATTAATTTGTTAGAAGAAATCAATTAGTTCTACTACTTCACTTATAAGCTATGATAATGTGAAGTATATTTTGTTTTCTCAGGTTCGTTGCTTGAATTGACAGGCAACTACGAGGCCGTCTTCTGGTTTTCCGGGAGTCTGACATTAATCGCTGCATTCTTCACCTACGCTCTGACGATCATTTACTTTCGAGCCAAGAGACTTAATCGGAGCAATAGTCATTCATTATAGTGTCAGCCTGTTGCTAACTTATTTTATTGTTTTCACTTACACGATGATTTGAAGCGAAATATAACTGCTGTTTAATTATTAATTATATTTTTTTATATGTGATATTTGTAAGGCAGGGTTTTCTGCAAGATTTGGATCTTGTCCAAAAGCTATACACGTCACCACGCATATGATATTAGTGTGAGTGCTAAATGTCAGATTGATTGATTGAACGGTGTGACCTGGGCAGTACAGACAAAAACAAAAACAAGGAAGCAAAAATACATAGAAAAAACACACTCTACGTTCGCGTAATAACGGAGTTTTAATATTATTGTTGTTGATACACATTGTTGATACACATTGTTGATACACATTATTGTTGATACACAGTTTCTATTGTAATTGTTGTCGATGCCTTCTCCAATTCAATGTCTCGAAATTGTTTCTGAGGTGACAGACGACCGCGCTATGTAAATATGTCGCATCCATCCACTACTCGGTAAGTCCAAACAAATCACTTGTCAGTAGTATTCGTATGTGAAGCAAGCTATTTGAGATAGCAGCAGCATCTACACTAAAGAGACTATACCTATACTTACCCTACCACAACACAACAGAGAGAATGTAGGTTTCTGTGGAAAACTTCCATGGAGTCAGGATGATATGAAGGGATGTGCGTTGTGAAAAATATCCGACCGAACCGGGGCTCGAACCCGGGACCTCTCACTTGCCGGGCGAGAGCTCTACCAACTGAGCTACCCGATCGGACGGACGGACATTTGACACAACGCACTGATGAGGGTTAGAGATCTCCTAGGAGAATGGAATGAAGGTAATGATTGGACATTACAAGCTATCAGACCATCGGTAACGATACTGTCACCATGTCTCTTTGCACTTGCGTGCGCAACCCTCTTTTACTCGACTTAACGAGTTGCTTTTTTTTTACCGATGGTCTGATAGCTTGTAATGTCCAATCATTACCTTCATTCCATTCTCCTAGGAGATCTCTAACCCTCATCAGTGCGTTGTGTAAAATGTCCGTCCGTCCGATCGGGTAGCTCAGTTGGTAGAGCTCTCGCCCGGCAAGTGAGAGGTCCCGGGTTCGAGCCCCGGTTCGGTCGGATATTTTTCACAACGCACATCCCTTCATATCACACAACAGAGAGTTTAAACTAAATATAAATGGTTGTACAATAGACCATTTTAAATATTATCTCATTGGCTCTGCTTTATAATAAAATGTAATGTGCAGTTTGATTTCCAGACACCTTAGTCCCTGTTTCAACAATAGGTAAAACAGGGACTAAAGTGGGTATCACACTGAGTTGCAACCCGTGGCTGGAACTCTCGTATGGAAACTTTTGTTGCAAAACGAGGCAAAAGCCTATCACACGCAAGTGTTTGGGTTGATGTTGGTTGGTTCACAATTAACACTCATGAGTTGCGCAGAAAGCACCGTTTCTGATTCCGGTTACTCCCTATTGGTCACTTCAGGTCACGTGGTACCACAACAAATTGTTGGAACCGAAAAAGTAGAGAATTCTCCATTTTACAAACCAACATGCGGGTTGACCAAATTCAGTCTCTGCACATGCGCGGCCAACCATATTTTCCAACCGCCGGTTCCATACACGGGTTGCAACTCAGTGTGATAGGGCTTTAAGGTGTCTGGAAATAAAACTGCATATGATTTTTATTAGAAAGCAGAGCCACCGAGATAATATTTAAAATGGTCTATTCCCATTTCAGAAACTTCAAGGAATTTAGGTTTAATCAATCACAAATTATATCAAACATACCATGGTTTGATGTGTGAAAGTTTCAAAAATATTTCTTTTCCTTTAATGATGTTAAAGGCAGCTGGCGATGAGGGGGCGGAATGGCTTCGTAGAGTAATCCATGCAGCTTGGATGGAATGTAAAATACCTGAAGATTGGGGTAGAGGTATAATTACTCCAATCTTCAAGAAAGGGGATAGAAAACTGGCTGGCAACTACAGAGGCATAACAATCATATCGCAGGCAGCCAAAATATACGAGAAGATACTAGAGAGAAGGCTCATGCTATACTTGGAGGAGAAGATAAGGGAGGAGCAGTATGGTTTTAGGCGGGGGCGGTCGACCATTGACCTAGTATTTGCACTGCGGCAGCTGATGGAAAGCAGATGGGAAGAGGGATCCATTACAAGGATGGTTTTTTTGGACCTCGAGAAAGCTTACGACAGGCTACCTAGAGAGATGGTGTGGAAGTGTTTGAAGAGGAAAGAAGTGTGTGGAGAACTAATAAAGAAGATAAAGAGTACGTATAAGAACAGCTGGAGTTGTGTGCAGTGCAGTGTAGGGAGGACAGAATGGTTCCAAGTAAATGAAGGCTTAAAGCAAGGTAGTGTGTTGTCACCGACTCTGTTTGGTGTTGTAATGGATGAGATGGTACGGGAAGTGGAGAATGACGAAGTGGAAGGAAGGGATTCAAAAACATTTATATATGCAGATGACATTATGATATGGAGCGAGTCGGAAGATGAGATACAGTTGAAGGTGGATAAATGGAATTGTGTGACAGAAAAGTATGGCCTACATATTAGCAGAGAAAAGAGTGAAACATTGTGTATGGACAGAGGAAAGAAGGCGAGGTGCAAGATTGGAATCCAGGGAGCAATGCTGCAAGAACGGGAGGAGTTTAAATATTTAGGAAGTGTTGTGACAAGGGATGGTAAGGTGGAGCGCGAGATAAAGAAGAGACGAGCAGCGGCGGAGAGCTTTTACCAATGTGTTCGGAAGCTGTTATGGAAGGAGGGTATACCAATGAGGTGCAAACTACTGATATACAAACTGTACTATATTCCAATCCTGACATATGGGGCGGTAACATGGCCAATGGGCAGAAGAGAAATAGCAGAAATCCAGGCATCACAGATGAAGTTTTTGAGAGGGGTGGCGAGAGTGACCAAGTTGGATAAAATCAGGAGTAAGAAGATAAGACAAGACTTGGGAGTGGAGAAGTTAAGTTTGAAGATAAGTCGAGAGAGGTTGAGATGGTTCGGGCACATGAAAAGAATGGGAGAGGAGAGAATTCCTAGAAGAGAATTTGAGAAGGGAAGACAAGTGAAGAAAAAGAAGGCTGGGCGTCCGAGGACCAAGTGGATGGACAGCATTGAAGAGGATGTGGCGGAGAGAGGCGAAGATTGGAGGAGAGTGGAAGGAGAGAAGTGGTGGGAAGATGTAGAAAGATGGAATGAGTTGGTGGAGCGGCAGGTGGAGGAATCAGAGGAGAGCGAAGACGATGAGGAAGAAGACGACGGGGAAGAAGTTGCAATGGCCGGCCGACTTCGGCATCCCAGGAGGCCCTAGAAGAAGGTGGAGCTACCTCCACCCCCCAACCCGACTTTAGTTGGATGGGGTATAATTAATTGTTAATTAATTGATATAATAAAAAAGTAGGAAAAAAGTTACAGCTGTTCGAATTTGGTTGTCGAAAAAACGATTATACGGAGCTCAAAGAGCGCGCATTCAGAAAAAGTCCTATTGCATGGACACCTTTATTTTCAGCACTACTGATGATATCAGGCTGAAAATTTTAAATATTATTCAAAACATATGATTATCTATTGTTTACAAGTTTCAATACATTTGAATCAGTGGAACGAAAGTTATGGTATCTTGAAGATGAGCTTAAAACAGAAAATACGGGAGATAATTCCACTCCTAAAATTAACATGTAAAATAAAACTTGAGAAATTATCTCTCGTGTATTCTGCTTTTTAAGCGCAAATTCTAGGTAACATAACTTTCGTTACATTGATTCAAACGAATTGAAATTTGTAGAAAATGGGACATTTTCTGGACGCATGATTTTTTAGCTCCGTATAATCGATTTTTCGACAACGAAATTAGAACGGCTGTAACTTATTTTCCTATAATAGTTATGGTGTTTAAACTTTCACACATTAGACCTTGGTATGTTTTGAATTGGTGTAATTAACAGCCCGATATGTGCAGTAGTTTCGTCACAGTGATGTCTCTCCCGTTGGACGTTTTTTTGGGGCCACCCGGTATTTAAATAAATATTTACATATTTAGATTATATGTAACGAATAGTTCTATCAGTTCCCACCGCCACAGCGTTCCAGGAGTGCTGCGGTTTGCAGTACCATTTTAGAACGATTCTTATTGGCCATTTTGAGACCGCGAAAATCTAGAAGTTCACGCTCTTTCCTTATGGTGTTGGGGGGGGGGGGGGGGGAGTGTAGGTCTAGTCTCTTTAATCTACACTTTCTTGTTTTCAGAGTCAACTATAAGCCTTCGCGAACCGATATAATAAAGAAGGCCGTGACAGTCCAGTATGTCGTCATCCCCCCTGATGGCGGCTGGGGTTGGGTGGTAATGTGGGCGTGCTTCCTCAACAACGTCATCCTTGGAGGTACCCTGTACGCCGTCGGCAAGTACAAGGACGCCTTTCAAGAAGAATTCCATGTGACAGAATTCAACGCGACGATGGTCGGAGCTACCTTTACATGTTTCCACTTATTAGCTGGTAATGACATTATTTTGATAATACTCAAAAAGCTATCTGTGGATTGGAAAAGGGTTACTCTATTTTGCCGTCGATGCACATTGTTACAGCGAGCCGTCACTTAGCTAACTGTAGAGTTCACATATTACTTGTACCTTAGCTTGTACTACGAGAAAAGTCCAATAGATCGCATCAAGGGTGTATCCAAGATGAAATTTCGGGTGGGGGGAGGGGGGGGACATTACTAATATTTTGAAAAATCACAGTGAAAAACAAGGGGTTCGGGGGGCGCAACCCCCGAGAAATTTTTGGATCAAGGTCATTCATTTAGGTGCAATTTTGAATCTCAGAGTATAGCTTTTTTGGGAAATTATAATTACAAAATATCCAAACATTGGTCTAAGAGGTTTAAGAATAGGTACATTCATTGCACTCATTACAATTTGCAAGTCCGGGGCGCATAGCCCCGGAAATTGTTTGTAATTTTAACCCAATTCTACAATTAGGGAAAGTTTTTGACATGTTCAGTCTATTTTTAAGTGTATTTTTTTTACATATTATTTTAAATGTGCTTATTTTCTTATATGAAACCCTGATTTCGGGGGGGGGGGTCTGCCCCCCCCCCCCTGAAGAAGCCCTTGGATCCCATGTTGGTACTTTTGGCGGTGATATCGTGATAGGGGGAGAGTGGCAGGGTGGTTTAGAATCTAAGGAAGTGTTCTTCGGGCAATAGTCACGAAATAATATTTGATATGAAATGCGATAATATTCATATGCGTAAGGATTTTGCTTTGTAATATAAATAGATATTTCACGTTTTTTAATAATTTGTCTTCTTGTGATTTGTTTTCAGGTCCATTCATAAGCGCAATCTGCAACCGATACGGGTTCAGATTTGTCACAATAATGGGAGGGATTGTTATGGGATTCGGGCTATTTATCTCCCACTATACCACGTCTCTGTACATGCTGATCTTCACTTACGGCGTGGTCGGAGGTAAGCATTAAAACCAGTATTATAGTTGTCAGTAGCCTTCTAGACATTTTCTCGTGGGTGTGGGGGTAATCAAAACTTGAAGAAGGTCCAACAAAATATACAAAACATTATTTTAGAATCTAAAAATTATCCAAATATAAATCACTCCATCTAAAATGAAGCAAACCAAGTCTATTTGCATTGAAAAACAAAATCGACACCAGTTTAAGAGGCCTGGAGGCCTATTCTAGAACGTTTTCCCAATTCCATTCCTGATGGAATCCGGTCACGGCCATAAGGATTAACATTGCACCGAATCGGATTCCATCAGAATTGGGAATTTAAAAGTTCTAGAATACGGCCCCAGGGCAAGAAGCGAACGGGAAACGCACTGTTCTTCAAAGTGATTTTCTTAAATTTTGTCTTCCCACTAAATAATTTTTAAAAAATCTGATAGTATCGATCCATAACAGCCTAATAGACTAAATATTGCCACACACTGGAGTACTTTATGACCTCTGGTATGACCTCAAAGGTTTAAATACGATTATTATACCATAACTATCGTATTTAACACTTTGAGCTCATACCGGAGGTCATAAAGTACTACAGTTTGTGGCAATATTTAGTCTATTAGGCTGTTATGGATCGTTACTATCTGATTTTATAAAATTACTTAGTGGGAAGACAAAATTTCAAAAAAATGCTCTGACGAACCTTGCGATTCCCGTTCGCTTACCCAGGCCTCTTAGGGGACGAAATAATTACAAAAAGAGATCAAAAGTTGATTTGTTCTACACTAATCCATCGTTTGAAAATAATCAGACCCCTTTAACCACGGAGCCACCGCCGATTTTGCTGCTTTTTGTAGACACTTTTTGCGATACGATTGGAGACGAAATGGGTAGACCAAATTATTTGAAATTTTAATCGTGATTAGATAAAAGACAAACTTAGGGTTATCCCTTGGTACATTTTTTATTTTTTGTTTCGTTAATTAGTAATAATTAGTGGATTTTTGGTGAAAAATTAGCTATTTTCTTGTCTCCCTGATATACGTATAAAATTAAATTTCAAAAATGTGCCAAGTGATAACCCTAAGTTTGTCTTTCATCTAATCATGATTAAAATTTGAAATCAATTGGTTAACGGGTTTGGTCTCCAATCGTATCGCAAATTTCAGAGTTTTGCGCTGTTTTGTTCAATAACCGGCACCTAATTAACGATGCAATAAGCAAAAATGAAAAAGTGCTACTATAATGTACAATCATGTGAACATCCTGTAAAAGTTACCTACACTCACTTATGAAACAATTTTTCTCTCTCAATTTTCTAAAACGGCCGAGCGCTAGTATCACCTAATTTGTTTCTTAATGTTGAGGTACCGGAGGATGCATGGTCTACGTACCCGCTACAATAGCCGTCAGCTTTTACTTCAAGCGATGGCGCGGCTTGGCTACTTGTGTTGTCGTTTGTGGCTCGAGCATCGGCACGTGTATCATTCCGCCGATTCTGGCACACGCCATCGAACATCTGGGCTGGAGAACAGCGATGGTGATACATTCAGGTACGATGGTCATACATGCAGGTACGATGGTCATACATTGAGGTTAGATGGTGGTCATACATTCAGGTACGATGCTCAGCTACGATGGTCATACATTCAGGTGAGATGGTCATACATTCAGGTACGATGGTCAGATGCGGTAGTCATACATGCAGGTACGATGGTCAGGTGGGGTGGTCATACATTCAGTTACGATGGTCATACATTCAGGTTAGATGGTGGTCATACATTCAGGTACGATAGTCAGGTATGATGGTCATACATTCTGGTACGATGGTCAGCTGCGATGGTCATACATTCTGGTACGATGGTCAGGTGCGATGGTCATACATTCTGGTACGATGGTCAGGTGCGATGGTCATACATTCTGGTACGATGGTCAGGTGCGATGGTCATACATTCAGGTACGATGGTCAGGTGCGATGGTCATACATTCAGGTACGATGGTCAGGTACGATGGTCAGCTGTCGAATGTATTCGGCACTAGAAGTTGCGGTCACGCCACCAAGCGTAAAAAATTAACAACTTTAGGGAAAATGCAGATTTATAGCGCATGGGCATGGCACTTTCAGGCAATGTTAGCGAGATAAGTTAAAGTTAATTAATAACAGAAATTGATGCGTACCTCAGTGTCTTCAAACAAATAGGCATATTTTATTACACACATTCGTTCATATTCTTACGAAAACAAGGTGTTTATTCACCTAAATCAGCATTTTGACAGATTACGTGTTTTGATCACAGCCTTCTCCATGAGGCGTCAAGAAGACTGATGTCCTACGATCTCCAGTCTTTTTTCTTACATAAGCTCATTCAATAGGTGATTTTAAGGTCGAATACGATTAACTTTATGGTTCCATCTGTTTCAGTGTTAGCTTTTCAAACAATCTTCATCGGCCTCCTTCTTCGGCCGATTACACCGACCGCGATCACCATCCACAGTGTGGCCGTCGCTGACGAGGAGTATCCGAGGTTGACGTCGACGGCCAGCATCCAGTCTCGTCGCGACAGTGACCCCGTCGAGTTCCCGACGTTGGCGGAGGCGGCGCGCGGATCGGTCGTCACCACGGACGATCACGAGCGAGACTCGACGTCTCGACCCAAGCTCAGATTCCGCAGTAACTCCTCGCATTTGGCGGCCGCTCCTGTGCCGAGGAGGAGTATAGGATCTCGTCCGTTATACAGGTTCGTTTTCCTTTGATAGATACTAGGGACGGGGATACTAGTCTATTTTTTGAGAAAATGTGAGGTGTCATTTGGTAGTGGGTTGAATGAGTCATCAAAATATTCTCTCAGTCTGAGGAAATATATATGTAAATTGAAGGGAAAAACGGCATGACAATAATCAGAACTTCGATGTAATTTCCAAGTCTCCAACCATGTGTTACTATGGTGATTCCTTCATTTACATGGCATTATAAGCAAAGTCAATTTTCCTGTTTTAAAATTAGAAGAATTCCGTGAAAACTATATTCATCTCATAATAAAAATATTACCACATATGTGTTCAGCAACATCTCAACTTTCATAAAATAACAATAATTATTCTGAATTCTCAGGCGCGTAGGAACTAAATTTGCAAAGGGAGGAATAATATTGTAAAAGAACTTGAGCTGATACTAGTGCCTACGAAGACAATGGGGGGTCTGGGGGGAGGGCCCCCAAGGAAAATGCGGGTCCGGGGCGCACAGCCCCGGATTTTTTTTGAATTTCAGACATGAATTTGGTGCATTTCTACGCGATTTTAACACTTTTTAAGCAATTTTTTTTTCTAGACACATAAATGTATAAGAACATAGGGAGGGAATTGAATCAGAGGGGGGGATTTTCCCCCCATTCCCCTCCCCCCTTCCTACGCGCCTGTGAATTCTAATTTTTACGAGATTTCTATTATGTTAAAAGTGTTATTATTCAACTCCAGAGACGACATCTTCTACGGCGGCGACGTACGACGTCTGTCTACGACCAACGACCAGGAGGTCGAGACCGACTTGAAGTATCACATGCGCATGACGAGGATGTCGACGACCAACGACATCGACCAAGAGGTGAGGGAGGGCTGGGTGTGTTGTCCGGAGGCGGTGACGAGGACGTTCGCGACCATGCTGGACCTCAACCTTCTCAAATCTCCGTCCTTCGTCATCATCATCCTCACGGGATCGCTCACGCAGATGGGAATCAACGTGCCGTTTTACTACATCAATCGTGAGTTGTTATTGATTCATTTATACTCAAGTTTACTAATTGTAATCTTCAAGTATGTCGATGACTTGGAGGAGAAACTGTCTAGAGCCTGAATTACACGGTTCAAGTTTCCTTGAAGGGGTTGAATTCAACCCTTGATTTCAAGGAAATTGAAAGAGTATTTAGACGATTTAATGTTTATTGTTGATTGAAGTTGCGGTAGTATTTCAAGACTTGAAGGAAAATAGGACATGTTCTAAGTGAAAAGGCTGAAGAGATGTCTTAAATTCAGTCACTTGTTAAATGCTTCAATGTTTTCATTTAGACGATCCAAGTTTTGAATTCAACCCACTTGTAAGGGTTGAATTCAAGAAAACTTGAATCGTGTAATTCAGCCTTAAGTCCATTTTGTTTTATTCAAAACGTACTAGATACCTAATGTTATTATCAACAGACGAGTGATTTTGTAAATATTATAGTATTATATATTATAGTATTATATAATAGTAAAGTAAACTCATTTGTGTGTACAATATTTTTCTATTTGTTATGGTTTATCTCCTTGGGTACTTCCAAAATCAACTCCGCCATTATCTCAGTTCGACATTCTTAACCAAACCCACGAGATCTACAATTGACGTAGCGGCTAAACAATTGACGTAACGTCCACACAATTGACGTAACGGGCAAACAATTAACGTAGCGGCTAAACAATTGACGAAACGGCTACACAATTAACGTAGCGGCTAAACAATTGACGAAACGGCTACACAATTAACGTAGCGGCTAAACAATTGACGAAACAGCTACACAATAAACGAAGCGGCTAAACAATTGACGTAACGGCTACACAATTAACGTAGCGGCTAAACAATTGACGAAACAGCTACACAATAAACGTAGCGGCTAAACAATTGACGAAACAGCTACACAATTAACGTAGCGGCTAAACAATTGACGTAACGGCTACACAATTGACGTACGGCTTCACAATTGACGCAACGGCTACACATGGGACGGAACGGTAATGTCTTGCGTTACGCGTGTTTGCAGAGCGCACGCTGGCGGACGGTACGAACCGGCAGCTGGCCAGCATGATGGTCGCCATCGCCGGCTTCTCCAGCACTCTAGCGCGTATCGGATGCGGCATCGCTTGCGCCTTCCCCAGAGTCAACGTCCTCGTGCTGCACAACGTGGTGGCGACGGTAGGGGGCGTCATCACCGTCGTCAGCTTCCTGTCGACGTCTCCTTACTTCCAGGTGTTCTACACGGTCATGTTGGGTTGCGCCATAGGTGAGCGATGTCAAGCTAGTTCACTCACTACTCATGTTCCTGGAGTTACTTTTAAATTACAATAATGATAACATTAAATAAAACGAGGAATTATTTTTCTTCTTCCGTTTGTGAGTTTGGATACATGTCAAAGCATGTTGAGAGAAAACTTTTATTTAATAAACAAAACACTGTCATCAGACATGACTGCCACTAGGACACAGTATAGTAAAATAATAAATTGAAATTGAGAATAATAAATGACTAATGGCTAATATTATAACTAATATTGATTATAAAGATGATTACGTAAAATGGAAATGGAGCCCTTCAATGATAAAATGCTAATGTGTGATATAAATGATTTACTAAATTTAAATGCCTTGCAAAAATCCTTAAAAAAACTGGTGATGGTTCCTCTTGCTCCGATGAGCAGTCCAATCACCTCTAACGACGTGGCTCCGTACTTCTCCAGGAAGTACGGGATGGTGGGATTGTAGATGTCTTTCTTCTCTGTGTCTACGTCTTCGCTCTGGCCGGCGTGCGTCTCGAAGCGTATGGTCGGATCCATGATGTAGCCGCGACGAGAGACTGGATCAATGGCAATGATGTCGATGCGCCGATTGCTCTCGTCGACAGCTACACCATGCACCTCTTCGGCGACTTCCCATCCTTTCTTCTTTAGCTCGCCGGCGATAGCCGATCGGATGGAGTGGTGGCGTGTGTTCCGGAGGAGTTCTCCATGTTTGCAGAAGCCAAGAACGTGAGGGAGGGTTTCGATCTCGATGCCGCAACGGCGACATCGGATTCCGTTCTGGCTTCTTCCATGGAGAACTCGCACCGGAGCAACATTGGCAGTCATCTTTATGGCATCTCGCCATTCAGAGCTCGACAGGCCGTTCATCTTGGAGATCCATGTGTTTGCTGGTGTATATTCCTTATTAAGAATCGCTCCACGACCCTTTTGTGGAAGCTCACACCATTTGTCGTATTCAATTGAGCGCAGATGATCTCGAATCGCTGTTGGATGAATCTTGTTGTTGTTGTCATTAGTAAATGATCTTGGCATACCCAGCTTATCAAAACAATTAAGTTTCTCTTCGGTCAGATTTCTTGTTGCTAACACATACGGGTTGTTGTTTTTTTCCAGAACATTGCAAATGTTTATCTTTTGAATGAACGCTTCCCACTTAGCTCTGAAGACATTCAGGCCTTTGTACTTATAAGATGAGTACAACATGGAGTCAGGGGTATCGAAGGGTAGGGCAATAATTTCCTTGATTGTACTTCTGATGATTTTATCAAGATCTTCTAAATAGTACATGGGTAGTTTAGATACAGGGGCATTCTGTAGAGGATACACTAATGTCGGAAATATATATTGAGTCAGCATGTTTAATTTCTGATGGGGCTTTAGTAGTGGAGATGCTACTAAATCTTGAAGAGTCGATTTTAGTTCAGTTATCAGTTTTGAACTATTGAACACCACTGTCTGACAGAAGTTTATGCCCAGGTATCGAATTGTTTCATCTTGTCCTATTGCTTTTAGTTCAGTTTCCTCATCAAGGTAAATATTCTGATTTTGAAGAATCCCTCCTTTCACATTAATGACAAAAGATTTGGAGTTGTTAAGTTCGAGTCCTAGCTGTGACAATCGTTGCCGAACCATGTTTGTGAGTGTTGCAGCCGATTCTTCATTCTTGGTTACAACCACTAAGTCATCTGCAAACCCGATTACAGAAATAGGGTTAAGTCCATCAACTAAATTGAACCCGTATTCATTTGCAACATCAGGTTCAGATAATTCATCTAGAATGTGGTCTGTTGCTAAATTGTAGAGAGTCGGAGACAACGGAGCTCCTTGCATAACTCCACGAGTGAGTGTGATAGGTTTGGTCTTTTGATTATTAGCCTCTACTCTTGTCACATTATCTGTTTGAAGATTGATTATTAAATCTTGTAATTTCGTAGGAAGGGATGACGCACGAATAGTTGAGATCAAATGATTATGGCCTATATTATCAAATGCTTTTGTGATGTCAAGGAAAGTCAATGTTACGTCTTCTTTTTTAGCCTTTGCGCGTTCTAGAATCGCACTAACAATGGATACGTTGATGTATGTCCCTGGAGATGATGTAAAGCCCCTCTGATTTTCATTAAATGATATATAACGACGCAATAATTTGTCCAAAGCCCTTTCAATGGATCGACGTAATACAGAGCAAATCGATATTGGACGCCAGTTTGCGGGTTTCTCTGGGTCTCCCGATTTATGTATTAATATTGTTCTAGCCACTTTAAAGCAGGTAGGAACCCATCCTGAGGTAAGCATTATATTGCCAATCAAAGCCAGTATTTGTATCACCCGATCAGATTTGACAATGCGCATCAGTACATGATCGGGCCCAGGTGCTGTGTCGGCACGAATTGATCTAACAGAGGATGTAAGAAGTTCAATAGGTATTGTTGGATTGAATGTTCGGTTAATTTCAAGCATGTCAGAGTCAGAGACCGATGGTGGATATTCTTCTCGCATGTGGTCATTAGGTAATGAATACCTTGCTTGAAATTCAGTTGCAAGTTCTGAACTATTGATTCGACACTTCGGCTTCTTGTTGTCCACTATCATCTGCAAGGCCTTCCTGCGCTGATTATAAAACAAATACTGAGTCTTTTGGTAAAGATAGGCCTCTCTTCGTTTAATTCTTTCGCGCTTAGATTTTCTTTCCGGGTTTGTTGTTTCTTTGTAACGCCTATCATTACACTTGAAAGTTCCTTTTTTCCGTGCGTTATAATAACGTGTCGCTGGGTTCTTTGGTCCGGGTAGAAGATGCATTGCTTGTGAAAGATAATCGGAAAACTCTTGAACTCTCTTGCTGAGCTGCTCCTCAGAATTACACGGTTCTTGGAATGTTTTAATCCACGAATCAAGATCAGCATGCAATTGCTTGGTATCTTCAGATATTGAATCTGATGTTGAAGTAGGAGATACCTCTTCTCTCTCTTCAGTGATGGTTGGTGGTTTTTGGTAGCGCGCTGCTATCTTCTCTCTATGTTGATGAGGATGCGCCCTTGTAATGTGTGCAGAAAGACCTTTATACAATTTCTTGCAGAAAGGGCACGGGATTCTCGTATCGGGAGGAACACTCTCTTCAGCTGTTGCAGCTAGCTCATCACGTGACTCTTCTGATGATGAGCAATGTGGCTGTGTCACATTGTCTGAATGGTTTGACTTACATGTAGTAGCAGCTTGAGTTTGATCTACTGAGTTCTCAGCTTCAACAGGCGTTAATTTATCGGATTGATGAATTCGCTTCATCAGTATGATGAATGATGAATGATGAATGATGAATGATGAATGAGTATGATGAATACTTTTAACGGTTCTTATTTTATTTAAAAAATCTCTATATTTCCAATCACTATGCTATTCAGTGATCTTCTTCTGGAGATAATTAAAACGATTATAATTGAAACGCATTTATTTTGTTTAAATTTTTCACGAAGAAGATCACTGAATTGTTGTGGAAATATTAATATTTTTAATAATATAAATCTTGTGAACCGTTCCAAGTATGGAATTATTTCTTTATTTCTAAACCCTAAAAATATTCCAGGAATGTGCAATTCCAAATCCAATAAAACCCTTGATTACTCATAGCCTGTCTGGTTTCTAACAGACCAATTGAAGATGGTTGGCGTTTAAAGCAGCAAATAGATTTTCGAAATTGTTCTTACACTGCACGAAATGTCGCTAATTTTATTATCATTGTCTCCATACAGTTAGAGACAAACGGAATGTGCTCCATACATGTACAAGCTAAGATAACATCTATACAAAAATAGATTTTAAAAAAAATCAAAATAAATCCTACATCTGCCACCAATTGTGGAAATGTAATTTTTTTAACGTGAATTTAAATGATTATTACATTATTTATTTGACACTTCATTCTCATTTCTCCAGCTGCCTTCTTCTCGTTGAGGGCTGTTATTATAGTCGACACTTTGGGACTGGAAAAGCTGACAAACGCCTACGGTTTGATGCTCCTTTTCCAAGGCATAGCTGCGATGATGGGCCCCCCTCTTGGCGGTAACTACAACACATCCCAATACTTAAAGGGAGACAACGGCAAGAATTTGAACAAAATACTATCTTTTCGTCACTTTTCGTTTGCTGTTCTCATTTTTACATCCGGTACCTTTGCATATTATGTCTTACAGATATTAATATTTTGACTTGGAATTATAGTATTTTTTTAGATTCTAGTCGTTGTCTCCCTTTAAGTTCAGATTCAAAGTGTCTTATTACAAAATAGAACTGCAGTATCATTGTTACAGATTTTTTTATTCAGTAACAAGAATCAGAGCTGATATAATAAATGTATTAGCCTGTATAATTTTATTAAACCATGACCTTTAAATATGGGGATATTAAAACTTACAAATTTTTTTAATGTTCATTATAGATATTTACATAAAATAATTTATTTGTAAAACATTAAGATTATTAAAAAGGTTGGGTTAATCACATTTCTCCTTAATCAATTAGAGCCTCTCCAAAACAAGTTACGTCACTCCAGAAGTAGCTAATTAATCAATATATTATAACAATATGACAACAAGAAAACAACTCCTATTATGCGATAGAAAAACGCATGAACTATTCAACTTTCAAAAATCTCAATTATTGGACCTTTCTGAACATTTTTGGGAGAGGAGGCATTTAATAGCCCTAACACTTAAGACTTACACTTAAATGTGATTGAATAAAAAATAAAATATTCTGTCAATGCAATTCGCTTGTATATTATAATTCGATTGTGCTCCTTTCAGGATACATATTCCAGAGATCTGGCAGCTACGACGCCGTGTTCATCTTCTCGGGAGGATTGATCACCATAGCGGCCATGATCAAGTACAACCTCGGATGGGTCAACAGAAGAGAGAAGAGAGCGGAGGAGGAAGCAGCGACCTTGAAAGTGTACAAAGAGGCTGAGAGGAAAAGGTCGAGCACTTCCAACCGCTTCAACGATAATTGATGATTAAATGCATTCATTACGGGAATTATTTGATTTATAATTTGTTATTAGAAATTAATATACGTATGTGTCGGTGTGTTTCTTGAATTTACTCTCATTTCAATTGCTACGGAGATCTTCAACTTTCCTGTGTGTGAGAAGTAGTTTCCCTGGAAAGAGTATTTTTATAATTGCTTTTATGTTACAAAATCGGCTTGTATTATTATTATTTATTGTGCTTTGAAAACCGTTCCTTAGTAGAATCGTTTATAATGTTTTCAAATAATCATTATTTATTGTAAGAATATCTAAGAAGGACGACATCAACAATATTTACTCTATAGTGACTTTGCTATTTGAATTATCAAAGTTAATTTGAATATGCTGTAACAAGTTGGCCTATCTAGGTTAGAAAATTAACTTTAAAAAAAATAATAATGTTTGCTTGAAATAGGTTTAAAGAATGAACAAGCTTGTAGCATGGCATTCTTAGAGTCAAGGTTAACTGAACACAAAGTAATTAATTAGAATCATTATGTAAACTTACAATCTTAAAATTCAACAGCAATCAAAATATAGACAAAAATATAACGAGCAATCAAATAAGTTTAACAATGTGCAATTATATCAAGAAAGTGAGTGAATCCATATAAAAAGTATGTGACCTTACCTAAATTGTGATGTCACCACGTAATAACAAGTGAACCAGTCATTGTGATAACGCTACAAAACCAGTCAGCCAGACTAGTTTTCAGTGATTCCAAGAAAAGCATGGGCCTACGTGCAGAAAGAAAGTCGTTTCGCGGGCTTTAGAAATGACAGAATGTCTAAAATTAGCTACCACGTGTACGAAACCAACCAATCAGATTCTTTGGAGGGAAAACGATGTCAGAGGGTATAAAACGTCAGGCTACCAGCCAAAAATCATCAGTCGGAGTTTTCTCAGAGCAGTGAGACCTGCCTCGCGAACCGTGAAGCCTTGTGCACGCAACATAGTATAATTTCAGCGAGACAGTGCCGATGTGATCGAAGGTAAACATTAAAATAACATTTTTGTATAAACGTCAACCCAGTAAATTCAAACTTCAAGCCTAATGCTGAGGCAAATAATATCGCATTAAGACAATTTCAAGTTACAAGTGATCAACTGAACAGTTTCAACATTAAAGGCAGTAAATGTTAAAGTATAAAAGTTAGTGAATTGCAACTCCGGGAGAAACCGACGAGTCTGCAGCCACGAACGTCATCAGCCTGAGCCAACTTGATCCAACTGCTCGAGGAGGTCACTCTTTGTGCACGGACTGCTGGACGTCCTGGTAACCAAGGGGTTATTAGACAACATCATCGCATCGCAGCTGAAGGAGGTGACATATCCAGTCATTTCATTCTGCTGGTGGACTGGAGTTCACGGGACACACTACGCAAGAGTCAACGCCATCCACTTGTTTACGCGGAAGTAAACAAACCAGACGACATCATCACTACTGCCGACGTATCGAACGTAATATTGTTTCATAATTTTTGATTGCTCTTTTCACATCAATGAACATTTATTTTCTTTATAATAAACAGATTATAATATTGCTGATTCTTTGTGTTCTACCCTCTGAGCCAAATCCCGCAGGTTTCAATGCTCTAGGTAATATGCATCTACCACTTACATTTTTTTGCAATTTTGTATTTAGAATGCCAAGATTTTGTATGTATATTCCCTGTAACAAAATTAAAAAAATTGTGAATAAAAATAAAAAAGTTACAAAATCCATTGGTGGGAATTTTTAACAATAGAAAAAATTATGTTTACTGAAAACGTGATTCAGAAGTCACGGTTTATCTGAGGTGCCCAATTTTTTGTAAGGAGGTAAGTATATGTTGAAGGGTTTGGACTATAATCAATATTCTAAAAAAATAATTTATATAGAAACATATTTAATTAGTTTTATTTTTAATTGTCAACAATAAAAATTCGCGATTAGCCTCGCTGCAGAACGGTGCGACGTTTAGCCCCAGACAAAAAAACACAATAAAAAATATTTGCAACGCCTCATAAAAAATACCCTGTTTAAAACTAATTTTATCATTTTAGTTCAAACCACAGAGAGTGTATAATAATCTAACTAACGAAACAAAAATCAAGTTGATGGCTGTTATACAAACAGAAGTATCACATTTCGAAACTACAAAAACGTTGGAAAAATCAGTTCTGAGATACAAGCAGTCAGAGTTTGCACTGTGAGGAAAAAAAGAAAAGAAACAGAAATATAAGTTTTTTTATATATATTTTTGCGAGTGGTAGGTGGTACTTACCTTAAAAGATATGAACAATATTAAACAATGGGGGATTTTCCTCTATTATTATTATTATTATTATTATTATTATTATTGTCTTTATTCACAATATATTATAATACAGTACAATACACTATTATAACATATTGGCAAAACATCCATTCATGCAGCGGAATCACACCGTGATTCTATGCTGCATTGGGTTTTGTAGATTCTGTGGTTCAAGTGATGACTCGACGGATGATGTAGGCCGATCCCAATAACGCGTGCTTTTGGAGGTCGGTGCAAGAAAATTCTCCTGGGATCATTTTCGCATAATCTTGGTAGTGGTTGGTGATAGTTCCAAGCGCTCCAATTACTATAGGACATACCTTGGTTGACAGTTTCCACATCCGTCCTATCTCAATTTGGAGGTCTCGGTATTTCAATATTTTCTCCGACTCTTTTTTCAGTACATTTCCATCCATAGGAACAGCAACATCAATAATTAGACATGTGCTATCTTTTATATTTTTTATAATGATGTCAGGTTTGTTGGCTAAGATGGTCCTATCAGTTCGTACTTGTTCATTCCATATTATTGTAACATCTCCATTTTCACATACTTGAGGTGGATGATGATCATAGTGATGTGTTGATTTTGGGAGGTTGAAATGTTGACATATTGCCCAGTGAAGGGAAGCTGCTATCTTGTCATGACGTTCGATGTACTCTTTCTTAGCTAGCACTGGACATCCTGACACAATGTGGTCAATCGTTTCTTCGTGCTGTTTGCATAATCTACACATTCCATTCGATCCAGTCTTAAGAATCCTCTTCTCATAGCTTCTCGTTCTTAATGATTGGTCTTGTGCAGCTACAATTAAGGATTCAGTCTCGCCTTTAAGGGTTCCTTTCACAAGCCAATTGAATGTACTTGGCCTGTTAATAAATATTTTCTTCATATTCTTTGGGTACTGACCATGCATGGCTTTCCCCTCCCATTCATCACATAATTGGTCCTGTAGTTTTGACTTGACGACTTCTCTAATTTTTCTTACCTGGTGAAGAATATCCTTGTCTGTTTGTGTTTGTACATTCAACATGTTAATGCTAGACTTGAATTTGTCTGCTAATGATAACATCGATAAGGTTTTTGGTCTGTTTTCCTCACTCACTTTGATGATGTTCACAAAGTGATCGCTTTTCTTTAGTCGTATGTACTCGGCAGTCCCAATCATTGCCGATCTGTATGAGCCTTCCACCTGACACAATCCCCTTCCACCTTGCTTTCTTGAGACATACAATCTTTGAACATCTGCTCTTGGATGTTCTCTCATTATTATTATTATTATTATTATTATTATTATTATTATTATTATTATATTTTTTAGCAGTTTGGATACGGAATATGTTCTTAGCAATCGATATTCATGAATTACCCTCCAGGAAACCGATAATAAATAAAATTATTGACAATTCAATCAGAGTTTTGATTATCATGAAATAAATTAGATGTATGATTGTCGAATATTTTGCAAGGCAAGTAATTGCTACGTAACTAGTGTTGTTGTTGACTTGACAGTTGATCGGTCTAACTCTTGTACAATGAACAGAACTGCCAGTCAAGATACCGTGCGTACGTAAGTTTAAAAATAGTGTCTTTTATGACGATCAGTCAGATGGTACGCTCTCATCAATTCAAGAAAGCCGATTCAAAGAAATAGAAATAGTTAAGTTCGTTACTCTTGCTTTAATACTTAGTCAGGAAATAACAAACAGGCAGGTGGTCTGTCAACTGCAACCGTCAGTTATTTACAGTTTGTAAATCCAACGGCAATGCGCACCGAGCATTGGATCATGACTATTGAAACATACAGTATGGTTGGAACGAATGTTTTGACAGTAATGACAGCAAGTATAATTATGTATTTGACAGTTCAATTACTAGAATTCGTTTTCATTATTAACGTGAGATGGACGAAGGAAATAATGTATTTGTAGTGAAACCATCTTTGTTATCTCATCTTATCCTACTTTCTTCAATTTGTACATGTGGTACATGTGGCAGTTTCACTGAAAAACTTGAGCCTTGACAAAACTCGTAAAAACCCACAAATCAACCCACAAAGCCATTTCAAACAACTTCATACCTTTAGCAAACGATTGCACTGAAATGTGCACTGTAATGTCGGTCGCGACTTCCGTCCGTTTACGGCTCATCGTTGGCGGAGCCACAACCTAACAAACATAGCATTACGACGATTAACAAAACGACTTCAAATCATTGGAACATAAATAATGTTATTGATAATGCCTTGTATATCATGTTCTCTTTGGTTTCCTCCGAGGGTTTAACTAAAAGAATCAGTGTGCAGCAGCCTCGTTATGTTCTGATAATAGCTAGTGATAAAACCAGTCTTGCAAATCACCCATCTGTATGCAAAATATTATATTGTAGGCAACTTATACTTTCTGTGTAGACTAGTAGGCGCGATAGGGAGTACGTTTTATCATTACCCCTGTGGTGGGGCGGGGGAAGTGTAGGTCTAGTCTCTTTAATCATGATATATAGAGGCACTAGATACACTGTAAAAACAAGTATCCAAAACAGGGTGTATCAAAAACAGCTCCAGTGTATTTTAGGTCGTTTTATTCCTAAAACAATCCTAAAATGTGAGCCAAAACGGTTTCTTCAAAATAATAGCCATTTTGGCTTACATTTTAGGGGCTGTTTCAGTACAAAAGCGACCTAAAATACATTGTAGCTGTTTTTGATTCACCCTGTTTTGGCTACTTGTTTTTTCAATGTACGTTTCGGGAAAAAAAATCGTTAAAATAAAAAAAACAGCAGGTGCATCTGCACTAAAATGGCGCGATGTTTATCCCTCTGCTTCCCCGCAGAATCGAGCCGAGTGTCGAGAGCATCGCCTACAACCTCAACGCCTCCGAAGTCCTCCCCGAGCGCGTCGACAGATGCTGGAGTTGGCTCGTCATGACGGCGGCGTTCAGCTGTCAGATGATGATCGGAGCAATGATTTTCTCCCCGCAGTATCGAGCCAAGTCTCGAGAGCATCGCCTACAACCTCAACGCCTCCGAAGTCCTCTCCGAGCGCGTCGACAGCTGCTGGAGTTGGCTCGTCATGACGGCGGCGTTCAGCTGTCAGATGATGATCGGAGCAATGATTTTCTCCCCGCAGTATCGAGCCAAGTATCGAGAGTGTCGCCTACAACCTCAACGCCTCCGAAGTCCTCCCCGAGCGCGTCGACAGCTGCTGGAGTTGGCTCGTCATGACGGCGGCGTTCAGCTGTCAGATGATGATCGGAGCAATGATTTTCTCCCCGCAGTATCGAGCCAAGTATCGAGAGTGTCGCCTACAACCTCAACGCCTCCGAAGTCCTCCCCGAGCGCGTCGACAGCTGCTGGAGTTGGCTCGTCATGACGGCGGCGTTCAGCTGTCAGATGATGATCGGAGCAATGATTTTCTCCCCGCAGTATCGAGCCAAGTATCGAGAGTGTCGCCTACAACCTCAACGCCTCCGAAGTCCTCCCCGAGCGCGTCGACAGCTGCTGGAGTTGGCTCGTCATGACGGCGGCGTTCAGCTGTCAGATGATGATCGGAGCAATGATTTTCTCCCCGCAGTATCGAGCCAAGTATCGAGAGTGTCGCCTACAACCTCAACGCCTCCGAAGTCCTCCCCGAGCGCGTCGACAGCTGCTGGAGTTGGCTCGTCATGACGGCGGCGTTCAGCTGTCAGATGATGATCGGAGCAATGATTTTCTCCCCGCAGTATCGAGCCAAGTCTCGAGAGCATCGCCTACAACCTCAACGCCTCCGAAGTCCTCCCCGAGCGCGTCGACAGCTGCTGGAGTTGGCTCGTCATGACGGCGGCGTTCAGCTGTCAGATGATGATCGGAGCAATGATTTTCTCCCCGCAGTATCGAGCCAAGTATCGAGAGTGTCGCCTACAACCTCAACGCCTCCGAAGTCCTCCCCGAGCGCGTCGACAGCTGCTGGAGTTGGCTCGTCATGACGGCGGCGTTCAGCTGTCAGATGATGATCGGAGCAATGATTTTCTCCCCGCAGTATCGAGCCAAGTATCGAGAGTGTCGCCTACAACCTCAACGCCTCCGAAGTCCTCCCCGAGCGCGTCGACAGCTGCTGGAGTTGGCTCGTCATGACGGCGGCGTTCAGCTGTCAGATGATGATCGGAGCAATGATTTTCTCCCCGCAGTATCGAGCCAAGTATCGAGAGTGTCGCCTACAACCTCAACGCCTCCGAAGTCCTCCCCGAGCGCGTCGACAGCTGCTGGAGTTGGCTCGTCATGACGGCGGCGTTCAGCTGTCAGATGATGATTGGAGCAATGATTTTCTCCGTGGACACTATCCTCAACGCAATCGCTAAGGAGTACCAAATAAACGATGCTACCAAGGCGTGGGTGGGATCGGTGTTCCAAGGTTTCATTCTGTTAGTTGGTAAACAAAGTTATACGGGCGTCTAAGAAACAACTTCTGAATGTTACTGTACAGACGCCTCGTTTTGTTCTGATAAAACCGGTCTTGCAAAAATCACCCCTCTGTACAAATATTTTTATTTTTATTTCATGCAACTTATACTACGTATGCGAACGACTGGTAGTCTGAAAAAGAAGGGACTTTCAGTCGATTTTGGGCACAAATATTGTGTATAAAAGTTCGTGTCTATATTGATAAGTCGACTAAAAAATTAGAAGTGTAAATTGTTCACATTTCTCATAATTCGAACGGTTCAAAGGTTATGATTATATTTAGGAAATAATATCTCCAATGTTTACCTTCGAGTGCAGACGACTATTAAATACAAACAAACAAACAAACAAACAAACAAACAAACAAACAAACACAAACAAGCAAACAAACAGAGAAACCAGCATAAGAACATTGTTGCAACGCTCTCTTAATTGGGTCTGAAGAAACAATTTCTCAAACTAACATTACCGAGTTTAATTAAACCAATTCCTTTTATAACTATTTTACCAATTGTGCAGGACAAAATACTCCCTCCTCCATACTGTTCGTCTCGACATGACAATAATCTTTTCCTCTGCTTCTTCAGGACCAGTTGTCAGCGCTCTCTCCTGCCACTTCAGCTTCAGAGCCCTGACAATAGCTGGCGCCATCATCACTATCATCGGTCTCTGCTCGACACATTTCGCTAATTCTGTGTCGTTGATTATCTTCACATATGGCTTCATCGGAGGTAAGACGATCGAGTAATTACAACATCTATTCCTACATCCAATCATCCATCCACTTCATCAATACATCCAATACAGAACATTTGGCAATCTCAATTATGCACATCATAAATAAGATGGACCAAAGTACACTGCCTTGTAGGATGCCAGCTACTGTCATGTCACCAACAGGTGTTGGCTGCGGGATGATTTACTTATCGACTGTTGTTGTCACGAGTCTTTACTTCCTGCGCTGGCGGAATCTCGCCACTTGCCTGACCATGACAGGATCAGGAACCGGTGGAACCATCTTGCCGGTCCTGATAGAGTTCTGCGTCAATAAGTATGGCTGGAGGAAAACGCTCTTCGTGCAGTCTGGTAAGTAGTAACCATAAAGCTATCCTGATTCCTGATATGAAATAAGATTGTGATATTTTTCCCTCTCACTCGCACAGGCTTGATAAGCTGTTGCATCGGCTTCTCACTCTTTTATCTCTCCGCTCCTCGACGGCGTGCAAGAGACGCTCGATCAGGATCACGACGCAGGACCACGATGTGGACCTACCTTGCGGAGTTAACCGACATTGAGTTGTTGAAGAAGCCGTCCTTCATCTTGCTCATAATAAGTAGCTGGCTCTCGATGTTCGCGTTCATGATACCGATTATCTTTCTTAGAGGTTCGTCTACAGATGTAAAGAAGAACCACATTTTGTTACATATCTCATATCATTAGAATCGTCAAACTTATTGGCATTGTCAGCTGTTGTCTAATTAAAAACAATGTTTTAAAACAAATACTATGCTGCTGAAAATATTCACAAGAAACTATTTGGGTTATTCTGGTTCAATCAACTACCCAAGAATTTACATGACCCTCTCTGATTTTGATAAAACTTGGCTGGGTAAGTCACAAGCCAAAATAAACGCGTCCATGCATGTTTTTGGTTTGCCCAAATATTGGTATTGAGTTACAACCCCTCAAAAACTCAACGGTGGTGCACTCCAAGCGCTTGCGTTTTGCTTTGCAACAGGCAACAGAGCTTCCGAAATTATATTTTAATAAAAGTGTTGAAGTTGGCTTGACGTTGCAGAACGCACTAGACATATGGGCGTTGACGAGGACGTTGCCGAGTTGATGATCGTCATCATGAGCGGGTCCAGTATTCTTGGCCGAATCGTGTTGGGACTGATCATTACTTTTAAATGCGTGGACGTGTTGCTGGTGAACAATGTCATGCTGACGCTTGGAGGTGTGGCGCTTTTGGTCAGCGGATTGTCTACCAACTCGGCCTTCCAGATTTCCATCGGCGTTGCCTTGGGCTTGGCCTTGGGTAGGTATCTGATAGGATCCTAATCAGATCAAGTTATTGACTTATGTCTGATACAGGATCTGGACTCTGATATGTGATTTGATGTCAGATCTGACGATTTTAGATCTGAATTTATTTTCATTTTACCCCTGACCCAAATGTGCTTGTGGAACCAGAGATGGATTATTATTACTATTATTATTAGAAAAAACGCAAATGAAATCTTACAAAATAGAACGAAAAATTAGACCCACCTAGGTTATGCTTTAGTGTGGGAGTAAAGTACCTATAAGTAATAAAGTAACATTGGCTACAGATTCAAGATAACAAAACACAACAGTACCCACTAGTGATGGAAGAAATTTAATAAAAACAATATAGAATAGGCAAAATACAGCTACTTCAAAGTAGAAAAATATAAGGAAATGAGTTAAAAATTAGATTTCTACAGTGAACACGTTTCTTAAATGCGATATCTGCTAGTTTGCAATTACTACGGGATAATACTTGCGAATTACCCACTAATTTTTGTTTGTTACAGATATCTATCAAATTAGTAATTTTGATTTAACACAATTACTACGTTTATTCTCAGCTATGTGCTGCAACCAATACTACCAATACTGTATCACAGAAATGTCACCTCTACATGATCATATTCGAACTCTTCAAGTCAGTTTACTACGTCTAGTGCAAGTGTTTGTCTGTCTGCTTCAGCCGCTTTCTTCGGTCTGAGACCTGCGATCATCGTCGGTCTGGTGGGAATGGAGAAGTTGACCAATGCGATCGGACTGCTCATGTTTACACAGGGAATCCCCGCCATTATAGGACCACCGACATCAGGTAAACTCAGAGGGCGGTCTCAAGAAATATACATGAGCACTCCATCAATGACTTTTTCGATTTTCACAAAATATTTATTAGATTTTTATTACAATATTTCGAAATGATACGATCAAAATAAAATAAAAATAATGCGAATAAATCTGATAAAATATTGTAAATAAAACATAACAAAAGTTTACATAAATACGCATGAAAACAACGCGTGGTCATGTGAGTGGCATGTCTGACGAATTTAATTATTTTCAAAAAATAACGTTGCAAAATAATGCTATTTCTGTAATTTTCTCAAATATCGAGAGAAATGAACTAGCATGTATCTACCGAAAAACTTAATTATTTATTTACGCAATTTCCATAAGATATATTTTAAATCAGATTTTATAAATCTTCTCATGAAGGACACCATGAATCTATAATGAGTCTGGATACAAATTTCTAGATGGAATCAATATTGAGTGTGAATGCACATCATGAGAATGTAACGTGTGCTTTCTTCCCCAGGATGGCTGAAGGATACAACGGATAGCTATGACGCAATGTTTTACCTAGCTGGAGGCGCCATACTCCTCTCTGCAGTGCTCACTTATCCGCTAAGTTGCGTCAGTAAATGTGAAGAGAAGAAACCAAGCCCGACCTCAATACAATCATGATGAACAACTCAAATCAGATAATCTTCACTCTAAACACAATTATTCTGTAGCTCTCCGTTATATTTTATAGAATTGTAAAAACTAATCAATTTATGTATAAAATCAATGGTTTATGCTACGAATAGTTTCTTTCCGTGGTCGTTGTGGTGTACCTTGAATTCATTGAGCGAGCGAAGCGAGCGTCTCCTTTTGGCTCTTTTGGCACGGACCTCTGTTTTTTTTTTGTTTTTTTTTGTTTTTTTTCTGTTACTGACGATATACAGGTCAGAGTTTTTCTTCGAACGAGCTGAAATTTTGCACACAAGTACGTTACATTTCTGATTGTTGCAGACCCTAATTTTTTTGAAATCCATTGATTGGTTCAAATTTAAAAAAAATTAACTTTCGATTGGTTGTTTCGATCAAATTGAAATTTTGACAAGTCATTACCCCCAACATTGTACCCAATCAAACAAAGTTTCAGCCAAATCCTCCCATTGGTTAAAATTTAAAACGATCTTTCCTGTGTTTTTAGAAATTTAAACTATAACCGATTGAACAATCAACTTATAACTTCGCATGATGGTTGGGACCAACATTATCTGCATTTTTGACAATTTTCATACTAATCTGTGTTTAAATCCAAAAGTTATTGACATTTTACGGACTTTTTGCGTGTTTGCTGTCAAATTCACGGCGACTTCGACTCTTCAGTTCAAGGCAAGGTAGTTAGAGCAGAAACTTTCAAACGCATATGAAACTGATAATGACCGTTCAACAGTCGATCTGATATTGTGAAGACGCACTTATATCATATGAGTGGTCTCAGGTATATTTTTTGAAGGAGATCCTGTGATTTTTGAATTAACACGGAACCGTTCAATCATAAAGGTTCAATCGATCAACTTAAAGCTTTGCATGGTTATTTGGACCAATATTTTAGGAATTTTTTGAGATTTTTATTCAAATCTGTGTCGAAATTTTAGAATTATTGGCTTTTAATGACATTTTTGATAGACAGAATTTCGGTTCGAGGTGTTGCGCGTATCCGTGCTCGCTCATCAACGCGTTACTCAGAGCGTTTTCCTAGTTACCATAATTTCAATTTAATTTAATTTCAAATTTTACGGAAGGCTTAGAAGGAATGACTAATAGAAGGACAACAAGGACATCAACAATACTCTGGTGACTTTTGTACTTTATTTATTAAAGTTAATTTAAAACAATAAAGAACGCATTTCACTTGCACTTTAACAAAAAATTCAATAATAGAGGCAGAATATATTAAATAATCAAAGTTTTACCCATCTACTCATTTAGGAGTTTGGTAGATGTACGAGATAATTGTAGTTCTTAGCTCTTCATATTTTATGGCCCTTCTAAAAACATATCAGAAATAAAATGAACGACGAATCATAGACGTCGGAAGACGAAACTTTATTCATCAATAATATCAGAGTTTCGATTGTCTCCAAGTGGATACACTGTCGAATTGTGTAATTTCAAATAATTGCTACGTGACAAGATATAATGAGGAGCAGTGACAATCAAGTAAATGAGCGTACGTAAGTCTAAAATGAAGTATTTTATATAATATAATAAGACCATCAGATGGCAGCAATTATTTTCGTATTCCTATATCTTCAGTTCAATCAATCCAAAGAAATAATTGCAGGGGAATATGCAAAAATTTATTAAAGACTAGCCTATATTTCAAAATAACAACATATTTGTTGGTAAAACACACTATTTTCACACTCAAAAGTGTTAATTTTCATTCATAAATATGACATTCAAAATCAGTTGACATTTTGGCGGGAAAACAGTAGGTATTACTGACATTTCCTAACGAGTGACGTCATTTTTATCAACCAACAATCATGTTGCCATGGTTACAATAAATTATGACATCACTCGTTAGGTAATGTCAGGAATACTATTTTCCCGCCAAAATGTCCACTGAATTGTAAAGTGATTTATGAATAAAAATTTACACTTTTCAGTTCCAAAAGAGTGTGTCCTACCAACATTTATGTTGGAAAAATTGTAATTTAACCGCTTTAAAAAACTTTTGCATATTCCCTGCCACGTAATGGACGGAGCGGACTTTGAAGATGGGAAGTTCAAAGTGTAGCCACAATTGAAGCAACGGTGACGGAACGAAAAGAATGTTCAAATTAGTGCTCCGTCGCCGCTACATGAGTTTGAGAATGTTCTCGCATGTTTCCCCACAGCACCGAGCCGGCGAATGACCTCGACGCCGACGTCTTCGCCGAGCACGTCGACAGCTGCTGGAGTTGGCTCGTCGTGACGGCGGCGTTCAGCGGTCAGCTGATGGTGACGGGAGTTTGAGAATGTTCTCGCATGTTTCCCCACAGCACCGAGCCGGCGAATGACCTCGACGCCGACGTCCTCGCCGAGCACGTCGACAGCTGCTGGAGTTGGCTCGTCGTGACGGCGGCGTTCAGCGGTCAGCTGATGGTGACGGGAGTTTGAGAATGTTCTCGCATGTTTCCCCACAGCACCGAGCCGGCGAATGACCTCGACGCCGACGTCCTCGCCGAGCACGTCGACAGCTGCTGGAGTTGCCTCGTCGTGACGGCGGCGTTCAGCTGTCAGATGATGACGGGAGTTTGAGAATGTTCTCGCATGTTTCCCCAAAGCACCGAGCCGACGCATGACCTCGACGCCGACGTCCTCACCGAGCACGTCGACAGCTGCTGGAGTTGGCTCGTCGTGACGGCGGCGTTGCGCTGTCAGATGATGACGGGAGTTTGAGAATGTTCTCGCATGTTTCCCCACAGCACTGAGCCGACGCATGACCTCGACGTCGACGTCCTCGCCGAGCACATCGACAGCTGCTGGAGTTGGCTCGTCGTGACGGCGGCGTTCAGCTGTCAGCTGATGGTGACGGGAGTTTGAGAATGTTCTCGCATGTTTCCCCACAGCACCGAGCCGACGCATGACCTCGACGCCGACGTCCTCGCCGAGCACGTCGACAGCTGCTGGAGTTGGCTCGTCGTGACGGCGGCGTTCAGCTGTCAGATGGTGACGGGAGGGATGACCTTCTCTCTGGACACCATCCTCAACGCCATCGCTAAGGAGTACCAAATAAACGATGCTACCAAGGCGTGGGTGGGATCGGTGTTTCAAGGTTTCATCCTGTTAGTTGGTGGGTTCATACAGCTTGTGTATAATATGAGAAGTTCAATATGTTTGGCCAAATTGACGCAACGGCGACGAAACGAAAATAATGTTAAATTTGTGATTCGTCCTCACTTTTCTCTTTTTGCGTCGTCAGAACATGATCTCTCTACTTATCTGTACTATGCTACGCATTCATAATTATATTAGCATTTCAAAATAGAAATATGGCAGAGAATATGTTGTAAATGTTCATAACTCTAGTGACAATAACAATGATGCTATCTGATGGAAGAATGGATTATAATTTCGGTCAGAAAAAAAACAATTTCTAATAAAACCCTTCACTTTAACTCTCGACCCAATTCATTTTGTCCCAAAAGGTCCTCGCAGGAAAAAGTTTTGAACGCTAACTCAAGGTTGGTTGGCAGATAGTTGGTCATATTTTCCTCTGCTTCTTCAGGACCATTAGTCAGCGCTCTCTCCTGCCACTTCAGCTTCAGATCCCTGACAATAGCTGGCGCCATCATCGGTGTCATCGGTCTCTGCGGGACTTACTTCGCTAATTCTGTGTCGTTGATTATCTTCACATACGGCTTCATCGGAGGTAAAAGTAAAAGTATTAATTTGTGTCGATACTTTCTAATCACACCTCCTTGTTTCTCTACATCCTCCAAATCCTTTCACAAAATCAATTATGCACATAATAAATAAGATGGGCCAAAGTACACTGCCTTGTAGAACGCCAGCTACTGACATGTCACCCACAGGTGTTGGCTGCGGGATGATTTACGTATCGACTGTTGTTGTCACGAGTCTTTACTTCCTGCGCTGGCGGAATCTCGCCACTTGCCTGACCATGACAGGATCAGGAGTCGGAGGAAGCGTCATACCGATCCTGATTGAGTTCAGCGTCAAAAAGTATGGCTGGAGGACAACACTCTTCGTGCAGTCTGGTAAGTAGTGCGTATACATTCAATAAAAGAACGGTATTTGAATTAAACTGACTGGCTGCTGGTCAGGGTTTTTGACAATCAACCTTGCTAATTAATAAAATTAGAGTTCACCTACTTGATTGATTGACGAGTTAGCATAGACTTCCTTCATCGGAGGATAGCATAGTATTAAAAAAATGCATAAAAAAGTCAACCGAACTGTTTTTTTCAAAAGCTGTTTTTCCTTCTGTTGAGAGTACCAAAAGCTCTCCTGATCGGGAAAAGAAGTGATATCTTTCCCTCTCACTCTATAGGCTTGATGTGCTGTTGTATCGGCTTCTCTCTCTTTTATCTCTCCGCTCCTCGGCGTCATGCGACAGACGCTGGACGCAGGACCACGATGTGGACCTACCTGTCACAGTTAGCCGACATTGAGTTGTTGAAGAAGCCGTCGTTCATCTTGCTCATGATCAGTAGCTGGCTTACGATGTTCTCGTTCTTGTTGCCGCTTATCTTCCTCAGAGGTTCGTCTAAAACAGGGGTCGGCAAACTTTTTTGGTGAAGGAACCAATTTCCCAAAAATTAACAAATTATATAATAATGGGAGCCGCAGTAGAGGCAATCAAATTAGTACACCAAAAATAATCAATTGAATGACTTGTTTCTTTGGATATTTTAAGGAAGCCCCTCAGCTGTTGCCCCGCAGGGCGTTTTTTTTTTTAAATGTTTACCATTTAAAAGTGATTCTAGGACTCAAAATGAACACACTGAATCAAATAATCTTCCAATTGTTGCCCGGCAGGTCGTTTTTTAGAATTTATTTCAACAATTTAAAAGTGATTCTGGGACTCAAAATGAACAAACTGAATCAAATAACGTTCCAATTGTTGCCCCGCAGGTCGTTTTTATGTTTTTTCATATTTTCAATTTTCTTATGCCAAATCTTTATTTAAATTATAGAGCCACTCAAGCCGCAGGTTGCCGGCCCCTGGTCTAAAAAGTACAAAATAAACATACTTGGTTATGTTTTGTTATTAGCCCCTAACCATCAACCCATCTTGACGTTGCAGACCGCGCTAGGCACATGGGTGTTGAGGAGGGCGTTGCTGACCTGTTGATCATTCTCATCAGCGTGGCCAGCACTGTTGGCCGCGTGGTGTTGGGACTTCTCACAAGCATCAACAGCGTCAACGTGTTGCTGCTGAACAACATCGTGTTGACGCTGGGAGGTGTGGCGCTGTTGGTCAGCGGAGTGTCCGCCAACTCGGCGTTCCAGATTTCAATCAGCCTTGTTTTGGGCTTGTCCTTGGGTAGGTGGACGTTCCTTTTAAAACTTCAACCACATGATCGTAATGATTCGTAATTTCCGTATTGTTTGTTTGTGTTTGATTGATTGGTTGTCGGGTTGATTTAGCTGTTTTCTTCGCTCTGAGACCTGTGATTGTCATCGGTCTGTTCGGAATGGAGAAGTTGACCAATGCGTTTGGAATCCTCATGTTCACGCAGGGAATCCCCGCCATTATAGGAGCCCCGACATCAGGTACGGACCCTTATTATTGTTCTTCTAATCCGGGGCATATTGCAAAACTACTGACTGACTACTGCAGTGTGTTTTCTTCCTCAGGATGGCTGAAGGAGTCGACGAATAGTTACGACTCTGTTTTTTATCTTGCTGGGGGAGCAACTCTGCTCTCTGCAGTGCTCACTTATCCACTTAGTTGCGTCAAAACTTGTGAAGAAAAGTGAACCCATATCGATCTCAATACAATCAGCTCTCTGTTATAATTTCATAGAATTGTACAAACTAATTAAATGTGTGATTTCTGAATAAACAAATGGTTTAATCTTTTATTGATTACAATTTCTGAAATCAATTAGGTAGGCAGATGAGGGATGATGCCATACTAGGAAAATTAAAACGCTCAGTGTAACGCGATGATGAGCGAGCACCGATACGTACAATATCTCCAACCAAATACGATCCACTCAATCTAAGATACCTATTACAATATTTCTGATTTTCTTTGCAACTTTCAAAATTCCATTTTTATACTCATGAATCTTTTCTTTATTTTTTTCTGGGGCTTAACGTCGCACTGTTCTGCAGCGAGGCTAATGGCGACGGGCTCCTGAATAATTAAAAACAGATCCAGAAATCTCTTTTGACAGCCTTTCAAAACTCTTAAAATGGCAACAAGTTGTAAATACCTTGGCTGATTGGGCTGAAAACGTGTAAAATATGAGATAATGGTGATACATACATGCATGTACATCGCCATTAATGTTTGACACATCGAAAGATATTTAATATTTAATGCATTTTATTTTTAACAAATTCATTTTTTTATTAAATTTGTTGGTCTTAATTGCCCTGCAAAATTTTAATCGATCGGATCAATCAATCACAAGAATTGTTTAAAAAATTTGGACCAATTCAACGGATTACAAAAAATTGGGGGATGCAAACAGCTGAGTTGGTCCTTACATGTGTGCAAATTGCAGCTCGATCGAAAAAACGGTGCGACCTGTAGGTATTATACCGGTAGGGACAGACAAAAAATACAGAGGTCCGTGCCAAAAGGAGACGCTCGCTTCCCTTGCTGAATTATCCATACAATTCCATATTACGTCAGGTAGTACGTACCAATTATAATTCTAGATTTTAAATTTTATATATACTTGGCCAGGGGCGGATTACCCACTTAGGCTAGTTAGGCTATCGCCTAGAGGCGCAAGCTTCCAGGGGGCGCCGCAGTGTCGAATAAATGCCTAAAAATATGAAATCATAAACAAACTCAATACAAAGTAGGTAATCTGAAAATATGGTAACTTGTGTCAAGATAATTACTGTATCCTTTTTAATAGAATGGTGATATGGAGATAATTCCCCCCCCCCCCCCCCCCATGCAAATGGTAGGGTCGCTAACTTGAGGCTTGAGGTGGTGTGACTTGGATAGAAAAAGGCGCCATTTCCTCTCCCAAGATTCAATCAAAATTCTAAAAAATAAACCTGTGGGGCGTGTGTATCCTTCTAAGTTCTAATGCCTTCATTATCTCGGGTTTGATATCCCATTTTAGGCACTTTCTGTGATAACAGCGTCGTTACATGAGTTTAAGAGAAAATAGCACCATTTTAAATTCCAAGATCCATTATCAACGTGTTAAAAAAATCAAAATGAGGCCCTGCGGGGCAAGTTGAGGACTCTTGAAATAGACAGGGTGGAATTGTTTCTTTGGGGGGGGGGCGGGGGGCGCATCTGGTGAAATAGCCTAGGGGCGCCGGACAGTTTAATCCGGCCCTGTACTTGGCTGCTGTTTTTACATGAAGTGTTTTTTTTATGGGCTACGAACTTATAACTGCCATGATTATATGGTTTGTCAACACGAAATGTAGTAGGAAATCTGGAGTAGGAGGTGAATGATATGGTGCACTCGTAACTTTTCATCTTCAATGATTTGTGAAAATGAAGTAGGTAATTGATTCACGAGTCGAGATCTAACATGTTTTCTTCCAACAATTATAAACATTTCTACGTGATTTCAATAAATTAGCTTCTCGATTACGTCAATATTTTGCCTCTATAATGTCAAGGTCAACACATATCAGATAGCCAACACGCAGCAGATTTGCCACCAAACGAAGTTAGAAGCTCCAAGCTGGATGAGAGCTGCTCTTCTATTGGCTGAGCCGGGAAGGGTGCGGAGGCGGAGAAGGCTCGGGAGAAGGGGATTTCTCACGGGTAGTGCTATAGACCATAACGGAAAGTTGCCAGCGCCACCACATGAACTAAGTAAGATGTGTCTGCGCATGCGCTACCGCAAGGTCAAGTGTGTGATACCTCGACGCGGGAACCATTCCCGGCAGCTGTCTCTTGTTAAATTACGAAGTTTTGTTTTGAAATTACAACAGATATGGTTATTGGAAATACAAGCTGATAGTGGTCATTTGTCTTGCAAAAGGTGCAGATTATTTGAGTGTAAACGTAATACCAAAACATTACTCCTATTATTTATTAAATAAATGTACAAAATGCCTAAATCTGCTACTAAGACCATGGAGGAGGAGCGGCTATCACACGGATTCCGACCGAGCCAGCGAGGTCGGTTTTAGTACCGAACAAGAGCGCTAGTCATTTCTGTTTTGGTCTATTAGTACAATGAGCTTCCTACATGCTCAAAACAAGAGGTTGGCAGCATTGGTTGGAGCATACGTTTTACTGGGCAGCCCAAGGAAAAAAACTCTCTATGGGTAGACAAATTCGAACTAGCGAAAATTAAAGCTGGGCAACTTAAAAAAAATAACTCTAACCATTTCTCACACAAGAAGACGTTGGCTGGACGACGACGAGAGAAGAGAACACGTCTGTTCAAGAGAGAAGGAAAGAACAAAACGTTGTTATCAAGTGCAGGGTGGTTCAGTTGCATTGGGATATTGAATTGACACATCATTTGTAAGGTATGCTATCAAGTTTATCAAGTATAATATTTTGTATTCGAATCTTGACGCAATGCTATAAAAACTGTCGACATAGAACCATGGTGGTATATAACCGAGGCCATATACCGAGGCCATATACCGAGGTGTAAGAAAGGAAATTGATCAGTTTGTATGTAAGTGATTTTAGTTTAATTAGGAAAACGCTCAGTGTAACGCGTTGATGAGCGAGCAAGGGTACGTGCAAATTCTCGAACCGGAATAGGGAAGTTTCGTGAAATTTTATTGCAGTAAATTTGTAAATATCATCATAAGTTATAATGATGAACACAAATAACCCTCGAGAAATGTAAAATTTTCATTCATAAAAATCTATTTGAAATGGCACGAAATATTTTGGCGGAAAAACGGCATGTTACTAGAAACGGGAGTGATGTTATTTCCAAGTCCACAGCAATGTGTTACCATGGTGATACACTTTGTAACCATGGCAACTGAAGGATTGTGATGTCATGTCAATTTATTCTGTTTTAAATTTAGAAGAAATTTATCAAACTTTGTAACTTAATTTCTCGAAAACTATTCGTCGCACAACAAAAATAATACTATATATCTGTGTTTAGCAACATCTCAACTATAATAAAATAACTATTATTCTGAAATTCTGAAATACAGGAAACTTCCCTATTCCGTACCAAACGCACATGAAAACATAATATTCATTCATCCATATTGAATTGGAATATGATCCACTCAATCAACATAATAAAAGTTATGCATTTCATTGAAACTTGAAAATAGCATCTAAGCACTCGTACATAAGGCTACAAACACACGGGGCGTTTTTTCAAACGCCCAGCCGAAGCGTTCGAACGCCGATGAGATAGGTAGCATGCAGAGAGTGATATTCCTAGGTAGCATTGAGTCTTATGGGAGCGAACACACGAGGCAGTTTTTACACGCGGCGTTTTTTTCCACGCCGGCCAGACGCGACATGTCGCGTTTATTTTCCTTAAATGAGAGCTAAATTCCTTAGCTTAAGAGGGCTTGGTAGTGAGCGTGGCCTTGACGAGTTTTTTAATCGATTTTTATCAATATCTTTTTCCAGTGTAAGGCTATGGACGTTAATTCAGAAGAGTTCAATGAAAATAATTTCATAGTTTGGAATAAGCTATTAGTTTTATTGTGTCCAACAGGTGTTTAGAACCCGAAAATTACTACATTTTCGGGTTCTAAGCACCTGTTGGACAAAATAAAACTAATAACTTATTCCAAACTATGAAATTATTTTCATTGAACCCGAAAATTACTATATTTTCGGGTTCTAAACACCTGTTGGACAAAATAAAACTAATAACTTATTCCAAACTATGAAATTATTTTCATTGAACTGTTCTGAATTCACGTCCATAGCCCTATTTTGTTAACAATTACACTGGAAAAAGATATTGATAAAAATCGATTAAAAAACTCTTCAAGGTCAAACTCACTACCCAGCCGTCTTAAATGAGAACAAACATACGGGCGTTTCTTTCACGCGACGTTTTTGTACAGCTGACATAGCATGACCTTGACAGCTGCTAAAAACCATCGCGTCGATGAGATTTTGATGATATCGTTTTACAACGATGCTCCGAATTCAGCCTCAAGCGAATAGTTGGAAATGTCACGTCCGCAGAATGATTTAATGTGACAGGCTCTCGAGAGTGATCCAAATCCCCCCTTCCACTAGCTGCTGGAAAGGAAGATTTTAACTCCAAAATACTCGAATATTCATTCAAATATTGTCCAGTCAATATGTCGCCGATTGACCTGAATTTTTACGTAGGTTTCCCAAAAGATGTCTCTTTAGCAGGGAAGTAGCGAAATGTTGATATTCGCTCTGTGAGAGACGCAATAAATTACTAAAGAAAACAACGATTTCTGAAATAATTTCTAATATGTAAGTGATATTTCAGTTTGGCAATTAGGGAATGAGCGAATAATAATAATAATTCAGTAAAAACAACCCATAGATGCGTAAGTCTTTCAACATTATTCTGGCACAAAGAGAATGAAATTATCTCAATTTTTGAGGGAGATTTCCTTGAACAAGTAACACTTGAACACCTGACCATAAATCTGAAAAATACCAGTCTAAAATCACTTTGACTATAACAATATTGTACGCAGGTAAAACGGTGTATACCGAAGTCTGAGCGAGAGTTTATAGTGCCAAGCTATGCAATGTATTTGCTTGAAACTTTTAATTTTTCTGATTGTAAACTCCGTTATTTCTCAGGAATCAGAAAGCAAGATGAAAAACTTTGTGGATTTTGTTCTGAACAAGAAGCCATCAACTTGGGACACGCGAACTACTACAGATACCATGAATTTACATTAGTGGAACTGTACAAAGGAAGTGATGAATTTCGCCGAGTGAAAGCTCAGATGTACGGCAGGCCTGATCGCATCGTCCGAGTCCAGAACCCGTACCTCTGGGGCTGCTATCAGCTGAAGAAGGAAGAATGTCAAAATCGCAATCCAGGCATCCGGGAGATGGAACTCTGGCATGTGACATCTCCAGAGAACGCTGACGCCATCGCCTGCGAGAATCTGGATTGGCGTCGAGCGTCGCGATGCAGGTTCGGCCAAGGCGTTAGTTTCTCCCCCGACGCGAAGTACGCTACGCAATATAGCGGAGCGAATGGAGTTCAGATTTTATGCAACGTTTTGGTTGCTAAGAAGATAGACGGTGATTATGACACTGAGATGCCGAGAGAAGCAGACACGACCCTTGGGAATGGTACCAGTGTGTATGTGAAATATTATGACCATGAATTTTACCCGGCGTATATTGTCTACATCCCCGAATGAACAAAAGTGGTCGCAGCGACCTCATTTTCTTACGTTGGCATTAGCCTCCAAATTAAAGAATATTTAACAGTGTACAAAGAAATACTTTTGCTGTTTTTGAAATCAAGTCAATTGGCAAATACTGTTTGCTGTCGAAAAATAATTAACCCTCCCCCCCACACACATTTTTTGTCAAATATTATTATGTTAGTTTTACGTGACGACAGGGGTAAAGGGTGTCACTTCCAATTATCGATGTGTGACAAATGTACGAGTATAGTTCAACATGTGACAATACGATCATATCAAAAGATCAGGCAAAAGCTACTTATAATTGTGCCAAAGTGTAATGTGAAATAATGACAATGAAATGATCAAAAATATAATTGTTCATGAATAGTGATAAGTGTGAAATTGACTTTGTATCTACCAAATCATAAATAAACACGTCAATATATATTTTAAAATTCACAAGCTTTAGTTTCTTTCCCGCTTGGGGCCCTCTCCCCCCCCCCCCCCCTATGTTGTGTTGGTTGAAAAATGTGTTTTGTAATATATTTTGTCGCCCCCCCCCCCCTCCATGATACATTTTTCTGAAATCATCACTGATTATGAACATAAATGTAGAGTTATAATTTAAAATTATTTGTAAAAATTATGTCATTGATGATCAATGTTGCCTTTCACTTTCAATATTCAGAACAGTCAGTCCTACGTGATTTACAAAATCGTTGCTTGATGACGTAAATATTTTGAATCTGCAATGTCAACACAGCAGATTTGTCTCCACACCAAGTCAGAATCTCCAAGCGGGATGAGAGCTGCTCTCCTATTGGCTGAGACATTCTTCTTGGTGCGGCGGGAAAGGGGATTTTCAGAACGCTGGACGACTCGACGACACGAGCATTTGCAATGTTGTGCTTCCTGTAAAGAGATTACTCTTCAAGAGCAATAATCAAGTGCAAAGTGGTTCGGTTGAAACACTAATAACTGTTATTTGGGAAATCGGATTAATACATCACTCAGTGGCGTGCCGACCTATCTAAATTTGGTGCTCGAGCACAGTCATTTTTTGGGGGTGGGTGGTCCCCGCCAGGGAACCTACCCACCTTGCGACACATTTTATGATGTAACAGTGATACATTCTCCACTAATACAACTTAATGTATTCCCACAAACATGGTGATGAGGGTGTATACGTCGTATTGCTGCACAGCAAACAGTAACATTGTAAATATCAATAATGGAAAGGGAACAAAAGATTTTTTATCAATAAATGTATGCAGTGAAAATGTACATTAGTGCTAATGCAATTGATACATTTTAGGGGTTGAGTAGGTCTAGGTGGGTGGATGGTTGCAAAAACTGCAGGTTGATGGTTCGGTGGGTGGATGGATACTAAAATCTTTATGAAATAATATTGAATTGACCCATTTTCAGTACTTATTGAAAGGATTTGATGAATCATAAAAACAGGATAACTGTTAGAGAATCATCTTCTGTGTTTTCTTTCATGCTCCTGCATGCTGGATCGAAAATAGTATTTATTATCAGCAAAGAAGCATAGGAAATTTAAATATCGCTGAGATACAGTTGTCTGTGTATAATTTATGATGGATGTAAATTAACGAACATGAATCCATTGAATCCATTGAATTAATTGCACCAAAATCATTTTAAACCCGTCCTTGGGTAGCCTCAAGGACGTATTCAGGGGTGGGCCGAGGGGGCCATGCCCCCCCCCCCCCCCCCGAAATCAGGATTTCATCTAAGAAAATAAGCACATTTAAAATAATATGTGGAAAAAAACTTAAAAATAGATAGATCATGTCAAAAACGTTCCAAATTGTTTAGAATTGAGTTTAAATTCACACACATTTCTTTAACCTCTTAGTCTAATTTTTTTATATCTTGTAATTTATAATTTCCCAAAATAGCTATACATTGCGATTCAAAATTGCACCTAAATGAATGACCTTGATCCAAAATTTTCTCGGGGGCTGCGCCCCCGAACCCCCTGTTTTACACTGTTATTTTTCAAAATATTAGTAATGTCGGCCCCCCCCCTCCCGAAATTTCATCCTGGATACGCCCTTGGGTAGCCTAATACAAAAAATAATCATTCACAATTATTGTACCTACCTGAAAAACCATTTTAAACGTGTGCTAATGTAGAGTTGAAAACCAAAAAATAGCTGCGCCGCATTTTTTTTGTTTTAATGACTTTTTTGTTTTCTATCAAACATACAGTACCTTGTAAAATTATTTTAAACCCGTTTTAATGTAGCCAAAACTAAAAAGTTCCACTGCGCGGCTATTTTATTTATAATTTTATTACTTACCTATATAAATTAAGAACTTTTCTGTTTTCCTTAAATAACAGAGTAATGTAAAATCATTTTAAACCTGTCCTAGGTAGACGAAAACCAAAAAATCCGCTGCAGCGCATTATTATGTGTGCTTTTCTTTTTATAAATAAATCGCGTTTTTGTTTATTCATTTCAAAATCATTTAAATCACTTAAATCATTTAAACACGTTTTAATGTAGCCAAAAACTAAAAATTTCGCTGCGCGGCTATTTTATGTGCGATTTTATTGCTAATGTAATATCATTCTAAACCCGTCCTTAGGTAGCCAAAATACAAAAAAATTCGCTGCGCGGCATTTTTATGTATGCATTTTTATTATTTTTTTGTTTTCTTTCAAAATTATACTTAGTAGGTACCTGTAAAATCATTTTAAACCCGTTGTAATGAAGCAAAAAAAATTTCGCTGCGCGGCTTTTTTATGTGTGATTTTTATACATGAATGAATTTTCTGTTTTCTTTCAAAATCGTCGTACCTGTAAAATCATTTAAAACTCGTTCTAATGTAGTCAAAATCCCAAAATTTCGCTGCGCGGCATTTTTAGTTTGATTTTATTTCTAATATAAATTATACTGACTGTTCTGTTTTCCTTCAAAAAAATCGTACCTGCCTGTAAACTTATTGTAAACCCGTCTATAACCAAAAGAGAAAAAAATCGATGCGCGGCATTTGTGTGGGTGCAAACCGTTTAATAATTAAATTATTTACTTCCCAGAGCTAAAACTAAAATAATTCACTTCACTTTATTTGTTTCTCTGTAGTTTTAAGAGGTGCTTCATCAAACATTAACAATGATACATTATTTTCAAGTCTAAAATGCACCAAAAACCTTCAAAGTTGGTATTGAAATTGAATTTTTTCCGAGGCTATGCGCCCCGGACCTGCATGTACCTACTGGGGGGTCCTCTCCCCAGACCCCATTGCGATCGCTGCCAATTTTATGTTCTTGACCATTGGGGGGTGGGTGGGTATACCCATCAATGAATAAGCACCGGTCCTCAAGATAGGTTCGGCACGCCACTGACATCACTTGTAAGGTAGGCTATTGTGTGTTTCATTTAAATTTTTATCTGGAACTCTAAAAACTGTAGATAGAACAAATTGTATGAATGCGAAAAAATAAGTCATAGCATTTGAATCATAACATTTTCACGAGGGGTCAAAGTTACCATAAACAACTACATACAAATGGATACACTAGGAAAACGCTCTGAGTAACGCGTTGATGAGCGAGCACGGATACGCGGAACACCTCGAACCGAAATTATGTCTATCGAAACTATCATTAAAAGCCAATAAATCTTGAATTTCGTCAGACTTGAATAAAAATCTCTAAATATTCCTAAAATGTTAGTATCAACCCTTATGATTGAACTGTTCCTTGTTAATATTCAAAAATCACAGGATCTCTTTAAAAAAATATACCTGGGACATCTCAAATCATATGATATTAGTGTGTACACAATATCAGATCAATCTGTTGAACGGTCATTATTAGTTTCATTTCGTTTGAAACTTTCTGCTCTAACTACCTTGCCTTGAACTGAAGATTCGAAGTCGCCGTGAATTTGACAGCCAACACGCAAAATGTCACTAAAATTACAAAACCTTTTGAAAATAACTACAGATTTGACTGAAAACTGGCAAAAATACCTTAAATGTTGGTACCAATGACCATGCAAAGTTTTTAGTTGATCGGTCAATCGGTTCTAGTTTAAATTTCAAAAATCACAGGAAAAATGGTTTCAAATTTGAACCAATCGGTGGATTTGGCTGAAATTTATTATGATTGGGTACAATGTTGGTTGCAATGTCTTTGCTTAATTTCAAATTGATCAAACCAACCAATCGAAAGATAATTTTTTTTAAATTTGCACCAATCAGGGGATTTCAAAAAAATTAGGGTCTGCAACAATCAGAAATGTTACGTACTTGTGTGCAAAATTTCAGCTCGATCGAAGAAAAACTCTGACCTGTATATCGTCAGTAACAGAAAAAAAAACAAAAAACAAAAAAAAAACAGAGGTCCGTGCCAAAAGAGCCAAAAGGAGACGCTCGCTTCGCTCGCTCAAAAACACTCCCTTGATAATGTTGCATCAATCCTTGGCATCAATGGACAACATCGAGTTTTATTTTATTACAATATATCGATTTCTTCAGTGTTTAGTAAGAACTGGATGTAAGATATCATCAGTAGTCAGTACACAGATTCATGGGTTGTGACAAATTAAAGCAAACAATTTGATTTTTGGTGCAAGAGTATAGGCACCGAGTGTTCATACCCCCAGCGCCACTAGCGAGAGAAATCGGCAAAAATGTGAGGCGAAGAATCAGCAATTTTATAACCTCTAATTGGCCGTGGCCATAGCAACCGATAAAAATCCACAGATAACTCAAAATAGCTCAGAATTGGTAAAAGAGTGGAGCAAACTAATAATTTTATCAGACTCAGTGGAATTTTTGACACTTCATACATTTTGCACAGCGAAATATAATTTGGAATATTATTGTAAGAATGCATACAACGAGTAATGTTTACTAATTGCTGCAACTAAGGGTATGAGGATCATACCAAGAGTTGCTAATTTATGCCACCCATGGCGCTGTCTCTCATTTTCAGAAACAAAAGTGAGTCAACACTCGGTGCCTATAGGAAAATCTTTTTGTCAGGGCCCCATTCCAGAGTATCCCGGAACATTTTGATGAAGATAATTGATTTTGATGAATAAATAAAATGACGTGTAAATAAAGAAAAGTTCATCCCGTGATAAATTTACGGTTAATTATTTTCGTCGTCATGGACTATTGCAAATCATAATAAAAATATATGCGATGCTTGTCAAAGTTTTATAAAGTGTGCGAAGAGTAACTAATGGTTATTTTATTGGTTAGTGAGAATAAATTTAATACGATTACGAAAGCTAGACTCTTTGTGCATCTTCTAAACACGCGGTTTATTTCTGAAAACATTGGTACTCACTTGTAATTAATTGTTCCATCCTCCATGAAAGAACTCCAGAGGAAAAGATTGACCATGTTTCAGATATAAATAGGAAGAAACTGAAATGTTTATGAACGTCTTGGTCACCACGAGATAAGTCGTGACAAAAACAGTATTTGGAGAGAGCTTGTGTGAAGCACGCTCACAGTTTTATGAGCTATTACATCTAAAATTAGATTTCGATAATAGACCATTTTAAATATTATCTCGGTGGCTCTGTTTTCTAAGAAAAATCATATGCAGTTTGATTTCCAGACACCTTAGTCCCTGTTTTACCTATTGTTGAAACAGGGACTAAGGTGTCTGGAAATCAAACTGCATATGATTTTTCTTAGAAAGCAGAGCCACCGAGATAATATTTAAAATGGTCTATTTCTGTGAAACAATGTTGTCACTAACCAAGGTCACTAACACATTTTAAATTCAACTTCAGTTTGATGTATTTTGTAAAGAAAATGCACCTCAATACAGCTCAAACATGATTTCAAAGTGTAAAAACAAAACAAAAAGTCCTTGACGCGTCCCTACAACCGTGGTCACCCCCCCCCCCCCCCCTTCAAAAATCCTGCCGGCGCACAATGGCTCGAAACGGCCAAAAATGCGCGTCAACCCGTCTTTTTCCGTCAAACGAATTCAATATTTTTTTTATTATTGGAATTCTTATTCGAAATGAATGTCACTTGATTTTAGACCTCATAACACGACTTTTTATTGACGTTGGTACAGCTTTTCTTTTTATACTGATTTTAAGTGTTCTGTAATTATTATTTGAGTTTTAAAAATCGAGTATTTCTTTAAAAGAAGTTGTGCTCATTCAAGTAGGTATTGTTCATTTTCTCAGTGACATTTCCATTACTGTCTATTTTGTAATGATTTATTTATTTTTCCCGTTTTCCTAAATCAGCCATAGTTTTTAATTTTCGTGTATTATTTTGGATGACGCATTTAGGTACAACGTGGATGTCTTCTTATCTTCTTATCTTCTTATCTTCTTCTTATCTTCTTAAATATCTTCTTATATTTTCAATGGTCATGGTTTTTATGACGTTATTACCGAAGACAACAAAATGTAAAAACTGGGTAGTGAGCTGCAAACAAACGTTACTTCGTTACCATTATTTTATACAGGATGTGCCAAATATATTGATTTTTAAATAAGCGCATATTGACTTGACCCATTTGTTGATATCACTACTTTCAAGTGCTGAATTTTAGTTGAAAAAACTCCTTTTACACATCACGGAGTGTTTTTATAGGAATTTGAAAAGACCTAGGCTCTGTCTTTGCTTGACAATGTCAATATATATAAAGCTATTTGCATTTGACTGCAATGTTGCAGATTTCTCGCAACTATAGAATACGTAGAATCTCTCCAATTGGCTGACAGACTGGGGGAAGGGGAACGGGGATCAGGAAGGGGAACGGGGGCCTCTAGATCTGTAACAGTGCAGTACGTAGAGCATTTGCTTGCAGTTGCAATCACATGACAGTTTCCTACTGCTTCATTCAGGAGCCGTGTTCAGGAGTGATGAAGAAAAGAGCCAGCCGTACCTACTAAAGTGCAAGGTTTTTCAGATTGACAACTACATTATTTTGGAAAGCTGATTGATCATCATTGCAAGGTGAGCCTGTTAATTTTCAAAGTAAGACATTATCATTGACTATCGAATCAATGTTATTATTGATAGTGACTCATATGAAATATGTTTCGTCGTCGGTGATGGTTTTAGATATTTCATCATGGGGTGGGAAGGGGGGGGGGATGACCAAAATTAAGGGTAAGTGACTCTTTATCAATATGAAATTGATTCAAGTTACTTTTCAAAACACTTCTGTACGCACAAAAATAATGGGGGTCTAGGGGAAGCGGAGCGGATTTGGGGGTATTTTGATCTGGACAAAAAATTGAATTTCATAAATGGATTTAAGACATGGCATTGAAGTAACATTTTCTCAGCAGAACTCGTTAATTTGATGAAATTTTAAAAAATATCAATAAACAATACAACAAATTATATACTTTTCAAATTTTCTTTAAATTTTGAAAACTATTTATGAAATTATGCCATTGAAAAAGTTTCTAGTTTCTCGTTTACAGCAAGTTTACGCGTGCCACAAGTCGTATATTTCCATGCTGGGACGTCCGTGAGTCATGTTGGAATCTACTGATGTCTAGGCTCGGAGCAAAGCTACTGTAATGATAATTATGCAATACAACTCGGAGGCCGCTGTGTCTATACTGCATCCCCCCACCCCTCACTCAGCCACAAGTCGGTAGGCCTGTCATCAACAATGTACTTTAGTTGTCAGCGGATATTCACGTATACGTTCTGTAAAGTCAATTACGTAAAACTTTACTTTAAGGCTCGTTTTTAGAAAATAAGAAAAAATAAGCATGATTATAAGCATGATACCGCTCCACGTGCTCAACAAAATATACAAAACATTATTTTAGAATGTGAAAATTAATAAGTGGAAAATTGATTCCACAAACACAATATTTATGCATTCATAAAGCAATGGGGGTCTAGGGGGAGGATCCCCCACAGGTATACGCGGGTCCGGGACGCCAGCCCCGATTTTTTTTTGAATTTCCCTAAAGAAGTGTAGCAACATTGCTACATTGGCATAAATTATAAAAATTATATTTCTATTAGTTTCACGTCGGTTTCACGTACCTACTATTTACAAAATTTCCAAATTTGGATATAACGAACGGAAACATGCATTTTTCGATTTCCTCCAATTCCCCCAAACCATGTTATTCTATGATAATGATGGAAAATTTAGTGAATCTCTCACTTAGGGATGGTGTTTTGGAGGTAACCTGCGAAATAAAAACGCGCACCCCGACTGGGAATCGAACCCAGATCCTTCGGGTTTCCGGCCCTATGCTTTAACCATTAAGCTATCGGGACGCATTCTTAATCAGCAGGTTGGGTTGCCATACAACTCTTGCGAGTCCGAGTATCTGACCTATTCTAATTCCCATGTTATTCTAGTTTCGATAGTGTGTGTGTTCAGAAACCAGAATTAAACATGTTAGTATTCTGATGTAACACAATTATTTTAGCAGGGAATCTGTAAGAAGATGCCAGAATTCGTGGACTACGTTCTGGGCAAGACACCATCAACATGGACATGCATGAGTCGCCACAATGAGCTGGAACTAGTGGAGCTACGTCAAGGAAGTGCTGAATATCAGCGAGTATATTCCAGTATGAGAGGCAACGCTTCCCGCATCGTCCGAGTCCAGAACCCGTACCTCTGGGGCTGCTATCAACTGAAGAAGGAAGAATGTCAACAACGCAATTCAGACATCGAGGAGTTTGAACTCTGGCATGTGACGTCTACAACCAACGCCGACGCCATCGCCCGCGGGAATCTGGACTGGCGTCGGTCGTCGCGATGCAGGTTCGGCCAGGGCGTCTGTTTCTCCCCCAACGCAGATTATGCCTTCCGATATAGCAGCACGGATGGAGCTCAGATTTTATGTCAAGTGATGGTTGGTACAAAAGAAGCTGGTGGATATAATACTGTGATGCCGTTAGAAGCAGACACAACTGTTGGAAACTGTTGCAGTGTGTATGTCAAATATTATGATCATGAATTTTACCCGGCGTATATTGCCTACAGCTAAGCCATAGTTCGCTTCGCCCTAGTGAAGGAGTTGGGGCAACCGAAAAGAGAACATTTATTGACGATTATAATTTATAATCAAAGGCAATTGGCAGGTACTTTGTCTTGTGTGGATTAAATAGTCGTACTCGTATTTTGTCGAGTTAGCTTTATATAATTCAATATTATATATTATAATAACTTAAAGCAAATATCTTAAAGTTATGATATTATGCGCAGCATGTATGCTAAATTTTTTATAAAATGTTAAAATATGATCAAATCATCACAGTATTTTTTCCTGTGTAAAAGAGAAAAATAATAATAATACCTAAGGTATGCCAGATAAGATTAGAAGTTTTAACACCCACTCCATTATTTCTATCTAATTCCTTGTCATCAAAAGTGATCATATGTGTATTATGGAGGTTGTAAACATTTCTCAAGCAAGAGGACTCGAGAATGATGCGTCACTGTCAAGAGAGAGAGAGCGGGAAGCCCGCTCGCTCTTTCTCACTCAATGACCTTGAAGTCCGATTGCAAGTTGCACAACAGCACAATATTCCGCGAGCGCGACAGCTTACACACATTGTGCACTTTCTAAAGATAGGATATTTCGCAGAAGTCATTGCTGACCCTGACAGATACCACTGTCAAGTGCTATATTTAATATTATTGAGTGACAAATAAGTGTGAAATAAAGGTGACTGCTGACCGATCAGAACTACGACAGAACGACAACATCTAACCTCGACGCACGCTGATCTGATCGTTTGCACTTATAGCAGGTAAGCCATGCTCACTCTTACTATTATTAGAGTTGATTACCTACCTAGGTACTTTGCTAGGCTCTGGTTCTTTGCTCTAGTTGTAGTTTTATTCTTGCTCTTGATATTGGAAAAATGGTCCGGTATGGAGTCGAGATTGTTGTTGTGCCTAAAAGCACCTAAAAAAAGGAAACGAACTTGTAACCCTAGAATAAAATTTTACTGCCGCTTGTTAGGACAGCCAAATGTCACCAAATGTCACATACCTACCAATTAATTCATATTATCTTAGTGGAGTCAAGATGTCTTATATAATGGCAAATTAGTGCGTTTATGATACCTTTTGTGAAAATTTGTACCCTTACTAATTCGAGTATGAGGAATCCAAAAATCAATGGCACCAACCTGAGAATTTAATACTCTTTGCGTAATTAGCATAAGTAGCATAATTAATAAACATGGATAAAATAATATATAATTTTATAATATGGTCTTTATGGGTATCCATCGAAAGCTCGTCATGTCTACAATCCATATAAACCATAAAAAATTAATTTTTTTCATTCACATAATAATTAACCGCATAATTAATTATTTTATAAAAATCGCCATTCAACAAAAAGCTTAAATGACCCCCTCAGATTTTGATAAAACTTGGTAGGATTGGTCACAAGCCCAAAGTAAAACATACGTGTTTTTTGGTTTGTCCATTTATTGAGTACTTTTGGATTTCCAGGCCCTCAAAAATCGAAAAATCGAATTTTGATCAAAATTTTGTGTTAAAGTTCCTAATTAGCATAATTAATTATAATTAATTATCTATCTATAACTAATTAGCATAATTAGGAACTAAACACAAAATTTTGATAAAAATTCGATTTTTCGATTTTTGAGGGCCTGGAAATCCAAAAGTACTCAATAAATGGACAAACCAAAAAATACGTATGGTTTTCTTTGGGCTTGTGACCAATCCTACCAAGTTTTTTCAAAATCGGAGAGGGTCATTTTAAGCTTTTTGCTGAATAACGATTTTTAAAAAATAACTAATTATACGATTAATTATTATGTGAATGAAAAAATTGAAATTTTTATGATTTATATGGATTGTTGACATGACGAGCTTTTGATGGATACACATAAAGACCATATTATAAAATTTTATATTATTTTATCTATGTTTATTAATTATGCTAATTATGCTAATTACGCAGAAAGTATTAATTTCTCAGGTTGGTGCCATTGATTTTTGGATTCCTCATACTCGATTTAGTAAGGGTACCAATTTTCACGAAAGGTATCACAAATGCACTAATTTTAGACATCTTTACTCCACTATCTAACATCATCAGGGGGGGCTCTCCCCCCCCCCCCCGCCCCCGCCCCCGCGCCTCACATTAAAATGTGTAGAGTTCTCCTGTAATTACTCAATAGGTAGGTACCAGACCTACCTAGAGGTACTTATTAAGAATGGTTCTAAACAATAACACAATATTTTTACTGACGTGTCTACTGTCTTTACCACTATTATAAAGACTTGACTGGTAATAGAAGGAATATCAATATGTTTTGTGCGAAAAGAAAATATCAGTTTCGAACTTGATGATTTATGTTAGAATAATGAAAATGCCTGGATTAAAACCCACAACCACCTCTTAGAGAACAGCTATCTTCACACTATTAAATTTAAGGTGAGATCAGATGGGCTTGAGACGTGAAACAGGCTCCAATGCTAAATATGGCCAGGTCTATAGAGTGGATTGGCTGCGGCTACCAGCCGTTCGCAGCGCTCTCTAAGCACCATGGTTGGTGTTAGAAAATCGAACTAACCTGAATTTTAGCGGGTTAATTCAAAATCAAATGTATAAATTAGAACTTAAACAACTTGGATAACGATCAGATGAAATTAAAAGGGTTGATATCAGTGTAAAAATGTGTTTAGTTTATTGATTGTAATAATTAACATGTAATACAAGCATTTTCACTTACTTATTATTCACCAAACAGCAAATAACCTAAAAGACGGCATTTGACAGCTCGCGCCATTGACTATCACTCAAGAAATAAAATAACTGCCTACAATAGTTCCGGGATCGCCACCAGCGAACTTAGCGCTGCGATCGGCTAGGGTGCAGACTGACCAAGGGTCGATTTTATAGCATTTTTTTCTGCGTATTCCACCCGTAGTCCGTATTCACGGGAGCCAATGGTAGATCATTGAAGTGTTCACACCGTAAGCTTAAGGGGGTTCGAATCCTTCCGCCAATCTACCTGACATTGTTGTCTTGGCACTTAAAGTGTTCAATATTGCGAGGGTCAATTTCTATTCAATAACCAAAAACGTTGTATGAAAAAGGTTTTATTTTATGAGGGTCTGGGAAATTTATGACTATGGAACGTGCTGTAAACAATGAAACTCTTGAGTTAGGGGGGGGGGAGTACTGAATATCTTGAGGCCTCACTAACATAATCACAATTAATTTTATTTCAGTATTTAATTTTTTCCCAATTAAATATTAATGACATTACATTATAAAATAGCAGACTGACAAATTGTAATGATTCCGGATGTGCACAAAAAATACCGATTTTTTATATTCAGCCGTTTTCTTATGCAGGTGGCCCGAATGAAGTTTTCATTAAAGTGTACTCACTCGTACAACCTGCATTCTAATTAGGGCAAATTGGTAGAACTCATTTAAATATCATAAAATAGCCAGATAATGCCCGGTGTGACTAAGCTATTTTATATTGCCGTGAGTCTTCAGGTTCAACAACAAATAATTGTGAAAGTCCAAATTTCAGTCACTTTTGGGTTTTAAAATCTCATCCCTTCATGCAACCTTAATGGTGTGAAGATAGATGTTCTCTACGCGGTGCCACAACATTGCTTGGCCCTATCGCAATGTTCATAATTGCATAACACGGCAATTTTGATTGGTCACCCTAGGTCTGCAACTGCAATGAACGCCTGCAGTCAGAGCAGTGAACAACTTGGCATTTTATACCACAGCATATTATTTATTATTTCGTTCCAGGTTTTGTACTTCTTCTTTGACAGGATGTCACTTGTGAAAACTTTGAACAGACGAAAGCCGCCAGGTTGGGGTCCAATCGACTATAAAAGCGAAGTAGAGTTCGTGGAACTTACCTCAAACAATCGCACATATAAATCCATTTATAATCAAATGGGTAGCTTGGAGCCAACCGAGATTTATCGCATTCAAAACCCGTATCTTTGGGCCTGCTACCAACTTAAGAAGGAAGAGTATCGAAGTCGTTGTCGCTCGGTTGAAGAGTACGAACTTTGGCATGCGACCGACGAAGATAACGTCGACTCAATCGCTAGCGGCAACTTCGATTGGCGTCGTACGGTTCGTAATAAGTTTGGAAAAGGTGTTAGTTTCTCCGACGATCCGGATTACGCCAACCAATATTGTAACCGAAATTGTGGTGAAGACCGTGCCATTTTTCTAGTGAAGGTCATTGTTGGTAGAGCATGTGATGGCAACCCGAAAATGAAATTGCCCGCCAAGAAAACTGACACAAGCATTGGGAATAATGGTCGGGTCTACGTTAAGTATGCAGAGAGCGAGTTTTATCCACAGTATGTGGCCTATTACAATTATTATTAAGTAGTCTTTATTTAGCCATCGGCTATTTCAGTACAGTACAATCATGAAATGTCTCTTCCAATACAGCTCAACACACTTTTACAATAAAATAGGCACACAATAAATATAATATGATAGAATTATACCTATACCTATACCTCTTTCACTTTTACATATTCAGTTATTATACACTTGAACTTATTCACATCGTCCAAGTCTTTAATAGCAGCTGGCAAGGTGTTAAAAGCCCTAACTCCTTTATAAAATAGGCTGTTATTTAATTTATGCGATTTACAATGGTCAATGAAAACCCCTACCGAACGGGTGTCATAGGCATGTTCAACCTTATTCATCTTAAAGTATCCAGGCATATAACCTCTATCAATTTTAAATAAAAACATAAACACTGCAATCTGTACCATTTCTTCCACACTGCACCAGTTCAACCTTTCCCTCATCTCAATAGAAGAGGTCATCCTTCTCTCACGTAAAATAAATCTCATGAACTTGTTCTGCATAACTTGCAATCTATTAACATCCTCTTTACAGGCATTATAGAAGAGAGTGCAGCAGAAATCAAAATGGGGTTTGACAATACAGTTAAATATTAAAATTTTGGTCCAAACAGATAAAACACTCCCTACCCTACACATATAACCATACTTCTTTCCAAGTTTATTCAAGACATTTTGAATGTGTTTTTTAAAGTTAAGCCTATTATCAATTATAATACCTAAGTATTTGAACTCAGTGACACATTCAACACTTATACCATTAATTATGACCTTATCATTATTATCATTAATACCACTATGTCTTTCCCTGCCAACAAACATAACTTTGCACTTCCTTTCGTTCAGTTTTAATTTATTCACATTCACCCATACCACTATCTTTTCCATTTCTTTATTGACATATTCCACTGCCTCATTTAGATTATACTTAGAAACAGAAATAACCATGTCATCTGCGTACAGATTTACAAAACAGTTTTCATTGCACTCATTAGCAACATCATTTATGTACATTAAGAATAGTAGCGGACCCAACGTGGATCCTTGAGGCACTCCATGTTTACAAGCTTCTGCTTCTGATATACACTCACCATATCTTACTCTCTGAACTCTGTTACATAAGTAGCTTTCCAACCATTTATACACTGTTCCAACAATACCAAATTTATACCTAATTTTATTTAACAATATGTCTATATTTACAGTTTCAAAGGCACGTTTAAAATCCAGGAACACTGCCACGGTTACTTTCCCTTCATCCATGTCCTTCATCCAAGAAGCAAGTAGACACTGTACAGCCGATTCACAAGAATGGTTTTGCCTAAAACCAGATTGATTAACATAGAGAAGATTATTCTCATTTAGATATTCACATATCTGTCGATGAACTACCCGTTCTAGTATCTTATCCATCACACCCAACATATTAATCGGCCTGAATTCACTGATATTATTAGTATTAGTAATCTTAGGAACAGGAATGATTAAGGATTCCTTCAGTTCAGTCGGGAAGTACCCTTTAACTAAGGTCATATTAACAAACTCTAATAGAAAATACTTGGTTACCTTAAATGAATCACTGAACAACTTAAATTGCACACCATCGGAGCTACCCTTCGTGTGTTTCAATGTTCTCATTTCATATTCTAAACCTCTCATAGACACTCTTTTAAACTCCGACAGAGTAGATTTAGTCTCATCCTCCACTGTATGCATGTAAACATCAGGAATACTTTCCACTATATCACTAATACTATTAATAAAATATCTATTAAACTCATTGGCTATTACACCATCTTCAAATACTATTATATTGTCACTGGTAACAATTTCTCTCGGCCTCTCATCTTTCTGCTCAGTACTAATAAGCTTTTTGAGCGTACTCCACATCTTAACACTGTCTGATTTAACATTGTCAATTTTTCTCTCATAGTACACTCTTTCAGCCTCCCTGAGATTCCTAGTTACCTGATTTCTGCAAAATTTATATTGTTTCCAATCATAGGGCATTCTAGTAACCTTAGCTTTCTTGTACAGGAAGTTCCTTTGCTGTATTATTTCCTTTATTTCTTTAGAAAACCAGGGATTACCCTGTCTTTCCTTGCCCTTCACCTCAATCTTTTTAACACATTGTTCCTTGGAACTGAGTATGTTATTCTTCCACAACTCGTATCTGGCATCAATTTCAAGCTCTGAACAATTCCACTCTTTTGCATACATTTCCATTCTAAAATCATCTATATTATAATTTTTCTATATTATAATTTTTATGATGATGATGATGATGATTAACTGAAATAGTTTCAAGAGATTCCTTCTTCAGAATTAATTTCTATTTGCTCACGGCAGAATTTGGCAGAATCAGAGAATATTTCAGTGAAAATTTTGATTTCGGAAGGAACATTCAACGAGAGAACTATTTTTCTCTTGACCGTAAACATAAAATATAAATCATTCATGTGAAATCAAATATGCTTCGACAATCAGTACCTATTAATCCCATTTATAAGTTAACTAGTCGAGTATCATTCAATTTGTGAGAACTAATTTAAGTTTACCTACAAATTGGTATTTGGATTTGTCAAAATTGTGGCATTTCATGATTAAACAATTGTAACATTGTAATAGTCAAAGTTTTATCAGATTTAGTAATAAATAATCTTAATTATTTTAAACGTGTTTACTTGGTTCTTTTAACTTTAAAATGCAATTTTTGAATGTCCAGAAAAAATAGCGTACATAATGGCTGTCTTTCTATATTGTGCATACTCAAATTCTCGGATGCATGCTGGGAATTTTAGGAATCTTACAATGAAAAAGGGAATTCAACATTTTATGAAAAAGAACATTACGTAATTCTAAAACTGATTTGTTACATTATATTGAATACATTTTGTAGGCTTTGACAATCAATGCTTTGACATGGTCCATTTTGAACTTGAAGTTGCAAAAACTTAAAAAGAATCGAAATCACAGTTTACAAATATTTTTTTACGTATTATGTAGGTATTATGACTTTAAAAAAAAAATCATGAAAATGTAGTCCATTATGTGCCATTACTATTAGGCACACAACACAATTTTAAGTTTTTAACATTACCAAAGTAAAGGACCATATTATAAGCATATAAAAAAATCAAATAATATGTATTTGCACATTATTTGCACTGACTTTATCATAATCCAGAGAAATTTGCTAATAAAAAGGGAAATTTTACACCCGCTATACAGAGAAATTCGGCCAGTCCATCTGGCAACACTGCATAAAAACAGGTGGTGGTGTGGCTGGCTCCTGTCAATGTCACTGCCTTGACACTTTGGTCACTATCACGTAGCTATCACTTACACATTTATTTTATAATTTAAAATTGAATATTTATTACTTTAAAGTATTCGAAGTGTTGCTCAGAAGAATCCTTGATGACGAAGAAGTCCAGAGATTTAACAGGTGTCAATGGGATTTGTGAAGGTGATTCCCAGACAAAATCAAAACATCTTGTCTACAGTGAGAGTAATCCTTGTGCTACAGGTTGCCTAGGATTCATTACAGGTATGTAGGTACTTACCTACTGATTCTAATTAGGAACATATTGATATTTTTTCTTTATTTAAGCACTGCCCTTTGGCGAAACACCCTATGAAGTTTGATGTTTTTTTAAGTCCCGATTCCTATTCAGATTTAAGGTTAGGAATATTCAGGAAATTACCTTTTTGCACTGATGCTGAACAGTGAAATCTGCAGTGTGCACAGATCATCGGTCAGTCATCAGATCAGTCAGTGAACAGTTGTCAGTGCAAAAAGCAGTTCCGCCTTGGATTAAGGATCTTTGGTTCCGCTATTCACTTGGCCCTCAATACGGGAAACGGCACTAACAACAGAAAGTTTACATCGACACTGAACACTAAACACCGAAAACTGACATTGGAGAGCAGCTCGGTGGAATAGCTATTGACAAATATAACTAGGTATGAATCGCTGTTCGCTCCGACGTTGGACACTACGTACTTCCTTACAGAATATTTTTAGTTGGCTACCTAAGACCATCGTCCCATATTTAAGAACGTCGTTTGTGCCAATTGTTACCAAATGGAGCCAGGGTAGGTCAAATATGGGGAGGGTGGTTAACCATAACCCCTCACTATTTTTGTACCCACCTTATGAATTGTGGTCCACCACAGAAATAGAACATAGATTTCCAACAACTCATTCGAGCTAGGTAATTGCCAACGTGAAACTGATTGTTTTTTTGCATTGTTGGTATGAATAGCAATTTGACCCATTTGCACTTGATGAAAGTGAAACCTTTCTGTTGTCGGTGCCATTTCCCGTCAATATGTTGGGTGCGAATAGCCGATGTGTGTTGCGGGGACGAGCAGTGGTTTTTCGGTGTGACTAAGCACTTTACAAGCAAATTTTATATTGTAAATCAAAACAAACCCCCCCCTCTCTCTCTCCTGTAATGAAACACTATCATTATTTTTAATTAAGGTAAATAAAAACACTACAAATAAAGTTCCTATGCTCCTGACTCTAATTATGTAATATTTTTGTTTCAGTGCTTCGATCGCAAACATGAAGACAGCGTTGCTGCCTGTCTTGGCTGGAGTGGTCATCTTGAGAGTATTATACACTCTCTTAAAGAAACGTTCTGAATACGATAAATACAGCGATAAATGTGTTAAAAAGCTGACTAAACCCTCTGACGGTTACCGAGAACATTGCTATTACCAAGAATCCCTTTCATACCCCAGCTATGATGAACTATTATCACTCGGTTCTTCCCCACCCAGATCAAGTTACAGTTATCCCCAACCTCCTTCGACCTCCACTGCAAAACCCGTGAGCAGCTCTTCAAACATAAATCCACCTCGACCAAACCATGTAGCAGTGAGTCAAGTTAAGGGGTCCATTCACAATCCTGTCGCTCCACCCAGATCAAGTTACAGTTATCCCCAACCTCCTTCGACCTCCACTGCAAAACCCGTGAGCAGCTCTTCAAACATAAATCCACCTCGACCAAACCATGTAGCAGTGAGTCAAGTTAAGGGGTCCATTCACAATCCTGTCGCTCCACCCAGATCAAGTTACAGTTATCCCCAACCTCCTTCGACCTCCACTGCAAAACCCGTGAGCAGCTCTTCAAACATAAATCCACCTCGACCAAACCATGTAGCAGTGAGTCAAGTTACTGCAACGGAGTACACTCACAAACCTGTCGCTCCTCCCAGAAATAGTCTGAAAGGCTCGACAACTCAGCCCTCTATGAATCTTTTGAAAACGCTAGAGATGAAGCAACATCCAGTGGCTCAAACTAATCATGTGATTTTGAAGACAGCAAAGGTTTCGGTGCCGAAAGAATCTGCGAGTGTTGTCAGCAAGATAGAAAATGATGTTGGTGATATCAAGAAGAGCAGGAAAAATAAACAGAGAAATAGAAGAAAGAAGAATAAAAATAGTGAGTTGACATAGGTACAAATTGTCCCTTGTTCGTAGCCCTTTCTGCTGCAGTAGGAAGGCATGCTTATCACCGCAAACATAGAGCATTTTCCTAATTATTGAAACTGGACAAAATCAGAATGCAAATTAGTCTCTATCGTCTCATTTTTTGTCCCTTTCTACCGCAGGAGGGAAGTGTGTTCAGTTCCTCATAATGCGAGCTTGTGGCCCATACACGGTCAATCTTGCATGACAAACTTACTTGACAAGCCCGGCATGACGGCATGACAAACCTGAACAACGCCCACACACGTTCAATTTAGGTTTGACAGTTCAGACCTTTGGGGTCATGCGCACTTTATTGCGCAACTTCCAAACAACTACAAAACAGCAAAACAGCTGAGTGAGCTGAAAGGTCACGTGCTCCGGCTCTGCATGCTGATTGGCTATTTATGTTCAAGCAAGATTGATGACTCCACACACGTCAAACTTGCTTGTCGTCTTGCATGAGCATGAAGCTCGATTTCAGTTTCTGTTGGAACTCCTTCAAGCCAAATTCCAGGCTTGACAAGCCATCAAATCTGCTCCACACACGATCAAATTAGCATGTCATGCCGGGCTTGTCATGCAAGTCGTCAAATAAGATTGACCGTGTGTGGGGCACTTTAGAATGAAAAGGTTCTTAACACACAAATCGTATGAAGATAGAACCTTGCCATTCTTAGGCTGCGTTTCACCAAGATTCTAACCCGGGTTTGGAATCTTGGTGAAACCTAAACCAGGTTTACCGCCTCTAACCCGGGTTTAGAATCTTGGTGAAACGCAGCCTAAGACATCATTAGACTTTTCTCTTTGTTCATCAAATTGTTCATTGTGGTTTAATCTTATTTGTTTCAGATACCACTTCCATGGCTGTAACTGTAAGTAAATATCCTCTCGTACAGAGTTTAAAAAGACATCAACCACTGGGCTGGGGGCCGATCGATTACTCCCTCGAAGTTGAATTTGTTGAACTAGGTCCCAGGAATGCTACTTTTAATTCCATTAAACAGCAAATGGGTAATATCGAACCAGTGGAGATGTATCGCATTCAAAATCCTTTTCTCTGGGCTTGCTATCAACTCAAAAAAGAAGAATGTCAAAGTCGCTGCGGATCGATTGAAGAGCTCGATCTGTGGCATGCAACGGGCGAAGACAACGTCGATTCAATTGCAAGTGGCAATCTGGACTGGCGGCGTACAAAGCGTGACAAATTTGGCCGAGGAGTCAGCTTCTCGAATGATCCTGATTACGCAAACAGGTTTTGCAATCGTAATTCCGGTGAAAGACGTGCCTTAATTTTTGCAAAGGTCATTGTTGGTAAACTAAGTAAAGGCTATCAGAGCATGAAATTACCCGAGAAGAACACCGACACGACCTTTGGCAATAATCATCATGTTTATGTTAAATATGCAGATAATGAATTTTATCCTTCATATGTAGCGTATTATGACAACTTCGAATGAATGTGAACGATCCAATGTGGGGTTAAAAACTTGATTTGAACATTTGAACATATACTTTGATTTTTAGTTACTTTTTTTCAATTTAATTTTGCATGTGTATTTAGAGGTTGACTCATTCGCCAATAATCTGCTTATTACTTTTTATACCTTTTTTGGTGCCAATAATTAAGCCGCTTTCAAACCATTCCTATTACCTCAACACTGTATTACGTGAATTTAAACTTCAAAAAAAGCACTTGGAAAAATCACCTGCGTCCCGTTACCTTACAGAGGCCTCTAATACAACCAGTGGTTAAGCTGGAGCGGACGCGTCCCCTCGCTCTTTTTTCAATGTGGCTGTCTTTCCACTGTATTTGTGGAGATAAAAATTGGCTTAAAATTGTGTACAAATTGCGTAAAAAGCACCAAATTCATTCCTGAAATTCCCATTTTTCCTGAGGCTATGCGCTCCAGACCCACATGGTGCTGGGGGCTATACCCAGACCCCCCCCCCCCCCCCTAGTTTTATAAGCATAATGTGTTTTCCTTAACAATCGTTGGGGGTCCACCACTCCCTTAATTTACAAATTAGCCACTGAATATCTCTACTGAGACTTGTTTGATCAATATCAATTGAGCCAAATTTGTATACATTTGCCAGAGTAGAGATGTAAATCGGTAATATTACGGTAATATTACCAAGCAATTTTACGGTAATATTACCGTTTCTTTTTTTTTTGCTGGAGTACCTAGGTACATTTTGTATTTTAAACTGGATCTTATAAAGTTAACACATCAAATATTGGTGGTTACTGGTCATCCATCATCATTGAATCTTTTCCAATACAGAAGAGACTTAGTCAAATTATCTTATGAAAGACCATGGAATTTCGTATTAGTCGTATGTACACTCATAATAGGCAGAGAAGTAGCTCGTAAATGAACCACCATCGTTTTGTATCCGAAACTCACATTTTTTTCCAATATTACCAATTTTACCAGATTTTGGTAATATTACCGGTAATATTCCCGGTAATATTACCATTTTTTAAATTACCGGTAATTTTACATCTCTATGCCAGAGTGGTTATTTTGTTTGTTAAATTAATTATTTTTATTTAATTATTAAAAGCAATTTCCAGAATTTTGAAAGACTTTGACAGTTAAGAGCACTTTAAGTCTGCAATTTTGTTAATTTTTCTTCTTGTTTTTCTATTGTTTGTAGTACCTACACGAAAGTATTTATGTGAGAAGTTTTCAATTGGTGCTGTATTAGTAACTTAGCTATACTAGAGCAAGACTTTCATAATGTGGTTGTTATTTATGGCCTATTGGCTATTCGTGTACTCTTTATTTTTTGTGTACGTTTTAGAATTGTTTGCTTTTCTGCTTTTGTAACATTATGATTTTATTTAAATAAAATTTTATATTATATTAGATAAAAACTAGATAGGTATGTTCATTTCCGTGTGATTGTTATTTTTTGTGTTTAAATAAACTTAGGACATGCCTACTTTGCTCAATTTGCCAATTTGGATTTGGTCACTTAGCTCCTCTCCTTGTAATCACTGTAATACACATTTCAATATTTTTGATGATAAGAAAGTTTTTAATTATATTTAAAAAAATTGTACACTTTTTATTATTTTCCATTTTGATTATAATATTTTTTTCAAATATTACATGTTTTCCCTTGCTGGTCTCCTCCAAGTGAGTAAATAATAACTCATTATTTGTATGTGATCAATTCAATAAATCAATCGTGCTATGAAAACATAAATGTAGTTTGGTGAAAAAGAAAATTCCTCAAAAAACCTTTATGGCCACTTTATTCCTATTATGACCACTCGTAAAATTTCACTATCTTGCTCCCAAAAAAATTGAAAATAGGACACTAATCCTGTCTTTTAGTGTATTCAACTTCAAATAATGTATAGGTTGCGTCATTTTGTATCCTTTCCAGTCAAAAAATTTGGTATTTTTGCACATAACAATTATTTTCTTTGTTGCGATTTGAAATTCGCTCTTTTCCTTCAATTGACCAATGTAGGTGGGCGTTGCTATATGAAAGACAAAAGTATTACCATGGTAACTCCAGGGTTGTTAGAAAAAACAATTTTTCATTCAAACAAATGAAATTTAGAAAGATCAAAGAAATAGCTCACACGTGTTTAATCTAGTTTAATTTATCACTTGAAATAGTACAATCAATATATTTAAATCATATAAATCATGTTTGATGATTTGCTGGACAATTATTACAGATGCTACAACGAAACAAATTAAATTTTGCCAGGTATGTTGCCAAAGCGTTTTACTTTTTAATGGCGTCTGTCAATGGATAGTTTCGTCAACTTAAAAAGGCCCTTCCTCTCTTATGAGAAGTTAATTAAGACTGAACAATATTCAAGTAGATAGCTTAAAGCAATACTATTATTAACGGCAATTTGTTGATTGTAAAACTGTTAAATTCTGTACGAATTCAACATTATTCTAATAATATCATGTGTTCAATTTGTTTGTGACCAAACATTGACTTTTGTTTTATGACGTCGTAGTTTGGTCAGATCTACATTGGTCAATTGAGGCTGTGACGATGTAATGACGTCATGACGTCAAATAATTTTATGGGCATACTTGAACAACTCCTACAAAAAGTCACCTCTGAAAAGAAAAGTGTAATATTAACGGGAGACCTAAATATAGATACAGCCCACAAATCAAACGATTGCGACAACCTAAAGAATTTAATAACGGCATACGGAATGAAATTAACAATTAGAGAATCAACCAGAATTGATTTAAGATTCCATACAGAAAAAACCATCGATAACATTGCGACAAATCTCCCTAAAAACCTTTACAGCACGGAAGTGACAGAAAACAATCTATCTGATCACAAAGCGCAATTCATTTCAATAAAAGTAAATACAAAAATCTATCCCCCAAACAAAAGAATTAAAACCAGAAAATTAAATGAAGAAAACACAACAATTTTTATCGACATGCTAGACAAAATATCCTGGAACGAAATTTATAGTACGGTTGATCCAAATGAAAAATATAATAAGTTCGAAGCAATGTTAACAAGTACTTTTGACCAATGTTTTCCAATAAAAGATGTAAAAATAAATCATAAATTTATAAAACAAGAATGGATAACATCGGGAATCAGAACATCGGCAAAAAATTTAAAATGCTTATATGACTTACTCATTCACTACAAATCGGAAACGATAAAAAAACAATACAAATCTTACAAAAAAATATACAAAAAAACAGTTAGGGCTGCAAAAAGGAAAACAATAAATAAAAAGATTACTGAGAGAACAGGAAGTGACAGAACGAAGGTGATATGGGAAATAGTTAAAAAACATACAAATAATACAAAAATTAAAGGAACAAAAAACTTGATTCTGAAAAAAGACAACCTGACTGTAACGGATCCAGAGAAAGTAGCTAATATTATAAATGAAGATTTTGCAACCATTGGCCAAAAAATTGCCTCGTCAATGACCCCGAGGTCAAATGAATTCTATACTCACTTAGTAAAAGCAAAGAAACCAATTAACTCCTTTTTTATGGACAGCACGTCAGAAACAGAGATAATATATATTGCTGGAAAGCTTAAAAACAAAAAATCGGCTGGAATAGACAATATACCCACTTGCATCCTTAAAAAAGTTATCATAAAGCTGGCCAAAACATTAGCACATATTTTCAACGAATGCATCAATCAAGGAACTTTCCCAGAGCGATTAAAAATTGCCAAAATTATACCAATATTTAAAAAGGGAGACAAGAAGCTTACAGAAAACTATAGACCCATATCACTCCTACCTTCAGTGTCAAAAATATTTGAAAAAATTATTCACATAAGAATGACATCATACTTTGAAAGAGAACAGCTTCTTTCGGACAGCCAAAATGGATTCAGAAAAAACCGGTCAACAAACACTACAATCGACCAATTCATTCAAAACACTGTACAGGGACTAGAGCGAAAGGACCAAACACTTGGAGTCTTTTGTGATCTATCGAAGGCTTTCGATAGTGTCAATCATTCAATAATGTTAGCCAAACTAGAGTACTATGGAATTAGAGGATCTGCATTACAGCTACTAAAATCATACACTGAAAATAGAGTACAAAAAGTCGAATTAACATATATAAATGAAAATAATATTGAATTAAAACTTCTGTCAAATGCACAATCTATAACTAGTGGAGTTCCACAGGGATCCATACTTGGACCACTACTATTTATCATATATATAAACGACTTTCCACAAACAGTGAGCCCTTCTGAAATATATGCTGATGACACAAATATCACAATAACGGGAAAAACAAAACAAACCCTTGAACAAAATGCACAAAATACACTAGCAAAGGCAACAACATGGTTTGGAGACAATTACTTGCAAATTCAAGAGGAAAAAACAAATTTCATTCATTTCAAACTAAAAAATAATATTAACTCCAGCCCACTAAAAATAAATATGCCAAAAAATAACTATGTAAGCGAATTAAAAGAAGTAGAAGAAACAAAATTCCTGGGGATAATCATTGATAAAAATCTTAACTGGAAGAGTCATTGTAAACAACTTCAAAAGAAACTCCACTCGTCTTACTTCTCCTTAAAAACTATAATCGATCTGACTAACACCAACGTAGCCAAATTAGTATATTATGCAAATATAGAATCCCATCTAAGATACGGCATACAGTTTTGGGGAAACTCCACTGAGGCGCACAAAATATTTACGTTGCAGAGAAAAGCTATTCGAGTTCTTTTTGGTTTAAAATACAAAAATAATTCTTTTATCAAACCAGATTGTAAAAAACATTTCATCAAACATCAAATATTAACCTTGCCTTGCTTATTTATTTGGGAATCAATAATATCAATAATGTTTATAAAAAATAAAGATGAACTAGTACAAAACAGAGACTTACACAACCACAACACTAGACAATGCAACAACATACACGTAGAGTCACTCAGAACAAATTGTACTCAAAACAATTCCATGTACATAAAAACTAAATTATTTAATGCCTTGCCCAAGGAAATAAGAGAAATTAGTAAATACGAACTATTTAAGAATAAACTAAGACAATTATTAATAGAAAAAGCATATTACTCAATAGACGAATTCTTGAATGATTAATGTATAGTAAACTAGGAAATCGATATTTTTATTTTTTATTTTAAGAATGTTTTAAATTCCCAATATTAGAATCTAAGTACATGTATAATAAAAAAATGTACTTAGAAATAGACTTTCCTTAATACCCTTATAAAGAGAGAATTAACTCTCAAGGGTCATGTTTTAAACAGACAAATGTATCTACCTACATATTGTATTGTAAAAACAAATTGGAAATAAACTGAAACTGAAACATGTGCAACACAACCGGTAAATCTATTGGCCGATAGAGTATGTGTGACGTCAGATGCGGGTTTGGAGTCTAGTATCACGTGCTTTGTGAGACTCGACCATTCATAACCTGCTGAGTGCTGATAGCGCAGCTGGCTGTCAATGTCATTGCCGAACTTGTTGCTGTTCTGTTCACAGTTCTTCTAATCTATCTATCTATCTAGGTAAAACAGGATTCTACTTCTTTCCAGTTGTGATTGGTAAGAATAATAAATATTACTAATAGTAGAAGAAGTTGATATCAACATTCAGTAAAATCATTGTGCAACATAATGTTATTTTCACTTGTTGACCCGCAATAACAGACGACAGGTCGATAGTGAATCCCAGAGTGACTCAGTCAGATGCCAAAGCTCTTATTCCTTTCACAGAGTAATTTGCTCCGAACTTATTAAACAAAATTAGGTAGGTAGGTTAATTAAGGTGTGTAGTCAATCAAATGTTGAGGCAATCAAATAATTGACTCCAAATTATTGTTGTAGTAGAAAACAGGCGCGTAGGAAAGGTGGGGGGGATTATCCCCCCCCCCCCCCCACTCGAGCAGGCTGACCCCCCCCATTCACCATAAAAAATTACGTTTAATGTCCAAAAATCAATTAAAAATTGTTTCAATTTAAAAAAAACGCCCTGCGGGGCAACAATAAGAGGGTTTTTTGCTTCAGTTTGTGCATTTTAAAGCCCCAGAATCACTTTAAACTGGTTTAAATTCTAAAAAACGCCCTGCGGGGCTAAGACTGGGGGGCTTCACCCCCCAGACCCCCTTTTCAGGTGTCACAATCCCCCCCCCCCCCCATGATAAAAGTAGTTCCTATGCGCCTGTTAGAAAAGGTAGTGTATACTTTGCAAAATTATTCGAAACGTACTCTGTGCCAGGTTGTGCCATGTATTTTTTCTCTGAGTTGAGGTAAATAAAAGTCTTTAATTGTTGGAAAAGAAACGCTTTACCGCAAATAACACTATCTTTTTCCAAGAGCAGCAAAGAGTCAGCACGAAATTTAACGTTTCATATCCCGCTCATGACTATAATACTATGCTGGTTAACCAAAAGACTGTACAGTCTGTCTTGTGACACCATACTGATACTCTCCTATTTCATTCATTTGCAGTAGGAGGATTAAAATACAAAACAACGATTACAGCCGAACATGCCCAGTCTTGTGAGTTCCGTCCTAAGCAGCAACGTGCCTCCGAATTGGAGTCATGTGAGCTCAGCCGAATTGAAATTGATCCAAATTACATCTGGTCCCGAATTTCAACAAGTCCAATCAGCTATTAAAGGAAATCTGGTAATTCGACGAATTATGCGCGTGCAGAATCCTTATCTCTGGGGCTGCTATCTCCTGAAGAAAGAAGAGTGTCAGAAACGATACCCGTCTCTTTGTGAAATGGACATGTGGCACATGACATCCCAGGACAGTGCCAATTCCATCGCAGAAGAAAACTTCGACTGGCGTCGGGCTAAGCGATGCAAGTTCGGCGACGGCGTCAGTTTCACTCCTGATTCTCGATATGCGAGTAAACAAAGCACTCTAGACGGTGCTCTAATCCTGTGCAAAGTTCTTGTTGGAAAAGAGCTGGCAGTAGGAGGTGGCCATACTTGGGCCAACATAAAGATTCCTCAAGGAGGAGTAGACACGACAACCGGCAATTCTCGTAAAGTCTTTGTGAAGTATTGCGATCACGAGTTTTATCCTGCGTACATTGTCAACTACGAAGCTGAAAGTCCAGCGGTAGCGGTGGAGAGTAATGCTGCTCAGTTGGAGCGCTTGATGGAGTTATGGACCCGCCTAAATATAAGGCAGTAAAATGTTATCTCTATGTTATCTAATGTTATCTCTAAGAGAGCATAAAATGTGTAATTTCTAATTGTCGAGTCTATTTTTATTGGTCTGATATTCTAAAACCATTTTTACTTCTCAAGTGTGTTGCTTTGCTTAGTACCTAAATATTTCTTAACAAGATTTCATTATTTTTATTTTTTAGCAGCGAGTGCTTGGTGAGTACACCCAAGCAAGATGATGTAACATTTTGTAATTTAAACAAATCAAAAAAATGAAGGCCTTGAATATATTATGAATGATGAATAAACTTTTCTTGTACAATTTGGGTTAATTTAGTTAAAATGATATCGTTTACTTCATCATTATCCAACTCCAAAATTCCCGTACTGCTCATCATTTCAATTACATAGATAATCTTATGCAGAGTAAGGAGAAAAATTGTGTTATTTTTGCCTACCCCTTTATTTTCTCAAAATACCGATCTTGAACGATTTTAGTTTTGTTGTGATGATTATAGGGCACTAGCCAAACTATCTCCCGCTAGGGTGCTGCCATCGGTTTTGTGACAAGTGTGAAGTAAGCTGTTCGTGCCACTCAGAATTAAAACTCGCGAAACTTTATTTTGACATGCGTAAGAAGATGTACTCACTGTTTAGATACATAAATTTTTTACTCTAGTATAATTAAATGTGTAAAAATAAGAAGATAGTGCAATATCTAAAGCAAATTCTATTTCAATCTGAAGCGACACCCTCTCAATTGTTTTAATTGGAAGTTACAAAATTCCATTAAGCAGTGAGTCATTTCAAGAGAGCACTGGAAACAAAAATAATTCTGTGATCTGTCATTATATGATCAAAATATCATTATTACACTATCATTTCTAATAATTATCCACTATTTCTTTAAATAACCAAATATCAACATTAATTCTTATAATATAACATAAAAATACGGACTGTGGCGTAAGAAATGCGTTGATTTGAAAAGCACAGCCTCGACGCTAGCGCCAAAGTGGCCGATCCCGTCGTCCTAGCTTGGCATCGCCCCATTGATGATAATGTATTCTTACGAACTTAAAACTAACATAAATCTCACATGCATAATGTTTGTAGTTTTGAATTTTCGCTCGTTCCGTTCCGACCACTTCCGGTTATGAAGAAAAGGCTGTGAACAGAAGTTTTGATAGACCTTGGTTATGGCGCGAATTTTAATTTATTGACAGTTCTCTGTAATTTCCCAGCTTACCTGTTGGCTCTTTGTAACTAACAAAGTAGCTATGCATTTTGGATTTTACGTAAATTAAAAGGGGACGTGTATCTGAATTATTCTTCCAAATGATATAAGTTTTCTAACATTTTGGCAGTTTTGGTTATATAACTTGATTAGAGGTCACGAGGTGCTATTTTGGTTGGAATTCTAATGTGTTCTTCTCTAGTGACTTACTAGCCTACTTTCTTCATTATATTAAAATGTGTTATGAATCATGCGTTTTTAGTACGTGACAGTAATGAATATGAGTCGTAAAATAATTAAAGTTTGCAACTCTTTCATTCAGTAGTTTTTTTATAGCTCGTTGAAGGCTGAGTTCATCTAGTAGACACTAATGTGAGGTTAGGTTGCAATGATGCAGACAAAAATGTGGCCTGTTCGTAGATTGTTAAAATATGCTTTAGTGACAGGTGGAGCAATTGGTACAGTTGCATCATTCAGGGCTAATCAATATAACATTGATTCAATTGGAGTGGTGAGACTTGCTCGGGCTGCTACTTCGGTACGTTCTACCTATACCTTACTTGTGCTTTGTCACTGTCAGTAATTGACTGTTCTTATTTTTTTATTGTATTATTCTAGGTATTTGGCATTGCCTTTCTTTACAAAACGCAGCTGTATAATAAAACATTGGATCCTGAATCAACGGAATATTTAGAATTGAAATCATCGGTAAGAGTATTGTATTGTTATGTATTGTATTTATTATCTTCCCATGGATCAGTACCAGTGGTCGAATTAGAAGTCAGTCCATGGGGGGATGGTGTATTGGCAGGATTTCTGCCCGGGGGGGGGGGGGGGGGGGGAAGTGAAGGAACAATACTTGCCAAGCGGAAAGGGGGGCGTGGAGGGCGGGCCCCCCGTGTTGCCCTGCAGGGCGTTTTTTGTTTTTTTGATACTTTGAAATAAATTTTGAGACGTTCTGAGATGTAGTTATTTTGATTTTCAACGGGGAATGCTCTACAAACCTTGCCCCGCAGGGCGTTTTTTGGTTTTTTGACACTTTGAAATCAATTTTGAGACGTTCGGAAGTGTATTTTTAATCTCTCATGGGGGGATGGTGAAGTGGACAAATTAGCCATGGGGGGATGGAAACATCAATATATTCTCCATGGGGGGATGCCATCCCCCCGCATCCCCCCCCAATTCGACCACTGATCAGTACATAATACAGATATGGGCATCGTCAGAATTATTTACAACTTGTTACATTTAAAGTGAACTAATGTAATTTCTACTTAAATATAAATTTATTACATCTTAGATTCACAAGAAAGCTGCGGTAAAGCTGTTGGAATTATGTTGTTCGAACAGAGGAGTATACATCAAGGTCGGCCAGCACATTGGCGCTCTCGAATATATTCTTCCCCATGAGTATGTGGACACAATGAAAGTTCTCCACAGTCACGCACCTACGTCCAAGCTACATGAACTGTATCAAGTGCTGCGAGAAGATCTCAAGCAAGATGTAAGCAATTCATGAATATTGACTATATTCCTAATTCAGTTCTACCGGGTGGCGCAAAAAAAAATCACCCTGATTGAGAGGTCATTATATCGAAACTATTATATAGGATTCTGAAATTTGTACGCATATTAGAAAGCATACCAAAATTTAATATGTGCAAGTTTCAAAAACATTGCTATTGTAGGAAAAATGTTACAGCTATTCAAATTTGGTTGTCAAAAAATTGATTATACGGAGCTCAAATAGCGCGTGTCCAGAAAACTTCAAATGGCCGGGACGCTGTTTCTTCAAAACTACGTACGATATCAGGCTGAAAATTTCAAATTATATTGCAAATATATTAAGATCGATTGTGTAAAGATTTCAATGAATTTGAATAAATGGAACGGAATTTGTAAAATTTTGAAGTTGAGCGTAAAATCTGAATAATATGTAGATTATTTCTAGGTAGGTACACATGTTATAAAAGTGATTTTTTCCCACTATTCTCTTTTCAAGCTCAACTTCAAGATTCCATAAATTTCGTTCCATACATTCAAATTGATTGAAATTTTTACACAATCGATCTTAATATATTTTCAATAAATAAATAAATATCGCGACCCTGCTTCCAACTACTGTCGGGTCAGGGGGTGGGATGATTCCACCAATGTTCTAGGGCACTTGTGTTCTCAGAGCCGACTTGCCAAGTCCGACCCTCCACACTTCTTCGATCACTTCTTCCACTTCTTCAGTCTCCTCTCTTTCCACCAGTTCCCTCCATCTCTCTCTGTCTTCCCACCACTTCTCTGTTGTCATTACCTATTCAATTTGAAATTTTCAGCTTGATCTGGTACGTAGTTTTGAAGAAACAGCGTCCCGGCCATTGGAAGTTTTCTGGACGTGCGCTATTTGAGCTCCGTATAATCAAGTTTTTGACAACCAAATTTGAACAGCTGTAACTTTTTTCCTACAATAGTAATGTTTTTGAAACTGGCATATATCAAATTTTTGTATGTTTTCTAATATGTGTACAAATTTCAGAATCCTATATTAGGTTAGTATATATAATAGTTTCGAGTGATCTCTCAATCAGGGTGATTTTTTTTGCGCCACCCGGTATATACCTATCAGCTGTCACATTATTCAGAGACCGTACAAGAATGTGTTTTAATCCTGGTGAAATATACATGAAAAGCTCTTATAAACGCAGCTATCATATCAGCTGGATTGCTGACTGATTTGTCAATGTAGAGAAAACTCAATTTTGTTTTCTTGATTTAAAATGAGTTTAATTTGTAAGGAGTCAAAGAATTTGAATGGTAGTGAATGAATGATGAAATCGATTCATAGAAAAGTACTGGGGTGGCGGTGGAGCCAGACCCCCCTAAATGTGTCAACTAATCATACAAACATTTAACAAATTTGGAATGTCAAAATTTTGATATTCACAATTTGTTGAGGGTTACGGACCCGGGACCGAAGATAATACAATTCCTTAGCCCTGATTGCATAAAAAAAAGTTTTAGCGTCATCCACCAAACCTCGGTAGAGATCTAGTGCCGGTAAGGCCGTCATAGCACCAATCACATGACCTAAAAAGTAAAATTAAAATGTATATTAAATTAGGGCTAGGGCGGACGCTACCGCGGACCGTCTTACTTCGGTGTTTGCGTGAAAAATCACAATGTTAAGTATAATGATCCTGCTTACAGTACTACCTACCTACAACAAAGTTATTTTTCCAAGTCCCTACTCAACAAACTTTTTGGGAAAAGAAAGATAAAATCTGCATTCACATAAGCGCGGAAAGCGTTTTGCGCTTTTTTTTCTAAATTAACTAGGGGTGTTCAACAATTATTTTATTTAAATCGATTAATAATTCGATTTTCGTAATTTAAATCGATTAAATAATCGAATTAAATCGTTTTGATATATAACTATGTCATCATGTTCAGGATGGTCATCATCATATCATCTTTTACGGCATTATTGAGTGAGCGAAGCGAGCGTCTCCTTTTGGCTCTTTTGGCACGGACCTCTGATTTTTTTTTTTGTCTTTTGTCTGCTTGTATACAGGTCACACCGTTTATTCGATCGAGCTGAAATTTTGCACACATGTCCATACCAAATATGAGATTTGCAGACCCTAATTTTTTTGAAATCCCCTGATTGGTTCAAATTTTAAAAAATGTATCTTTCGATTGGTTGGTCCAATCATTTTGAAATTTAGCAAAGTCATTGCTACCAACATTGTACCCAATCATAATAAATTTCAGCCAAATCCTCCCATTGGTTCAAATTTGAAACTATTTTTCCGGTGATTTTTGTAATTTAAACTAGAACCGATTGACCGACTAACTTAAAATTTCGCATGGTCATTGGTGCCAACATTTAAAGTATTTTTGCCAATTTTCAGTCTAATCTGTAGTTATTTTCAAAAGTTTTTGTCATTTTAGGGACATTTTATTCCATAATCTTGAAATATTTACTACATTTTCATCCCGGCCTTCTTTAAGCTTTGCTTCAAGGCCTGTAGAGCAGCCAAGCGGTCCACAATTTACAGTAAAACTAGCGCATATCAAATCGGATGCAGTACGAAGACCAAATATTCCAATTGGTTTAAGTAGAAATAATATCTTCTGATTGGTCGACAATCAAAATGTTCCGAGTAAGTTCAAATTTTGCATGGTGATCAATACCAACATAATCTAAAATTTTACACATGTTAAGCCCAATCAGTCAAGTATTAATTGTTATTTTACGAGTCATTTTATGGGTTGTCAAAAGCTGGAAAAAGTATGTAGGAAAGTCACGACACAATGGATCTGATATTCATCCAGAGTGTTTATATGGAGAATGGAAAGTTGAAGAGAAAATCGTCTGGTGCCGTGTCGTTTATCGTGACTGGGAATGTTGCATGTTCTGTGCTCGCTCATCAACGCGTTACTCAGAGCGTTTTCCTAGTTAACCTCAACAATGAAATGTGTCCGGGAAGTCATTCATTTTTAATTCAAAGACGCTGTAAAGTGCCGAATTCATTCATCATTCAATCATCACTTGGTAATGCGAATGAGATATAGACACTGAAACTTGGGAAAATACACACAAACATGAATTTATCACTCAAATATTACGAACACAAAGAAAAATTTTGACAGAATGAAGCCAGCCATTTTAGATGTTGGTAAGTGCAACCATTTTCAAGGCAGCAAATTCAAATTGATAATTCGATTATTTTTTCTAACATCGATTAATCGTTTTTAGTGTCATAATTGATTAATCGATTCGATTAAATCGTAATCGTGAACACCCCTAAAATTAACCAATCACAAGTCATCTGCGAGCTGTTTTTGAACTTGTGATTGGTTTAGAGAAAAAACTCATAAGGCTTTTATGTACCTAAACGGCTCTTTAATGTCTGAGAATTAGTAAAAAAAAAAAATACCTAAAACAGTCTCCCCTTTCAGACAATAGTGTCTAATGTTTTGTTTCTCTTCAGCCCCGAGAGATCTTCGCAACATTTGATGAGGAGCCACTCGGAACTGCATCTCTGGCTCAAGTCCACAAAGCTACACTCAAAGATGGCACCACGGTAGCTGTAAAAGTCCAACATCCCTATGTTCTTGGGAACTCCGTGGTGGATATGAAGACTATGGAAGTACTAGCGAAACTTATTTCATGGACTTTTCCAGATTTTAAGTTTGATTGGTTGGTCGATTTGACTAAACAGAATATACCTATCGAGTTAGACTTCACTAACGAAGGGAAGAATGCAGAGAAAATAGGAGAAATATTTAAAAGTACGTCCTGGTTGAAAATTCCGTGCGTTTATTGGGATCTGACAACTCGGAGAGTACTGACGATGGAGTATTTAGAAGGAGGTCAAGTCAATGATCTTCAATACATCAAAGAGCACAAGATTGATCCTGTGGAGATATCAAAGAAGCTGGGACTACTTTATTCGGACATGATATTCACCCATGGGTTTGTGCACAGCGACCCACATCCGGGAAATATTCTTGTTCACAAGTCTCCGTCGGGCAAACTAGAAATCGTTCTTCTGGATCATGGATTATACGCGGTTAGTATATTTTTCTGAGCGAGACTATCGGTTTAGCTTTGAAACAACTTTATTTTAAACAATGTGGATGGTACATAACAATAAGCATCGCATGCTCCTTAGTCTGAAAATATCTAGTTAGTAAAATTCCCAGATGCGCAAGTACTGTTTAGCATGCTATTTATTACCTGAACAAATGTGTTAAGTTAGCGCTAGTGGACACAAATTTAATTTATAATTTCTAAACTCAAATTATCTTGAACCTTTAGATTAAATATTTTCGAAATTTTATGTAGGAATTAATTTTATATGCCTAGAAATCCTGAGATGCCCTTAAACGCTGTTAGTTTTAAGGTGCGTACCTAATTAATTTATGATACTGAGATCCACTAAATCTCCTTTAACAGAAAGCAGACGTGTGTGTTATTAGTGGTGATCCAGCGGATCACATACACCTTATAAGGATAGGCTGAATTATTGATCTCTAAAAATTTAATTATTTTGTATTCCATTCCATTGCAATTATTTACCTAATTGGATTGTCAATTAAATATAATGTAGAGATGACAAAGATGCAAGCTAAAGTGTGTACATCCCCTTGGCCCTTGCGTGCAATGATTCACCTTAATCTATTTTCATAATAAAGTAGACACATAGTTTGAAACTCCCATACTAGATTGAATATCCAAAAGAGCAAATACTAAGCATAAAAAGGTGCCTTCAAAATGCTTCTCTGTTTCACAGAATTTAAGCAACGAGTTCCGATGGGAATATTCAAAACTCTGGCTGAGCATTCTTGACAAGAACAAGGATGGAATCAAGGAACACAGCGAGAACTTGGGCGTCGGAGATCTGTATGCACTGTTCGCCTGCATGGTGACCGGCCGGATGTGGGACTCGATCATGTCCGGAGTGGAGAAGACGCAGTTCACTCCTCACGAGAAGGATGAGTTCCAGAGGGTGCTGCCGACGCTACTGGCGCAAATATCCGACGTCTTGGCCAGAGTCAACCCGCAGATGTTGTTGATATTTAAGACCAACGATTTGATGCGAGGAATCGAGCACACACTCAAAACTGAATCTAGGTAAGCTTTTTTTATAGGTTCTCCAGTCCCCCCCCCCCCTCTCTTTCTCACACTCACTTTCTTTCTCTCCTCTCTCTCTTTTTTCTCTGAACAGATAATTTAGATTAATAATAATAATCAGCCTTTCAAGAAGGGGGATCGCAAGAAATGCAGCAATTATAGGGGTGTGACCAGAGATGGGCAAAGATACTTGGAAAAAGTATCAAGATACTAGATACTGATACTCTTAAAATTTTCGAATAGATACTTGATAATTGATACTTGATACTTCATTAAATTTGAGTATCAATTGATACTAGTATCAAAGTATCAAAAGATACTTTGATACTAGTATCAAAGTATCAAAAGATACTTTGATACTATCAAAGTATCAAAAGATTCTTTGAGTATCAAAAGATACTTTCAAAAGTTTTTTTAAACGACCAATAGCAAGAAAGAATTTGGTCAGGTGAGGGAGGGGGAGATCAGTTCACAGCCGAAAGTGTTCTTGGACTTTGGTCATCATCAGTCAACAAAGAGTTAGGGGTTGGGTGAACAAAGGGTATGGGCGGAAGTGATTGCCAGAAAAAAATACCTGAGGTTCTAAACTGAAACATTTTTGTGCTAAAATCAAGTTTTTGAACATCTACATACAGGTTTTGAGAGAAATGTGCATTATAAAGTAGGTATCAAAAGTATCTTCAGTAAAAGATACTTGATACTTTTTTGAATATGAATTGATAATTGATACTGATACTGACTCTAAGAAAAGTATCAAGATAAAGATACTGATAGTATCAAGTATCAAAGATACTATCAAAGATACTTGTATCTTTGATAGTGCCCATCTCTGGGTGTGACATTACTATGCCAGTGTGCAAAGGTGTTTGAAAAAATAGTGGAGTGTAGATTGAAGAATTGCGTGGAAGATGGATTGAGAGAGGAGCAGTATGGATTTAGGAGAGGGCGATCTACAATTGACGCAATTTTCACTGTGCGTCAGATGATGGAGCATCAGTGGGAGAAGGGTCAAACTATGCATATGGCCTTCTTGGACTTGGAGAAGGCATATGATAGGTTGCCAAGGGAAAGAGTGTGGGAGTGTCTGGTAAAGAGAGGAATAGGCAAGGAGTTGGTTGAGCGGATCAAAAGTATGTACCGGAACAGTGTGAGTTGTGTGCAGTCGGGAGTGGGGAGATCGAAATGGTTTAATATTAGTGAAGGGCTTCGGCAAGGGAGTGTTCTATCACCAATGCTGTTCATCATAGTAATAGACGAGTTGCTGAAGAAAGTGGAGCCAAATGAGGGGGATGATACACGAACACTAATTTATGCGGATGATGTGGTGGTGTGGGGAGAAACTAGGGAGGAAGTGCAGTTAAAGATTGATAAGTGGAGTGAAGAGACAGAGAAGATGGGTTTGAGAATAAGCAAAGAGAAGAGTGAAGTAATGACAATGGAACGGAAGAAGATAAGACAAGGTCATGCCAGAATCAAGATGAGAGATGGATGGTTGAAGGAAGTAGAGGACTTTAAGTACCTGGAGAGCCTGCTCACCAACAAGGCAAAAGTAGATAGAGAAGTACAGGAAAGAAGAAGGAAAGCGGAGTGTTTCTATCAGGCAGTGAGGAAGTTGCTTTGGCATGAGAAGTTTCCAAAGGTGTGTAAAATGATAATGTATAACATGTATTTCCTGCCAATTCTAACATACGGGGCAGTGACGTGGTCAGCGGGAGGACAGGAAATGGATCAGCTTCAGGCAGCGGAGATGAAGTTCTTGAGGAGTGTGAAGGGAGTCACAAGAATGGACAAGATCCGAAGTAAGAAGATAAGAAGTGAGCTGGGGGTAGAGAGATTGGGGTTTAAATTGGGCAGAGAGAGGCTTCGGTGGTTTGGCCACATGAAGAGGATGGGAACAGGGCGAGTGCCACGGCGGGTGTTTGAGTTGGCTACTTCTAGACCACGTAGAGTAGGAAGACCAAGAGAGAGATGGATTGGAGTTATTAAGGACGATGTTTTGGAGAGAGGAGGAAGTTGGAGTCAGTTGGAGGCTGAAAGACAGTGGGAGGACAGAAGAAGGTGGAGGCAATTTGTGGAACAATTGGAAGTTGAGGAAGAAGAAGAAGACGAGGAGGAGATGCCAGGCGTGGCCAGCCGGTCTCCAGTAGTCCTGCGGCCCTAGTGTTGGTGGGAACACCCACCTCCTGACCCATTAAATTGGAACCAGCGGATAGATTATTATTTAATAATAATAATCTGTCCCTGGTTCCAACACAGCGTTGAAACCGGCTGGCTCATCATCCTTCTCAGTCTCTTCTTATTACACTTCCAATGTTCAACAAATCCCTTCCACCTTGCTCTGTCCTCCCACTGTCTCTCAGCCTCCAACTCCATCTTCCTCTTCTCTCCAGCACATCCTCATTGATCAGTCTATCCACTTCTCTCTCGGTCTCCCCACTCTCCGTGTTCCCACTGTAGACGTTTCAAACACCCACCTTGGAACTCTCGATTCCAATCCTCTTCATGTGGCCGAGCCACAGAGTGAGAGAAATATTACATAGAATAATAATAATAATAATGTAATTTATTGAGCACATAAAATAGGTACACAATTGGTCTGTATTCAACAATCGAGTCGTTGAACAGTAATACTAGATGAAATATTATTATGTAAATTTAGTTTTGAGACTTTAATTTTTCTACTATGTACCTACACTCAAACCAATTAAAAATGGTATTTGCACAAGGCGGATTGGCTGCTGGTCAGGCTCCTTAACAATCAATCCTTGTTATTATCAATGAAATCAGATCTCACCTACTAGAAAGAAGTTAGAAGTAGAATTAGAAGTCAGAAATATTTAATTTCTTCAATTTACTACATGTCTTGGCATATTGAAATTTTGAGTGTGGATGGACCTAGCCAATATTTTATCCAGGCCTGAAGAATTAGACTTATCGGTTGTCAAATAAATGTAAACAACATAATGTCAAATAGCCACTTAGAAATTTCTTCTGAAATATATAACTTACATAATATTCTAACTGTAATTTATTAATATCTTCTACAGAAGAGCATCGTTTCTGGTAATGTCTCGCTGCTGCATCAAGTCAGTGTACGGAGAACAACTGAGGCTGTGTCAGACGCGACTCTCTTGCCTTCGCATATCGCTGGCGGAGCGTTGGGCTCTCTTCAAGATCTCCCTCTACTACGCTTACTTGAGCTACCAGAACTTCTCCTTCCGAGCCACCGTCCACGGGCTGATGCATTCGTCATCGTGATCAATGTGCTGACACCACGCAATGCTTATCATACATAGTAGGTGAAATACTATCCGACTTGTCTCGATGGTACGATGGTAGAACGTTTTAGTATGTTTCTCCATTCCAGGGGGCCTATTCTTGATTTTTTTTTGGAAATGTTCCCCAATACGATTGCAACCCTGCATAATGGAATCAGCTAAAGTAGCTAAAGAGCAAATTAACAGAATAAAACGGAACATTTCACTTGATTATTTCACAATCCCAAATTTGAACATTTCCCTTGACATATTTAATGTGAGAAAAGCCTAAAAGGCACCCTGAGGAGATTCCTTCCATTTTTACTCTACATGTTTCAAAATATGAGTTTTTAAAAAGAAAATGTCAAAATTTTCAAAAGAAATTAAATTTTTTGACCTCTATCTCCCCCAGGGAAATCGAGATTGATTTTCGAGATCGTTCGAGACAAATTTCATACGGATTCACGGCCGCCTGACATCTGACCAAACAAAATAATAATCTGACATGGCAGATGGAATTCTGTTTTGTTCGGAAGGACATTTAGGTATATGAGCACTCGTGCTCAAACGAATGTCTAGATTTATCCACGCAATTGTGCCCAGAGTCTACTGTCTTCTGACCATAAGATTATTACCTCGCAGTCTTGTTGTGTTCAGGCCTGACATCCACAAATATCTACACTTGGACAGAACTTCTTTTCAGCATGAGGCTGTTATTCTGTAACTACAAAGCAACTGCAATTCACCACCAATAGGTTTTCGCTATATTTGCTTTGTGCAGATTGCGTTTCCTCCAACAATGGGAAAAGTTGTAGAATCAGGCTTCTTGCATCTTCTTTTATTACGTATATTTTCTAAACCCCGTTCCAATAGGAATGTGTGTGCTTTTCTTTTATGTTTTTTTAACTTCTAGTAGACTTTTGTATCCCGTAAAACATACTAAAGTAGTTTCAACTGTATTTGGAATTTTACGAGACAGTAAAAAGCATGCGATATAAGTATGAGTCTACCTGTTTGTTTTACAAAGTACAACATTGTATTAGTCATTTTACTCATACTTACCATTACCAGTGAGTAATGACATTAGATGTATAGCAATACATCGTGGTGATGTTCTTATTAGTTTTGTGATATTGTAAAATGACTAGCTTTAACTTTGGTCTAAGAGTTACACGTATTACATATTTCTGCATTAAGCTTCGTTTATAATGTGGATGCTGTGGCAGTGGCTTTTCAAGTTGAGCGTTGTTTATATCTTGCGTTATAACGCCTGAGGGCACCAAGGGATTCCAACATTCAGGTTTAGAGCCAGGCCAGAGGTCAAGGTCACTGTCCCGTCGGTCGAATGTTGGTGACATATCGTTGAACTGTAAACGAACCTTTACTCACCATCCAAAGATAGGGTTTATTTTTTAAATGGTCTCGGGATACGTCTAGCGTATCCGAAGCTAATGGTAAATGTTCCCCAGTAAATTTCAAAGTGATGAGAAAAGAAATCCTTCTGGCCAGTTACTTGTTGAGAAACTTGTAAAATAGCCTCCAAATTTTTAAGAATTGCTGATGTAAGTTCTAACTTGTTTTCCATTCTGAATTGCTTACCGAGCTTTTTGTAAAAATATTGAACCCAACAATCATTCGAGTTTTTGAAATAGTAAAATTTTACTTTCATTCCTTTCGAAATCTGCATTCTGAAGAGGATCTTATCTCTTCATCGCTGGCTTTCCAAATGCACATCTTTTTAGTTTTTTTTTTATTCCGTAGTAGGTATAGGCTTAGATGTATACCAACTAACGTTGGTTAAAAGACTAGACATCTTATTAGATCAACTCATAATTATAAGACAAGGAGGTAGCATAGACAATAAATACATTTTAGACTCGGTAGAACCAACTTTTATAAAATTTAGCTATAAGCCTATCAATAATAGTGAATTAAATCAAAAATTGTGTAATAAATACCAACCATTTGCTGTGCTTGCTCTTAATCAAAATCAATAATGTAATATGTTTTGAGTTCGGAATAGTCATTGGCCAAATTAAAAAAAAACACAAATTAATGGGAGTGCCTAGTTTTCACTACAGGATATCCTGTATACTCGTTTTTTTTAAAACTAGTATATTAAAATGTGCAAAAATTGTGGATTTTTAACATTCAATGATATTGTGATCAATTCCAAGTGTTGAAGCCGAAGATTGTATCAAGGCTGGCAAATGTTTAGAAAGTATTGAATGCTTAACTATGTTTTCTGCGGTGATGCTCTGGTTGTTTGATGTTGGCCCTAAAAAGGGCAGTTGACGTTCCATCCTGAATATGGCGAGAGCAAGCTCGCCGAAACGAACATCAAACAACCTGAGCATCACCGCAGAAAACATAAAAGCATTTACTACCGGCTCTGATAATCCAAGAACATTCAAAGTACCTATCGAATACAATTAAAATGAGAATTGGAATTTGCTTTTCCAAAATGTTTTCAGAATATTTTAATTTTAAATGTGTGTTTGTGTTGGTCAAGGGGTCTATCCCTTGGTCTATCCATTAACACTGTACAGTCATGAGCCTCCATGACACAAGTGCCTTGATTTAGACAGGCCGCTTCAAGATCATTGCTAGTAAGAGTATTCGAGGTGTTAATTTGTTGCCTTAGGGAACACAATTATTTCAATAAATAAATATCGCGACCCTGCTTCCAACTATTGTCGGGTCAGGGGGTGGGATGATCCCCCAATTATTTCAATAAATAAATAAATTCCAAAGTAATAAAAAATTTTTTTATTGTATCAATTAATTAACAATTAATTACCCCATCCAACTAAAGTCGGGTTGGGTTGGGTTGGGTTTTTATAATAAAAAATATTTTTATTAATTATTCGCACTTTGATTTATTTGTAAAAAGGGTGGAAAATAAAAATGCTCAATGTATGACTTTCACTTATTGGGAGTTTGTATTGTTAATAATCGGTGGTTACTCAGATTATATTTTTGATAAATCTTACAAGATGATATTATTATACAAGGGATTGGATTGTCTGTCATTGTTAGTTTATAATACTCAATTTATTTAAGTGAGTGTTATTACTGTTGTTACTGATGTAATTTTATGTTAATAGCAATCATTGGTGTTTGTCACTTATACATGATCAGTATTCATTATTCAGTAGCATGTTTATGCTAATTTTTATGTGCATTGCTTGTTGAAATAAAAAATATCTATGTTTTATGTCTGGATGAAGATAAATTTAATCAAACCTTAGTCACGAGTAGTTGCACATGATTTGCATCTCATTTGCCTACGATAGAAGTCTATTAGTTTGTAGTTAGGGTTGAACGGGTGGAGGGGGGGGGGGGGGGGGGGGGAGCGAGCAGCCTGCAACTGCATTGCAGTGACCTGCAGGAATGGGCGTTCTGCTGTCAAGACCAGTTTCGTAGCGGCAAAAATTGAAATAAACTGTTGAATCTACGATAGTAAATATATATAAATGATCCCAATGTCGGATTCCTGGTGGTTTTCTTTTTTTTTAAAACAAGCCAACTCTATTTTTCCCCATAATATACGATTCTTCTACCCATTTCTTATTGTACTGAATGTGGTAGGGGTTTTTGGGGTGGTAAACTAGGGGTTGGTGGAGCTGCATAGGCCACTGCGTCACATTGCGCCAACCCCTAGACGCTGGTGGTTGGTAGATTTGCGCGCGCATCTATTGGCCTTGAAATCAATGAAACCGTTGTGCCTTTGCCTTGGCTCGTTACTTGCGCGCTGTACGTTGGAAGATATACCGCCCCGCCACACATAGCTGTACGCCATGCGGTATACATTCAGGCGTCGTGGCAGTTGCCTTTTCGGGGAATCGCCTACCCGGTTTATAGTCTCTACCTCTATAAGGATAGTGGTAATTACTGCAGAGATTCGTTGGAATACTGATGATGACATTTTACAGCAATGCCATGTTGCGGCTATACCGTGGAGAATAAAAGAAGATTGTTGTGACATTCACAGCTATTATAGGAAGTTAGAAAATGTTATAAATATTATGAAAAAGCCGCTCTTTCCGGTTCCATGAATCAAACCAACATTTAAAACAGCACGGCAAATTGGAATGAAAATCTGTTTTGTACATTTGAGTAGTAGGTAGGTAGATATATTTAAAAAATTAATGGAGTCTTTTATGGACAGGTCTTGTCAAATACAAATTTAAACTTGATTATTTTATTTATAAAATCAAACCTCTGCCACAGACAGTCAAACAAATACCTAATCTAAAAATTACTTAAATCACATGTTTTGGTTCAAAAATACCTATGATAGCAATTAGTTGGTAAAATGCTCAACGCAACTCGAGCTTTCTTCGTTTTTTAAATAATGATTTTCTCCTTTAAACCTGTTGAATGGTTTTTTATTTTTATTGCTTATGTAATATAATTTTGTAAAATGTATTTAAGTTTTAATTTGCGTTGAACTACTATTTGCTTGATCAAGCCGTCAGTGAACCGGAGAAATAAACTATGCATCGACAGAATCGCTTCTCCATATCTACTTGGCATTCAAATCTGTTTCTATCAAGATTGACTGGCATCTGTATCCATCCCTCTCAGAAATATATTCCCATCATTCGACTTAATTCTGACGTTTTGACGTTTCTCTCAACATCAACATCAACTTTTTATTGGATGAAGAAGAAGAAAAAATGACAAATAACATTGTGAAGTATCTCCAAGAAGCCGTCGAGCAAAACAGTACGAATCACGCAACATTCTATCATTTTCAAAATAGAACTTTTTAACAAACTCCGACTTTATTAAATGTTTCGAAACAATCAAAATATAAACAAAACTTTTATTATTAGTCTTATGAACTACATTCCATTGCGGCCCTTCAATTTAATTGAACGAATACATTTTGATCTAAAATTAGCGATTCACCTGTGATATATAAGGATTTCGCATGTTAGTTGCTATTCACACGCAATTCGTGCCGAGGGTAGAAATGTACTATTGATCCCAACACACAGTCCACCTTGGCATGCTATTGCACCTCGGCATTACACCACTGACAGAAAAGAACACAATATAAAAAGAAAACAATGCAAAACCTGGAAAATTACCTCCACGGATAACAAAAGCTATAGTATCACGTTTGTTTTTCACGCCACCAATCCAATCATTTAGCAAGCAGCGTCTTTTATTCGAGTTGGCAAATTGGATTGGCAATTTTCAAAATGGTTTGCAAAAATGAGATTGGATTTTAATGATGAGGTACAGAAGTGCATCGTTTCTGTGTTAAAATAGATTGTGTCATGTGAATGAATTACATTATGATCTAGAAAATTACAAACCACTCTTGGATGATTAATTAATTAGATAAAAGGTTTGAAGAGGTCTATTAAAGCTTTATACTCAAATTGTGTGTGGCCTACATGAGAATGGGAAGAGCAGAACAATATAGAAAGAAGAACAATATAGTTCCTACATAGTTTCCAAGTCGTATAAAGTGAATTGCCTTGCAATGTGTAATGATCATTGGCCAGACATATTACACTGTGACTTATTAGTAGGATTTGCAACGCATGAATTGAGCCATTCAGAAATGAAAGTTCAACGAGGAACTTTAAATATTGTTTGCTTAAATGCCATGGATTTACCTAAGCAGAAATACTTCTTATTTAATACCTTCGAGTTTATAACGAAAATTCTTCATGTTTATTTTCTGAAACATTTTACATTTTTTGAGTTTTGCTTTTATTGTCTGGGGCTTAACGTCGCATTGTTCTGCAGCGAGGCTAATGGCGACGGATGAATGATTATGATGATGATTGGGAGATGATGGTGAAGAGTGATGGAAGGTGGGAAGGAGGCGGTCGTGGCCTATTAGTAGGGTACCTTCCCAGCATTTGCCTGTTGACTGAGGGAAAACCACGAAAAAATCCCAGTCAGGAAGGACGGCCACGGGAATCGAACCCGGGCCTCCGGAATACAAGTTTAGAGCGTTGCCTAACCCAACCTGTTCCGTAAACAGGTTCGAGTTTTGCTTATTTTGTTTATTATTACTAAGTTATTAATACATTTTATTTTATTATAGATAAATATAAATTACATTTTGTTTAAAGAGAAGTTCCACTTTTTTATGCCTTGTAGAGCAATTTTTAAAAATTTGAAAGTATGTAACTTTTGGTAAGTTACATAATTTTGTTAATTTATAAGATTTTTTTTTTAAACTGTAGCTCGCAAAATTCGAACTTTGTGAATATTTTAACAAAATAAGACAATGAAATAAAAAATGAATTTCTTCGAATATTTTCCTACTCGTGTTCAGTACAAATGAGCAAGCCAACCTACGTAAGTATACTGATAAACCAACACATGACTTACATAGATAAGGTGGTTAAACCTACGTTAACGCTTCAACTCTTTCAGATTATGAAACCACATGTCTAATTAGACCTACAATCATTATAACGAGTAGGTATAGATTAGCTGAGAGATTTCAAGCGAACGTCAAACGATCTTTTGTATGCGTCAAAAGAGTGGTACTGAATCGATGACAATAAAGAACGAAGTTGTAATTTCTATGACAAATAAGGTGGAGGCAGTTGACTTTTTATCATAAATAAATACGCATTTTTTAATGCTGCTAGCAACTCAACAGTAATTTTTGTAGTTTTCGAAATTATGTCCGCCATATTGTCCCGCATGGAATTGTTTCTTTAATTTTGATTGAAATTTAGTTTGAGCCGTTTTAAGGTGTATATTGTTTACAAAAAGCAACTATATAGTCTTAGTACTCTTTGTTAGACACAACAAAACTATAAATTTTCTTGACAACTAGGGGGGGGGGAGGGGAGGCAAGCGCCCCCCTCCCAGCGCCCAGGACAATGTGGTATTTTCCTAAGGATGTGGAAATTATCATTCCCAAGGATGTGGTAGTTTTCTATTATAGAAATGAGGATATAACCTCAGCATTCTGTTCCGTCTTTCCGGAATGGAACGTCCCAAACTTGTAGTAGTAGTAGTAGTAGTAGTTTTTATTTCAAAGTGTCAAAAAAACGCCCTGCGGGGCAATATGGAAGGGCACACCCAAAACACCCAAAATTTAAAAAAATATAAAAGAAAAAGATAAAAAAAAAGCCTTAAAACGTTTTAGAATTGATTTAAAGTGTAAAAAATAAAACTAATAACCACTTTTTAGTTCCGCCTTTCCGGATTTCTCTAGTCTACACCGTTCTTGTTCAGTCTTCCCATTTGTCCAGAAACCTGCTACAAACGGGTCGCTCAATAACATCGTTTATCCTACTTCAAATACACGCACATTTTTACTTTTTCCAACCGTAGCTTACAAGTGTTGTCGACTACATCAAATTTTAATTAAAACGAATAAACACAAACACGCAATGATATTTCCTAAACTCGTGGTCATAATTTTTGATAGTTGGATAGATAATATTGAATTCATTTCTCCAGCAACTAAGAACAGTCTATTAATTTTTTGTGTGATACAACTTGCTCCGAGCTGTTGAAGAAGTTTATTTGACGCCAAGAGCAAAACTAATTGTCGAGTTCCGAGTGAAGCAAACTCTCCCATTACATTCAATTATACATTAGCGTGGTAGTTTGTATCTTACTTTAGAGCTTTTCTTAGTTCACGCACAGTTTGTGAATTTAATGTAGCAAAATTCAGACTCGATAGAATGTTCCCTTTCATGTCGTTTTTCTCGCCTCCTTAAGTTTAATGCAAATTTAAGAAGCTTTTATGGTTCGAAGATTTATATAAGATTAACATAAACATTACGATGACAGCTAATATTTTATATAAAGTAGATAGGTCAAGTATGACATGTTATTGTAACGTTTTTTTGTCGGGAAAAAATATATTAGGGAGTCTCGTCATAATCTATACGCTTTTAAAATGTGGCGTACAAATGAATAATGCAACAAAAAAGGACTGAACAATTCAAGTCAACCAAATTTTAACCATGTTAACTCTGTGATGGTTACGTTACGATGAGCGAACGCTCTCTTTCTTTATACCACCACTGTGAATGGTAATGCCAACAAAATATGTAAGTAAAATGCGTTTCAACAAATTATGAAAATGTATTTTTAATCCGTCTTTTTAATATGTCATCTTCATCTATCTAAAGGCTCAAGATCGAGACAAAATTTAAAAAATTTAACAACAGCATCAAAAATAAAAATGAAAAAAAAATGAAAACAATTTAGTTTAATAACATAAATTGAAGAATGTGAAGTACAAAAACAACATTTATAGTCCAAGAATTTAGAATAACACAATTTTATAAGCTAAAAATAAGTTGAAGATTTGGTCACTCATCAACTTCACTCATTATTGAATTTGGAACATCAAATTAGTGTCAAAGACAAAAAAAGAAAAAATTCTCAGAATTATTCATTCTTGAGTCTTCTTGCACGAATGATGACAACATCATATTACACACTAATACTCAGCATCACTTCCTAGTAGGTTAATTGTGTTCTAGAAGGTGCTGTTAATTGCCGACTAAGCGTATTATTAACATTCATCTTTAGAAAACTGATCGAGTATTCATGACTCATCATGTGGATTCAAGACATCACGCAATGCATGATAATCAGTAGTGTAGTCCTAATATTTTTTGGGGTATACGCTACCATGGGCGTCCGCAAGATTTCTGCCAGGGGGGGGGGGGGGGGGGGGGGGCAAGGCAAGGAAAACAATTTTCCTGGCATGGCGTTTTTCGGTTTTTGGACACTTTGAAATCAATTTTAAGACGTTATGAGGCGTATTTTTTTGTTAAAATATTCAATATAGGTATTTTATAATTTGTCATTTTGCGGTGGTGGAGGGCTTGGCACAACCCTGCACCGCAGAGCGTCTTTGGGTTTTTGGACACTGTGAAATCAGTTTTGAGACGTTATGAGGCGTATTTTGTAAAAATGTGCAAAACATTTTATAATTTGACTCTTTGGGGTGGTGGAGGGGATGGCACTACTATCCCCTTGCCCCGCAGGGCTTTTTTTGGTGTTTTAACACTTTGAAATTAACTTTTTTGAGTTTTTTGTTTACGAAATGAAACTAGACGTAAAACATAACACAAATTTTAAGTATTCCTGACATCTTCACTCTTCAGCAAAACTATTTTTTTAGGTATACGGCGTATACCCTTCTAAGTTTTTGGGTATACTTTCAAGTGTAAATACTTTTTTTGGGTATACGGCGTATACCCTCGTATACCCTCGACTACACCACTGATGATAATATCTGTCATAGACAATCATGCACTCATATCACTATGAATACTGCTGCATATTGGTGCACTTTAGTACTCGGCTATTTATAGAGTCGAGGGAAATTGAAATGTGTTTAACTACGTTTGCTAATTTTGTACATCAATTAACTTGAACGTAATGAAAATCTTGTTGCTGTGGGACGTATTTCTCTACGTTAGTAAATGGAACGTGTATTTACCCAGCAGTAAATTGTCACTGGAAACCAATTCAAAGGTAAAGTCTGCAATATATTTAGTTCACGTAAATAGGTGATGTTTGTAGAGTAAGAGATCTCAAGAACTATGAAACTGATATTACACCAAAGAATGTATTACGGACATTCGTAAGAAAATAACTTTGTGAAAGTAAATCTAAATTAATAACAACGTTTTCCTATAATTTTCTGTATTTGTTATTTTGATGCAGACTGATTTTAAATTACTAGAGATCAGAGTATGCGATCCGCAGGGAAGTCTCGTGTAATTTTATTTCTGTTAATTTGTAAATACTAGGAAAACGCTCTGAGTAACGCGTTGATGAGCGAGGACGGATACGCGCAACACCTCGAACCGAAATTCTGTCTATCGAAAATGTCCTTACGAGCCAATAATTCTTGAATTTCGTCACAGACTTGTATGAAAATCTCCAACAATTCCTAAAATATTGGGCCCAAGCAATAACAACGCAAAGTTAAGGTGATCGATTGAACCTTTATGATTGAATGGTTCCTTGTTAATTTTCAAAAATCACAGGATCTCGTCCAAAAATATACCTGGGACCACTCATGAGATAAGTGTGTGAACACAATATTAGATCGATCTGTTGAACGGTCATCAGTTTCATATGCGTTTGATAGTTTCTGCCAACTACCTTGGAACTGAAGAGTCGACGTTGCCGTGAAATATGAAATTGGAGAAATTTGACAGCCAACACGCAAAATGTCCCTAAACTGTCAATAACTTTTGGATTTAAACACAAATAAGTCTGAGAATTGTCAAAAAATCGGATAATGTTGGTCCCAATGACCATGTAATGTTTTAAGTTGATCGGACAAACGGTTCTAGTTTACACTTCAAAAATCCCATCGTAAGATTTTTAAATTTTAACCAATGGGTGGATTTGGCTGAAACTTTGCAAGATTGGGGACAATGTTGGTGGTAATGACTTGTCAAAATTTCAAATTGATAGGATCAATCGAAAGATTTTTTTTTTAAATTTAAACCAATCAATGGATTTCAAAAAAAAATATGGTCTGCAACGCCCAGAAATGTTCTATACATGTGTACAAAATTTCAGCTCGATCGAAGAAAAACTGACCTGTCTAGCCTCAGGAACAGAAAAAAAACAAAAAAACAGAGATCCACAAGATCCACAAGGAGACGCCCGCTTCGCTCGCTCAATCAACATAAATAACAATGATAAACACACTTCATCAGCGAAATTTAAAATTGTCAATCATAAAATCAAATTCACATATCATTGGATATTTTGGCGGGAAAAACGGCAGGCAACGAGAATCAGGATTGTGATGTAATTTCCAAGCCTCCAACAATGTGTGACCATTGGTTGTTGCTATGGCAATATAGCGAATTGAGATGTCAATGTCAGTAAAGCCCGATTAGAACTAGAAATGGCGTGGCTTTTCTTCTACAGTATCTACCTCCAATTGTAGCTGCAATTCTAAATTTCAGTTGTCTCAGAATGAAAGAATTTGAATGAAATCTGTTCATACACACACAAAAGTATGAAAACGAATAAAGTATTTACACAAACGTGATATCATCACACTCGATGATATCACTTTCAGCTAAAAAAAATCTTTATTTTCGTCAATATCACATATTTTCATTTGAATGCTTACATTCGTGCTTACTCGCACTAGAAAACGTATATGAGACAAAATAGAATAAAGAATAATTAAATCAGGATCGTGAGCCCAAGTTATTTTAAACCATTCCGCCATTATTATTATTATACATTATTACCTATAATTCATAAACTTAGAACAATTCCCTACAAATTGTCTTTATAATGTGCAATAAGTCATTTGAATTACAACTTAATCTGTTGCAGATTTAACAAAGCAATAAAATATATCCAATAAGTTCTACTCTGTACCGGTTTGCGAACCCAGGACCGGGTGGACGGTTAGAAGGGTGAAAGGGGGACGCTACCGTGTCAAGGGCAGGGGGGAAGGGGGCCAGGTGGGTAACCTATAACTGAGACAGATGGGATATAGGTACCAGGGTGTACTACAAAGCTAAAAAGCTGCTGCTAAACATGTGTTGGCTGGGATAATATCGGTTCTATTCCCATGTTGAATGTGCTCGTCTCTGAAATGATTGAAATCGAGCGATGTATTAAATATTGAAAGAAGATGTCACATGTATTGAAATATTTATCGATATTACCTAGACTTGGGTTGAATCACAAACGGAAGGAAATCAAAACGAAAAGTTGAAAAGTAAGTGGGAGTGACGCGATGTTGAAACGAACTTTGATTTGACATTTTTTTGGAATGTTTTGCAGTTTTTGTAGACCTACAATTTAAAATACAAGCTCGTTTTTAGACATTTTATTTAAAAAAATCCAAGGGTTCAAAAACCACGTCGTTATACGTGAAAACCACATAATCGATGGAACCAAAATTATTTATATTTTCATTTTCTCTGCTTTTATACTAAATAATTTTACTTAGAAACGATACTCAATCCATGCCCCACAGTCCTATACCTAGGTATCAGGTTTCCTATAAATTTGTATCGATACTGCACACTTGATAATTTAAATCATCAACGGAAAATCTGAAGAAAAAAATTACATTTTAAAGCTTCCATCCATTATAAGTTCTTATCTCTCTTGAGGTAAATTCTGCAAATTCTCGCCAATCTATTACTTCCAATCGAGATCGATTTCCATATCTCTTCTCAGCACTCTTGAAACCCATTAGGTAAGAGACTGATAATATTAATAAGAAAACAATGATAAGCTACGTAAATCTTATCAGGTCTTTGAAGTAGCTATTATAAGTCACTGCGCCAAACGACGTCATAATGCAGATAAAACGAAAGACAAAGAAAATTATCCAAAATCCAGAAGACTCAATTTTTTGTGCTGTAATTGCTCAGAAGGACGAATAATATTGAAAGTTCGTTATTTTGTTTCCATCTCGTTTCTTTTCTCAGAAAGTTACAAAAGTTAATTTTTGTGAGATAACCTCAAGTATTGCAAAGTACGAGCTTTACTTTCCTTTCATGTATCTTCTTAGGCTTAGCTTGGAGAAACTAGAGGAATTCTGTCTATTCTAGACAGTTTTAGCTTGAAGTTTGACTCTGCTACCTAACATGTCAATCCGTTTCATGTATAGGTATGAAAGTGAATAAAATCTACATAAATAGGTACCATTTCTTACACGGTTTTTTAGTGCACTAGAGGTCAGTCCTGTAAACTGGACATGTTGATTTAATTTCCTAAGAGACTGCCTCCAAAAACTCTATCTTTTATAGATTCAATTCACATAATCACATTGTGCAGTGCAGTGTACTTATCAAATACATTGTATCATAACTTTGTAACACATATTTTCCGTTGTTTCTTGCGATGTCGCCATATCATGGGCAATATTAGTTTGTTCGGCGATATAAAGAAGTTTGACTGTGCTGTGTTGGTCTTATCAAACATAATGTGATATAAACCTAGCTTAGGACATTCTTCAGTTAATCTTTCGATTTGTTTGTTTTTGCTGTTTGTTTGCGAAGCGAATGGGTTAGGTTAAGCGTCCGTAGAGAACAGCAATCAAACCGAACATTTTCACGGATGATTTTGAAGAGATTTCTCCCATTTATTATCATCCCTGCTCGTTTACAAAGGACATAGAGCATTTTCGAAGAGAAATGCTGAAATTTAATTTTAACGCTGAAAATGTTGTCCAATGCTGTTCCGGCGTTTTTATTTTGTTTTATCACTTGATGATTAACGAATAGAAATGTACTTCAAAACAAAACAAAAAGCAACAAATAACGCCTCAGAGGTAGAAGGCCGGATGTAAGGAAACGTGGAATTAAATTCTATCAAATTGGCATTTGAATTATGTCAAACAAAAATACACTTGAAGTATTCTCTTATACACAATAACAAGCACGTCACCAATACAAATAAGATTTGATTAAGGGAGGATTACTGGAATTTTGAGCTCACCACAAGAATCATTGGGTTGGACTCCCGACCTTCTGCCTCTGATGTACAGAAATGTAAATTATCAAAGTATGTGTGTGTCAACAACAATTTACAACAATGTATCATCATCATCAACAAGAATTTCTGCATTGTTGGTGTGAAATTGCCCCATGAAATTTCAACTAGACATATTAGATTGTTTTCCAATGTAGTTCTCGCATCTCAAATTATTCATGATAACATAACATTTTACAAATTCGATCATTCTATGTGAGAAAAGCATTAAAGTGGCTATTTCTCGACGTTACCAACCATGTTTATGCGTCTAACACACCATGTGAATGCAAAATGTATCGAAGAGAACTTTTCTAGAACTATTTGCACACGTACCAATGCCTTTGAATTCCACGTCTTCTTGTAATTAGTTGTCTGTCGCATGTTACTGTTGGGAAAACTGAGAAGCATGTAAATAAAACATAAAACAATCGCATTGTAACATAAAATGAAATAAAAAGTGTTCCATAAGTTTACAATTATAATTGTTATCTCAGTATCTGAATTATTAGTTTTCTTTTCTTGTTGAATAATTTTGATGTTAGCACGAACCGGAATTCTGTGCCAACTTTGTATCGCGTTTTTCGACACCTGTAGAGTTTACTACTGCATATACACAATCTGTTGCTGCCCAGTGCTGGTAATAACTAAGACAAGGGTTGAGAACACCCGGTCGATGTGTACTGGACTATTGACGACTGGGGGTTGCAGGGTGGTTTAGGTTTTGTTTTGTTGGGTTTGTAAAAATGTTATACTGCAACGAAAGTCCGCAGGGAACTTCAAGACCCCAGTTCGATTCCTTGGGGAATACATTTGACCAGTTTGTTTTATTCATAGAACCTTGGGGAAATGTTGTGATTTTAAGAATTTCGAAACCATTTGGGTGTTTCTCTGAAAAACATACAACAATTTGTAAGTTAATAGGCAAATGATTATAATGATTGATCTAATGATTGTAATGATTGATCTAATCTTATGATTGATCTAATAGTTGTACAACATTCTATAGGTACCTACTTCTATTTAATTAACTACGTTATTATGTATCCTTTTCATTTTAGTTCAGGATCCGCAAAATAAAATAGGTCTATAGTTCAGTTGCTAGAGCCTTCGCCCGGCAACTGAGAAGTCCCCAGTTCGTGCCCCAATTTGACACGATATTTTTCACTTCACATATCACATCCTATCTTGATGGCCACAGTTCCATTAAATCCATTTATTGTTGGAATAAGTTTAATTTAATGTTCTGTGTTTTGATGATTGTCCTGAAAAGGGCCGTTGACGACGTTTCGGAGAGCAACTCCTTGCTCTCTGCAGCTTGTTTTAGTATAGTACTTATAGATTTTTAGTTTAGTTTTTAGTAACAATACAATAATAAGAATATATTCGTCATTTCAAGATTATCCATCCATATTATGTAAGTATTGAGTATTGGCCCTGACAAAAGTACCTATTCTAAACTTTGTGTACAATACACGCATTTATTTGTGATGATTTACTGTAGATTTTTTGGGAAAAAATAGGAATCTGAAACAGTTAGAAGTGTTAAATTAATATGAAGCATAAATTCATGAAGATAATGTGCGTAATTTGCAAATTTCGTGTGAGAAATTTCAACATCTAGAAAATCTAAATCTCAGTCTATAGTTCACATGAAAATGTGGAAACTCCCACAAATCGATGAATTTCAAAATACGAACCCCGCATTTGCCATATCCATTATTTATCAGACACAATAATACTACGCAACTCACCTAGTGAAGCGAACACTTCGTGGAAAGCTAAAGTTGTGATTCGCTTCAAATATCAAACACGATCGTTTCAAATCACTCACTTGACATTCATTGTCAAAAACGTTCCATTTCGTTTTCAATTTCACTTCAAGTGTAAATAACACTGCAGCACTGCCTGTCAAATTACACACTGAAATATGGCATCAAATGTGAGGATAGATAATGTTTGTCGAAAAAAAATAGCATAAATATACAAAATAGTCTTTTGAGATGTTTTTATACATTGCCTCTCTGGTCTCTGGTGTAATTTGTTACATCCAAGTTTTTCTTTGACTGTATCTCTTTCAGCTTTGGCTCATTGGTGAACTACAAAAGGAATTGTTAGAGAATACATGTTGAGGGGTTGGGGGGGGGGGGGGGGGGGGCAAAGAACCATGCTATCTAAAAAAATTGCTTTTTGGGGTTAGTCATGTAATTCGAAAGAGTTGACAACTGATCTTGTAAATAATGTGCAAAAAAGTCTTCTTTCGTTATATAAACATGGCTTGAAACTCATGTTTCTTGCTATTTTGTTTCTTCCTGTTTTTGTAAGAACTGGAGGAAATGGAGATAGCAGGTTTTGTTTCGCCATTGAGTTGACCATTAGGACTAAATGCACTAACAACTGAGCCAACCGCCCCAATACGACACGAGTATAGCTTATACATTTAAAAAAAAAAAAACGAAATACCTACTCAGCAAAAAATACAGAATATAGAATTATAACTTGTATTAAATTACAAAATTGTATTCATGAACACTAATTAAATAGCATCCGTCGAATATCAGCTTTCTTATTGGCTGGAATTGTCTTATAATCGAAGCTTATTCGATGAGTAGAAATATCTATCGAAAGTTAGCAAAACCTTCTTTTTAGCTCGATACAAACGTTCCTACTCAACAGTTTTTTTATTTGTCTGCAAAATATGATTTGATTGAAAGTTTCTTTAATGTAGGTATTTAGTAAACATTATTAAGATATTTCAGTAACAACAAATCGAATGGAGCAATGCAGAAAAAAATAATGTATTAATATTTATGTACAAATACACTTCAAAATCCTAATTAATTCACATATAGGGTTCATGTGCAGAAATACACACCATCTAGACGGGCTGCATATTCATGAAAGTCAAATATTTCACAATTTTATGTAAATAAGTTGCATAGGTAGGACCTATACATAGCCACACTGGCAGCATAACGCATTGCATTTAGCATAGACATAGTAATGGATGCCGCTAATGTCTAACAACTACCAACAAACTACAATGTAACATGCAAAATTGTAATCATGCAATTAAAAATTGCCGCAGTGTTCTAGAGCCTACGAAAGGTTGTCGTTAATCAATCTAATTATAGTTTAATTCAAAGGGGCGTAGGCCATAGGGCAATAGCAACAGTGGAATTAAACGTTATATACATGACGACGAAGAATTTTATCATAGATTATGTCATCACCTTCAGATTAGATTCGATGAATGAGTGCTGTAAAATTATAAGTGATTCTGTTGATCTATAGTTGAGTCTCTATTTTATAGAGTGCAATATAATTTAAGTTGTTTCTTGATACGAAGATAATTTTTTTCTCTCGCTTTTATGAGCAATTATAGTTGAACTGAGTTGAGATTTTACTTTGAAAGAATTGCATGTTTTAAACAACGTTCAATTATTTAAACTCTCTGTTGCACCAAAGAAGAAGAATGTTATCTACATGAAAAGGTTCAATTTCTGAGGGTATTTTAAAAGTCTTTCAACATCTTTGAGTTTTAACATGTCCATTTAGAAGCAAAAGCTCGACCGTTAAGTTTTATTGGACTTCCCAATGAACTTTTGACAACTTAAATGCTGATAAAACTCATATTCCTCAGGAAATGGAGCCCATTTATGTAGATTCTATTCTTTCTCTCGTTGTACAGATAGTAAATTCAATTGCGTATTAAAGCAAAATTATCAAAACTTTTGAAAAACTTTTAATGTTTTCTTGACTCTGTTCAAAATATCAAATGTTTTTGAAAACTTAGAGATTGTACGTAGTCAAGTTGAATTATACTTCGTCTGAATAGAATCATTACAATAAGAAAACTAATCATTTGCTAAATATACATTTTATCCTCTCATCATTCTAGAAACATCTCAACAAGAAAACTATTTGACTCGACAATAAAACTACTTGACTACTATCGTTTAAACTGTATATTCACTGCATGATATTGTCATAAAATTACTTCCAGACAAAATACACGGCAAAAGTATTTCATGCAAATGTCAACTAAACACGTAGCTCTTCCGATTTATTGTGATAGTGTATAACTACTTGCTTTATTCAAATTGGCAGGTGGGGGTGGGGTTGGTCGCTGGGGAGGGGGTGGTGGGGTTGGGTAGGGGGGGTTCCCGCATTGCACCCTTATCGGTAGCGTGGTAGGGTAGCGCAATCCAGGGAAATACCGCAATAACGAAATTATAGAAAATAAATTAATTTAGACGTGTTTTATGATTTTGGCGACATTTTGTGCCATTCCGTGCCGAGAGATGATAAAAGTGAAGGATTTTGAATTTTATTACATGTTTAAATAATGGAATATAGAGCATATATCTAAAAACTTTAAATTTACAATTAATACCAAAATGGTGAATATTTTTTTTATTCACTTCTCTCCGAGAAAGACAATTAATTAATTCAGACAAGTATATTACGTCATTTAATTTTAAATATCTCTATTATTGACCTATATATGTTCCGACATCCCCCCCCCCCACTCGAACAACTCCGTATCAACCCCATCCCACCCCAACCATGTCAATCGCCCCAGGACTAAGTTACATAATAGAAGCCTAGGAAATATACTGCAATGCATACTACTTGAGCATTGCAGATATTTCCCATCCAGGTTAATAGAAAATATGCAAATCAGGACATTTATCCAGCATATCTCAAGAGAAAATAAAACCAAGGAGGGTTTTGGCACGATTCCCTTCCAAAGACCATTTATTATTAGTCTACATTCAACAGTGTTATTTAAACTGATTATGTACATTGATTGACAAAACGGAAACGTAAAAATGTGTGTGTAACATTTATAAATAAGACACCTCTATTTGATCGATGTGTATGAAGTGTACAAGAATTTCAAACATAATTCTCCTTATCACGGCATAATACCATCATGTAAATCTTAACCCATAAAAAACACTCCGTGTAAAAATACCAGCCAAGTCTCTTCAACTAAAAAAAAAATAGAAGAAATCTAAAAATTCAGCACTGAAAAGTAGTGATATCAAAAAAAGGCCAAGTCAAAACTTTTAAAAATTACTTGGCGCATCGTGCATATAAATAGTATAGAAGTAGGTCGGTAATCAAATATACTCATCTATACATAAAATATATCTATAATCCCATAGAAAAACGATGCGCCAAGTAATTTTTAAAAGTTTTGACTTGGCCTTTTTTTGATATCACTACTTTTCAGTGCTGAATTTTTAGATTTCTTCTATTTTTTTTTTAGTTGAAGAGACTTGGCTGGTATTTTTACACGGAGTGTTTTTTATGGGATATCATTCCTTTTTTCAGTTTATTCTTACAATTTGTAGCATATATTGTGGAACCAAAGACTATAATTCCTTTAAAAAAATACGCCTTTTTGATTTGGTTGCTAAGAAAAGTTGTGCTTGTTACTATGTATATGCTATAAATAATATGCTATAAAGTATAGCGGAAGTTTCGTTCCAATTGGTCCAGCCGTTCTCGAGTTATGGCATCACTTCCGGTTTTCAAAATGGCGGCTGACTTCACTGCCACCTAAAATTTGTGTCTTTAAATGCTATGTAACATTATAAGCCTTCTGAATATGTAGTTATTGTTATAAGAGATGATTTCATTCAAATTTGGCATTTTTATGACGTCATTTCCGGTTTCGGTAAAAGTACATTTCTATTTTGACTGTTGATATTTCATTGAGAAGACCATCCGAATCGTTTGGCGCTAGTTTCGTCCCAATTGGTCCATCAGTTTTTAAGATATGACGTCACTTCCGGTTTCAAAATGGTGGCACAAAAAATTCGTAAGGACAAGGTATCATCAGACGCCAAAAGTGCATATATGGTAAAAATTTCAGATCGATCGGCTCAGCCGTTTAGGCTGTGGCGCTGTCAACAGTGTTTCCTGATATCATCAGAATCATCATCTTCAGAATCAGAAAGTGGTGTAATTTTACATATTTCACGGCCCTCTAGCACGAAAATGACATATCCTATTGTTCCCAAATTCGGTATATGGGGTGGGGTGGGCCATAGCTCGAAATTAAGATATTTTGCAACAATGTGAGATTTTCCAATTTTAAGATCCAGTAGGCCGAAAATGCCATGTTGTTGCTTACAGTAAAAGTGGTTGGTCTGCTCCTCAGTTTATTAGGCATTTACGGTATGTTGAGTGAGTGTGAGTGTACGGTACGACTTGGCTGGGTGGAGCGACCGCTCCACTAGATATTGAGGCGCCGTAAAAGCGTCAAAATTTGTATTATGAATGAGCCAAACCTAAAAATATGGTCGAACAGTTACAATAAATTATGCAAACGCCCAGAATGCCAACGCAGAATTTATATCCTACAGTTTAGAAGAAGATGAGATAAATTACGGGATTTTACATCATGCATCATTGTTAGATATTGGAATTTTGTTATCAGTGACCTGTATTAGGTGTTTCGTAACGTGTGTTATCTTTTCCAGAGAGACTTATATTGCAAGTGGGGGTGAAATTCTAGAATTATCTTTCGCAGTAGATTTTCTTTTTGTCTTCGACTTGACGACGCCAAGCATTTATGCGTCGCGACGATGCGGAGGCGTCGATTGTTTTCATAGGTCCGTAGGAAACACTATAATACCCAATGCAGTAGTTTTATTTCCTAATAACAGTGCAGCATTGTGAAGAGAGAACGAAAAGAAATAGAGCGCTAGAGAAACGCTATAAAGCCATTGGTCAAAAGGTTTTCAAAACGTTTCGTTCGAAACACATCATTTGAAAATAATTCGAACGTATTTGGCGGGGTTCTGTGTGAACGGCACGGAATGGCTAACCGCATTGCCGACAACGGCACGGTTGCTACTTCGTCGCATCTCAAATCGATCAGATGTAACACGGGGACTGACCAGGGCACGAACCCTGGACAAAATGATACAAACATATATATGACGTTAGTGTAAAAAAATGAAAACTTATGCGATGTAGTGATTATGGATCATGTAATTTTCTCCTCGAATGTGCACACAAAACACCGAAAGCACGACGGCATGTAAAACTTGTGGCTTCAGTAGGAATATCAAATGAGTTGGGAATAAATTTCGTGACGTGATCGAGATAAAAATGCCAGACCTTTTAAATGAATTACATTTTGAGATAAAACGTAATGCTAGGAAAATTGATGAGATCGCTAATTATCTTGAATTAGTGGGGCTTGACACGGTTTTGCACGCATTTTACTGGATAACGCGAGTTCGTAGCCCCGAGAGGGCGAGAGAGCTTGTAGTTCAAGTTACGTAATTATGATTCTTGTTTAGCACGTCTCGTGACATTTTGTTTTGTTTTAGAACAATTAGCAATGTTTAACGCAAGGAGAAATCAATAAAGTTCTTGGTTTGATGTAAGAGAAAATCAATTTTAATTGTTCGTATACTTGAAAATGAAAAGTTTTACTGTTCGAATTTGATTCTGTATTTTAAAAACTCTGACATGCATGACACATTTTTTCAACACGTTTCACTGATTTTTGTCAACAGTTCTGTCAAATATTTCTGGTCGATCAGTTAGTTAAATAATTATACACTTTTGAACAACATCAGTACAAAATTTAATTTTGATTGGTCATTAGTCATTACTCATTATGGTGTGCGAGCTAGACATTTTTATTACGTAACTTCAGGGACCGATGACCTGTTTAGTGACGCAACAGGATAAAATATAGTGCGAAAAGAGTTAACGGAAAAAAATCTGTAAACTGCAAAGAGCGACTTTTTAGGTCAAGTTTGAGATATTTGAAAGAAACTAATTTTTTGCAGCTTTTTAATAAAACTGTAATTGTTCATTTTCTTTAATCACTTTGAGGTTGTTTACTTTTACACGTCGTCGTTTTTTTTCAAGTGACAAAAGTTAAGATACCGTTTGTGTAATTTTGTGGACATTTCTTATCTATCCTTATCCAAAATGTTCATACAGGCATATTACAATCAGTATGAACTAAATGGCAGGTGTTAATGTTACCTCAACTTACTTCTAATATTCTATTATCAATTTTTTTATAAGTTTAGTTTCCTAGCACTGAAACATCTAAAACTAAAAGCGGGATTGAAAAAATCTAAATTCGCGTATTTTTCAAAATATGTTTTATTGATAAAAAAAAAAATTAACGCACTCTATAGATATTACATTTTCTGGACTCTCAAAACCAAACATTTGATTTGGAAGTTTTCACGATCTTTGATAATACCTTAGATAATACCTTGCCTTTAATTATCTTTTATAACACTTAAAACTGGTGCTATCTTAGCAAACCATGCTTGAGTTGGGGTTTCATTTCAACCTTATGTCTTCTTCATCTATTCACAACTTTCACAACTTCTATAACCAAATCAAGAGACTTGTGAATATAACAATATAGTTCTAGAGCATGGCTAAAATTGCCTATTTTATCCTCAAATTGTCTACTCTCACATCTAAACAGGGTAGGTACCAACATATAATCAGCATGTATGCAATTTTGGGAGATTGTTATCATTTTTAGCAGTCAATTTTCAGATCTTAGTCTAAACTACCACACTAGATTCTAAAGGTCCAGGCAAAACCTAGAAAAACGTTGTATGCTTGGTCGATGACAAATACCATTTCATTACATTTGAAAAGATATGGTACAATTTCTTGAACAATTTCTGTGTCACATTCGTACTTTTCATAAAAAAAAATTGTTTACACGAAGCAACTTCTTGTCACAGAACTTGAGTTCAACTTTTATATCATTTAGATTTTAGAACATGTTCTAATTTCTATCAAGAAATGGGGCATAGAAGTGTATTACAGAAGTTGAACAAGAAGTCACTCCGTGTAAATTGGGCTATACAATTGTTTCATACACTGTATTTCACACTCTTTAAAAAAATTATTAAAAAAAGAAAAAATCTATGTATACCTAATCACATACTTTTAAAAGTAACAACGACGCCAAATGATGCGGGACCTGACGCCTTGCGTATGCCTGATCCTTAAACCACGTGCCTGGAGGCCGGGTCCACCGCGACGCCGAGCTTTAGCACCCCCCCCCCCCCCCCCCACACACCCAGCCCCCTGGCGCAGTGCCGCAGGGGCGTACCATCAACAGGTATTGCTTCGCAGCCACGTTCTCGTGTTGTTTGTGAGCTTGCCTGGCTTGTCTTGGCTTGGGTTGGCTTGATTCTTGACAGCTGGGATCACGGGGTTACTCATGTCAGAATTCCTGCTCGAAATATGTTTTAGAGAAACAATTACAAAAACAAACAGTTGGTTTTCGTTGGCTTTCGGAATTCCAATGTATTCCAAAATAAAAATATTTCATTTTTGGAATATATTATATTCAAAATTGGAAGGTAAACCTAACATACGTCTTGAATCTTAAAATAAACTATACACTCAAGGTGTAGAAGTAAAATGCTCTTCTTTAGTTTTTAATACCTATCGATTACCCGCATTTTTTTAAACCGTAATGTGTGCTATTCTGATATTGATATCAATAAACGTTTTTCGTTGATTAGGGTTAAAAAATGCTTAATCAATATTTACGTAGGTATTCGACAAATAATGTATTAGCATATTCAACAACCTATCTCTAAAGTTGAAGTTTCGATGTAAATGTTCATTTGGTGATAATAAACTGGAGAAATTAACGAAAATTTAGTTTCTGATAATATAACCCCATGGCCTATATACTAGGTTGATATGAGCTATCCCATGGTCAGAAGAAGGCACATACATTTGACAAGGAGCGCACAATTGCTGATAATGAAAAGTGTAATATTTTGTTTACGTATTTCAACATAGTGATGACGTTTATCAGTAACGGCAAAAAATGATATATCACCACTAAAATAGATAAAGAAAAACTGTTCGTGGTGTCTGTCTGGAAATGTCCTAGTTATGCGATAATAGTTGAGTTTTCTGTAATGTTAAGGAAAATTCTATGTGTTTTGTTTACTTAGCTTGACTAGTCTGTTCCGCCTAAGAGAAGAATAAAATGTAATGGGATGAGGAACACCCAACTATAGAGCAGAACAATGAGGAGCTGTTGAACCATCACAAAAAACAACCATCATTCCTCACAATATCCGGTTTGTCATTCATTCATTAGCATGTTATTGCAATATCATTCAAACAATAAACAACCTTCCAGCCTCATTATGGGATCAGAAATACTTTTTTTAGTCTTAAAATAATAAATATTACAAAGTGTTTTAATAATGAAGGTCATAAGTGAATTATAAGTTGTTTGAATCCACGGTTTGATTTTAATCTGGGGTCTTGTTTGTAGTGAATGACACATAGGGTTTCTCTATGCGTCATTTTGGTCAGATGTGGTCAAACTGATTTCAATGCGCCTGGTTTGGAAAGCACGCAACCCGCAACGCAGAGGTGTAGTACTAGTTGCTACCCCTAAAAACTTTGGCGCGGGAAGAGGAAACCTGTTACATTCCTTCAATCAATATTTTCGGAATATTTCTTTTCCGCATGAAAACTGTGTGATTTTGTAGACTACTTTATATCTTTATATTGTATGCATTGTAATAAGTACCTACATGTTAAAAATTAAATTAGAGCTATTGTGCAAAATGTATTTTATTTCGAATTGTTACTATATTGTTCCGATATTAAAATTGTTCTACATGTAGGTACCTACTGTCATTACCTACAGTGGTTAGCTAACTTCAAAAGGGCTTATCTTTTCATTTATCTGACCCATTAATCGCTTGATGATAAGAGCTAATTACAAAATCTAAAGGTGTATTGTATTATTTACAACAACAAAAAAAACTGTTGCTTATTCATTTAAAAAAGGATGAAACATCGTTGATTTCTCGCCATTTTTCATAATTCCACATTCTGCAGTAATATTTTGAATTTTTCTAATCTCTGTCATATTCTCGAAAAATCGTAACCGACGCCTCCCCGGCCGCTCTTGCCTATCTTGTCCGGTCGGGGCGACGCAGAGCGCCGGTCTGACTCCATGGGCACCAACTCTACACTGCTTGACGCATTGCAGGTGCGTATCAGCCAATCAGAGACGAGCTTAGATGGAACGTTAGAAGCGCCGACAAGGAAGTCTAGTAAACACGACCGCACCCTGCACCTATAAAGACCATTCACTTGCGCATGTGAAACTTAATCCGCGATCTGAGCTTGAATTCGTTGGAAGTCTAACAGAAAGTGTGAAATATTTTAATTTATTTAGTTCAATAATAATTAATTCGAATATATGATTGACGGTCGGTGAACTATTTTCTGCGGACGATAAATTTTTAGTCGCGCGGACTAATACATTCGTGAGTTGACGACTTGCTGTGCGCCTCCATTATTCGTTGTATTTCGTGTCAGCTCTCGTTGGGTTCGTTGTGGCGGTATTATTAGTGCCGGAAATATTTAGAAGCTAGTTCTATCCGGGACATATCTACAATGGTAAGTGTATTAAAATTGCCATCATAGTGTTCAAATTGTCGTTTAGATATCAAAGTTCATGTATATTTGTAGATTTACTCTTTGACAGCAATATTTGATCATGTAAGAACTAAATGGTAAACCTGTGCCATTCTGGCAGGCTCCGGCTTCTTTGTTGTTGTACAGTGTAGACATTTATAGATTAGCCACAACCACTTGGCAGTGTCAATATTACTTATTTTGCCACATGAAAGTAGTATGCAAATTGTCGACATTAGACCGAGATTTTTGTAGTATTTTTAAAGGTAACTTAGTTTGGGTGCAGTATTTTACTAGTTTGTAGGCGTAGCTTCGGCACCGGCGGCCACTGACGAATATTGACTCACCGGCCACCGCGCTTTTTCCTAGTAGGCTAGGCTAGCACCTGCTTCGGTGAATTAAGTGTGGCAATAGTATTAAACGCGAGCTATTTTCGTCTTTCAAACTTGTGACTTCCGTATTTATAGTCTTATCTTATTCTTAGCTTTGATACATAGAAAGGTAGAAAAGTATTCTACGAAAACGAATTCCACCCACTAGCCGTCCAAGGAATGCCATGTTTCAGTGTCTTGTCACGACCTAACATATCTCTTTCTCATTGTCATAGGCGGATCAGCTAACTGAAGAACAGATCGCGGAGTTCAAGGAGGCGTTCTCCTTGTTCGACAAGGATGGAGACGGCACAATCACAACCAAGGAATTGGGAACTGTCATGAGATCTCTAGGCCAAAATCCCACAGAAGCTGAACTTCAAGACATGATCAATGAAGTTGATGCTGATGGTGAGTCACTCTAGAAATGTTGTAATTGACGTTTGTTTTTGAAGAGGTGTCAAGGTAGGATCTCTCCTCCTACCTACATAATTAGTTAACCTTGCATAAGTGAGACTTGTTAGCTGGCATGTAGATATTAACTAGCTCTTCAGGTGTTAGCATTTTCACACCTAACACTGTGCTTTCATTTAATACCTACCTACCTACCTACAGGTGTTTTGTTCTACTACCTATACTTCTCTATAGTTCTACCTTTACTATTTATTTTATATATCGCAAAATATTAAAAAATATATGTCATGAACTTCCTTGATGTTTTGACCCATTTACCATTTTTTAGTGCTGCAAAGTAAGTGGAGGTTGGCAAACGGACATCTTGCTTGCTAGTTTCATTCATTGTGAAGCACACAATCAAATTATGTTTATTGAAATTAAGTTGTAGATGCATCCAGACAACACAATCTGAAATTAGTACTACTTACAGTTTTATAATTTTGAATGGTGATGATAACTTACTTGATGCATTTTTATGTTTCCTAGTTTTATACAAAGTTAAGAAGTACTGAAGTTAACATGTTCAACTATTTAGAACAGCTTGAGCTTGTAAATAGTTAGACTCAAAGTCACTTCTCCGTAACAGGAACACCTTAAAAATGTATTTAGCATTTAAATGCCTTGAAGGTCTGTCAAAAAGGTGATGGTGTTACATTTTAGTTGTTAAATATCCAGCATTATAATTCAATCTTTCATCTGTTGCTTAGTTGTCTGGTTGTACCTAGATTGTACCCACCCACATAGCTAATACTCCCTGGATAATTTTCAGGCAACGGTACTATTGACTTCCCGGAATTCCTCACGATGATGGCGAGAAAAATGAAAGACACCGACAGTGAGGAGGAAATTCGTGAAGCTTTCCGAGTATTCGATAAGGACGGTAACGGTTTTATCAGTGCGGCTGAGTTGAGGCACGTAATGACCAACCTCGGTGAGAAACTCACGGATGAAGAGGTCGACGAGATGATCCGAGAGGCTGACATCGATGGGGACGGCCAAGTCAACTATGAAGGTATTTACTTGATGTTTGGGTCATGCTCATGCTCGACAAATGTCAGTCCCCCTCCCGAATTCTTACTCTTTGAAAGGATGTGGCTTTTTGAATGAAATTCTGTGTGCATCAGTGTTTACCCTATGTTTCCTTGACAGTTGCAGCGTTGTTATTTCCTTGACAGTTGCAGCGTTATGTTATTTTTGTTCTTGCCCTGTGCTGCAAATCCATTGTGAATTTGTGACATTTGACCCTCACACTTAACGATACAAGAAATACCTACTGTTTCCCGACAGTATGCCTAAACTTGACCTGATACAGGTTTTACTACCCCTTTGCTATTGAATAATTTCCAGGCTACTCGTCAACTTTTGTTTGAGATCTACCAGGTCGGCTGGTTGAATTTTCAGCAAGGGAGTTGTAGTATTTTTGGTGTTGTAATTCAAATCACTATCTGTACATGGTTTTGGCAACAATTAATGTATGTCAACCACAATATTATTTCAACCTTGCACTCTCATTTAGTGCAACACATTAAAAAAGTGCACATGTATATATTATACAATACAAACTAGATATAATTGATCCTTTTTTGAACTGTCAGATTACTAAATTACACACGTTGCTGCACACTGTTGTCAAAATCATTTCCAGAACAATGATTGCGAAGCAGTAAAGTTTTGCCTGATTGCAACTTTTCCTCTTCCAGATTTCCATGCTCTTTCTCAGTTAGTTTTCTCTCGAAGTAGCCAACATGCCAAAGCTGTCTAGGTGTCGGTGGTCAGTGCTTTAAAATGCTTTTTCGGAATGTTATTTGTCTTCAGCACTTGTGTCCGCAAATTTTTCGATTTCTATTCTTCTAACCTGATCTGCAACCCAGTTAGCTTACATAGTGATGCATTGATTGATTATTATGTAACCCCTTCTGTTTTGTATGCCAATTGCCTTTCAACGCTATTAACCGTGATGCTCATCTGCCAACCAAGAAGTAATACCAAAAGTCTGGTTTCTTGATTGAAAATGTACGAGAAAGCGCATCAACAACTGCAATTATTTTAACGGTTGTAAATATTGAGGAATTTTAAATTTGGTGTATTAAGTATTGATCAAAATTTTAGGTATTGGATGTTGGAACTTACCTACCTTAACTTTTTAGATTGCTATGGCCATTTTAATTAAGTATCTGCAACAAATCTAAAAGTAGTAGTTGATAATGAATTAGGCAAAATTGCTTCCTAAATTACATAAAATGTTACAATTTCTAACCCAGGCCCCCCAAAAAATCAATTTAATGGGCTCAACATTGTCTAAAACCAACTAATGTTTGTAGCAGAGAACTATTGCTATTTAAACGTGTAGTTTGATTTCTCTAGTTTTAATGGTTAGATGCTATTGCTGCGCTATTAACATGGTTTTCGACCGATGAATGCATGCCACGGATAGCAGAGACTTCAGAAGGGTGGTTAGATAATTGTTGCATGCTCTGATCCTATTTTCCCGCACATTTTGTAGCGGTTCTGAACTTATTCTGCCCACGCACCGATGTGGAAATGCAATATTTTATTACATACCTCTGCCAATTATCGTACATGATCGCTTGTACAGTTTTTCTCTATTTGTAAATATACCTACCACATGTATTAATTTGCCTTTTCCAATGCCGAAGTATTTTGACTGAGCCAGTTGAATTTGTTATCCACAGACTGATTGTTAGAAATTATATGATATTTCCTCATTTCAATGTTTAGCTAGGAGATTGTGCTGTGATGTCATCAAATCAGCCAGCGATTTATTTACACTTTATTTTTTTGCTTAGCCAAATGTGGCGTACTGCCATTTTCAACAAACGTTAGAGCACAGAAAGTTTGAAGAAGAAATGGCTGTGTTACACTAATTGTGCATACCACGTTTCTTACACTTTGTTCTTCTTGTTTGCAGAATTCGTTACCATGATGACATCAAAGTGAACTAAGTGATGTCAACAATCTGACATGAAGAGAATGTTACAACCGAGAAAAAATGAACCTGCATTTCTGCTTTCCATTCTGACACTACCATACTCAGATTTAATTTGAGATGAAAGTAGCTAAATTGGAGAGGAGCTTGTTTCAGTTGATGTTTAAGTGCTAAGTGAATTCAAGGATGCAAGATTTTCGTGTAAATTTTTGTACATTTCCTCATGCAGTTTTCATGTGGTTTTATTGATCAATTAATTGTGAAGTTGTGTCCGTAAACTTTAGGCAATTTTAGGAGTGGATTTTATGCCATCTAGCTGTCATGAAAATTCTTTCTCCATTAAAGTCTTATTTCAATTTTAGCCTGTTTATGATGTGTCATTCTTGCGGGAATCTGTTTCCAGTGATAGCAAATTATGATGGCAAGTTTTACAAATTCAATGTGAACATCACAAATTATGTTTTCTTTTCTGTCAACCAGTTTAGCTTTGTGGTACGCAGGGCGGGCCAAAACCACCTGTAACATTCCTTCGTCAAAAAAAGAAAACCTGTACAAAATTTCAATTTGTGGTAGATATGGTAATTGCACCTTTTTGCCACATGAGGGTCGGTGCTTCGGGACGCCATTGTGGCAGACCGAACCAATCAATGTTCAAGTTTTGAGGACTCTTTGTGAAGGGAAGTGGACCTTAATTTCTTAGAAGTTGCCATGGGATGACCAAGGCCTCCCCTTGAGTGACCCCATGGTTTGCTGGGAGCTTGTTCCTCCACAGCCTTGTTTACTGTATTGGTGACCTAGTTGCATTGAATATAAAAGACAAAATAAATGTGTTTCTTCATTCATTGGTATCTAATTTGTGTTGTATTTTACCCTCTGATATGCCATTCCTTTTCTCCTGTTCAACTAAGTGGAGATTTCAATGCAGTCAACTTTGTTGGACATGGCTACTAGATAGAGATTATAAATTCAGGGAAAATGATTAGGATTAATAATTTGGAAGTACCTAAATATTTTGGTCCTTGATAGAGGCTTTAGTCAATGTTGATGCGTGAGATTTTGATAAGTAGTGAATTTAATGGGAATAAATTGATAATTTTCAAGTTTAACTAAAGTTCGTATTTAATTTAGTGATTGATCATTGTATGTGATGGCTTCCAATGCTATTTTTTGTTTTGTGAATTGGTTGTCTTAAAATCGTTCGTCCAATTTCAATTTAAATTTCCCTCCATGTCCCAACATGCATTGCATTTGAAACATTTTTGGTATGACCTTGGTTGTGTTTATTTATGGTTTGACAGCATTTCTATGTTTACTTCAAATTGCTCATTAATTAGACAATACGTTCGTATTGGTTTGAACAGGACATCACACCGTATAGATAATAATAAGCTTACCCAACTTCGAGGTGAGACAATATTAAATTGACGTAATTTAGGTTTAATTTCAAACGTGTAGTAAGTACCTAGGTGACCCCCTTAGTTGAGGTTATGTTTTGAATTGAACTTAGGTACCTGTTGCACTTTCAATAACTAACTGTAACTTGCTGTAACAATGCCTCGACTTTCATATTATCGACAAACGACTATATTGCAAATTAGTAACTATCAGTGGTGTGCTCAACACATACAATCTCTTCATATCACTCGGATGTCAGGTTGAGGTCGACTCGGTGAACGATTGTCATTTTCAATTATACTAAGTCAATGATTATATGCAGATACCTACATCTGTTATGCCTCATTTACATGTCTCTGGCTGTATGCACAATGGTGTCGCTCAACTCTTCCATAAGAAGTGCTGTCAAGTCGATTCATCCGCTACAGCACTTATCAAAAATTAAAGCAATGGCAGTAGAGCAGATGGGGTATACAGGAGGGCATCTTTAAAATAGATTAACATTACTGAGACCAGTCCGCCATTAGGACATCATTCTGGGTATGCATTAAGCAACATCGTACATTCAACTACAAGTTAACGACTAACAATGCCACAAATAATTTTTTCTTGTATTCATTTTAAAAATATTCAGAAAAGCACAGCCTAAAAGGGTGTAAGTTAATCATTGATGTTGACAGATAAATTATTTTCTCAGGTGCCATCAATCTGCCCTTCAAACATGTTCATTTGAATGCAATCAACATGACAGATTCTGCAGGAAGCAAACTTAAAGCGAAGGATTCAATTGTTTGGGTGGATATGGAGGTTGGTTTACATATTCTTCAGAGTGCCAGACGTTTCTAAACTACATGTGTCAAAAGCCAAAACATTTTAACATTAGTGCGCCAGCCAGGGTCAGGTGCAATGGAAGGAGAAGGGAGTGGGGTTACTGACTAGTGACCACCCTCTCCCCACCTTCCATCTTGCCACCCTCAGATAATGTTCTTTTACACAAAATAATTAAATATACATTTACAAAATTCAGAGCTAGGTACCTATATTGTACCTCTCCCCACCTTCCATCTTGCCTCCCCACAGATAATGTTCTTTACACAAAATACTTTAATTTATATTTTACAAAGTCTCAAATATTCAAAAAAGAATAGTAGGCACTCCATTCTTATTTCTTTCAGAATATAGGTTCAAACTTTTATTAGTATTAATAGTATAAGAGTAATATTTATTATTTATTAGAGCAAGCAAAGCAAATAAATCTAGCAAATAAATTTAGTAAATTATGATATTTGGTAGGTAGGTACTACTCAGTTCCCGTGAATACAGTTTACCATAAATAGATGGACATTCTGATTTTATTTTTAGATGACTGGATTAGACATCTCAACGGATCAGATTATGGAAATTGCATGTTTAATAACGGACCAACATTTGAATATCATCGCTGAAGGCCCCGAGTTAGTAGTTCATCAGCCCGATCACATTCTTAGTGCAATGGGTGAATGGTGCACAGAAAATCATAAAAAGGTACGGTTCGTATGTTTCATAATTTATTTAGTTTCATGTAGGTACTACTGGTAGGATGAAACCTTAACGAAATGTTTTTAACTCATCCAATAAATTATGGACAGGACCAAGGCGGGAATTGATGGGGGGGATTTCCCCCCTCTGGTTTTCTCATCCCAGGGGAGGGATAGATTTTTTCCCCCCCTCTGTAAAATGTTGACTTATTATAATCTACGAATACTGATTTCCCTTTAAATTAAAAGCAATTTCTCTTTCATAATGCCAATTGTCGGGATCAAAAAGTGTGCAAAACAAAACAGTGTGCAAATCGCTTAGAAATGCACAAATTCAATCTTGAATTTCAAAATTTCGCGAGGCTATGCGCCCCGGACCCGCATGGTACTGGGGGGCCTTCCCCCCAGTCCCCCCATTGTGTTCGTGGGCAATCAATATTTTTTTGCCTTTGCTACTTTTCCCAACATTCTTTGAATTTGTATTTTCCTATCCCTCCCTCTGAAAATTGAACAATTCGCACCCTGGGGCCTGGACAGGATAGTTCATAAAGTCTCTTCGGCCCAACTTTGATTCAGACACAACAACAAACAGATTTACTAATAAAAAAGTAGGTACCTACTAGTTATATTTTGTTACCCACTTTTTTTTTTTTTTTAGACTGGCTTGACAGAAGCATGCCGTAAAAGTAAATTGACAATACAAGAAGTCGATGAGCAGGTTTTGAATTTCTTAAAGCTGCACACTCCTGCAGGGGTTTGTCCGATAGCTGGCAATTCAATCTACATGGATCGCCTATTCATCAATCGTCACATGCCGCTTTTAGACAAACACTTGCATTATCGAATCATCGACGTATCGACTTTGAAAGAATTGTGTCGCCGGTGGTACCCTGAGGAATTTGCCAACGCTCCAAAGAAGGCGTATGGACATCGAGCAATGATTGATGTGAGGGAGAGTATAGCAGAACTACAATATTATACACATGCAATATTTAAAAATCAAGAGAATAAAGAACATCAAAAATATTTGAAGCTAAGTTTATTGAAGTGTGTACCTTGGTCAGCACAGAGAGAAAAAAATAAGATTTTATTTTATTGTATTTAGGAGCTCTATTTATGTGTCACAAAGGGGCTTGTAAATCGTAAGATGAGAGAACTAATTTTGATTTCGGAGTAGCAATCTGTATAAATAAAGCTTTGGCAAAAGGGGTTATTAACGAAATTGCTACTGCTTTGTCCCAACCCTGGGGGTGATAGAGGGCATCAAGCTCGTTATTTGCGGGTCCAACTTAAAAAAATCTCTATTTTCAAGGTTTTTGAGAGGTGAGTTAGGGAAGTGTTAGTGACAAACCAGTTCTATTAATTCTTTAGGAGCAGTTCAATTAAATGTACATAGGTACACTCAGCCAAACAAAACTTGAACGTTGACCAAATTTGAATGACTGCTGGTCATGTCCCATAACCAATCAAAGCTTGTTATTATCATTGAAATGTGAGGTCACCTACTAGAGTGAGACAATGAGATCGCTTAGACTGACTTCTGATGGTGCGATCTTACATTTATCAGCCTATCAGATTTATTGAACATTCAAGTTTTGTTTGGCCAAGTGTACATAGAATTTATATATAATAACAAATTAAGAGTAATTTTATTTACAGATTCCAGATTGTTGTTTTCTACATCTCCTTTTCTAAAGACAGCAAAATTAATAAATATTGCTCGGTAAAATCATTTCAACAAGTAACAATAAATTAAAGGTTAGCCAAAACGGCAGTAAGGGCGACAGCTATGGCAAGAGCAACATATCCACTTACGTAGACTTCACGAATAGTCAAACCTTTGCCAGTATCCCACATCAAGTGACGAATTCCGTTAACGTAATGATATCCCAAAGGAAAAGCAATCAAAAACTTAGTGGCGAAGACAACGGATGGGCTCACGTGAAGATCTTCCAACATTTGCAAATAATGTGGGAAATCATTTGGCAGCACCAATGCTCCTAAAAAGGTAAATCATTTGTCAAGGCCTTCAGTAGGTATGTAGGTAGGTACCTACCAAGGAGGTTATAGTACTGGTGTGGCCATTCGCCGTGCGGATTGAAGCCGGCAGACATATTTATTATTTCCACTCACGCACCAAAAACTCCAGGCAAGAGCGAGTCACCTCACGCTGTGATACGAGCGCAGTTCCAAGTGTTCCAGGAATATTTTAATTGCCCGCCAATGAATACACTTAGGGAGATGCGGTTTGTAACATTGCTTAACTGAGACTCTAAGGAATCACCTCTAATTTTTTGATTCTCGATACCTTTCAAATAGTTGCGATGTTACAGCAAGTTGAATAGAACACTTCGGCAATTCCGAGTTCTTTTCAAAACGTTCCCAGACATATTTTAATTGCGTGCCACCCAAAGTGTAAAAAGTGAATCGAAAAATGGGAGGTGATTCCTTAGAGTCTCAGTTAAACATTGTTACAAACCGCATTTCCCCAAAAGTATTCATTGGCGCGCAATTAAAATATTCCTGGAACTCATGGAACGGCACTCGTATCACAGCGTGCGAATGTGCAATCGATTTCTGCCTTGAGTTTTGCCACCTGGGAGGAGTGGCGGATAGCCGGGAGTGGCTTCAAGTCGTCGGCGTACGCTGGTTTAGCGGTTGGCCCCTCCAGCAAAATATATCTACAAGCTCCTTGGTAGGTAGACCTACCACTGTAGGTACCTACTACTTTAATACGAACAGGTAGCATTATTAGTATTTAATTATTAAGAGAGTATCAGTTCTACACACCTAGTCCCAAAGCAGTCACATATCCACTTAAAACCATGCCAGTCATTCGATGGGAGATTGACATCATCGATGTCACTTGCGGCTTGTATATCGTAAGATGAGGGGACTGGGGGCGGTTGAGCCTGGCATTACGCTCATCATGGGTTTCAGTAGTCGATTCAGGAATTACATTAGAGGCCTTTAGGGTTACTAGTCTGGACCTGTAAGTAAAGAAAAATAATTTGGCATTAACCTATCCAGGCTTAGGTAACAGTCTGAGGACATAGTGAAGGCCTCTTACTGAGAACAGCAGATGCCCCGGTATAAAGACCCCGTCAAGTGTTTCTGGAAAAGGAATCTGTAAAAGGAAATCCCTATGTAATATTACGTTATTCTCTACACTACATACTAGCGGTTACTCGTGAAATTTACAAATTTAAATCTGAACTTTAATGTTTTACCTGGTCAGCGCCATTTTTGCTTCGAGCACTTTTGATTACTACTAAAAACAAGACAAATACTTCAATGAAATGTGAGATCTCAATAAGAAACAATGTTGTAGCGTATTAATAGTTTCACTCAAAGATATTAATTTTAATATTATATTGGAAGAAATAAAATAGAACACGAAACGAAATAATATAGTTCAAACTTGATTCTAGATAAAATTTGTTTACGGGTTCTTGGCGGCACTGGAATTTTGTATGGACCAATTACAGCGCTTCTTCCATCAAATTCCACCAATAGAAAACGAACTTTCAAAATGATTAGGCGAATTGGCGTCGTTTTGATGCCATCGTTTTGATAGCGTGTCTGTGTCCATAATTTTCTTCTGTCAAGATTTAAGGTAAACAATAACAATATTATTTTGTGGATCACTTTGAATATTACTTTTATTAATAGTAATAATCAGAGATTATATTAATATAACTTTGTGGTTCGCCATTGCACTTCTTCATACTTAAAATCATTTAGCATTCTCTGGACATTTTCGGACAACCAAGCAGAATAATATTGTAGGCTAGTCCATAGGATTAGGAACAGTAATATTCAAGACTAGACTACTGCCTACATTCCTATCACCTATAACGGATTAAATCGTGTTTCCAACTAACATTAAACTATTACTTCGTAAGTGTTCATTCAGGAAACGTGATATTGAGTGACAACTTGCCACCTAGTAGTACCTACTACCTACTCTATTAAGTAACCTGTGGGTCCTGTATCAGCCGCCATTAACCTTACTTCGAGATTGGCTTTCTGCCAACCACAAAACAAAGCTGGCATCGAAAAAAATTAACATAATATTAATTTCACAGAGTGAATAGCTATGAGTGCGCGGCCTAGGAGATCGGGAAGATCCCCAGCTCGGGAGAAAAAATCTGAGCGAGATTCATCTTCTTCCCCTACAAAGAAAGGTGGTGCTCGACCTGGACGTTCTAAGTCACCAGGACGCCCAAAGTCCCCAGGACGCCCTAAGTCTCCTGCACGTACCAAATCACCATCTCGAGGGCGTCCGAAATCACCAGTAAAGCCCACCAAATCCTCAACTTCTCCGTCAGTTGAAAAAAAAATTCTCTCGGAGAAAGTGACGGCAAAAAGGAAGGTTTCTCCCATCAGGGTATCTCCTGATGTTTACGTCAGCCTGAAGAAAGAACAATTAGCGAAGTCTCCAATCGTTTCAATAACCCGCTCGGACATCAAGAATATTGATTCATCTAATTCCAAAGGACGAATCTCCTCAAGTATTGATACAACCGTAAGAAGATCAACAAGGGTGGTGACAAAGAAAGATGCTGATGGTAAAATTGAGGAATTTGTTGGACATTCGTCTGCTAGCCTCAGCTCAAGAGCCAAGTCAGTTGAAAAGAGCTCACAGGTTCCTCGAGAGTTTGGTGGATGGTTTGGAGCATTAATATTCATCATTGCTGTGCCATTGATTGCTCTGGCTATCCAGCTGTACTGCTCCAAGGTTAGTTTTTACTGCCAACAAGCAGTAACAATGTTTTGTTTTATTCATGGACTGAAACCAGAACTGAAGACAAGTCTTGGAAGCAACCAGAACCATTTTTAATTTAAATACCTAGGTGGAACTATGGCTATAAAAGTAATGTAAATAAACTGACCTAGGTAGTAAATATAACAACCTATTTTGGTTACCTTTAAGTCTACCTAGATCTAAAGTAAACATAAATTATTTATCTCAGTTTTTAGGTATATTCTTATTTAGGTAATCTCTAATAAGTACCTCATAATATATAAATAAATGTACACAAAAATTGTTGATAATGTTCTTTTCCATAACTTCAAAATTCTGGATTCGGCCCTGCCGCCACAGTAGTGTAGTAGGGTACACCTACCTACTACCTACTAGGTACAATCTGCCTACACATCAAGGAGGTTATTTTTTGGTTTATTACCGAGGATTTATTTATTTATTAGCTTGCCTATAGTTACCTTCAGAACCTATTAGTAGTTATGCCTTATTGTTTGTTCCTCAACATGGTTCCTATTTTACAGGATTGTGGAACAACTTTCCGCCCATCAACCAACTGGCGAGCATATTTTGATCTTGAAGCAGCCGGTTGGTATCTGGCTTTCATCGGCATGCAGATAATATTCTCGTATCTGCCGCTTGGCAAGGTGGTTGATGCACAACCCGGCAGGACAAGCCGTTATCAATACCGTTGCAACGGCATTTGGAGCTTGGTCTTGACGCTCTCCGTTCTCGGCGGTCTCTATTACTTCAAGTACCCGCTGACACGCATTTTAGACAAACAACTTCAGTTGACAGTGACTTCCATCATCTTTAGCATACTTCTGTCAATTGTGTTGTACATTCGAAGCAAGAAGGCGCCGGTTTCATCGCTCAATCAATATGGCATCTCAGGAAACTTCCTACGAGACTTTTGGATGGGCAGAGAGATCAACCCTCGCTTCGGACGATTGGACGTTAAAATTCTACTCCTGCGGACCACTCTCATTGCATTGGTGAGATGATTTTTATTATTTAGAGGGTTATCTACATTCTACACTCTACAGCAACTACGATGACCGCATTCCATATGCCTCCTCCTATCAACACAGTCCTCATCTTCCAACCTTCTTGACTCCTGTCCGACCTGACCTCTCCACTTTCACTTACCTCTCCTCTCAATGAAAAAAATATTACATGAATATTGCAAGAACAGAAAGAAAATGTTTGATTTACCTAATAAGTTCTTATACTATTATTTACAAATTAGATGTAGAGTATACAAATTATGTGCTTATACACTTCAACATCGAGAATAATGGGACTAATTTGAACGAGTAATGCGAATGGAATCAAAAGAACAACAATATTTGACATATATAGTACTAGTACCTAGGTTTACTTTAATCAGTAATACATAATATCAAACATCAACACACAAATGATACTAATGTCGACATCAAGAAGTTTGACATAGGGAAGATTGGAAACAAATTATGCTTTTCTTTTGAAGTGTTATCATGATGATTGTGTGTCCATACAAAGTATTAAACCGGGTTCAAATTCAAACCGGGGGTACAAATGACACATCCACCTCAAACATTGGATGTGATTTAGGATATTATAACCCATGCTGTATAAAATTAAAATGCATGTACAAAGTGTGCAGGTGTGTCCTTGAACAATTAAACATAACCATCATGCATCCAATGTGTCATGTGTACTGTTTGATAGGTACACTTTTCCCTGTCCCATTAGAAGTGTCCTTCAAAGGAGGTACCTATACCGTATTACGTGAGGATCAAGTATTGAACATTACATTCTGTTTCAGGTTGTTTTAAACTTGCTGTTCGTGTTCAAAGTATTGGACGGTCAGACAGTGAAGGGTGAAGGTGGCTCTACTCGGAAAGTTGATTGGGCACAGAAGGAGTATCCGCCCGCCCTGCTTCTAGCTGTTGCTATGCAGTTGATCTATTTGCTGGACTGGCTCTGGTTTGAGTACACGTTCCCGACTTCATTCGATGCGATGTCGGAAGGCTGCGGCTACATGGCGGTTATTGGGTTTACCACCCATCCATTTATTAGCACCATCGTCACCAAGTTCTTGGTTTTCCACAAGTATGCATTTAATCTACAATGTGTCAATGCTGTTTTCAATTAAATTCTAGGGGATAGCTAATTTATCAAACTTTTTCTTCTTTAAGAGTGGATACTCCCTGGTATGGGCTGACTGCCATTGGCTTGGTGTTCACCATCGGATATGTGTTCTATCGTGCAAGTAATCTGCAGAAGAGTAACTTCCGACAAAATCCGCTGGATCCGGCTTTGGCTCGTAAGTATAAAAATTAAAACTAAATCAGGCGTGCGTGAAGATAATGCACCCCCGCCCCGCAACATTTTCAGGTAGCATAAGAAGTGCCTCAAAAAAATCAAGATTGTGACACATTCTATGGCATATTTAGGTACCCACCCCACCCCTTCACGCACCCCTGGACTGACAAAATATATTGAAATATTTAGGGTTGGGATTCGATTTGATTTGCTAAATCGATGTCAAACTGAAGATTTCGACATCAAATCGAAATAATTTCGACATCGAAATAATTTTGACATCGTAATAATGGGCCACATCGAAATAATTACGGCGAAATGTGGCAACACTGCAATTGCGTCTGCCTAAGGCCATGTTCCAGCGCTAGAGATGTCCCTCTCACACCCCCCTCGCGGCAACAAATGACGAGGAAATGATTGAAATAAATAACTTTTTCATTTCAAATAACGTACAAGCATTTATTTATGTAAAAGGGAACAATTAATGAAAAAATTTCGTTGCAAATCCAGTTGCAAATTCATGGTTTTATTAGACTTGTTGCCGGAATATATCACGTGAAGCATAGGTAACATTGTCTGCATTCAACATCCTTTAGCAATGTTGTCCGTAATGTTCACTTCAAACTCGAAAACTTTCCACAATTCACTTCGTCTCCACGGCGGGATTATTATTTTTTTGCGTGGAAACATTCTTTCACGAGAGAATAAAAACAACACGCGCTGAATGGCAAGAGACAACTGACCAACCCACCCTCAACTGCACACGCGGTATGCAGGAAGGGCGGAAGCAGGCCACTCAGCTGATCTTGAGAGGCGCGTTGCACTGTTGCCAGCTCTACAATACTGCGCGCTGATTCTCGGAATTTTTTAAACGATGTCAAACGATTATTTGATTAAACAATTCAAATCGATGTCGAATCGAAACTCAAAATATCATTCGACATCGATGTCAAATCGAAAAATCGATGTCAAGTCCCAACCCTAGAAATATTAGGGTTGGGATTCGATTTGCTAAAGTTAAATTGATCATAAGTTACAATTTCCATGTCACTCATTTCGAAACAGTTTCAACATCATAAAGGCAATATCGAAATAATTATGACGAAATTTGGCTACATTGTAAATGCGCTTGGGGGCATCAGTCAAATATAACACGTACTAGGTACTATTTATATGTGTACCTCCTTCAGTGCACTTCAGCTGATGATTGTATGACTAAGAACATGACATGAGACTTGGCAGTAGGTAGCCATTGACATTGGGGTGAGTGTTCACACCACACCAACACTAGGACCGCAGGACTCGAAGAAGCCGGCTGGCCACGCCTGGCTGTTCCTCACCTTCCTCCTTCTCTTCTTCTTCCAATTGTTCCACAAATTCGTACCACCTAGAGTTCTGTCCTCCCACTCTCTCTTAAGCTGGGTCCACATAGACCGTTTTTCCGTTTTGCGTTTTCCGTTTTTACTAATTAAATATCGACGTTTTTTGTATGACTGTCCACATAGAACGTTTTGCGTCTTCTACAAAAACGTTTGTAAGCACCTTGATCCCCGTCTTCTTTAAACTTTACATTCGAGATGTCAGGAGGCCGTGGAAATAAAAAATTTTCATTCAACGTTATTTATATCTGTCTGTGACAGTTTGTGAGTAATTAGATGGGCTAATATTCTTCCCAGGTATGTAATTTTAAAATAATGTATCTAGTGTCAGATCGGCCATGTTATTTGACCATGTGACGTAGTCGTACGTGATAGGTTATTAAAGGTTTTACGTCACTTCCGCCGCGCGTATTTTTTAAAATCCTCGATGAAGTTTATGCGGCGCGGCGAGGATAAAATCCGCGTGCGGCGGGCTTGTGATTGGTTCAAGAGAAAAAAACGGAAAACGCAAAACGGAAAAAACGGCCTATGTGGACCCAGCTTTAGACTTTTACTCAGTCCACCTTCCTCCACTCTCCTAAATATGTAATGAAAATGATTGTTGTCAGGTAAACAGAGTGGGTGCTGTGAATTTATCTTTATTAAATTGATTTGGTTTCTTTCAGAATTGGAGACCATCACAACAAACCGCGGCAAGAAGCTGTTGGTGTCGGGCTGGTGGGGGTTCGTCCGTCACCCCAACTATCTCGGCGATATCATCATGCACTGGGCGATCGCGAGCGTCTGCGGGTGTGCTCACTGGCTGCCGTACACTTGGCCGCTGTCGACGACTCTGCTCCTTCTCCATCGCGCTGTGCGGGACGACGCGCGCTGCAGGGAACGCTACGGCATTTACTGGGACAGATACGTAAGTCGAGTCAAGAGTCTCGTCGTACCAAAGGTGTTTTAGTTAAATATCCTGTGGTAGGTAGGCGAATGAAACATTTGTTCAAGTGTGTGTTTTTTTTTAATATGTCCCAGTTTGATTTCTGCTTAAACGCCGGTAAAAAAGATAGTAGGTATCTAATTTCCCCACATCACAGTGTCAACTTAAACATACCATTTATTTGGGTTGTTATTTGAAGCGAAACAGTCAAACGGTCTACTTTGAGGTTTCATTCAATTCAAGTAATATTTTAATTCTGTTGGAAGCCATTTGAAAATAGCGTATTAATCGAAGGGCAGGTTTGTCTTGTTTGAAAACTACCTAATTTTAATTCCACTTGCTTAAGCATTACATGACAGAATGATATTGAACAGAGTTCATTATTTTTAAATGTTGAATGAGTAGAGCCAAGATTATATGGTGATTGAAAATAAAACGAAATTTTAAATAAACAGGTTTTAGTGTGAAATGTGCATGGTTCATGGAATTTAAACCCCAAAACTGTCATTTTCCAATCGCGAAATAAAACGAAATACACTTTAATTCGCGAAATTGACCTAAATCGCGAAATTACCACGAAATCAGTGATTTTTCACTAAATTTTTTTTTTTTTTTTTTTTTTTTTTTTACTTTTAGGTACTATAAAATTTGCATTTAATCAAGCACTTGTTGCGTCTAAGAATGGTGAGAATCCATCCTTTGATTAGCTGGAAAACAAGGTTGCAAACATACCTGCTAAATTTTACCCCCCCCCCCCCCCCAATCACAAAACCACCTGAACATAACCAGTCAGTGACTGCTTTAAGACAATGCTTCTGGCTGATGGTGGAAACATGGCAAACTTTGGCCAACTACCTACCCCTTTTTACCCCTAGAGAGCCTATATATTTAGGCTCTCTATTTACCCCTCCTTTTCATGCCCATGAAGGGCCCACCCACACCACACCCCCAGTCAGTTAGACAGCTGACTGTTCTTATGATGGCTCACGCCAATTCACTTGCCTCTTTCTTATGATGCAACTTTATTTTATCATTTTAATTTGATTATTTACATTATTCATTAGTGTGAGCAAAACATATTGGAAATAAAGATGAAAATCATTTTCGTTTTAAAGTTCAATTTTGTGTGTTTTAATGGCCCCACAAATCGCGAAATCCTCAATTCATAAAACCACAAAAAACGAAATTTGTGTTTTTAAAAACGAAATCACTGCAAAAATAAAACCATATACCGTATTAACTCGTGTATAAGACGCAATTATATGTCAATATTTTGATTCTGAAAACAGCCCTGCGTCTTATACACGCATACCAAGCTTTTTTCCCAGTAAATCCAAGGTGGATGTTTGTAAACAGAGCTGTGGTAGACTGCCACATGTTGTCTATCTCTGCCTTTCCCTCTCACTCTGTCTGGACTACTCATACTGTGTCTAGACACAACACTATTAACATATTACATTTTTGCAACAAAATGTTTTCCCTTGCATTTAGATCAGGAGACAAAATATATGTTTACGTCTGAAAAACATTGCTCTGACAGACATAAAATAGACAAAACACTGTTGAATGGCGATCTTAATGGAAGGGGAGGAGAGGAGTTGGGTTTGTTTTGGAATGCAGAGAAAAGGCAGGTGCATGCCTCTTAGAGCAAGCAACAGCTGCTGGGAAGAGAATCCCCTCCCCCCTTTCTCAGAAGCAGGAAATTACTGTTTGTTTACAACAAGTTGGCAGTGATTTTCATTCAAATAGCTCAGTTAGCTGGAAAACCAACATTTAGATGGATATCACATGTATACAAACACACAATGTTTTTCATCATTTTACTGCGTCTCATACATGCATGCTAAGTGTTTACTTAAAATAGACTTCTCAAAACAAGGGTGCGTCTTATACACGAGTGCGTCTTATACACGAGTTAATACGGTAATCTTGGCTCTATGAATGAGGCATAACATACAACATTAAAGTGCCTCTTAAGAGCCAACTTGATTTAACTTGCCGTCCTTTGTATCAAGATGATACTACCTACATTGGTACATACTAGACAAAACTATGTAGTGTGAGTGAAGGAACGGAATGGTCTGCATGTATTGTGTGCAATACACAATGAAACTTGACTAAACAAGTAAAACATGTATTTTAATTTATGAGTAGTGCTGGATATTGGAAACTCCTAGACACCACCTAGTTTGGGTCAGCTACGTCTTTCATATTTGTGGCCCCTCGATGGTGTCAACTTTTACTGCCATTATAAAAAAGTTGGAGCTATGAATACCAGCTCTATGTATGATAAATTACATTTTTAATTGACGTTACATTTAAGTATTGTATACTTAGCTATTCAAATTGTTCTGTATGTAGTTAATTAATTATTATAGTTTTCAATTTTATGAAGAGATATTTGTCAGGTTTTTACTTTGGTCTATACGTACTTTAAGAAGGGGCATTACATTTGTTTAAAATTGTGGGTTTGTGGTTGTAATGATACCCACAATTCACATCGCCTCAAGGCCTTGTAGGTACAAATTTAAGGCCTTTCATCTCAAATAATTAATTTGATGCAATACAAACTATTTATGTATGTAGATTTTTAATTATACAGAAATTGTATTAAAAGTGTTCTAAATTGAAAGCTTGAGTTGGGCATAAAAACAACAGCCCAAGAAGCTTAGAGTAAATGAACTTTAATTAACGAATGATGAGTGTATGTATACATATTGTAACAATCAGTGGCCTCCGATATAAATTTTATATTTTAAACGAATCAAGTTCACATGTGTAGTGTATGTCTCTTAATTGTAGAAAATGTATTACCTACCTACTGATCTATAATATTCAGTTTTTATGTTTTTAAAGGAAATTTTAAATATCATTCAAAAGAATGTAAATATTTAAAGTTTTATGAAACCCAGGTATTTGTGCGTGTTGTTAGTACCTATGTAGAAAGATAAATTAAATCTCATATTGTTAGGTACATCAGTAGTATCAAAGGCTGCAACTGAAGTCCAACAGCGGCTGTAGTTATAAATTGCAATTACATAGTGGAGCCTTAAATGAATTCAAATGTTAATATTGTGATACATTTGAAGGACCTGGTGTTAAAAATCCTCGAGTAATTTGAATGGAACTAATTTTAAATTTTAAACATATTATGCAGGTTTATTATTAACAATTTACTGAGTTTCTTCCTACACATTTTCAGTGTACAAAATGTTCACCATCAGATATCTCAACATTATTATAAGTATTTGAGGGTTTTCTTACACTAGGTCCTTCTTTTAAAATCAATCTAATATATACTACGTATTTACAAAGCAATGCATGCTTTGGAATCATAAACATTCGTGTAGTGATGAACTTTCTCTGGGAACAAAATATACAATCATTTGTGTTACCATATCGATATTTGAAAGGTAATTCTTTGTGATCTCAACTTCACAGCAAGCCCATAGGACATGTTTCGTTCTGCTTGCTTGCTGTGCAACTGAACTCAAACAAATAATAATTTATCATTTCTTTCATAAACATCTCTATTTTTACTGCATCTTCATGTCACGACCTAATGCATTATGTACACTCGCTGGTCTCGATAACTAGGTACTAATGTGAATTGCACTTGGGAGGCCTCGTTTACAGTTCCTCTCGCGACGTTTTGAGCGCGATGGGCAACGTGTGAGCACCAATCGGAGCTCAATGACGGGCCCTTCACGCGAAGGCGCGAGAGACATAGACAATGCTTATCTTCCGTTGCTTAAGAGTGATTCGAAAATCATTCACGCTGTCACTGTAACACAATATATATTCCTAAAAATGTAGGAAATGTCATTATTTTGAACCCAACAAACTGCATATCTGAAATTACTACAACAATGGAACCTTTCATAAAAGTGAGGGAGAAAATATAACTCGGATTCCGATGATAAACTGTGACATACACAACTCATACCCACTATATATGTCTTGGGAGGTGCAAACCATTCTACTTTATCGAGGTTAGCGATTGATTACACTTCTAACTACTACTAATGAATGACAATATGTGTGCCTTCTAGCCTGAATGTTTACTGTTGGTATTACAATGAATTCAGGTAAATGATTGGCATATTTCCATGTTCTATCATCAAATACTATGCCATTGTGGTCTTGATTTTTGTTACTAGCCTTTGATACATTAGTTTTAATAAAAGTCGTCCATTCATGTGTAGATTGTATTTAGTTAGAGTATAATAATAATTTCTAAGGTATATTAATAAGTGTTTGGACACATTTTAATTATCATAGTTAATGGGATTGATTAAAAAATAAGGTATTTCTGTATTTACACTACAAGTTAATGCCAAAAGTACCTATGTACAAAATCTTTTCTCCAATAAACGATCATGGAAGGGTTTTAAATTCAATGTCTTTCATTATTTTTTACCTGTTTGTAACATAGGACTAGGTAGTACCTAACCTATACAATTTTTCCCCATAAATAATTTCTTTGTCTCTTGGGGAAAGTCTTTATTTTTAACATATTACTCTTTGACAGAAATTTCTAATAATTTGGGAACTTTAAATGCATGTCGGTACCTACCTACTATTAATTTTTAATATATGTTAATTTTCTGGAAAAGTAAATCTAAATTGGAAAATTATGTGTTTTTATTAGGGATGGAACGATTTCGATTCCTCCAATTCTTAGAGAATGGGAGGAATCGCTATTCTTCACTTCTGAATCTGATGCTTCTTGCTTCATTTTCATTGTTTGAAAATTAAATTTGAATCAGTTGGTGCACAAGCGTTAAAATTAATTGTTTATTTATAATTATACCATGTCAATGCTTATACTGCCACTTTCAAATAGGGACATAACACACTTGTAACTTGGCCATCAGGAAAACCTATTATTTGAAAAAATATGATAATTCCGCTGTTTTTTACTTATGCAAATGAAATAGTCCAGTACATCCATTTAATATTTATTTAAATAAACTGATTTTCAAATTTTTCAACACATGTCTAGATTTTAATCATCCCTGAGTAAAAATTGTACTGATACTTTCATTCTATTTCCAATTTTATTCTCTACAGCTTTACTTTCCCATTGAAAATTATTAGTTTTATATCCTGTTCTTCCTAGTCTGGTCACGAATAAGTCATTTTCACCCCAAATTGGTGAAGAGGGGGGGGGGGGGGGGGGGGGGGGGGGGTTAAAAGTCTGTAGGCCATTGCATACGGAAATATTGTTAGCATATTTTAATTTTACGAGTAGTTACCAAATTCTAGAATTGTAACATTCATTTTCCAACTGACTTGAGTCCATAAAAAATTTGCACTATTTCCACAATTTTTACAAAAATTGTTTAAAAATGCTATTTTGTATTATTCGTAATACTATCTTATGCTTGAATCAATTTATTAATTTCTTGTTGTTGATGGGGGGGGGGGGGGGGGGGGGGGAGGGGGGCGTATGACAGGAAAACATACATTTTTGTGGTGTTTTTTGTATAGTTTCAAAAAACAAAACAACATATTTAAGGTGGGCATTCACATCGCATTTTGGTGGACCTTTTTAATGCTTCTGTGCCGGGAGAACGGTTGACAGGAGCACTCCAATTTTTTTTTTCTCATGCTTATAACAGATTTGAGTTGTTGCTGGACATTTGTTTTTTAAATTTTGAACTGGAAAAGCGCATGAAAATTTTTGAAACTTTTAATTTTTTTGTCAACTTCAGGCTATCACAACTCACGTAATTATTGTTATATCGTAAAAGTAAAATGTCCAGCAACAATGTGCATATATTGGTAACACATGCTGAAATTTGAAATTAATCCGGTCAATCGGCTTGCTGTTCAAACGGGAATTAAAATGTACTAAAACCTTCAAATGATAATTTTCCAGCTCATTTTCTAGGCCACATTTGCAGCGAATATTTCCCCTCCTTCTTGTCACGTACAAGACATTAATTTAAACTGTCAAAGCAGCGATAACACGACTGGAGGAGTCGAGAGCAGATCAGTTTCACCCTGTGGGTAGAATGACGTCATTCATTGTGTTGATAAACACATGTGCTCTGCATCTTTCACTAACTCAAGGGAATAAATTTACTCGATGTGTCATGCGAAGTCAATGCCCAATTAGAATTGCATAAATATATTCAATAATTATCAAAAATTAAATAAAATGAAATACAAATTATGGAATACCTACCCAAAAATATTTGAACAGTAATTAGCTTGCGCAACATGATTTGGAAATGTATTATTATATTCAGTTAGCTGGAGGACACTTTATTGTTTCTATTGTGCCGATTGCAATGAAGGTGGATGCTGTATACATTGATGAAATGCACTGAATTTGCACCGATTGTTACATCTAAGGAGATGATTGCTAAAGAGCTCGACCGAACATCTCAATTCTATAGTTTCTTTTTGTTAGAAGTGTAGGTACACTCCCCAAATAATAAACGGTACTTGGTACAAAACGTATTGGCTGCTGGGCCGGTTCCTTGGCAATCAATCCTTGTTGTTATCAATGAAATCAGAGCTCACCTAAAAGAGTTAGATAATGCGTTAGCACTGACTTCATGAGATGATGCCATCAAACATTAATCAGTCAATTCATTTTCTTTCGAGTACCGTTTATTATTTGGGGGAGTGTACCTACTTCCTATTATACAAAGTGTACATGGGCGTCCGCAGCATTTATGCCAGGTGGGGGCAGGGCAAGGAAATAATATTTTACGGGTTAAGGGGGGTGTGGGGGACGCGCCCCCCACCCTGCCCCGCAAGGCGTGTTTTGGATTTTGGACACTTTGAAATCAATTTTGAGACGTTATGATGTGTATTTTGTTGAAATATTCAATATTTTTAAATATTGCACTTTGGGGGGGGGGGGGGGGGGGAATGTTCAAACCTGCCCCGCAGGGCAATTTTTGGTTTCTTGACACTTTGAAATCAATTTTCTTAGTTTTTTTGGCTACAAAATGAGACTATACGTAAACCCCAGAACATTTTAATGTTTTACTGACATCCAGGGGGGGGGGGGGGGGCAAGCGCCCCCCTTGCCCCTCCCTGTGGACGCCAATGAAAGTGTATTTTCTTGCCTTTTTTGATATTAGTAACATTTTCATATCTCTGAACATGAACAATATTATTCAATTATTCAATTATTCATAACAAAATGAAGATTGCAACTACATTTTTAGGCTTCGTTCGATTATTGTGAAAAAAGCTTACGAATATTAAGTTCATAAGCAACAGTTTGCCTTCCTTCCAATGATCTGTAAGTTGACCGTTTGTAGTAATTCAATCGCTTGTAATTTAGAAGAGTCAATATCCTACAATAGCGCGGAAAGATATAAATCAGTATTTTCCATAGATATTTTGGGAAATATTTTATATTTACCCTGAATACTCGGTCTATTTGTCTTCAAATAATGATGTAAACATCATCATAGTTGGGAATGGGATCAATTATTTACCTACTTATTTTTTGGTCCATGATTTGTAGCGAGATCTTCCAACCTACTCGATTAGTTTGAAGAAAAATGATGGATGGATTTTACAAATTTTACTCCGATTGAGTTCAGAACAGTCAAAACTAACAATTATTGAAAGTATACATGTTTAGGATGTAGACAAACAAAAATTATTATTGTGGGATGGTAGGATGACTAGTTTTGAAGTAATTGATATAGAAAAGAGGTTGCCATGACAACAAAGTCTTCACCATGGTAACACATTGTTGTGGTCTTAGAAAATGACATCACCAGGCAGTCCAAAATGTCATATTATATTTCAATGTGATATTACTTTTGATAATGCTTATATTGTTATTAGGTTGATACTATACTAGCCAGTGGCGCCGACTACGTGGGTGCTCCGAGGTTCGATGACCCATAAAAATAATTTTAAGAAATCAAATCATCAAATTAAATTATTTATTTCCCACTTAAAATATGAATCGATTTATCCTAATCTTTAGAATTCAGAGAGAATATAGTTTTTTCTATAATTGATACATAATTAATTTATAATTATGTTAATATTCCCTCTTTTTGATATATTTTTAATTTGGGTATTGTTATTAAATGTTGAAGTATTGACTACTGTTGTAATTTGAAAATGATAACTATTGATAACATTGTTGAAACTGCACTCAAAACGCATAAAAAAATACTAAAATTAGGGATGATATACAAAAAACAGGGCTGTGCGCCCCGGACCTGCCTGCATGTCATCTTCCTCCCTTCAACCACACACAATTAATTGTAATACATTATTTTTCGGGCACTAAGTTCGTAGGAAGGTCACTCAAACAGTATGAACGCATAAAAAATAAAGTTTATAGCGTCCCAGAATCACTTATAATTTGTTTAAATTCTAAGTAACGCTCTTCGGGGCCTAGAACTGGGGTCTCTATGACCATCATCCGGATATAGCAGTCCCCCCCCCCCCCCCCCCCCCCCCATGATCATGATGGAAAACCGTTCCTCTGTCGGGCACCCATTGGATTTTGCAAAAGTCGGCGCCCCTGATTCTAGCATTCATCTCAGACTAGGTAGTTTCAAATTGTGTAAAATGTCTCAGGATAGAATGCCATGGCAGGAATCGAGCCCTGGCCCCCCAGGTGGCTGTTTGAGTGGACTACAAGTATACATTAACTGTCCAGGTGGGGTGACCACTCATTGACCTTACTTTGCGAGAAAACAATACATTTGAACTATGTTTTACTTTAAAATTAGGTACCGATCCTTTTATATTCTGATCTGATCACAAAATATTTCTGTCAAAACAGTAGTACCATAGACATTGAAGAGCTTTCGGCTTGGAGGCTATACAATGTCTATGGTAGCACCTAGTTCAAAAGAACAAAGCATCAGTTCGCTCGCTGCTGTCTGTAAATCTTTTTCAAACTCGATTTATTTGATTTATAAAGTTTCGTAGAAAAAAGCGGAAAAAAGGTAGATTCTTGTTGGTCTTTATAGGTTAGTGATGTTTGCGTAAAATTACATGCTACGCATTCTCTTTGTGAATTCAAATTGGGGAGATTAATATTTATTTAAATACTAAATACCCATTGCTTTAAATACCCTTATAAAGTTCAAGAATTATTAAATAAAAGTATAAAATAATTACAATATTGTGAAATAAATGGTTATAATTGCATTGAAAATCAATAACCAAATAAATAACCACATTCTCTAAGTATAAATAATAAATTATAGTCCAATAATAATGAACTATAATTATTACGTCCATAATTATTAATGAAATGAACAATTACAACATTGTGAATACATTGAAAAACAATAAACAAGTGCAAACGCTCATATCCACCAAATGTTATCGCATTCATTTTCTAGGAAGTAAACACGTCTGGAATGAATGAAATCTAATCTGGCTAGCCGTTAAAATTTATGACCTCCTCCAGCGTTTCACATGTCGCACTTGGGAGTGGGGGGTGATTTCGCACGCCAGCTATTTCAGCGAGCCTTTTAAGAAATAGGCCAAAGTCAAACGTGAATTCCCACCTTAAGTGTCAAAAAACCAAAACTGCCCTGCCCTAAAGTGTAAATTTAAAAAAAAACATTTAATTTTTCAACAAAATAACCTCAAAACGTCTCAAAAATGATTTCAAAGTGGCCAAAAACCAAAAAACTGGGGGCGCGCCCCCCAGACCCCCAGTAGCCCTTGGGAAATTATTTTCCTTCCTTGCTCCCCCCCCCCCTGGCAGAAATCCTGCGGACGTCCATATCCCCACCCACCCCTTCTAATTTATTTATAATTGACATTCTACTTTCATCCTAATAATTTTAACTTCAAATTTATTATCTGTCATAATCAAGAAATCACGATTTTAAAATAGGCTGCGTTTACAAACCGAAACTGCTGGCTATAATTCAAACCTGATATACTGCTAGTTCCTAGGTTATTATACCATACCACTGTGCAAAATACATATTGTAAAATGAACAATAAATACAATACAATACACCCAAAAGTTGTAAGATTTTCGAACATAATCGGGGTTTCGCAAGCCGCAGTTCATCCGTGCATGGGAAGTTGCATAACTTCCAGGGCCCTCATTCACGACGTGGATGAGCTTGTAGTGGCAGTGCCATAAACATTGCCCGCCCCCGGTAACACCGTCAAAAAGTTTCGGAATGAGGTCGTTTTGAAGTTGCGTTTTGATCTGATATTTTTACGAAATTTAAATAACAATGAAATTTTTTAGTTTATAACATTTATTTAAAAAGATAGAGCTTGCAAATGCCACCTTCATCTCAAAAACACATTTTTTTATCCTAAACTCCTCAAATATTCACATTACTTTGAAGGCGAAATTATGTAATTACTTACAATAATGTTACAATCGACTATTTTCTTGTGTTGCCTTTTTTATTCAATAAAATTGCTGATCAGTTGTAGGAGAGAAGAGTCTCAAGCAGAAAAAAAAAATATTTGAGCATAAAATTTAACATAAATTATTTATTTATTCATAGCTGGTTACACACAAATACCAATTTGTAGAAGCATTGTCAGTGAAGGTATGAAAATTTATAACAAGAAAAAATTGTTTATAAATTTATTATTACATTAATTTATTATAAATTTATTAAAATTACTATTATTTTATTTAAATTTATTACAATTTTACGCTAAATTTCATAGATGTCAGTGCACAATATGAAAGCTTATTATAAAATTAAATTTGTTGAAATTAACATGTGACTTCCTCAAACTGGGGGTAATTAATTTTTCTTTTCAAGTCTTTTCTTATTTTTGGGTCTTGCAAATCATCCCTCCCGCCCGATCTCCCACCCGTCCTGAGTCTGACAGCTTGACATCTGGCAACACTGCTTTGGTTCGTTCGGCGTCGCGTCGCTTCTTCTTCTGTGCACGTTGTTTTGTTTTGACGGCATTTGTGTGCCATATCTGTCAAGATTTGAAGGTAAATAAAGATATTTTGTAGTTCTCTTTTAACATTAAGGAGATATGTCTTCAATCAATTATCTTTCTACCTGCTACGCTATTGCTAATCTCCTACCTAGCTACCTAGTAGCATTCTCGGATTTTTTTCGACACAAACCAGAATACTATTAGAGCCCCTAGGCACAATAATAATATCCAAGACTGCATACCAACTCTACATTCCTCACTTCTCTAACGGATTGAACGCGTCACAAACTAGCTAGAAAGAAACTGTTACTTTGCTGTGCTTTTTCATTTAGTAAATGAGATTTTGAGTGATGTTAGATTGCAACCCAATAACCTTACTTTGAGATTGGCTTTCTGGGAAGAGAGGGGACCGTGTTACATCGAAAATAATTCATTTGACATTAGTTTCACAGAGTGAATAGCCATGAGTGCACGGGCTACAAGACAAGGAAGATCTCCAGCTCGGGAGAAAAAATCTGAGGGAGATTCATCCTCTTCCCCTACAAAGAAAGCTGGTGCTCGACCTGGACGTTCTAAGTCGCCGGGACGCCCGAAGTCCCCAGGACACCCTAAGTCTCCTGCACGTACCAAATCACCATCTCGAGGGCGTCCAAAATCACCAGTAAAGCCCAAAAAATCCTCAACCTCTCCGTTTATTGAAAAAAGAGTTCTCTCGGAGAAAGTGACGGCAAAAAAGAAGGTTTCTCCCATCAGGGTATCTCCATTTGTATACGTCAGTCTGAAGAAAGAAGAGTTCGAGAAATCTCCAAGTGTGTCAATAATCCGCTCCGACATCAAGAAAGATGTTGATGCATCTAACTACAAAGGACGAATCTCCTCAAGTATTGATACAACTTCAACCATCAGAAGATTACCGAGGCTGGTGACAAAGAAAGATACTGATGGAGACATCGATGAGTTTATTGGACGTTCGTCTGCTAGCCTCAGCTCAAGAGCCAAGTCAGTTGAAAAGAGCTCACAGGTTCCTCGAGAGTTTGGTGGATGGATTGGAGCATTAATATTCATCATTGCTCTGCCATTGACTCCTCTGGCTGTACAGATGTACTGCTCCAAGGTTTGTTTACAATATATGTTGAAAGTTGGTGTCTAGTAAGTAGTAAGTTACTATGCCATCAAGCAGAAGTCCTATTTAAATAAAAGTGTAGGTAAGGTGCTTCATAGTCACTGTCAATTGTTGTACTGTTGGTTTGGTTTATGAAGCTGTTAGCTTCATCTAGCATTCTAGTATTGATGTAATAAAATAAAAGCTTGATTATTGGTTAAAGCAGAGTTCAAAAACAGCTTTTTCTGTCATCCCTGCTAGGCTGCTACCACTCGGTACCGTCTTCTATAATTTAGAAATCGGTTTCGGAATCTTTCTTACCTATCTTGAACCTCAAGTTTTTATTTTATTTTACAGGATAATTGTGGAACGACTTTCCGCGCTCCAACAAATTGGCGAGCATATTTTGATCTTGAAGCAGCCGGTTGGTATCTGGCTTTCATCGGCATGCAGATAATATTCTCGTATCTGCCGCTTGGCAAGGTTGTTGATGCACAGCCTCCTAGGTCAAGCCGTTATCAATACCGTTGCAACGGCATTGTGAGCCTGGTCTTGACGCTCTCCGTTCTGGGAGGTCTCTGGTACTTCAAATACCCGCTGACACGCGTTTTAGACAAACAACTTCAGTTGACAGTGACTGCCATCATCTTTGGCCTGCTTCTGTCAATTGTGTTGTACATTCGAAGCAAGAAGGCGCCGGTTTCATCACTCAATCAATATGGCATCTCAGGAAACTTCCTACGAGACTTTTGGATGGGCAGAGAGATCAACCCTCGCTTCGGACGATTGGATATTAAAATGTTTCTATTCCGATCGACTCTCATTGCAATAGTAAGACGAAAATAATATAAACTAATTCTTTTTGGGGGATGGATAGGTACCTATAATTTGTTTTTCTCCAAAAAGCTTAATTTGTTCAGGCAGTAAGAATGACACAACATTAGTTCCTATCTCTAGAAATGAATCAAGTGGCCACATCAACTTAGTTCAAGAAATATAATTAACATTGTAGTTGTTATTGAGCATCAAGTATAAACATTACATTCTGTTTCAGGTTGTTTTACACATACTGTTTGTGTTCAAAGTATTGGACAGTCAGACAGTGAGGGGGGACGGTGGCGTCCCTCGGAAGGTTGATTGGGCGCAGAAGGAGTATCCACCTGCGCTGCTCCTAGCTGTGGGTCTGCACCTTGTCTACATGTTGGACTCTCTCTGGCTCGAGTACACGTTTCTGACCACGTTCGAGGTGATGTCAGAAGGATGTGGGTATATGTTGGCTGCTGGGTATTCCGTCTATCCGTTCTTTGCAACTGTCATCACCAAGTTCTTGGTTTTCAACAAGTAGGCATTCATTCTATAAAATGTCCTTGCTGTTTTAAATGAAATGACGTGGAGAATTTAACTAACGTTTTCTCCTTTCAGAGTGGATACTCCCTGGTATGGGCTGACTGCCATTGGCTTGGTGTTCACCATCGGATATGTGTTCTATCGTGCAAGCAATCAGCAGAAGAACAACTTCCGACAAAATCCACTGGATCCTGCTTTAGCTCGTAAGTGAATGGACCACGGGGGGGGGACAAGCGTAGCTAATATTTTAGAAGAGTGGTCCGAAAGTAGATTTTTTTTTAAATTTACTTAATTGCATTTGGGCACTTATGACTTAACTGAGCCTTAAATTTGTACTGAACCATAAAATATTTTGCTGGCTATGCCCCCGAAATTGCCCTGAATGCCAATTCTTGAGCTTTCACATTTTGAAACCGTTCACGTTTTCAGTGTTCAAAACTTGATCAAGTTTAGAACTAGAGTCGGAGTCAACTAATGATGATACCTGCTTAGCATGGCCAGGGATAGACCGGCCCATTCTAAACAGGTATCATCATTAGTTGACTTGGACCGACTTGGACTCTAGGCCTTAGCCTTCCCACATTTTTTCACTTTCTAAAAATGTAATTACTACTTATTCTACTATGTTGACTGTTGAGTACCTATGTACCTGTATGAAAAATACAGAGGTAGGTACCCACATCACTTTGGAACACAATACTTTGCATTTGAAGATGTGCCATTATTTACGTCATGATAAGTGTAATCATTCATGTAATCAAACTGGGGGCTGCGATGCGAATGAATCTTATAAAATCAAGATGTTTCTTCCAGATTTGGAGAGGATCACAACGAGCCGCGGCAAGGAGCTGTTGGTGTCGGGCTGGTGGGGGTTCGTCCGTCACCCCAACTATCTCGGCGATATCATCATGCACTGGGCGATCGCAAGTGTCTGCGGGTGTGCCCACTGGCTGCCATACACGTTGCCGCTGATGACTACTCTTTCGCTCATCCATCGGTCTATTCGGGACGATGCGCGCTGCAAACAACGCTATGGCATTTACTGGGACAGGTACACAAGTCGAGTCAAGAGTCGTCTCATACCAAAGGTATTTTAGTTAAATGACTTGTGGAGGGTAATTGACAATGTGTCAATTATTTTTTAAATAAATAGATGGGTTTGATTTCTGTTACTATAGTATACCGCTTACAACAGATAACAAGTATGTCTCATCCCCCATCTCAGCCATTTATTTGATTTGATATTTTAGCTAAGCATACCTACCTACTTGTGGGTTTAAATAAAAAAAAATCGGAATTATTTCAAGATAGCCTAAATATCGAGAGCCAAGTTTGTTATTTATGAAAACGTAACTTTATAAATAAAATTCCACTCAGATGTGCATTACATAACAGAATGGATATTTAATAACGGTTCATTAGTTTTAATTATAATATGTTGGATGAGGCAGGTATAATATGGACAACATTAATGTGTACCTGTATTTTAATGAGCCAACTTGATTAACTTGCTGTCCTTGTAACAAGATGATCTACTTCCTACACAGGTACATGACAGAACTAAGTAGACTTGAGTGAAGGGAAAGCAGCATGATCAGCATGTGTGCAATACATGACTAAACTTGATTTTAAGTAAATTACGTACTATTTTAATTTAATTTTAACTGACGTTTTAAGTCTTATTTTTAAATTTTATTAAGATAACATTTGTCTGGTGTCTCCTTTTTCTAATACCTACTTTTCGGAGCATTAAAACGTTTTAGTTGCAGATTTGTGTGAGTAGCTAGTAGCTACTTATTCCCACAATGTAACATCATCTCAAGGTCATGTTAGTACAACTTTCAAGGCCTTTCATCTCCAATAATTTACATTTGATATTAGTAGACTAGGTCCTTTGTGTATTACATAGTAAATGTAAAATGATGTACCTACATATTCAATGTGTACCTACCTACCTACTAAGTATTAAAATTAAATGTGCAGTAAATGCATATGGTCGGTGACAGGCAAAGATGAACCCGCTCTAGCATTGGCTGGCCTATACTGGGCCATGTTAAACTGGGTTCATCTTTGCCTGTCACCGACCATAGGTACTATACATAGATATTATTAAATTAGGTATAAACGATTTTGTGTATTTGTCAGATTTATTAGTTCAAACTTCAAATCTAGATGTAATGTGTACTGTATGTTGTAAGTATTACTGCTTAGTGCTTAGCGTTGCCAACTTTACAATAATCGAATTCCGGACATTGCAGCTCTAAAATTCTCGGGGTAAAAAAGAAACAATCTCACAAATACGGTATTTTGGGGAAAACACGTACCTAACCTATGCGTACGAAAAACGATCTCGCACAAAATCAATTGGGGGGTCTGGGAGGAGGGCCCCCTAGTATTATGCTGGTCAGGGATTTTTTGAATTTTGATAGTGCATTTGGGCCATTTCTATGCGTTCTAGATTAGGTACTACAATCTTCGCGATTTAATATTTTTATTCACTGTAGACATTGTGCTGTCTGGAATGAGGTCATTCCGGTAGCCGGACAATGTTGTCCAATTACGGCGTGTCCGGATTAAATCAGGACGGTTGGCAACGCAAGTACTGCTCTCTAATTTTTGTAGCTCGAAAGGAATATTGAAAGATAAACCACAAGAATGTAAATATTTGTGTATGTTGTTCGTACATAGTACCTAGTGATGTAATATTCCCGGGAATTTATTTTTTCGGGAATATTCCCCAAACCGGGAGTTTATTGGGAATTTACTAAAGGGATGAGTCAATATTAAGAGAAAACATTATTAAAGCATTCTTTATGTTATGAGATGTCATAAGACAAGGGTCGGCAACCTGCGGCTCCTTGGTGGTTTTTGAATGGCTCGTTATAATATAAATAAAGATCTGGAATCGAAAAAATTGAAAATTTGAAAAAACGCCCTGTGGGGCAACAATTGGAAGGTTATTTGATTGAATTTGTTTATTTTATAATCCAAAAATCACTTTTAAATTGTTGAAATTCTTTAAAAAACGCCCAGGGGCAACAACGAGAGGGGGGGGAGGGGGCTTTGCCAAAATAGTAGAATAAACTAGTAATTCAATTGATTATTTTCGGAGTATTATATTTGATTGCCTGCTGCGGCTCCCATTAATATCTTATTTATTAATTTTTCGGAAATTGGCTCTTTTACCAAAAAAGGTTGCCGGCTCCTGTCATAAAAAGAAAATTAGTGACAAAAAAATAAAAATTAATACTAAGAGCTAATGAGTAATGAGTGACACAGGTACCACAAAATAAGAACATTATACATTTTAATTTATAACGAAAAAGTAAATTCCCGAGTGTCGGGAATATTCCCGGGAACGGGGAATATTCCCGCTGGGGATCACTAATGGTACCTATTTAGTAAAAATATTGAATCTCACAAGGTTAGTTAAGTAATTAGCTACATAGTATCAAAGGCTACAACAAAGGTCTAGCAGCAGCAGTAGAAGTTTTTAAGGTCTGTTTGACTGTCCCCACTTTTCTGCACTTTTACCCCAAAATTGAGAAAGCAATTTTAAACTGAAATTAATACGAAGTGCTTGAAAATGGAGACAGGCGAACCGTTGACATTCGCTATGTTGGGGATAAATAACTGCAATAGCGGCAGCGCTGAATATTTTCGTCCGTGTTGAAAACTGCTTTTTTTTACTCTGGCGATATAAATACTCATTACTCATTAGTACTACATTCAATTTACGATCGAATCATGACAGAATATTTAAAAATAAAATACAACCACATTACCACATATTGTTGCATTTTGTTATGTCAGGTCAGGTTACCCTGTAATCTGGTAAAATTTAAGATGTCAGCCGGTCGCGCAAAGAATTTGACCTAGATCATTACTTCATTTCATGATAGGGCCCTTTGCCATATTATACATCGACTCGACGACAGCGTTTTGAATCCCTATCAAATAAGTGTTTGTCAATGGGCAAACAGACCTAGTATATGCAATTGGTAGACTCTTAAATGACCAAAGGTTATCAAACGAAATATTGTGATATTGCATACTTAAAATCAATCTATTTACAATGCAACACCATTTACAATACAATGCAACTAAATTCACTAAGAATTTAGTGATACTGATGGGGAATCAAATGAAATACACATATATTATTTACAATCATTGTGTTAAAACCAGGAATGTGGTGGGGGCTAGGGCAGTACTCCAGACCTTATTTTGAAGGCAGGGCTACTTTTTTAAAAACAGCCCTTCCATCTATGTACAAAAACCATTAAATATTCCTCCACAATGTTTAATACGCAATAAAGGTGGAGAATTCAGTAGAATTCATTCAAATGGGTAGATAGATATACTAAATGAATATTACATTCTGTAGTCGGTCTGTACTATACTACGTTAATTTTACAATTTGGTCGCAAATGTGTAAAATCAACATCAAACTAGTTCAGTTTTCAAAAAATTCCCGGCAAGTCCTAATTGGAGGTACTTAAGGTGGCTGGATCGATCGATATCATAGTCTCAGATCTTCATAATTTTGTGTGTACTTATTGATAACCATGCCATACACAATCCCTGAAAAAATTAAACACTTCTCGTGTCTAGTTTCTGAGATAATTTGAGTTTTCTCCCCCATGTTATCTTATGGCAGCCAAGTAAAATCGTGTCATTTTTAAGCTAAAATGGAGTTCTAATCTTTTTGTATCGTTAGATTTTAACAAAAAACTTTTTTTTGGTAGACATATGGACATACTATCAGGAAAAAAATTGAAAACAATACCAACGTGTGCTATTTTAAAAGTTATTATCCAAATTCGAAATGATTTCCCTATACCTCCCATGTTAAGTGGCGCGATCACTCGATATGTCTTTTGAGAATGATCAAAACCTTAGCATGGGAGGTATAGGAAATCATTTCGAATTTACTATTTAGTTAATAACTTTTAAAATAGCACACGTTGGTATTGTTTTCAATTTTTTTCCTGATAGTATGTCCATATGTCTACCAGAAAAAAAGTTTTTTGTTAAAATCTAACGATACAAAAAGATTAGAACTCCATTTTAGCTTAAAAATGACACGATTTTACTTGGCTGCCATAAGATAACATGGGGGAGAAAACTCAAATTATCTCAGAAACTAGACACGAGAAGTGTTTAATTTTTTCAGGGATTGTGTATGGCATGGTTATCAATAAGTACACACAAAATTATGAAAATCTGAAACTATGATATCGATCGATCCAGCCACCTTAACCCCAAAGCCTCGATGTACTTTGTTTTTAGCACCCCAGACTGCATCCCTGGTTAGCACATTGTGGATGGTAATTCTTTGTGATCTCAACTTCACAGAAAACCCATTAGGCCATGTGAGGCTACTCTTGGGTGGTGAATTGAGTTCTAAACAAGTAATTTTATTGATTTTCACTTCTTTCTGTCATTATATCTCAATTTTAATTGCATCATCTTTAAACGTAATGTATAATATTACACTCGCTGATCTCGATATCTATGTTATGTGAATTGCACGTTTAACCTACGTTTAATCACTTTGATCTTTTCTTAACATTTTGCAGTAGGTAACTATCTCTCATCACTTATCAGTGTTCCTATTCTCGAGTTTATCGTAAATGTTCAACTTGCAGAATTGTGCCACTGCACATTGGATTCAGCTCATCTTGATGAGGTGTAGAGAGTAAACAAACAGACCTTTTGACTTTAGTAAGGCTATCTTTAGTAGGTTATTAGAACCATCAAATATTCAGTCTAGAAACGACCCACATGTCACGAGAATCAAACCCACCGTCTCATCTGTCGTGACTCATGCAGGTGCAATCCACGCTATTTTATTGAGGTTAGCGACTAGTACTACAATATAACAATAAATGTGCCTACTTTAGCATGAAAGTTTACTGTCCAGTAAAATATGATGAATTCAGCTAAATGATTGGTACATATAGTATAATTGCCTTGTTCTTTCATCAATTAAAGCCACTGTGGTATCGATTTTTATATGAGCCTTTGATACATTGGTTTTTAAGAAAAGTCGTCGATTCATGTGAAGATTGTATTTAGGTAATAATAATAAGAAAGATTAATAAGTGTTTTGACACATTTTAATTATAATAATTAATTAATTAATTAATTAATGGGATTGAATAAAAAATATGGTATTTCTGTATTTACACTACAATGTGAAATGCCAAAAGTATGTACAAACTACAAATATTTTCTGCAATAAATAAACATGAAAAGGTTTTTAAATTCAGACATATTTCACGATTTTTCCCCATCTTAAATTTAGTATTTTTCCCCCTGGTAGGGTACTACTAACAAGTTAATTGTCTCAAATCATTAGCATTTACTGTAATATGCATATTTGTAAATATTGATGGGTAGATAGATACAAATTGCCTCGGATAAACACTCCTAGTATTTCCTTAAGTTTTTTTTTCTACTTATCAGCTGATGGCCATCTACACATAATTTATGGTTATTTTACTGACAACAAATACAGTACAAATAATGGGTCCCCTGCATCATGAGGATGTATTTACATCACACGAGACATGTTACATGTTGGTACAAAGTGTACTCTACTAGTTTACTTTTTTTCATTTACACATATAAGCAATTACTTTATTGTGCAGTTTCTTACAATATTATTAGGCAGAAGGTATTAGTAATTCACATTCATTTTCACATCATCATCTTATCTCCTAGCCCCTGTTGCCTCATTCAAAAACTATTATCAGAGCAATTTAATTGCTTGCATACCTAGTTCCATAACATTTGAATACGTAACTAGGAGTTGTAATAAACAGCAATATACGGCATTTTAGCCAGGAGCAGGCCTGGTGGGCAAAAGTATGTTGTAAGTAAAGTAAGTAGTAAAGTAAGTAGTTAGGTATGTTGAAATAGGTAGATGTAAGTGTATTAGTTTAAATTATTACAATTATAATGATTTTGGAACCAGAAAATGATTATTACTAGTATTTACTATTAGGATATTATAAAATTGTCAAAAAGGTAAATGTTGATATACATTTTTGCAAGTAGGTAATGTAAATATTGTAAAGTATATATTATAATTAGGGATGTTCACGATTACGATTTAATCGGATCGATTAATCGATTATGACATTCAAAACGATTAATCGATGTTAGTACAAATAATCGAATTACACCAATTTGAATTTGCCGCCTTGAAAATGGTTGCATTTTACAACGCCTAAAATGGCTGTTATTATTCTGTCCACTTTTTCTTTGTGTGCGTAATATTTTAGTGATAAATTTATGTTTGTGTGTATTTTCCCAAGTTTCAGTGTGTATTTCTAATTCGCATTACCATTTATCAGTGAAAAATAAATTAGAATTAGAGAATGACGGCATATTACAGCGTATTTGAAGTAAAAATGAATGACTTCCCGGACACATTTCATTGTTGAGGTTAATATGACCACCCTAAACGTGATGATATCAATACGATTGAATTCGATTATTAATCGATTTAAATTACAAAAATCGAATGAATAATCGATTTAAATAAAATAATCGTTGAACACCCCTAATTATAATACCTCCATTAAAAGAATAAAAATGTTTTTTTTATAGTTAATGCAAAGATGGCCTGGGGTTAAAAAAATGTATGTAGGTATTAAAGTAATACCAACATCTTGCTCCAAATATTTTTTTTAATTTATAATCTTAGCGAACTTACTAAATTTTCCTTACAAAAAAAATGTAAAAAAATTCCTTCGCCGAGTTAGGAGCTATTTTGTAAAAGCAGCACCTGACGTCATCGTGGGCTCTACCTGTTCAACCCTCGCACCGGATGGACAGCAAGAATGCGTACGGCGCGTGGCGAGACAGTCTCCTGTCACATTCCTTAGAGAGTGTTCGATTTGTGTTCTAGTTTTGATAGTGCAGCGAAGTATCTTTATGTATTAATTTTCAAGTGAATTTCTTTTTATTTTGGTATTTAGTTTTATTTTATCAACATGGTTCAACGTTAATCTGTGTATGAGTGCAATAACAATCTTTGAAAAGCAAAAGTGACACACAAAGTGTGTCATTCCATAGACTTCCGTCATTCACAAAATCACCTCAACTGCAGCGGCAATGGTTACACTACACAAAGTCAACCGAGAAAAATTTGTGCCGAGTAAATTTACATAAGTCTGTTCTGATCATTTTAACACTGAAGATTTTGAAATTTCTAACCGCCTCAAAACAGGTTTTTTTTCCCGTAAGTAACTCATTCCCCGATTAAAATCTACAGCAGTTCCATCCGGTAATTTAGGTAAACCTGAATCAATTCAATCTAGATTAGATTAGATTAGATTTAGATTAGATTATTATGTTTTAACGGCGCGTCAACGACGTGGTTATATTGCGCCGAGTTCATTTTCATTAAATCGTACAGTTTAACTTCTGATATTATTTTACGCATACATAATTATTATGTATAATGACTAGATGGTTAGTTAAATAAAATACACATCACACAAAAGTGTGGATTTGGCCCAGATGCATTCTAAATAGGTATACTTGCATCTGGGTCCTGTTAAAGGGACGAAAATCTTCATACCTGCAAAATATTGAGAAATGTAAATTATTAGATGTGATTGATTTCGCTTGCCGTCTTGCAGTAAAGAGAGTTCGAGAAAGAGGAAGCTTCCGCTCAAGACAATGCAATCATCTTAATCACTCAAAGATTCCATGTCCGTCGGCATTATTTGACAAAACACGCACCTACACTAATCACGGTTACCAGCTCTGCCGCCAAAAGTTTCTACCCTGGCTCTGTTTTCAATATTTTTTAAATTTATCTTGTGTAATTCGTCGTTTGTAGAGGTCGGTTCGAATAAGTAAGGATTTTTCGTAGACATTTTAACTTAGACGATGACACTGCTCACTCGACCGTACGTACTTTCCCAACTAATTTAAATCACGGTTGAAGTCGTCCGCCGCCACCGCCCGCCTGCTACCCTGCCTGCCTACTAGGCGGTGAGCCCACGATGACGTCAGCGTGGCCAAGCGGCAAGTTTGAAATTGAATGTTAGAAATCGGGATTAGTCAGGGATAAACAGGACCAATCGAGCTAATTTTTTTTTTGGTTACTTGTGTTGATCAATTGAACAAGAAAAATATGAATTGGAGCAAGATGTTGGTATTACTTTAAGACTAGTACCAACGTGCATGTAACTTTACACATATATAGGAGAGGTGAGGTGGGGACACTTGAACATTCTTGGTGATACCAGCTCCATGGGGAATTGACCAATGGATTCTGAAAAATTACTTTTGAGCAGGTGGCGCTCAGGTAGTGAACAGTGGAACTATATTTGAATTTTGGAATGAAATGCAAGCTTAAATTAGTTATTATGTCTGCCACACAACATATAGAGCGCCAGCTGTTCAAACATAAAGTTACGAGAATTCACCTATAATTCATATTCAAGATTGCCAACGGTGATGCATTGAAGAGTCCTCACCTCTCGTATATATGTGTGAAGCTAGTTCCATGCACGTTGCTAGTACTACCTACCTAGAAAATTAGTAAGATAATGGTTCAAAGCTTTTCTTGTGTTGTCTCTCCTTAAAAAAGGAAATAACGAATAGAAAGCGGGCCACAGACCGATTAATGTGCCAACTGTGTATCGCATTATGTACCATACTATCAAGATATGTGATTGAGAGAGTTAATCAATAGACCATTTTGAATATTATCTTGGTGGCTCTGCTTTCTAAGAAAAATCATATGCAGTTTGATTTCCAGACGCCTTAGTCCCTGTTTCAACAATAGGTAAAACAGGGACTAAGGTGTCTGGAAATAATACTGCATATGATTTTTCTTAAAAAGCAGAGCCAGCGAGATAATATTTAAAATGGTCTATTTCATGTTTTGGAATTAGTAATTAGGTACTTAGTAACTAAGCAGTTCTAGCAAATTCATCTAGAGATCGTCCAGGATTTGAAACAGGTGTGGTCTAGTCCCTTTAGCTAGCACAACCAGGCCTAGTCATAAGTTACTTACAAATAATACAACCCTCGACTTATTAACAGCAATTTACAAATACTGACTTATTGCTAAGTATTTGATAATGCTCAAGTGCTTAGTTCTAGAAGTACATAGGTACTTGTTGCATTCTATTATTGTATATATGGACGATATATTATTGTAAACAACCGTAAATTGAAGCAGTAATGCATTTCCCCTGCTTAGAAGGTACTACATGCGACAGATGCAGTCGGGCTGGCGGCGATTCGAGCTGCCTTGTAGTCGCCGCGAGCTGGTATCACCAAACTGGATCCCCGAACCAATTCGCTCTGGATCTAAATCTCCTGAAATTAAATATCAGTTGTGATGAAATGTATCAAAATGAAAGAATTTTACAGCTTACTGTAAATTAAAATTTTTGAAATTTAGGTAATCTAATTTCTAAAGGCTATTCAGTCTTGCAACATTTAATTTTGTTCGTGAACAGAGTATCATTTGATACGGTGTCACTACCATGTTAAATAGATAGCACTCCAGTGTGAAGTGAGCCCGTATCAAGTGAAACGAGACGACACGGAAATTTAGAATACCTAACCCTCCAGGTCCTATTTAGGTCTCACAACAATATGCAAGTCCGGGCTTCACATGTCCGGAAAAATGTTAAATTGCGCCAAAGATAATTAAAGCAAGAAGATGTTTCATGTAGTAATGTTAAAATCTGTCTGTGAGAATTTGCGAAAAAAAAACAGAGTCCCAAGTCTCGTAATAAACCTCACCTCACCAATAGATGTCTCTGTGTTTGGGGATCATTCTGGCAGCGCTGTATTTCAAGATTTCAAGGTGCATGGACTGTTTTTAACTATCTCTAGTGATCTCTACCAGCATTTTCTTATGAAATATTTCATAGCCTGCTAAAATTTAAAAATAGCAAACAAAAGTTTCTTTGCCATGATAGCTTAGATTTTCTTAAACTTCTCTCTCAATACATAATGAAAGGGAATACACTTATCAATTAGATTTCAGAATAATAGTTATTTTATTAAAATTGAGATGTTGCTGAACACAGATATAGTATTATTTTTGTTGTGGGACAAGTAGTTTTCGAGAAATTCAGTAACAAAGTTTGATAATTTTCTTACAATTTTAAAACAGGAAAATTGACGATGACATCACAATCCTCTATATTGCCATGGTAACAAAGAAATCACCATGGTAACACATTGTTGGAGACTTGGAAATGACATCACAATCCTGGATTCTGTTGCCTGCCGTTTTTCCCGCCAAAATATTCCATGACATTTGAATTTGATTTTTATGTATGAAAATTTTAAATTTCGCTGGTGATAAGTGTGTTTGTCATTGTTATTTGAGTTGATATTTACAAATTAACAAGAATAAAATTTCATGTGACTAGACCAATTCAGAAAATATCTGGGTGGCTCTGGTTTCTAGAAAATTTCACATGCAGTTTGGTTTTCCATATATCTATTAGTGTTTTACAACAATGGGTTACAATACGAATACACACTTGGAAAATCATACTGCATGTGAAATTCATTCGAATCCAGAGCCATCCAGATAATTTCTGAACTGGGGGCTTATTCTCGAAAAAGTTATCACGTCATAAGTTATGAATCATAAAAACTAAAAAGTCATAATATTAACATGGTGAGAGATAGGACAAACCTCCTTATGAGTCATAACTTGGGAGTTATGACGTGATAACTTTTTCGAGAATAAGCCCCCTGGTCTATTAGTCAATGACGATTACCAGAGCCATGAAACTTGAAGCAACTTCAGAACTAGCTTGGACTTCTTCAAGGTAAACTGTGAATTGTATTAGATAGACATTGCAACATTGTATTTGAGGGTTTTGAAGTCCAATAACATAAGTGGGAGAGAGACAGACATATTATATGAATCAGAGACATCTATTGGTGAGGTTTATTATGAGACATGGGACTTTGATTTTTTTCGCAAATTCTCACAGACAGATTTTAACATTACATGAAACATCTTCCTGCTTTAATTATCTTTGATTGCGCTTATAAATTTAGTGCAAATCACAAATTTTGGTCGATTAGATAATTTAAATTCTTTAAATTACTACATATTTTCATACCTTAGATTAATTATTGATAGTTTTTGTTTTAATTCATTCAATCCAAATTTTCGGCCCCCCTAGCCCCTCCCCACTCTACGGAGGGTGCAACATCAAAATTACGCCAGTGGTCTGTCTAGTTCATCACCAGAAGTTAGGCTTGGTAAACAAAACGGTATAGGAACTTTTGGACGTGGGTGTACCCTAGGTGTACACCTGAATCATAGATATAAAAGATTTTGCTTAACAGGTCGTACATGAAATATCATAAAATACTTTCCCACCTGTTTCTATCTTCGACAGAATACTTTTGGAACATTTGAGAAACGCTTCTTCGACACTCTCCCCAGTTTTAGCACTTGTTTCAAGAAACATTAAATCTGTAGGTAAGAAAAATTACAAATTGAAATTAATAAACTACTGTAATAGAAATTATAAGTATGATACAAACCAAGCATTTAAGTAAATACGAACCATTTTCTTGTGCAAATCGACTCGCTTCGAGGAATGTAACGTCTCTCTCGGACTCCAAATCTTTCTTGTTGCCTATCAGAAGTATCATAATGTTTGGACTCGCTAAGGTCCGAGCATCTGTCAACCAGTTGGCCAACGCATTGAAGGAGTCACGATTAGTAGAATCGTAAACAAGAAGAGCTCCAGCTGCTCCACGGTAGTAACTGCGAGTCACCGACCTAAATCTTTCTTGACCCGCAGTATCCCAAATTTGAAGTTTAACTGATTTTCCACCAACATTGATAATTTTTGAACCAAATTCGACCCCAATCGTATGACTACTGTCATCTTTGAATTTGTTATCGATGAACTGATGTAAAAGGCATGATTTCCCAGTGCCAGCACTGCCGATGACAAGGAACTTGAATAGGTAATCGTAAGACTCTGACATTTTATATACCGTTGACTTGAAATGGGTACATTAAACTTTAAATCTTTAAGTGTAGTAGTAGGTAGGTAGTATAAAATAGTGATAAGATGAAAGATTAGGGCCAGACAAATGGATTCCAACCTATACTAGAGTTCGGATGCAAACGCAACGATGGGAACTCCCTGCAACATAGCCTCACTCAAACCACAGATAAAAATCACTTCGTAGGATCTACTGACATGTGTCGCGTTAAAAGTAACTAACATTAAATAAGTAAATAAAACATCTAGTTTCTAGAACACTGTGCCACTTGTGAACTGACAACCATAACTGTCACACTCAAATGACAGTTCTCCTCACTGCACTGCGTACAAGGTCAAGGTTGAAGAACAGCTGTTTTGGTTTGGGTTGAAATTTTTGTCTCGGTTGGTAAATTAAAACAATTCTCTTGATACTTTATAAATATTCTAACGAATTTGCGTTAAAGTAAATTTATATTGAGTTGCAGAACGTTTTCATGATCTGAAACGCTTATATTTGTATTTCCAGATAAGCTGTGGGCGTGATGGGTTCTCTAGAAGCGGGGATATTCAAACGAGCGATCTTTACAAACAATCACAGATATTCTTCGATTATCAAAAGAAATCTTTTTGAATGGTTAAATATCGTCTGGAATAGGTAGGTTGTAAATCTTTCGTTTTAGACATTTTAAAGATATTTTACACTCTAGTTTACGAGAAATTATATTTCACAGAAACAAATACCTTTACCTTAGAGACATTGCTAGAGAGCTCTCTACCTTTACCTATTGTAATTTGTTTATATTTTAGGGTTGATAAGAAACGAATAGAGGAGATTGGACCTGACATGGCTTGTGCAGAATGGCTGATGAGAAATGGTGCATCTGTTAAATGGAGCAGAGAAAGCTCATTTATTCCAAATTTTAACTCGCCGAAAGAAACTACAGAAACACATTTTATCGAAGAAGTCGAAGGAAACGATTCAAGCATAACGTATATGGGATTCCCATATTTTGGTAATTTATTTTTCCAATCATAAGGTCCAAACCAACTATGCGCGGTCGAGAATCTCACCGATATTCGACAAACAATGGGAATACTATTCTTATTTCTAATACATTTGTATTGCTTTTAGATGGATGCAAGCACATCAAGAGAATAAAATTTTACAACTGTACTTATTTGGATGATCAAGCTATGAAAAACATGAGATATGTTCAAAATACATTGCAACATCTTGAAATTTATAAGAATGGAAACATTACTGACACAGGAATAACTTCACTCGGAATTTTGAGGTAAATCCTTACCGTAATTAATGCAGTATTATTTTTATGAGAATATAATTCGTTTACCTGTTGAACATACTTGTTATCTTGTCTTCCTAACGACTATCAAATATCATAAAAGATGGATTTAATCGGGATTGAAAGATTATAATATTTAGTAATTTTGGATCATTTGAACAGTTATCACGTTGGTACATAAAGAAATTTAAAGTAGTAGTTACAAATGTTTTCTTTGGGAAAATATTTAATTTCAATTACCTAGTCATTGAAATGCAAATAATTGAATCGGTTTTTTGTGAACTTTTTAACATGACATTATTTTGTTTCTTACAGCAAGCTCAACTCATTGATTTTGTCGGAACTGCCAGCAGTCAAGAATCCTGATGAGTGTAGTAAAAAGTTACAAACTTTGTTACCAAACTGCAATGTTAGTTGGAGGTAGAAAATTACATAAAGGACACAATCTTTAATTAATTAACACTAGTCTATGGTAACATGAAGGGTTTAAAATTCGTGAAATATCATACGTAATTTTTTTATACCCATCAATAATCTGTAAGCTTAAAACGCTGTAACACTGAACTGAAAATCTTCTTCTTCTTCTTCTTTCTTCGCTTTATTGGCCTTGATTTATAATATCATGTTGGCCAGCATGGGTAAAAGGAAGCGCGGGATTTTTAAACACTGGGACACTGGAGACTAAACCTGAGCCATACCAGGCGATACTGACGACATGAAAAATGGCCTGGACTAGGTAAACCGCCAGCCAGGGACCCAGGAATTATAATAACTATTGCTATTGCTATTTTCTATGTTAGTAATGTATTTTCTAATGTTATTTAAGTTTTTTAAATTAAGGTTTATATTTTTTTCCCTGATTTCATCAAATATTCACTAAGTATTATATAAATATCTATTCTGTCAGAGGTTAGAAGGCTTAAAATATTCCACGGTTTAGGGCACTTTAACTTGTCTAATTTTTTTTCCATATTGATTCTGTTTTGTATATACTGATGTAATTTGCATTCAAAAAATATGTGGTCTAAAGTTTCATTTTCTTCATTGCATTCACATTCCTTTTCATTTAATATGCCAATTCTATTAAGATGTACTTTTGTTGAGCAGTGACCTGTTTTCATTCTGATTATGCTAGAAATTGTGAATCTACTTAATTTATTATTTTTAAACCATTCTTTATTTTTTATTGAGTTTGTTACCATTGTGTATTGTGATACATGATTTGTCTTGTATATTATCCATCTTTCTGTTCTTATTTTATGTATTTCATTTTTAACTTCATTTATGAAATCAACTGATGGGATTTTTTGTTTGACCATGTTTTCATTATTTGTTGGAATTGTTTTTGCTACTTTATCTGCTTTTTCATTTCCTTCTATTCCTATGTGTGCTGGAGTCCACATGAACTGTATTACAACATTACTTTCTTTTAATTTATTAGTGATATTTTTTATTTCTAAAATAATTTCTGATGATTTTGAACTTATTGAATTTTCTGATAGGTTGGCAAGTACGCTCATAGAATCGGTTATAATAAGAAAGTTTTTCCTGGTATTTTCTCTTTGAATATATTTTAGTGCTTCTCTAATAGCTATAGCTTCTGCAGTGAAAATATTAGCTTGAAATGGTAAAATAAATTGTTGGTTTATTTGAGGTTCTCTTACATGAAATGCTGCTGCCGTGAATTCTTTTAAGTCTTGTTTTGACCCATCGGTATATATTTGCGTATATTTAGGCCATGAATTTTCTATATATTTCTGGAATTTTGAATTTATCTCATCCTGTGGTATAGATTCTAATTTTTTAAGATCATGATCAATTGAGACATTAATTTTTGACATTTGTATATGGTAATCATATTCAAAACATGGGAGATAATTATAAGTTATGATTTCTTTTTTATGATCTTTATATTTATGGTACATTTGAGCAATCAATGAGTATTGTTTGTTTTTATTTGTATATTGCTTTTTTTGGATTTTTTCTGTAAGTAATTGTAATTTGGGTAAAATGGGATTTCTATTGACTGGAAGAATTTTATGAATATATTTCCCTGCTAGCCATTCTCTTCTTAGATCTAGGGGGTGGATGTTTGCTTCAATTTGTAATGCTTCAATTGGTGTTGATTTCATACATCCAAGAGCAACTCTTATCCCTTGATTTTGAATTTTATCTAATTTTATTAAGTGTGTTTTTGCAGCCTGTGAGTATAGAAAACAACCATAATCGAACTGGGATCTTATTAGTGCTTTATATACTAATATTAATATTTCAGGATCTGCTCCCCACCATACTCCTGTTAGACTACGTAAAATATTCATTCTTTTCTTACTTTTTTCTAATAGATAATTTATATGAGGGCCCCATGTTAGTTTATTGTCAAATATTATGCCAAGGAATTTAAATTCTTTTACTGTTGTTATAATGTTTTCCCCTATTCGAATCTCGTCTTGTGGAGTTGTTCGTTTATTATTGAAATATAATGTTTTACATTTACTTATTGACAAGGAAAGTCCTAATTGATGTAGATTATTATTTAAATTATGAAGAGATTTATTCATACATATAGCAGCTATTTTATTATTTGGAGCTATAGAGTATTTTACTATGTCGTCTGCGAATTGTAATGTTCTTGTATATGGGTCTAAAATTGTCTCTATGTTACTCGTATATAGGGAGTATAAAATGGGGCTCATCACTGAACCTTGAGGCAAACCTATACTTGTGATTCTAGGTCCTAAGATTTGACCATCGTGTTTTACCCAAGTTTCTCTTTCAGATAGACCGTTTATTATCCATTTAACTAATCTTAAAGGTATGCCTAATTTAATCAATTTATGTAGTAAAATATTAATTTGTACATTATCATATGCCCCTGTAATATCTAGAAAAGTTGCAATTATAGAGTAGTTGTTAATTTTAGCTAAGTTAATATCAGTGTGTAATATATTAAGGCTGTCTGTTGTAGATCTACCTTTCCTAAATCCATACTGATTTTGATCTATTTTATTATAATGTTCCGACCACCAGTCTAATCTCTTAACAATAATTTTTTCCATAACTTTAGCCACTGTGGATGTTAATGATATAGGTCTATAGGAGTCTACTATACCGGGTTCTTTGCTAGGTTTTATTACTGGTAATATTAATTGTGTTCTCAATTCAATTGGTATTATTCCTTCTTCGAGTAGTTTGTTATATATGTTTCTTAGTTCTTCTCTTCCTTCTATTGGTAAGTTTCTTAACATTATGTTTGCTATATTATCTTTTCCAGGAGCTTTATCTTTTGTTGTGTCTATTGCACTATTTACTTCGTTAATATTTATTTCTTCAGTTAGCATATCGTAATTTGGATTATGTGTTTGAGAATAATTTTCCCATTCTATTTGAGGTACAGCTGAGCAAGGTGCAATTTTGCAATGAAATTCTTCCTTCCATGATTGATTTACATCAAATTAGTGGGATGTCCTTGTGTTGGTGTTAACGAGGATTTCTCATTACTCATCCTATATCTACTAATCATGGACCAAACCTCTTTAATGGGAGTATCCTTATTTAATTTGGAACAATAATCTTTCCACCCTTGTTTTCTTTTATCTCTTAATTTCAATTTAGTTTGTGACTCTATTCTTTTGAGGTTTTGATAATTTTCATAGTTTGATTTTATTCTGAAATTTTTGTTTGCTAATCTTCTCTTAGCTATGGCCTCGTTGCATTCTTCGTCCCACCAGGGGTTTACTCTAAGTATTCGTTTTTGTTTATTCGAGTTATTGTAGTTTTGCCCATTCTTATTACTATTATTGTGTATCGATGCATTTGGATTAGCTAATTCAATTGCTGAGTTTAAAGTATTTATGAATATTTCATATCTTTCCGTAATGTTGAGTTCTAGATCTTTGGTAACTCTTATCAATTTTTTAACTTCTTCTTTATATATTTCCCAATTTATTTTCCGATAATTTCTAATTTTGGAGTTCGAGTATGTTGATGTTGTTAGATTATTTACTATTGGATCAGTTATATTAATTAGAATCGGAAAATGATCGCTGCCTAGATTATCTTGTTGTAAAACTTTCCACGTCATTGATGAACTAATATTAGCTGTCGTTATTGTGAGGTCAACCGGTTCCATACGTCTGTATGGGGATGGTTGCATCGTGTTTGTACCATTGTTTAGGATTACTAGATTTTTGTCTTCAATAAATTCTAACAACTGGTTTCCTGGTCGATCATTTCTGCTACTTCCCCAGGCTTTATTATGGCAATTCAAATCTCCTGCTATTATATATTTATTATTAACAGAGAGTTTATTATGTAATTGACCCCAGTCTGTTGATTTCATTTGATGGCCTGGAGAACAATAGACTGAGGCAATTGAGTATGATTTATTATTGAATTTAATATCTGCTGCAATGATTTCTAATTTGTTTATGTTAATATTTATATCAATAATATTATAATTAATTTTTTGATTGATAATTATAGCAACTCCGCCATACCCGTCATTTCTATCTTTCCTCAAAATGTTGAAATTTTTAATTTGTACTTTTTGATTATTTTTAAGCCATGTTTCACTAATAATTGCAATGTCTATATTTTCCTCAGCTAATTTAAATTTTAGGCTTTCAATGTTTGAATAGAATGATCTACAATTCCATTGTAAAATTTTTAACTTATTTCCATTTTTTTTATTTCTATCCATTCTTAGTTATATTGTTGGGGTGGAAATTAATAGAATTCATCCCGAGGGGACAGAGGAGATTCCTCTGTCCTCAAGATGTTTTCTATCATTTCTCTTATTGTACTTTGATTAGGTATTTTATTATTTACTATTGCTGTAGTTATTATCTGTGCAATGCACACGACAAGCTCGTTGGTAGAAATGTTTATTTTTTCTTCTCTTGGCTTCTGGAAAGGGCTGTTTCGATGTATATTTGGCCTTTGAGTTATAGGAGAGTGCTGCTCCGGTGCATAGCTAGGGCTATATGTATATATCGGGATACTGGGACCATTGTTGGGATTTCTTCTTCTTTTTACCGGGTTCTGTTCTTGTTGTTGTTGTCGGCTTTCCCCTGTGCTCGTAGAAGGAGTATTCCATGGATTAGTCATCACCTCCTCCTCCGTTATTGCCTCCGGTATTTCTGGTATCTCGTTAGTATTATTTACTCTATTCTTGTTATCATAAGCAGCCTCTGCATATGTTCGTTGCCTTGGTGATTTTGCTCTCCTTTCTGAAATTATTTCTGAGAAAGTTTTATTTTCATGTGCCATCTGGTATTTCACATCTTGCTGCAATCTCCATTCATCGCACTTATTTCTATCCAAGGCAGAGTGTCTGCCACAGCAATGAACGCATACTTGGTCTCTCAGTTCTTTTATGTGACAAAACTTAGTATAATGGTTATCTGAGCATTTTGCACATCTAGGCTTACTACTCTTACATTGCTTTTCTCCGTGTCCAAATCTTAGGCATTTATGACATATTTTGACTGGCATTACGTATGGTTCAACTGGAATGGCGATATTGTACATATATACTCTTTCGGGTAATTGCCTTCCTTGGAAGGTAAGTACTACCACTCGATTGGGTACATAGACTGGTTTTTCTATACCTTCTATTACTTGCATCGTTCTACTCTTTAATCTCCTTACTTCCTTGATGATAAATTTACACTCTGCGACTTCAATAATTTCTTCATCTGTAATATCTATATCTATGTTTTTTATGACACCTAGTCTCATTATGAATTGGGTTGGGATGTAGCATGTGTACCCCTTGGATAGCAGTAATGGAGTCTCAACAATTTCATTAGCTTCTTTTGGTGACATCGTTGTAATACAAATCCTATTACGTCCAACCTTCTTTATGTCATTTATTTGGGTAAATTGCTTAAACAAAATTCTTCCGATCGTGAGCGGGTTGATCCCACCCCTACTCCTCTCTTGGTTCTCTACATTACTTTCAATAATTTCTTCTTTTTTTTCCACTATTACCTTAAATTCGACAGATCTGTCTGTTTCATTATATTTATTTACTATCTTGGGTTTTTTTGGTTTGTCTTCTTTATTATTTTCGGTAATATCTTCATCTTCCTCTCTGTCTCTTTTTCTTGTCTTTTCCTCTGAATTTTCATTAATTTCCATTAATGTAATTATGTTATCAACTGCTATTTCAGTTTCATCCCTTGGGACGAATCCCCCACCACCATCCCCTATCCCCTCTCGGGTAGGGTTCATCCTTATTTCTATACTAATTCAATTCTACATCTACATTATTAACACTCTTACTTAATCTACAACTTTATTTATTATATGTAACCTTACATCCAATTAATAAATAAATCAACTACAAATATTTACTCTTATAAGTACTTACATTTACTTCTCCTTATAGTAATTAATACTATAGGTACTATAAACTATACATACATACACTATGCCAGATCTAATACTACGTGGTTCTATGGAATGGATTGGAGTTTCTGTTGACACAACCGTCTTCTTCCGTGTCTGAAAGCCGAATCGAACTGAAAATCAATAAAAGTAAATGTTTCCGCATTACTACATGCGCGTGTTATGTTTGTGAGTGTGACCTTGACGGAAAGGGGGAGGTGGCGGTGATGGCCACTTGAGTTTCTTTTCCAGCAAGTGTCTGACATTTGTTTACGGTAAGCTAATAAACATGGCAGGAAAAAACAGGAATTTTAGTAGAATCGAAACCGACATTGAAAAAGGAAGAGAAGAAGCAAACTGGAAAAAAGTAATAGAGTTAGCTGAGCAAATGAAACTACGATCCCCAACATCTGGTAAGTACGGTAACCAAATTGTTGCTTCTGTCATCTAATGATACTATTTTTTGAGGTTAACTCCGATCATGACTCTTGAAAATAGGCAATACAGGGTACCTAGTGGTTATTGACAGTTTGTGCCATAATAAAGTATACCTAGGTACTGTCATCTAAGAAATAGAAATTTGACCCCAATAGATACAATTTGAAACTCTTGTTGCACCCAGATTTGATCCCCATTTCATGACTCCTTAGGTACTACGACTTATCTACATGTAGCTACTAATCTACTGTAGCTACCCACAATACTATATTAGTATTATTACGTTATTCTGTAAGCCAGGCCAGAGTTTTCATGCGTGCTGACCGCCCAAAACCTTTGGGGCGTTTCGGTCTTCAGGGAGGGAGGGGAAGGGGGGTCTTCACCTACCCCTCCCAGGTGTTCGTAGGGTCAAGACGTCAAGCGGAAATGTGCAAGAAGACAATTGTTGCCGTGGACTACACTAGCCCCGGTCCCCACCCCGGTAAGGTATTCAAATGTTCATAGGTCAGCACGCCACTGCCGGCAACTACTTGTTGCCCAGGTAGACCTTGCGTTGATACAATCACTTCATTACAAAAATCATAATTTTGTGGGTGCTGTTTATGATAAAAATTGACTTTGTTATGAACAAACGGTGTCAAATGTTTTGTATTGCCCGTGGTTCCGGTATGCGTTGCGTGCAATGTAAACTAAAGTTTTCAAAATCCCTTTTCGTTCGGATGGCCACTCAAGAGGCGCACTGAGCTAAAAAGGCCAAGAAATCAATGAGGCAAAAGGCCCAGGTAAAGGGTAAAAGTGTGAAACATAAAACACCGTTTAAACCACTAGACTCACTCTTTCACATTGTACCTATCTATGTATGTTACCCTAATTCTATGTTACCACATAGTCGACTAGCGGCTACTGGAATGTGAAACTTTTATGTTATTGTTAAGATAATATATGTGTGATTCCCAAGCTGTTATTAAATAAAAAAATAAAAAAAACAGTGAGAAAAAGTGTACTTGCGGAAAATGAGTGAAAATGCTCGTAAAATAAGGAAGAGAATGGGCCCATGAACGATACGGTGAAGACTAGGTATTCTGAACCTAGGTAACAACAACAACACAGGTATCACAAGTCACGACAACTCATTGCTTTATACAACACAACAGTTTACGTATAGTGCAGTCCAAGTGGAGGCTAGGTAGACCTACGTAACAATCCCAATATAAAATGTCGAGAAATGTATGATTTTGGAACAAACTTTTTTCTTGCAGAAACTCTTTCAAATTTCCTGATTGGAGAAGGCAAGCTTGAACTCTACTTGGAAGAAACCCCTCCAATTGATGCAAATATAGCTAAGGCACGCCATGGTTTGGCGGAAGCAAAAAAGTTTTTATCAACCTCTGCTACTGAGCTGGGAAAGAAATCGAGTGTATACTTGGATTCAAGTCTGTTGCTCGGAAAAGTTCACTACGCGATGGGTTTATACGAAGAAGCGTTAAACTATTACATTCAAGCAGAATTGCAGACACTGACAGAGAAGCAATTGCCATGTCGAAGCTTGAGAATTGTTGCTGAGTCATACGCTATTAAAGGTATGTGAAAAATGAAGGAATTTGGTAAAATAACTTATAAATACCTACAAGATCAATCCACAATTTGTAAATACCTAAATGATTGGAGTTCCTTGGAATTGGAACCTTGTAGTTTTCTACTGTCCCATCGTTTATAACTTATTATTTCATTTTTACTTAATTTTTTTAGGAATGTGTCTGGAAAAAGTTCCGCCGTCATCGTCGTCAAAATACAAACAGGCCGAGTGGGAAGAACAACGAGTACAGTGTTTCGAGCTGGCGGGTGATTTAACGCTGTTATACTTGCAGGAACAAGATAAACTGCAACAGCAGCAAAATGCTGGCACTTACACAAACACAGGTGTGTAGATTTCCATGCTAACCCATGTTACCTTTGCAATTATACCCACACTTTACTCAGAGAGAGAATTGAGAATTGTTGCTTTTTCTCCTAGGTGGATCTTATTCACCGCAGCCTCCAAATCCCGAACGTCAAGTGGGTCCCATCCTAGAAACTGCTTTACAACGGGCTCCAATTCTCCACATACAAGCGGGAAAGTTGCAGTCTGCTGTGGCACGTTACAGGTAAACCACTACATACCAGTACAAATTAAATACATTCCCTCGATTAAGAAATTGTCAAAATGTAAAATATAATTGTTTTTGATGTCTCTTTACTTCAAGGACCATGCTAAGTGCTGTGGAGTCGAGTGCAACTCAGAGTCTCAGACTGACGTTGACTCGACAACTTGCGGAGGTTTTGCTCCGGGCCGTCAGCGGAACTTTGTACACTTGTCCTGAGAAACCGCTTGAGTTCGTTCCAAAGAGATTTGCAAATACGGGAGGAAACGAGAGTCCGTGGAAACCAAAGAAATATACTGGCATGAATCTTTTCATTCCTAAAAATGAGAATGAGGAAATTATTTTACTTCTTCTTATAAGGTGAGTTAAGAGCGTATTGGTGTCATAATTCAACTAGGTAGGTAGTTATCAATTTTAATTTTCCTGAAATGTCCTACTCGTATTTTCCGTTTCAGTGAAGCTATGGCAGGACGTGATGCCGTACTCAGCCAGTCTCCCGAGTTCAAAGAAGCCAGGATTCATGCGTACGAGAATGCTGCAGCAATATACGATCTGCTGACCATAGCTCTCATACGATGGGGCCATGTTGAACTCTTACATGAGGTACAACGTTTGACATATTATTGGTACCTCATTTATGGACCTGTTAGCTACCTCATATGGTTTACCTTATTATTTTATGTATTGTCTGGATAAATTCTTGTTGAGCGAGCGACTCATTTTGGCTCTTTTGGCATGGAAATCTGTTTTTTTTTGTATTTTTTTCTGCTACTAACTAACTGATACACGGGTCGCACCGTTTAACTTAGGGATGGAGCGAACTTGAATTTTGATATCGACTATCGATATCATTTATATATCGATATATATCGATATATCGATACTTCGATATATCGATATATTGAAATATTGAAATATCGAAATATCGATATATTGAAATATTGAAATATCGAAATATCGATATATTGAAATATCGAAGTATCGATATATCGATATATAGATATATTGAAATATCGAAATATTGATATGGAAATAATATTTAGATGTATAGGTATGGAAATATTGATATATCGTATGAATGTATTAAATTGCTCCTAAAACTGCTAGGAATTTCAAAAGAAAATGTAAAAAGATATAACACAGCCGTTCCAAAATATAGGGGGATAAGAAAGAAAATGTGAATAATCTGCGAAATTGTCCATTAATCTTGTAAACGCTGCACTGCAAATATGAATTATTTTGCCATCGTAGGTATAAACTTCAATTAAGAACATAATTGTATCATGCGGTAAGGCTTCAATATATCGATATTTCAATATTTCGATATTTCGATATTTCAATATTTCGATATTTCAATATATTGATATTTCAATATTTCAATATATCGATAGATCGATATTTCGATATTTCAATATATCGATATTCAATATATTCAGGTATCGATATTTCGATATTTTTTTGATATCGATATATATCGATATATCGATATTTTCTCCATCCCTAGTTTAACTGATCGATCTGAAATTTTGCACTCATGGAAAGACTACCTTTTCTGTTTGCAGAACCTAATTTTTTTGAAATTCGTTCATTGGTTACAATTTAAATAAATATCTCCTGATAAAATCCGAGGTCCTAGACCCAGTAGGAGCTCCCACTGTCTGACCTGACAACATTGTCCGAACCAAAATAAGATTATTATTATTATCTCCTGATAGGCTGAAAAATGAAAATGGTCTTTGATAAATCTGATCAAACTCATATTTCCCATGGTCATTAAGACCAACATTATCTCTTATTTTACAAATTTTCAGCCCAACCAGTCAAGAAAGTATGCACCTATTGACATTTTTAATATATTATTTCAGAATAAAGTGATCAACTTAAATAGGAATCTTCCACTGCAACTGAATCTAATTTGCTTTAGGTAACTAACAGAGTGTTTAGATGGCTATTTTGAAATTTCAACGAAAAACAGACACTTTTATGTTTATTGAGTGGTCCATTTCAATATGGATTTTTCTGTTTTCTGTACGCTGTGTAAGCAAATGCGGTTCGAGAATTTGTACGTACCGGTGCTCGCTTATCAACGCGTTACATTGAGCGTTATCCTATATAGATATACTACCTGTTAATCTTTCGGTTATTTCCAAAAAATACCCAGGTACTCTAATTTCGCTTGCTTCTGATTCAGACGTAGAACTACCACTTCAAAGTTGTTTGCACAGAGTTCAATGATTCACAAATATTTGTGTTTCAGTCATTTGAGCATGCAATGAAGTTTGCATTCGAGGAGCCGCACGTGTGGATGCAGCATGCGTTGTGCCTCTTCTCGATGGGCCAGTACGCACACGCGCTTGCCGTCTTCAAGATCGTCGCCAGACTTTTGCCGACCAAAGTTATGCCGTGTCTGTTTGCCGCACGAATCTGTTACCAGCACTTGAACAAGGTGGGTTCACTGAGATTAGTTATTTTTGCCCTACAATTCTAACATTCTATCAAAATTGTGGAGAAACTCAGTTTGTAGTTTTAAAACCTGCAATCATTACCATTTTGATAGGAACAATAACTTCAGAATAGTAGATGTTGCTAAGCAGACATTTTGTAACAGATTAAGTTATATTTTACACTTGTCGGTAGGTACAATATTGTGTTTATTTTTAATATCATTACCTAGGTATTCATTCATGTATTTGGCTTGTTACCTTCAGTTAACGAAGGGTTTGGAGTGGAGCACCAAGGCGTTAGCCCGGGAAACGGCCAACCCTCAGGCGCTTCAGTCTCGCTGCCACCTCTACTTGGGCATCGGTTACAGTCTGCAAGCCGCGGCAACATACCTCCGAGCCGAGAAACAACAGATGATAACAAATGCCTTCGACTCATTCCACAAGTAAGCAATGGGAGAAACAAATTGAGGGACTTGTATTTATGTATTTTACAAGAAATTCGATTACAATAGGCTTTTATCTGTAGATCAGAGCGATTGAGAAACGTAATGCCACATATTATCACATAGATTCATATTTCTAAAAAAGCTAGAATGCAGTGAATCTCTGTGCCCGGTCTTTTGATCTGGAGCGGACAGATACGCTCTGTTGGGTGTATGAAAACGCTGGCCCAGCGCTCGGATTCAATAAAAGAATGAATCATTTCTCTCCGATAACTCCGAGCAGGAAAAAACACACAAGATGTCATGTGTAATTAGTTCATAGCTTAGTATTAGCAGACGTTAAATTAATTTTCATGTGACACTTCACAGAGCTCAACAATGCGACCCGAACGACCACCTGGCCGAGTACTACCTGGCGCTGCAGTACGCCTGCGGATGTCAGGTGGGCGACGCGACGACGCACGTCAAGGTGGCGTTGAACCTCCGCGCCGAGCACGTCCCCTCGTTGCACCTGCTGGTGCTGCTGCTGTCGGCGCAGAAGCAACACGCGGAGGCGCTCCAGCTCATCGAGGCGGCGCTCGAGGAATATCCCGACAACCTGAATCTCCTCTACGTGAAGGCACATCTCGAGCTGCACAGTCACGGCGGCGAGGTGAGTGCATCAAATGTCACCGTGCCAATGATGCATAACGGTCTCCAGATTAAATTATGCCTTTAAAAATTATACCAAGATTGGCGAAATTATTTCAGCTTGAAAAAAACACTTTTAGATCTATGCAAAACATATTGGCCTAGGAGATGTTGTTTAAAAATTTAACATTGTACACAACACAACTTTAGTTATGTACAGTACTTACGTACCTAAATTGAATATTAGTAAACAAAAAGTTTATTTTTTGCAGGTAATAATCAGAAAATTAACTTGTCTATAAACATCTGTCACTGTTGTCCTTTTCCAACACAATGTCAGGTCAGGGGGGGAATTCCAACTTCGATATATATTTTTTTTTTAACATTTGACATAAATTCCATGGAAGTCACAAAACATATATAAACCATGTCCTCCATGTATCCTTAGCACTTTTAAATACGATACGGGTCCTACTTTTTTGCAAATCTTAATTTATTCAGGGTCAAAAATTGTATGTGTATTTGTGTCTCTAATTTAAATGCATAAAAATGCACTGAATTGATTCGTAGCTTATTCAATCGTAGAGTTAAGAAAAACGGCCAACGGGACAATCTCCATATTGTTTTATTTAGTTACGTCTTCACATAAATGACTGAGTTTTAGTGCACAAGTGCTTGATGTTACAAACAATCATTCTATCTTTTGAAGGAAAAATAAGAAACAGCAATTGAATGTACACCGAATGCGTCGTTTCCGCCCAACAATTTCTATAAACTTCTTGTAATCGATGTGAATTTCTCTCTGTCCAGACGGCGCTGTTCACTGCCAAGCACATGCTTGCTCTGTGGAAGACTCTGTACGAGCAACAGACGAGCATGGAGTTCCAGAGCGGAGAGTCGGACCGCCGGAGCGAGACTCGGAGTGTCTTTCAGCTCTACACTTCAGAGATGTCGGACAAAGACTCAAGTATGTTCCTCGATAAGGAAATGCACTTGGGTGCATTTGGATGGACCCAAATGCAGTTAGGGATGGACCCTAACTTGGATGGGTACGATTCCCACTTGTCATATGCAATTTTGTGTTGCAGACCTAGTCATAAATGTTACTTGGTTTATGCAGTCTTAGCTTTCTGAAGTATGTTACGAACAGTCTGAATAGACTTACATTTATCGGGCTATCTAAGGACTGGGTAATGAAAATATTCTTTTTTATAGTAGGTAACTTTAAATTGCTCATTTTTAGAATCTCTTGAAGGCTTCACAATGTAAATTAATTTAAAAAAAAACAGATCAATTTTGCATTATTTATTTGTTTGTTTTATACAAATATTTTCTAAACTGTTGAATATAGAAAGAAAAAAACTAACAATATGATAGTCCTAATAAATAACCTTGTTGATGTATCTCATGTTACAAGTTACAACCCAAGGAGAGAAAATTATTGCCCTTATTATCAAACAAACAAAATGGGCTATGGAATGTTTGCTACAATCTCTCGAGTAGGTAGCAACCTGTAAAAGACCGCAGCATCTCCATTCCACGTACAATGAATGACTATGAGCGAAGAGTTATGCAAGCAGCAAAGCGTAGATAACACGCCTTGTGTCACGTAGGCTCTCTGCACGCGAACTCACTGGCGGCATCACGAGTGGAGCAAGCGCTCTCCGAGGTGGCGTCGTCCATCAGTTCGTTCACCCCTCGACCGGGTCCCCAACGTGCGTGGCTCCTTCAGCTGCAGATCTGGCTGCTCTTGGCTGAGATCTATCTCTCGCTGGAGCAACTGGGTGCGGCCATGGACAGCATCAAGGAAGCCACCACGATTTTCGCGATCTCTCACCACATTATGTACTTGGTAAGTACAACAATTAAACTTCTTACTTCAGTCAATTGCAGTGAAACTGAATTGTGTTTCGTACAGTATTTGTAATTTACATATTTTCAATTGATAGGTTAGTTAGCATTCTTATACAAACACTAGGCTGTCATTTGGGAGATCTGGGTTCAATTCTTGTGACTGACCTTCCTGAGTTTTTCAAGATTTTCTTACAACAGGAAATTGCTGAGGGGTTCATTTCTAATAGTCTTCAATAGCAACATCTTCCCGACCCTTTCTTCAACATCTGTCAACAATTCATAGAATCTGTGCAAATGAATGACTGACAATTCATCGACAATACATTTAAAAAAGGGCTGAACACAAAACAACCAGGCTGGTTATAGACATACTTTTGTATCTTTGCCGGTTTAATAACTACATTTTAGATGCATTTCAATCAAATTTCAAGTGTCTGATCTTTTTATCTGTCTATATATTTCATTGTGTTTGCCCTTCATTGGTTTAGTATTACATAGTACCTAACTAGGAACTACTATTAATATTATTATTGTTTTTCTTTTCAGAGAGGGCTGGTGCATGAGAGCAAACAGGAGTTCGTCGAAGCTAAACTTTGCTTTCAGAACGCTCTTGCGATTAATCCAACACACATCAAGTCTCTACAACACCTGGTATGTAAAACAATCCATATACTGTAATAAGATCCTGCCGAGCACATGTTCCCACTTTTGAAGTAGGATGGCTATTCGGCCAATTCCGTTCACGGGCTGTTTAACTCGAATTCTGAGCCTTTTGCTCATCATAATTGTACGTCTCTTACACATTTATTTGGACCTTTTGCCTCACCGCATGCTGAGCTTTTTCAGGGTTATTGTCATTTTTGGGGACAGAGGCGAATTATATATTTTGCCGTATTTATTTTTAAGAATCACAAAACATGATACTACTAGGTATTATTTTTTGTAAGGTAATCAAATTTCAATGCTGAGCTGAGGGCCACACTTTTTTCAGATGTCTCGATTAGTTTATATTTTTAAAAGAAATGTACGTGCTTTGTGGGGGCGAATCTACTACCTATGTTAAATGATGATGCAAAGTACAATTGGAAATTTCTAGGGCCTTATTTACCATTATTTGGGCCACCAATGGTTGGCGGAGAAAACTCTACGAGATGCTGCAAAAATAGATCCAGCGTCACATCAGACCTGGTGAGTATTGTTAATGGAGTGATGCATTTTCGAAATGTCTGCATGGAGTGCGCTAATCGCCTCTTCTTTACAGGTATAATCTGGGAAAGGTTTTGGAGTCCATGAAAGAATTTGATTCAGCGAGCGATTGCATGGCAACAGCATTAGAAGTAGAGACTACCAATCCAATACTACCGTTCTCTTCCATTCCACTGACATTTGAATAATTGGAGTCTGGTCTGAGGACATGAAATGTTATAGATTTACTTAATCTTGTCTTGTTGGTACATTGCTACTGACAATTATAATTATGTGTAAAATATTACAATGTGCAATAATATTATACAGAATTTAGGTGTAGGAGTCTTCATTGCTCAATTTAGAGATCTCAATGGTGTAAGCAAATGATTGCAGTATCAAAAAGGTATTATTATAATTATTGTCATAGCACAGAGGGCTTAAAAATTAAAACAAATGTATATATCAGTCGGTTAGTTTTTTATCGATACCTCTCCTCAACCGCTCCTCTCATGGGATCGGCCATTTTCCGACAGCTTCTGATATTGAATTATAGCCATCAGCTCTGAAAAAAAATTAATTATCATTTGTTAATAGTAATTATTTAAATATGTTTTGTACTCATTCAACACATTGCTTAGGCCAATGTTTACCTGAGAAGTTCGTCGAGCTCTCTCTTGATTCGGCTCACAACAGGTGGTCCATGGTACGCAAATGCTGTGTAAAGCTGCACCAGACTCGCTCCAGCCCTTATTTTCTCGTATGCATCTTTACCAGAAAATACACCACCCACTCCAATGATTGGTACTTTACCTGTAGAACAAATCTCGTTAATTCAAATGGTATATTGGTTTGTGTGGAATTTACCAACACTAGGACTTTTGCACTCGAAAATATGCAAACAGCAGTGTTGAAGGAATTAATGAAAATGAGTAGGTAAATGGAGTGGTATAAAAAGTAAAAAATTATGAAAGTAACTAGTTCGGGGAAAAAAATTGTTGCCCCCTGGGAATTTGTTAAGTGTAAAAGTCATTAATATAAATTATTGGCCAGTGGTGAGGTGACAAACATAACAGAACAAGGTTGATCTAGTCCCATGCCCCCATGATCCCACAAGCCTGAACCCTCCTGCCCCTTCCCAAAATAATTCTGGAGTTCTCTCTGGACTGGACTTCCCACCAGTACCAAACTCCCCAGGACTGACCGGTGTCCCTTAGTCAACCCCTCCCGTGTCCTCCATTTCATTTTAAACTAAATTATGATATTTTCAAGTGCACAAAATGACCTTGCTCTTTGTGTGTCTTTAATAATACATAAATCATTAAATGTTCACCTTTAGTCAGAAAATACATCTCGGCAATCATTTCCGTAGAGGATTTGGCCAATGGTCGACCACTGAGACCACCTTGTTCTATAACAGCGTTCTTGCTTTTCAGCGTGGGATCACGTTCTATTGTTGTGTTTGAAATGACCAAGCCATCCACTTGACACTGAAATCAAAAGTGAAATTAGCTTTAAGATCATTAAACTGTTTAGCGATTTGGTTATGGAGAAGAACCGAGACTACAATAAATTACAACCAAGGTTCGGTGTGGTTCGTCCTCAAAACGCTACACAATTATTTTTAATTAAATTACAGTTAACATCTTGTGTGTACAACAGGTTGTAACTTAGTCCTGTTTGTATTTACTATTTACGTATGATTCATTCATGAAATCATGCAGCACAAGTTTTAAAAAAATTAAATGCGATAACAATATAACAAAACATTTTAATGAACCTCGCATCCTGTTTTGAGACTCGAGAACAATGTTCACTTTATCAGTCATCTTTTACCTTTTTGTTGGCAATTACTTGGGCTACATCCCTTCGCTCCTGTGTTGATAAGTCTGGGGCAAGCTTCAGAAGAAGCGGAGGTTTTCTTCCACGCTCCAAACTATCTCTTGTTGATACAAGTGTAGATAAAAGTTGCATCAGTTGGTCCTTGCCTTGCCACAGTCTCAGGCCTGGAGTATTTGGACTCGAAATGTTGATTACCAAATAATCAGCAATTTCACCAAATTTCATTATTCCTTGCACATAATCATCGATAGGATCGTCGGTCGTGCGGTTCTTTCCAAGGTTGATGCCAACCAGGCCAATGAAGTTTGGATCAGATTTTATCCTCTTTATTCTTTCAAATACTACATCATGCCCATCACTGTTAAACCCATACCTAAGAACAAAACAATGCATACAAATCAAATCACAATTTTTTTTTTGGGGGGGGGGGGGGGCTGCTGTTCTGCTGTAACTTTGCTGTTCTCTAAACACCACAGCCTTCTCGACAATCACTTCCTTCTCTGGGCAGCTGCCTGCCGATCAAAGATACAGCTATGACGTCATCGGTTTTTTGCACGGTTTGAGATGCTACTCCCGGTGGTGGCAATAAAATGCACTACAAGATGACGTCATTTCCACTGCCTTCTTTAATGCGAATCAAGAGATTCCAAAGAGGCAGTAAAATTCGAATGTCGAATTCGACATTCCGTACAAGAAACCGATGACGTCATAGCTGTATCTTTGGTCGGCAGGCAGCTACCCAGAGAACGAAGTGACTGCCGAGAAGCCGAGTGTTGCCGAGAAACACATTAAAATAAATCATGCACTTTGAGAATGAGGGAGTGGCTAATGGTAGAAAATGAAGAGGGGAGAAAGATGTGTTGCAGTTTTTCTGATGGACGGTGTTACTCTCGGGCTGCATACCGTATTTGTAGAGCCAGTTTTAAATGGTGATTTTATTTCTTAAAATTCGTTTTTAAAATCATCAATTTCGTTTTTTGTGTTTTTTCTGGAAGAGGGATTTCGCGATTTGTGGTGATATTAAATTGGTTATAAAACACATTGTAATAGCCTCCAGAAACCATAATTTGATGAAAAACATGTATGCCTTTTTGGAGGAGGGATTGGAATGGGTTGGTCATGCACTATTAGCACTGAAATAGGCTTGTCTAGAATGGCGAATTTAATGCTCTGTACTGTCTTTTCCCCAACCCACATTTTCTCTGTGTAGATGATACATAATATTTAAAATTTCATGACGCAAAATCAAAATGTATAGTTTGAAAAGATATTTTCTTTCCCAATCCAACAATTTTCAGTGCAGTAATTGTTCCAAAATATCCTTCTGTGTAAGTAGACTATTGATGAATAGTTGCGAGTGGTTGAGGGTGGAAGGGGGGTTGGGAAAACCGGTCGACCTTGAACAGATGGGGGCGCAAAACAAAGCAGCCTGGAGGCATCATCAACTGGTTAGACTGGTCTGGCTGGTTCACTTTGAGGGTGGGTAGCAAAGTGTCTGGCGAGGGGGAGGGGGTTGAGTGAGTAGCACATGGAAAGAAACTGGTTTCGTTTGTTGTTGTGTGACCTGTTAGGGGGATAAAAGCAGTAATTTTAATAGAAAACCTTTATTTCGTGGTCATTTCGCGGAAAATGTTGAATATCGCGATCAGGGTTGGATTTCGTTTTTTTTCGCGATGTAAAAATGGTAGATTTGGGATCTATACACAATGAAATGGATTTTAGTAGAAGAAAATAGTGCAATCAGAACAATTCGCGAATTCGCGCATCACCATTTAAAACTGGCTCTACGTATTTGGATCAGAACGCCCAGTTTCCCTATCCTTTTAACATTGTGACGTAATCACCTGGGCGTTACCTTGAGTCAAATCTAGTCGAATGAATGGAAATACAGGCATCCATGTTGGATCAGAAAGTCCGACCTCTAGAGCTTGGGCATTATGGGTACTGGTTTGAGCTCGTTTGTTGACGCGGCAATTTTGATTTAACCCGTAAATCCTATGGTGACGTCACACGCCCAACTCGCTCCATTATGAAATGCACCCTCAGTATCTAGTACCTAGGTCTGTTTCGTAATTTTATTTGTAAATTTGGGTGATGGATTTAAAACGAATTATCGAGAGCCCAAAAATACTCGCCTATTAATAATCGCTTCATCTTCTTCTAGTCTGAACACTCTCGGTTTCTCATTTCCTGGTTGAGGTAGTGGAGTTACAGAGCCAATCTCAACAAAACCAAATCCAATCTCGAGAAGTCCATGAACAGCTTCACCGTGCTTATCGAAGCCAGCAGCAATTCCGATGGGGTTACGAAATTTAAGCTGCCACAGATTACTTTGCTGTAAAACAGAATGAGAGAGTGTGCTCTTTATTGATCATGAATTAATTAAATGAGGCCAGTCCTATTCACATAGGTCATGAACACCAAAATCCACACGGGCATAGGATGGACACTGTCAGTGTGATTTAGTACCAATTTGTGCACCAACGTGGGAATATCGGTGTGTTGTAATTGCCCAGTTTATGATTGGACTGCTGCTATTCACACCAACATCAGTGCAGATTTTGGTTTAGTGTACATCAAAATAGACACTTCGGATTAATTTATTATGCCTCAGTCATATGCAACAGAAACCGAGAAATCAGAGCTCAAAGTCACATTGCCGAGATTCATTATCTTTATCTCTAATTGATCTGTTGACTGTTGCTGTTGGGAGGCCTAAGTGGGCAAACATAGAAGATAGTCACTTTATACTTACAAGTGGTTCGGTGTCCTCAAAATTACTTTTAGGTATGATGTGGTATTTTGATGCCAGAACTGCTAAATTATGTGATACTTCCGGATCTAATTTATGCACCAATGGCATAAAGTATTTTGAATAAAACTTTTCATTTCCAGTATACAAATTTAAAAGTGTAAAGGCAGTAGTAGCCCCCGCAGAAATGTATAACATGGATTTTATTTTTGCCTGAAATGAAAGGTTATGAAGAATTATAATTTGTGTTTGTGAATGGAAACAATGGGCTATGCGACACAAATATAAGAACAACACATTACCGATAGTTTCCAGCTCATGATGACAAGTTGAATGTTATTTCTAACTACCTTTTTTACACAATTATTAACTCTGAATCACAACAGAACAGTAGCACGTGCAACTGACAAGTGAAAATATCAACAACAAAAAATACTACAGCGCCAACCAAATAGGAGTGAGTTTACTGTGAACTACTTTGCTAATAATAATGGAGGCAGTGTGCTGCTGTTGTCAAGAACGATCTTAAAAAGTTTGTTTTATGTTTATCGTTGCAACTACTTCCTGCGAGAGAAACTCTTTCTACTCTTGACAAGGTAAGAAAATATTTACTAACATTCCTGTCTACAGTTATAACTGAAGGATAATTTGGGGTAGATACAGGTAGGTAGTTTAAGAACAACAATGAATTGAGGTTAATGGTACCTATCTGTCCCGAACAGGTAGGTGAAGGAAGGTGAAGGTCTAGGTAGGTAGCTCACCTAGGTTGGTTTTCTTGGCGTGCTGTGCTGCAAGCTCCATGTTCGTTGGTAAAATTAAAGTTGTTCTAAACTACCTAATCTTATATAATATGTTGAGCGGCTGCTGGATGTTCCGAACACCTAAACTTGCTCGACATACAGTACGCTTCATGATAGACCACAGCTAGCTTTGCCATATCAGATAGTAGTAGATAGAGCAATTTACCGACTTCTAAGTTTTGCTAGTAAGTCGCCTGTTGCTGTCTTGGGTGACATCATCTACTCCTTTCTAATGTAATCTAACATTCAAAATAAGCACATTGGATATGATTTGATGTTTAAAACATAGATTGTTGAACTCTGCTTCCTGCCAGTGTGATTTTGATGATTTCCATTTTTGTGAGAGCAGGCCAAAGTGAACAGAGTGGGTAGAACTGCAGAACAATAAAGACTAATAAATAATAATAAAAATATACCAAAATATATCCTGCTAGGTACCTAATGCAGGGATAAACCGTAGCCTCTAAAATAGTTTCTCGGTTGCAGCTACAACCTGCCTATTGTGCGGCCTCGTCTATCACCATGCCGTGCTGGTACTATGAAAAGAAAGAACTGAAGAATACTCCTTCGCTACATGATGCCATTGACTTTGAAACGGAATCTCGCTACAGAAAAGAAGGTGCCAGGTTCATCATTGATACTGGCACAAAGATGGACCTTGGATACAATACCATGGCAACTGGAGTTGTTTATTTTCATCGCTTCTACATGTTTCACTCATTTCGAGATTTCCCTCGATATGTAACAGCTTGTTGCTGCCTCTTTCTGGCAGGCAAAGTCGAAGAAACTCCGAAAAAGTGCAAAGATATTATAAAAACAGCGAGAGGTCTGCTCACAGATCAAAAGTTTCTCACATTTGGAGATGATCCTAAGGAAGAAGTGATGACGCTCGAAAGAATATTGCTTCAAACTATCAAGTTCGATCTGCAGGTGGAACATCCGTACAGCTATTTGCTTAAGTATGCCAAGTGTCTGAAAGGAGATAAAGTGAAATTACAGAAGATGGTACAGATGGCTTGGACATTTGTGAACGACAGTTTATGCACCACACTGTCCCTGCAGTGGGAACCAGAAGTCATCGCCGTCGCATTGATGTACTTGGCTGGGAAGCTTAGCAAGTTCGAAGTTGTCGACTGGATTGGACGAGCCTCGAAACACTTACGCTGGTGGGATATGTTTGTCGAAGACGTGACAATGGACCTCTTGGAAGGTAATAAAAAACTACATTGGTAATGGTATTTTCTTTTCATCTGTAATGCAGAGAACCTAACAATTCATTTCTTGTTTCAGACATCTGCCACCAGGTTCTAGACTTGTATTCACAACCAGCCGTCGGGACAACTTGCGATTCCCCACCTCTCCTCCCGATTACTCGCTCGCCTGGGATGAAAAAGGAACGAATGCCTCGGCCTATTTCACCGATGATGCTACATTCCTCCCCTCCCCCTCCTGGGCAAGGTAATGATGCAAAACAATAATAAAAAAGGCCTGGGAAAATCTGTTAATGTAAGGAAGGTGTGAATATTAATATGTGAATATTTTCCACAACGCACACCTATTCCTTACATCCTGAAACTATGGAAGTTTTCCACAGAAACCTACATTCAAATCTGTTTTTCTTATAAACGTTTTAAAGCTGTCAAAAGTTACATTTGATCGTATGAGGACCTTAAAAATGCTGGCAGTTATATTTGATACCTCTCTAGTTACTTGCCTCTCCCCTAACCCCTCTTTCAAAATAATTTGTCATAATACTGGAGAGCTTACAAACTCTCAAACTGCTGAAGTTGAACACTGTTTAGGAAATCTTCTAGATTCCCTGTTCATTACTAGCTAAATAACAATAGTTTGACAAAATAGTCATTACAGCTAGTTACAATGGGGTTGTTCACGCAAAACTATTGTAGATGACGCTGCTGTTCTAATCGTCCGGGAGAGAGCCAATCAAAATGCATCTAGCGGAATGGAAGGTTTTTAAACCTTGGCGGGAGTTTGATTCATAGATCTTGAATTCAGAGACCAACCAATCAGAGAGAGATACCTCCATTGCCGCTAGCGCTGCGAGTGAGAGCAAATGGCAGTGAACAACCCCATTAGCAAGCAGAGCACAATATTTTCAGTATCACAAAACCAGCACTTTTTACAATGAACCGTTTGAACCAATTAAACGTTGAAACCTTGAACGCTAGTGAGTTAATTCAGGTAGTACCACCTGTCAAAGTGAGTTAATTTGTAGGTGATTTCAGGACAAATTTCTCCTATTTGAGATGATTAAGAAAGCTAAATTTTGTATGATAAGGATATAAACATATCAAATATTTTGACATTTTTGATATTGACAACTATTTATAGCCTAATGAAGGCCGATACATTTTGGCTGAAACGTTGCAAATTTAACATAGGTACCTACCTAAAACAGAATTTGACTGCATTATTAATCATTATAAAAAATTTGAATCTTTGGGCAAAATAAAGATTTTTTCATTGAAAATGTACGAGATGCGGGCATACTAGGGGCACAGCGATTTTTTAAATGGCGTGATCACTCGAGGCATAGTTTTAGATCTTCATAATTTTTTGTGTACTTTTTGTTATCATGCCATACACAATCCCTGAAAAAATTAAACACTTCTCGTGTCTAGTTTCTGAGATAATTTGAGTTTTCTCCCCCATGTTATCTTATGGCAGCCAAGTAAAATCGTGTCATTTTTAAGCTAAAATGAAGTTCTAATTTTTTATACCTCTAGATTTTAACAGAAAAACTTTTTATCTGGTAGACGGACATAATATCAGGAAAAAATTGAAAACTTTACCAGTGTGCTATTTTAAAAGTTATTAACCAAATTCGAAATGATTTTCCTATACCTTCCCATGTTAAAGTTTTGTTCATTCTCAAAAGACGAGTTACAAACTACAGGACAATAAATGAGTATGTTATACTTCAATATAGTAGTTGAACTGTTGTAAAACATTTTTTGAAATGGTAATTTCAAAAATAAATAAATGTGCTATATCAAGTGCTCGCGCCTTGTTCAACGCACAGCACTGTAATAAATACTTTGAAGCTTTGAATTCGCCGTGAAATATTCATCTCTAACTCGATGTATATTTCAGCTATCCCTGTGAAGGTCAGCAAGGCGATGCCAATACTTCCCATGGAAGACAGCAGCATGGATAACATTGATGCAGCGGTGTCCAAAGTCGGTGAAGTTATTCCTACACATTATCAGTATGGCTCCTACACGCATACGGGCGCGCCCACCGCATTCCCAGCAACGTACACGACGCCAATTGTAGTGCCAACTGTGGTGCCAGTGAATCCTGCGGCCGTACCGCCATACCAACATTACACCCATCAGTATCCTGGCTCGCAGTACTACCAACAGCCACAGCCGACACAGAGACCTTATTATCCACCAACTGGACCGTAAATGATTGAGGGGGTTGAATAATTTTTTAAACGAATCATGAAAGGCACTCGTTTTATTATTAAAATCTCACAAAAACAGTAACAAAAGGCACATTGTTAGTTGTATTAGTACCATTATTATAAGCCACAGGTTTCATTCAAGTTTTCAACTACTTGCCAAATAAACATTTTTGTACGTTGATGTGGGCACCTTCATACAGAGGCTGTATTTTGTAACTAACTTTCTTTTAACGTGAAACAATTTTAATTCAATGAGACGATTTCCGATATGAAATTAAAATAAGTTACATAATAGGGGGACCATAGTTTTTTGTATATATTTTTAGTGCCCATTACAATACTTGATAATGATATGCCTCTAGCTAAAATTTATCCGATTGTTTATATATAATGAGACCATCTAGTGTATGTACCTACCAACATATTTTTATCATTAGTGTATAAATTTTACTTTTGATTTGGTTTCAAGTAGTACAGTAGATACCTAATAAAAACAAAGCCTTCGCAGAAGACAAAATATGTAAAAAATTATAAAATAAAAAATGAGCTAAGTCGAATACGAGTTGCGAGTTTTAATACGTATTGAAATACCCACATAACTGACAGCCAATCCTACACATTTTGCCAACGTCAGCAATCCCAAAAGCTACCTTATTTGCTTCGTATATATCATTTTCAATAAAACTAGGTAAATAAAATAGGTCATAAAATATTTAAAAATAAAAAACGGAGAGTAGCTACTAGAATATCCTCTATAAAACAATTATGCATTCATGAATATTGAATAACGATACATAACCGAAATCCATCGTTTTGTCTATTAATAAAAGAGCATTAAGTACAATTCATTGCAGACAGTTGCCATAACTGGTATTGCAGACCATTTTGTAAATTTCATCAGAAAGTTAATTGTATAAAATGTACTATAAATTGAACACACCTTATTAAATAAAACATTGCATAGATGCATCCTAACTCCTAAATCCTCATTTCCATTACATGCATTTCCCTCCCTTTGTCAGATAAGTCGCGAGTGTTTCAAATAGTAAATGAGGAGTGTGTACACAAACCTATACTGAGCCACCGTCTGCACCATCAACATCCTCTGATGTCTAAGAAGAGCTACTACTCGAGGGATGTCCAAGTCTTGATTGTGATCCAACGTGTAGAGCAGTAGATCGCTAAGAATGGTCACCCCCGTACGACCAACGCCTGCGTTGCAATGCACCAGCACGGGAGGGTTGCGGTTGTGACCGGGAGGTATCTCGCTAACGGTGTGCTGGCGAACGGAGCTCAGCTCTTCGAGGAAGCCGAGGAAGTGACCGACGTTGTTCGGACACCCCTGGTCGCCCCACTCGGTGTACTGCAGATGCCAGATGCCGCGGATCCGACGCGACGCAGAGTGATAGAGTCGGAGCTTGGTCGTCACACAGTGGCCTGTTTCTTGGGAGAACTGGCGCCAAACTTGGAACTAAAGAAAATAGGTACTATGTAGTTACCTAAGCTTCTTCTATCTACTTGTGTAAAGTTAGTCTCCTAAAATCTGTAATGTAAAAACATTTTAAGACGGCTGGGTAGTGAGTTTGACCTTGAAGAGTTTTTAATCGATTTTTATCAATATCTTTTACCAATGTAGTAATTGTTAACAAAATAAAGCCTTGTACGAGTATTCAGAACAGTTCAATGAAAATAATTCCATAGCTTGTAATGGTTTATTAGATTTACTTTGTCCTACAGAGTTTAGTGCCCGAAAATTAGTAAAATTATGGCACTAAACATTTGCTGGACAAAATAAAACTAATAACTTATTCCAAACTATGAAATTATTTTCATTGAACTGTTCTGAATACTCATACAAAGCCCTATTTTGTTAACAATTACATTGGTAAAGATAATGATAAAAATCGATTAAAAAACTCTTCAAGGCCACGCTCACTACTCGGCCCTCTTAAAAACAAACTATTTTACCTACACAATAACGTTACTAAACTTCATAAATTAAATAATAAATATGTAACTACATATAGGAAAATTCTAGTATCAAACTACTTCACTCTGTCCTCTAACAATTGAGCAACACTAGAAGTTAATCTTGTGGAAATTCTTTCAACGCTCATTTCATGAGAGAAACAACGAGAACCAGTGTTGTAATTAGATAATTTTTGAGCGAGCGTAGCGAGCGTCACCACGGTACTCTTATGGCACTGTCTCTGTGTTTTTTTTTTTTTTTTTTTTTTTTTTTTTGCCTGCACTGCCCAGGTCAAACCGCACAACCAATCGATCTGAAATTTTGTACACATACTAACGTAATCTATGCGATCCCTGGGATCTTTTCTGAACGGTATCCTGTGATTGGTTCAAATTTTATAAAAATTATCTTTCGATTGGTTGGTTTGATCAATTTGAAATTTAGCAAAGTCATTGCAACCAACATTGTACCCAATCAAAAAAAATTTCAGCCAAATCCTCCAATTGGTTCAAATTTAAAACCATTTTTCCTGTGATTTTTTGAAATTTAAACTGGAACCGATTGACCGACCAGCTAAAAACTTCGCATGGTCATTGGTACCAACATTTAAAGTATTTTTGCCAATTTTCACTCTAATCTGTCGTTATTTTCAAAAGTTTTTGTCATTTTAGGGACATTTTGCGTGTTGGCTGTCAAATTCACGGCGACTTCGAATCTACAGTTCAAGGCAAGGTAGTTAGAGCAGAAAGTTTTAAACGATATGAAACTTATAATGACCGTTCAACAGATTGATCTGATATTGTGTACACACACTACATATCATATCATATGGGTGGTCCCAGGTATATTTTTTGAACGAGATCCTGTGATTTTTGAAAATTAACAAGGAACCGTTCAATCATAAAGGTTTAATCGATCAACTTAAAACTTAGCAAGGATTGGCACCAATATTTTTGGAGATTTTGGAGATTTTTATACAAGTATGTGACGAAACTAAAGAATTAATGGCTTTTAATGACATTCGATAGACATAATTTCGGTTCGAGGTGTTGCGTGTATCCGAATATCTGTCAGTAATGAAGTATCGAAATGAATGTTTTCCAGTGCCAATTGAAAATTGATTCTGATTTGCTTTATGAACCAGGTGCTTAGATGCTATTTTAAAGTTTCGATGAAAAGCATACACTTTTAAGTTGATATCATAATCAATTCAATATGGATGTATATGTTTTCTGTGCGTTGTGTACGCATTTCCGGTTCGAGAATTTGCGCGTATCCGTGCTCGCTCATCAACGCGTTACACTGAGCGTTTTCCTAGTATTTTATCTAGATAAAGATAAAGATATCTTTGTCTGCACTGCCGAGGTCAAACCGCACAACCAATCGATCTGAAATTTTGCACACGTACTAACGTGATCTATGCGGTCTCTGGGATCGTTTTTGAAAGGGATCCTGTGATTGGTTAAATTTAAAAAAAAATTATCTTTCGATTGGTTGGTCCGTTCAATTTGAAATTTTGATAAGTCATTACAACCAACATTTTGCCCAATCAAACAAAATTTCATCCAAATCCCCCCATTGGTTAAAATTAAAAAAATTATTTAATGTGTTTTTTTAAATTTAAACTAGAACCGTATCACTGATCAACTTAAAACGTTGCATGGTCATTGGGACCAACATAATCTGTCTTTTTGACTACTTTCAGACTATTCTGTGTTTAAATCCAAAAGTAATTGACATTTTACGGACATTTTGCGTGTTGGCTGTCAAATTTCTCAAAAATGTTGATCACGGCTACTTTGACTCTTCAGTTCTAATCCAAGGTAGTTGAGCAAAAACTTTTAAACGCATATGAAACTAATAATAACCGTTCAACAGATCGATATGATATTGTGTACAGTCAGGGAAACTAGATGGTTCATACTCTGCCTCTCTCTGACCCATAACATAAACATGTTTTTATATGGAGCAGAGAGAGATAGAGTATGAACCATCTAGTTTCCTTGACTATACACACACTAATATCGTATGAGTGGTCCCAGGTATATTTTTTGAAAGAGATTCTGTGATTTTTGAATATTTACTGGGAACGTAGTTCAATTATAAAGGTTCAATCGATCAACTTAAAACTTTACATGGTTATTGGGACTAATATTTGAGTGATATTTGGAGATTTTTAAACAAGTCTGTGAAAAATTCAAGAAATTGGCTTTTAATGATATTTTTGATAGACGCAGAATTTCGGTTCGAGGTGTTGCGCGTAACCGTGCTCGCTCATCAACGCGTTTCACAGAGCGTTTTCCTAGTAGATAAAAAAAATTATCTGGATAATTATCTAGATAAGTCACACACTGCCGAGAACACAGAAAGTGATCATTAATTTTAATTTCTTTCTCTGCAAACCTCTCTTTCCCAATATGCCTCCTTCAGAATTTCATAGGCTAAGTCTACAATTGCCAGATAATATAGAAAGAAAACATACCTCTCCAATCTCAAGACAACGATCGGTTCTGCTAGGGCAATAAGCCGTAGCTCCGTCCTCGAGAGTTCCCGTCAACATGACCACGAGATAGACGTCGGCTTCCCACACCATCTGCCAGAAGCTGGCAAGGCTCGACGGAAGAGGACCCTGAGCTGCTATATAGAATCGTTGGTGATTGCCAACAGTAGCTGTTATGTGGGACGCGTTGATGTAGCCGTGCTTGTTCTCTTTGCTAGGGGTAAGTCGAACCCGATTCTCCTCATATGGCAAGACGTCTTTGTACCTGTAGGGTATAATCGAGTTATTAAATGTATACTGCACACTACCATGACCAAAAATACATACAAAACTATTTGATGAGCTCACCTATTTAACAGATTGTTGTCCTGATGAGATGCAAATGCAAAATCAGGATCCGTTTTCTTCTTCGGAATTTTCTCGAACTCAAAAAATAGCTGGCTATCGGCAAGTTTCTTTTCCAACAATTGGCACTGAAATTAAAAAACACACATGTAGAAAATGAAGTAGGTAATCAGGAAGTAAGAGTGGTGGTTTTTTAAGAACCAAACAAAGAGTAACCCACCATTGTTTCTTTCGAAATGGATGATGGTACAGGACCTCTTGGCAGTCCAACACTCCACCTATGTTGATCATCTGTACTAGTTTCATCATTGTGATTCTTTCCCTTTGTCAAGGAGCTATTTTTCAAGGACTTTGGCTTGTTTTTACCTCCTCCTAAAAGTCCCCACTTGCGCTTGGGTTTCTTATCCCCCAAGCTACTCGACGTGGAAGTGTTTGGCGTCGAATATGGACTCATACTCGGTCCAGAAATGTGCTCCGGAATCTCCTCTGGATCTCTGTTGGCCAGATGACTTTTACTTGGGAAAGGTAAAGAGTACGACGTCAGTTCATGCGGGTGTGGCGGAGCATGCACCACTTGGACGTTACGCCCGATGAATCGCTCGGCTACGTTGTTGAACATTTGTTGCTGCGGATGAGTGTTTTCCTGTGGCACAACAACTGGGCTGGCGATGTTACTTGGAAGATTCTCCACAGGAACGCGGCTCATTTCTGGTGCCGACTGAATACTGGAAGCCCTGCTGCGAGCAGCTCCGTCTGTCGCTGTCGCAACTCTCTCAGCTGCCCACGGAAGAGGTACATTCTCGTATATGGGTTCCGTAGCTCCGCCCCCTCCCACATATTGAGATCCACTGGATATGGAATTTAATGACTGATATGGCATCGTCGTCGCTCTTTGTCTCCCCTCCACTATCATCCCCACGTCTCCCACGCAATAGACGATGTTGGGATCCTCCGTGGAAAAGGCACGGCGCAGATCATGGAGATGGCGATTGTGCTGAGGGTCTAATATCGCGGTGAGGTTCGTGTAGGTGCGGTGAGCTTCAGCCGTGGCAAGTTGCTGTTGGTGAGTATTGATGACGGCAGGATCCAGGTAAAGCTGTTGCTGCAAGATCTGATGTCGGCTGGGGCCGAGACTGCGAGAAGACACAAGATCAGGGCTGGAACCGCTGACTTGCGTGTTAACGAACGTCGGTCGAGGCGGACGAAGCGTCTGGGACGCAAGATCCGGCGTACTGTTGCTCGGGCGGTTCATCGGGTACGGAGGTGGAGGCTTGTAGAGATGAAGCAGCTGCAGGCCGTGGATCATGTGGTTCTCGATGGTGTCCAAGTCGGGAGTGCTGTACGTGTGCAACTGCTGACGCTGCGGGTCCCGGGACTCCAGGTAGAGTTGCTCCACTTGCGTCACGTCTGGATACTGCTTGTAGTGCGCCTCCTGAGCATGTGACTGATGGATCTCAGGCTGACTGCTGTACAGGATCCCCAGCTGGTGGTGAGGCCGGGAAGGCTGGAACTTCTGTTGCATGGCTGTCTCGTAGTCAGGTGCTGGTCGGTAGGATGGAAGCAGCGCTCTAACGAACGAACTCCGAGTTAATTTTTTATTCATTTTATATGAATACAAGATGTTATAAAATGGATTGTAAGTTTCAATTTGTTTCGGTTAAAAAATATCTGTTTAAATTTGAACTCACCTGAGTTTGTCAATGTCTTGTGGCATAGTGAGATCGACACAAGAGGCAAACTGGCCGCGGTTTACAATAGCTAATGGTTCTCCCCACTGCATTCCTACTTCGCCGCCTCTCGAGTCTCGACTGTCCAAATCTTCACGGCTCTCCATCAGATGGTTGTCCTGAGTCAACAATTTTATTGTTAGGGATGTCCATCAATTCTATTATTCAATTTATAATATTCTTTTACATAAAACTTTTGTCAACGTACAAGATGCTATCAATGAGGTTAGAAGTGTAAGCAAAACATTTAGTAATTTTTTGTAGTGACAAAATACAATTGTTTTTATAAGCAATACAGCAGACGGATTGTGTAAGCATAGGTGTAAGCATGGAGTTATAATCTGGTTTTATAGCAACATGGTGTACCAATAGTTACTTACATCCATTATCCACAATGAAAATTCACTCGCTCAATAATGTGAAAGCATTGTTACCTCCAGATTGCTGTGGAAGAGAGATGTTGTCAGTTGCTCTCCCGGATGAGTTCGCTCCGTTGCCTGCTCGTTTTGCATGTAGAATGTGTGCTGAAGACAAAGAATACAATCAGTAAAGCAACAATCAATGAGGAGGTCAATTCCAGAGTTGAGGAAGTTACTTTTAAAAAGAAACTAGTTAGGTAAGTACTTTGTAAGTTACAGAAGTACCTATAAAAGCATGTATAACCACATGCTATTTTTCAAGTAGTACCTACTTTTAAAAAATACACTGCTAAGAATCTTGAAAAAAAGTTTCTGATTGGTGTTAAATTTTCTGTGAAATAACCTCGAGGCTGGTTGTCACCAATGTTATTACTCTGGGGAGTTTTTGGAGATACATGCTGCTGCAGAACCCCCCCCCCCCCCCCCCCCCCCTCCACAACCAACTAGGAAGGGACATTGTGGTACCTTCATTGTGTGGCTAAGTCTTGCTTATTTCATGTATCTTGGCAGGTGATATCCTTTCAGATGTGAATTATACATTATAAAATTCCTACTAAATATGTTTGCCCCTATATAATAGTTACTGATTGATGATGAAAGGTAACGAGCCCCCAAAAAACTAAAATGCAACTAAGACATATGTTTTGTTTTGCAGCACAGCACCATTGGAATTTTTTTAACATATTTGTTCTAAACCAAACTTCATTTTGGCACAACTGAAGTTATTATCTACTTTGTACTCATTATTGCACATGTGAGTGGAAAAAATATATGAGTTCAATAGTTAAATGTAGGTACCTAATTACTAATTTGTAAATATTTGTAAATTGATTGACGATACCTAGGTATATCTTTATACACTGTACCGATCTACTGGATGAAAATAAAAACAAACAAACAAATAAATAATCATCTATCCGCTGGTTCCAATTTAATGGGTCAGGGGGTGGGTGTTCCCACCAACACTAGGGCCGCAGGACTACTGGAGACCGGCTGGCCACGCCTGGCGTCTCCTCTTCTTCCTCCACTTCCAATTGTTCCACAAATTGCCTCCACCTTGTTCTGTCCTCCCACTGTCTCTCAGCCTCCAACTCACTCCAACTTCCTCCTCTCTCCAAAACATCCCCCTTAATAATTAATTAAAAATGTAGACATACCTTTTTTGTCTAATTTAGACAAGAATATCACATGACACGAATATGCCATTGTGGACACATTAGATAATGATCACAATTTACATACATTTTGGTGGTATATTGCAAAACAAAACAATCAAAGTCACAGCTTTATTTATATTATGCCTCCATTTGATAATACCTTTGATTTTCCGCATAGTGGAAAATTTCACTTGGGCAGCAAAAACGCACCGGTGTAACACAACTTGAAAATAAAAGCTAGCAAAGTGCTGCATTTTCAAGACATTAGTAAAGATCATTGAAGTCAACATCTCCAAATTATTTTAGATTTTTTCAGCACCATTTTCAAACTCAAAATGACCTTGTCCAATTGTGCTTCTGTTCAATGGTGCCCCCTCCTCACCTAGGTAGTTACTAGTAGCTCGTTATTTTTTTGCAGTTACTACCCTAACTCTGGTCAATACTTCTATCATCTCTCTTACCTGATGAACACACATCCTCCAAACATATTTCGCTGAATCAGGATCGGGGAATTGGAATTGAACGGTTTCCTCAGCAACTTGACACTCGATCCCGAAGCAACGTTTGTGGTTTATCACATTGGTAATATCCTGCCAGCGATAGAACTTTGTGGCATGGACGGACCGGTTCTCGTAGCCGACGAATATGCCGATCAAAGACACTCCGATTATCACTTCAGTGCCGGACTCGTCTTTAGCAATGAACGTCTCCTGACCATACCTGGAAGATAGCAGTAAAATAAAATAACTTAATACTAATTCTGCCAAGTATTTGATATTGGAATGAGTAGGTAGTAGGTCTGTTCATCAAGCTTGCTCTAAGTTGCTCCAACTTGCACCAGTCCTATACTTCCTGTAGGCCGACAAACACAATCACCTGTTCCAAGCTGCTCTTAGCAGGTTTAGAACAGCCGACAAACAAACTTAGTATTGTTTTGAAGAGATTTGCGTTGTGAAAATATTCCGACCGAACCGGGGCTCGAACCTGGGACCTCTCACTGTGTCAAGGTCCCGGGTTCGAGCCCCGGTTCGGTCGGTTCGGTTCGGACGGACATTCCTTCATCAACCTGACTCCATGGAAGTTTTCCACAGAAACCTACATTCTCAAATTTAGTACCTATTAACATTCAACAATTATTTATAGTACTACAACACACAATTTTTTACATTTCAGTTTCTGCAAAGTGTATCTCTCTTGGTAGGTTCACTCCTGGACACGGAAAATGGTCCGCAGTCGATATTCAATCGACTCCTAGGCTAGTATTTATTATTTTATTTTAAGTAATTTTTCGGCCCTTATCTCACACTAGCCATCCAGTCTTTGTGCCAAAAAATTACATTAAAATAAATATTAAATACTAGCCATAGTGTCACTTGAACATTGACCGCGGATCAATTTCAGTGTCCAGGAGGCGTATTCTAGAACGTTTTCCCAATTCCATTCCTGATGGAATCCGGTCACGGCCATAAGGATTGACATTGCACCGAATTAGATTCCATCAGAATTGGGAATTAAAATATTCTAGAATACGGCCCCAGGGGCCAGATTCACAAAAAGTATTATCTGTTAATACGTATTATCTTTTGATTTAATACAAAAAAACACCATGTTAAATGAAAGATAATACCAAAGATAGTACCTACGTATTAGGAGATAATACTTTTTGTGAATCTGGCCCCAGGAGTGTACCTACCTAGTACCTACTAATTTTTTGTGAAAGGCAAAAATATGTTCAATATAAATCAAATTTTTAGATAAACTGAAATCTGAAGTATGCTTTATACTAATACTCACGATTTTAGTTTTTGAGCTTCTAGTATAAAATATTCTTCTGCGGTGCTCTGTGCTAAGCCGGCCAGAGCAGCGTGTTGGCAAATCACTGCTTCGGTCAAGCTTTCCAGATGTCCTTGCTCCACAAGATGCTGTGAACAGGATTAACTCTCAGTGATCATGGCTTGCCACTGCAGTATCTTGACTCATTTCACTGAACCAATATTAGACAAATGCATTCAAAAGTAAAAACGTCAATAATAACCTACTAGGTAATAGTTTCATTCGTAATTGGAATATATTTTAGAAAAAGAACATGATTTTTTAAGTTAAATTGTTTTAAATAAGTTACATCTATGTAATCTATGTCTAATCCTAAGGGTTCATAGTTACATCTATGTAACTTATTAAAACAATTTAACTAAAAAATCGTATCATTTTAGTAGGTAGGTAACATTATTTTATGGTCTACATCAGTGGTACTCAACCTTTTTGACTTGCAGGCCATTTATACAAATTTGCTTTTGTTGGCGGGCCGCATTTTTTAAAATTATTATAATTCTCACGTGATTAAGTAGTTTCATTACAGGCGCACATGAGCTACATTTATCAGGGGGAGGGGGGGGGGGGGGGGGCGCAGCCCCTCAGGGCTTTTTTTTAGAATTGAACAATTTAAAAATGATTCTGTGGCTCTAAAAATGTAATAATAATAATGTAATTTATTGAGCACATAAAATAGGTATAGGTACACAATTGGTCTGTATTCAACAATCAAGTTGTTGATCTCCATACATCCATCTCTTCTCTTCAGCTGCTAAGCAAATTTATAAGTGATCCCTCCTACGTGCCTGGTTCATTCAGTGTCTTTTGTTTATTATGAAACGAATTGAACAATATTTCACAGGCAAAACCAAACACTTTTTACAATTTTCGAATTGGTAAATGGCTTCATTTTCGTTGCAATAAGTATGAAGTAGTCATCGTATTTACAGCCTGATGCGTGGATCCTAACATGACAACCCTTCAAATATGTCTCAAATGAAATTATATGTTTTAAATATAATTTTATCATTGGACACATTTTGTGAATAAATACTAAATAGGTATTTGAAACATTAACTGGGGGGGGAGGGGGGGGGGGGGGGAATTTAAGCCAGAAATTAAACAAATTTTATTGCTAAATATCTCAACAGCACATCCCACAAAGAATAAAATTAAAATGCCATTAAACTATTTACTAGGAAAACGCTCGGTGTAACGCGTTGATGAGCGAGCACCGACACGCACGACATCGTCAATCAAGCACGATCCATTCAATCAAAGATAACTAACTATACATTATTTATTACCAATTTTCCTTGCAACTTTTCATAAACACTCTGGATCAATTAAATAACAGATTATTGTACTGATATTTTTCCATCAATCTCTTTGGACAGATATTCAAACACTTAAAACAGAAATAAGTCTGTAAATTCTTGACCGATTGGGCTGGAAATGTGTAAAATATTATGCTATCTAGTCAAAACGTTGTTTTCATAACTGTGAAACACAATCCATATCGTAAAATAAATTATTTTAGATAAGGTTTACCTATACCTATGTATATGAAATACCTACATTACATTTTGACTACATTATGTATTGCAAGTTGATTCACTAAGAAAAGAATCTGTCTTACATTGATATTGAGAAAAGCCATCTATAAACTTTGCTTTGCTACATAGAGCCACCCAGAGTGCAGTGGAATTTCTGTTTTGAAATGTCATTTCTGACAGTTATTGAAACTGTCAATAAGTGCATCTTTGTTCTTGACTGGTAGGGCTGAAAATTCGTAAAATAAGAGACAATGTTGGTCTGAACGACCATGCAAAATATGAGTTTGATTGATCAGATTAATCGAAGACCATTTGATAGGTCAAATGGTGGTGTGGCTATAGGCCGTTTTAAATTAAGTATACAAATGTCAGTAAAATGTCTATTACTCTTGAAGCTCATTACAGATTTGTAAAAAATCACTTATAATGCTGGTAGACATGACCTTGCAAAATTTGGTGATGATCGGTCAAACTATTGCAGTTATATACACAGAGTTTCCTTCATCCCCATTGCCAAGCTAACTAACTATAACTACACATCAAGTTTCCGATGCAACCAATGGAGCGAACTTGCTGAAAATCATTTTGACCATAACGAGAATAGTAATTTAAGTTGTGTGAAAAAATTGGCCTGATCCATTACTTCGTTTGGCAGGAGACGCCAAATGCACAAATACACACAAAAACAGAGATTCGAGCCATAAGTTTCAAGTGGAGACGCTCGCTACGCTCGCTTGATTAATGGATACGTAGTTGGTACCTAATAGACAGCTCTTTAGCCTTTGTAGAAACTTCACAGTTCACATTTTAGATACTCATCTATAATTTTACATGGGAAGGTCTCAATTCTTTGCTTTAGAATGAAAGAGTGTATTGTAAAGTATAAATATTAAATGTTTACTTCGAATTTCCCTGCCAAGACTTTAATGACACACGTGCTGCCAGAACTAAAAAATTCCACTTTTTCTATTTTAGTAGAAAATCAAGGTTGAAGCAGTCGAGTAAAGTAGGATCAAACAAATCATTGTAACAAAACTTAATTTATATACAAGACACTTAGGCTGCGTTTCACCAAGATTCCAAACCCGGGTCAGAGGCGGTAAACCTGGTTTAGGAGCCTCTAAACCAGGTTTACCGCCTCTAACCCGGGTTTGGAATCTTGGTGAAATGCAGCCTTAAAGTGGTCCCACTGCTCCAGCCAAGGTGCTTAGAATTCGCCGTAATTCATACAAATCTCTGATGAAATAATACCTCAAACAACATCATAAAACAATTATATCTTACCGTGTGCTCCAATTATATGTTTTTAATTGAAGTTCCAATTAAACTATCCCAAAATAATTCATATTTGTAGTGCAATGTTGCCAGATTTATGGTAAATTTCACACATTGTACACATTTTCTTTCTTATTTGGCCCGTGACCCCATATTTTCAAACGGCAGTCTTATTCTAAAAATTATTATCTTTAATTTGAGACTATTTTCAATAATTTGTCATTCCTCTTGCGGTTTTAGGAGCAATTTAAGGCCATTTTTCCGGGACGATTTCATGTCTCCCTGTGTTATCTTATGGGGGAAAAGATGATCTTCAATCAAGAATATCTAATTATTTCATACCGTAAGGGGCAAATATTTTTTGCTAGTTGTATGTAATATGGTTTCATTAATCTTTGGTGTGAATTACAGCAAATTCTCATTACTATGCCGTAACCCTGGAACCCCCTTAAGCTTGTAAAACCCACTCCTTAGACTAACAAATAGCTGAAGAGCATACTTCTATTCAGGGCTTACTAATCATTTTTACATGTTTTTATTACTTTTCATTTTCCATCTTAAATTTGAACAAACTAAATTTCATTAGGTAGGTATACAAAATGACTTGAAAATTATGAATGAAAAAATGTGAAACCAACATTATTGACAAAGAAGAAATATTCAAATTGTTTAATTAAACATTGGGATGGAGGCTGAGTGACAGTGGGAGGACAGAACACAGTGGAAGAAATTTGTGGAACAATTAGAAGTGGAAGAAGAAGAAGAGGAAGAAGAGGAGGAAACGCCAGGTAGGTATGGCCAGCCAGTTTCCAGGAGTCCTGCGGCCCTAGTGTTGGTGGGAATACCCACCCCCTGACCCATTCAATTGGAACCAGGGATGGATTATTATTATTATTGGGAAAATAATATTGCTGTATCAAATGGAAAGAAGATGTGGTGGAAGAGAGAGAAGAGTTCAAATATCTGGGTAGCATATTGGTAAGTGATGGAAAGGTGGATAAAGAGATTGAGAGAAGGGTGTCTACTGCAGAAAGATTTTATCGGAGTGTGAGGAAACTGTTGTGGAATGAGGATATGCCACTAAGATATAAAGTATTACTCTACAAGACGTACTTTCTGCCGATATTAACATACGCATTAGTGACTTGACCAATGGGATGTAAAGAGGAATTGAAATTGGAAGCGGCAGAAATGAAATTTTTCATAAGTGTTGCAGGAGTTACAAAATTGGACAAGATAAGGAGTACAAAGATAAGGAAAGATTTGGAAGTGGAAACACTTAGTTTTAAACTGGGGAAGGAAAGGTTGAGATGGTATGGGCGATTGCAAGGGATGGAACAAGGAAGAATTCCAAGAAGGGAGGCAGATCGAGCAGTAACTATAGGAAAGAAAAAGGCTGGGCGACCGAGAACAAAGTGGATGAGTGGAGTGGAAAGGGCTGCGGAAGAAAGAGGAGAAAATTGGAATGTGATTAGAGACGAAAAATGGTGGGAGGATGTGGATAGATGGAAGGAGTTGGTTGAAAAAAGGGAGGATGAAGAAAAGAAAACAGCAATAGAGCAAGAGGAAGAAGAAGACGAAGAGATGGAGATAGAGGAGGGGCGTCGGACCTGGCAAGTCGGCTCCAGACTTAGAAGTAGATGCCCAGGATAGTTGGTGGTTTGTCCATTCCATGACCTGACATTGTGTTAGAATCTTGGCTTGATAAAATAAAATTGGGAAAATCCAGAATATCAGGCCTAAATTTGTGGAGTGAAAAAAAATTAAGGAGCCTTTTCACCAAGAAAATGAGAAAACAATTACATTTACTCTGCACTACTTAGTAGTTTATTTTGTGTTCTACTCTTACCTTAGGAAATAGATTAAAATCCTTGAGGTATTCCGCTGTGTGGCGTTCCGGATCGTGATGTCCGAATTCCGCTTGCATGCTGTAGCTCGCGAGCAGAACCGCTTGCTTGGCATCGCAGCTCATTCGATCTTCAGTAATATCCGTCTTCAGCTGGAGGAAGTAATGATATCTGAAATACAACAAACAATATTTACAAACTGATCCCTCTCGTCAGGACTGCAACAAGCCATTTTGGTTCAGAAGGGATCACTAAAAACACATAGATGAAAATTTATTGACCTCTCAACTTAACAATGTTCACACAAACCTTGTCGTTTCATCTTGAAGAAGAGCTAGGCCATGTACATAATACATGACTCGTAGATGTAGGTTTGGTTCCCGTGCATGTTTGTCAAGCTGTTTTTTTATTGGCCGGTCCATTTCCACCCATCGTAGATGAGGCGGCCCATGACGAGAAATGTATCGGAGGCCAAAGAGCTCAGACTAAATAAAGACAGTTCTTTTTAACACATTGGTATTATAATTTGTCTAATCTGCTTCGTTCACTAACTGACGATGCAGTGGTGCTGTACTTCTGTATAACAAAACTTGCTAATTATGCATATAAATAGATCTGTTCTACTTATTAAAGTACCTAATGAAAGTGAACTAAATGCATGCAAGAACCTAGGAGGTAGAAACCTTCACATACCTGTTGCAGACCAAGTCGCTGACAGACACTGTCAAGACATTCGCGGCCACTACTTTCGGCAGATAATGTGCATTCTATCGAATTACTATCCAGGAGCTCTACGCAGATGACGAACAGAGACTTGGAGACGACATTATACTGCCGACTCTTCTTCAGACGTAATTTGAAAGGCATACTTTAAGCGGCATATCATATGATGCCTATTTGTCGATTTGACATGTATAGTGGTACCAGCCTTCAATGTCCTCATCACCATTCTCCAGCCGCAATCATTATGTGAATGTGCCCAAGCTAAATATACTGGGTCATGAATGTAACAGATATCATTCAGCTAAATGAAAAATAGCATAAGATTAGTAATGTCCCGTCTAGGTAAGGTATTTAAATCAAAACCAATGGTGAAAAGGTAGGTTAGGAAATTAGGCCAAAGTGACAGTTGACCTTTCTAAAGTAATGCATCCCTGGTGCAGTGCGACATATAAACGTACACAGCTGCTGATTATGATTATGGGTTATATAAGTGAATTAATATTTACCTTTATTTTGGGATGAGTAATATTGATTGATGACGTTTTTCTACTTTCGCGTGGGAAAGACCAAATGCAAATTGCAATGTTTACAAATTGTTGTCAAGAAACAATTTTTTACATGGAACATACAAATTACTATAAATTTACACAAAATGTAGGTTTCACACAAAATAATTCAAATTTAAACCGATAAGTTAACGAAACTTATTTTATATCCAGAAATATTAATTTTAACTCTTTCAAATAACATGAAATAGCTTTCAGCTTGACTAGCATTTACGCGGGATTTTCAAACCACATCATCGTCAACTTTTCTTGTGGTCATATTATTTTTTACTGCATTATGCGCCCGGTAGGACCAACTTTGGATTAGCTAACTATCAGTAGTCAACTTAATCCAAAGTTGGTCCTACCTGGCCTTACAACATTAAAAACTGTTATGACGAAATAAAAAATTTGCAATAATATATTATTTATTATTTTATTGAACTCCGTCATTACCACAACCATCTGTACACTCGTTGTTCATTCCTCCTCCTGGGAGCTGCCTGTTATCTGAGTAAAAATTGTAGTTCCTCACTTGCCATCCCGGGAAGGGGCTGCCACCGTCGCACATTTGAATAGCCAAGGTGACGGTGCCGGCCCCTTCCCGGGACGGCAAGTGAGGAACTAGTATTTTTGCTCAGATAGCAAGCAGCTCACAGGAGGAGGAATGAACGACGAGTGTACAGACGGCTGTGGTCATTACTAACTAAAAATCACACCAACATCGAATTCGTTGAAAAAATATGTATCTTTATTAAGATTCAGAAAAAATAACAGTTCTTTTACAAAAATAACAAAATATAATTTTCCGTTATCTATCTATAAGACTACTGACTAACCATGATAAAATTAAACATTGAGTTTGAGAAGATTGTGGACCCGTTACCATTGCACCAAAGTAATTGCTCTAACTGGAAGTTAGATTTACTAAACTTTGATTAGTTGTAGAGTTTTGTTTCATAGTTCTTCACAGGATATTCGCCTTTGTATAATTTGACATGTTCCTCCATAGACTTCATTTGCTCCCTGGATCAAAAGGAAGTATTTTAATAACTTAATATTTAACATAAATTATAGTTATACAGATAAGTGGTTCGAAATCGTCTTAATTTTTGTAATACAAAATATATGTTTGTTTGACAAGTCATTAACCAGATTACCTAGGTAGGTACACTCAAACCAACTAAAAACGGTATTTGAACAAAACGGACTGGCTGCTTGTCAGGTTTCTAGACAATCAATCCTTGTTATTATCAATGAAATCAGAGCTCACCTACTAGAGTTAGATGATGCGTTAGCACAGACTTCATTGGATGATGCCATCAAACCTTGATCAGCCAATCATTTTCTTTCGAATACCGTTTGGCATTTATTATTTGTCAGAGTGTACCTATACTACTTTGTTGAAAATTAATTAGGTAGGTAGCTTAGCTATGTGAACCTGGAATTGATGTTAAATAATTGCCAAATATTTTTGGATATGAGGAAAGTACAATGCCCCTATAAAAAAACAAAAGTGTAAACAAAAAAAATGAAAAATTTGCTTTGTTTGCTTCAAAACTTTTACATCAACTAAAACTTAAAAGATGATGTTTATTGAATATTCATTGAATATTTTTTAATTAGGTAGGTAGGTACTGAATTTTCTTACTTGAGGTGTTCTGGTATTTCATGGTAAACATCGTGGAACATTTCTCTCCAGTCCGGCTTCTTCTCTTTCTCTGCTTCAGCAAATGCTTTCATTATCTAAAAAGAAAAATATTGTTGAAAAATATTCTAGTAGCTCATCTTATTTATTTTGTGAATTTCATCATACTAAGCCAAATTGGAAATTGGACAGAATATTGAGAACTGATTGCTACAGCAGCTGGAACCATTTTTTTTTTCAAAAAGTACTAATTTACCCAGTGGACTTTTTGGGTAGGATTTTTTATTTTTTAAGAAATTGATATTAAGTTTCAAAATTGAATTGTGACAGAAAATTGTAATTTGAAATGAGCAACATAAATGATAAATACAGAGGATTTTAATCCTTTTCTAAAATATATATTTGGCAGGAAAGACCATGGTAGGTTGTTAGTACTGTATATATATTTTGAATTTTTTCTTTAAAAATTACATTATTAAACATTTTTACAGTTTAATATTAATTGTCAAGTGTTTGAAACTTTGAAACTTTATGAAAAATACACAAGGTTTTATAAATCACACAGCTAAATCTTGTCATTTACCTATTTTGAAAAAACCCACTTTTCTTAAAAAACTAACAGGTATTTTCAAAATACAACCTGGTACGTATTTTGGGCTGGAAAAATTCATGCCAACCCTGATTCGAGATTTAACAACCTAAAAAAGCTCCTCAATCCCCTGCAAAAATCTAAAAATTGTTATATTTTTACCTGACTATTTGCATCTTTCTTCCATGCTTTTTCTCGATCCTCGTCCCACCATCCCTTCTTCTCCATGTATTGTCGTAGTCTGGCAATTGGTTGGTCGAACTTCTCCCACTGGTTCACTTCATCCATCGAGCGATAAGCACTGCTGTCATCGGAAGTGCTGTGATGACCGACTCTGTCAACAACGATAGAAAAATTGTCCAAATATGTGACATAGCAACTCTTCAAGGACACTTAATTGTGGGAATTTTTGGATTGTATGCACTTTGCAATTTAATTTGATTTTCAGGCATTTTGAAACGTTACCGGTAAGTCATGGCCTCGATTAAGACTGGTTTGTTCTCTTTCAAGGCATATTCCTTGGCCTTCTTCGTTGCATTATAAACAGCCCACACATCGTTGCCGTCCACACGGATGGTTGTTATACCGTAAGCCGGTCCTCTACATGCAATGCCGTCCCCTCGATATTGCTCGGTGGTGGGAGTCGATATCGCAAAACCATTGTTTCGACTGAAATATATTAATTAATCATATCTTCCAGGTTTTAGAAGATCAAGACAGACGGCTGAACAAATTGAACTACGTGGTCTCACCAAAAGAATATGATGGGACAATCAAGTGTGGCCGCAAAATTAAATGCAGCATGAGCATCCCCTTCACTAGCGGCCCCGTCACCAAAATATGTGATGACGCAGAGACCATTCTTGGCTCGTTTGTAGGCATATGCTGCACCGACAGCTGAAAATATTAAAAATTTTAATTTTAATTTTTGTTTAGTATTGTGAATTAAATTTCTCCAGATTTTTCCAATGTTGAAACAAACCTTGAGGAATTTGAGTACTTAGTGGTGATGATATAGTAACAAAATTCAAACTTTTTGAGCCGTAATGAACAGGCATTTGACGGCCCTTTCCCTCGTCTTTGCAGTTTCCGTAACATTGATTCATGAATTGAGCCAGAGTGAATCCTCTCCACATTAGAACGCCCGCCTCTCGATATTGTCCATATACCAAGTCTTTGTCATCAAGGGCAGCAGCTGACCCAATGTGTGTTGCTTCTTCTCCATAGTTTGTCATGTAGAATGATATCCTTCCTTGGCGTTGCGACTCGTACAAAATGTGGTCCATGAAATTAAGCAAGCTCATCGACAGGTACATTTTTTTTACTACTTCTTGAGACAGGTTGGGATCATGTGCCGCATCAATGACCTTGCCACTTCTATCCATTACGCGGTAAACCGGGATACTGCCGTAAGTTTCGGGATGGATCAGCTTTAAATCTTCGGTCCAAGCCGCTCGAGCTCCAGGAAACATGGGCTGATCTGACATTCTGTGCCATGGTGTGAAACTAAGGTATCTCACATGCTAAAAAAAAAGAGAACCCTAATGCATAACCTGTTGAAGGTACCTAAATAAAGACATTAATTAAGAGACTGTTTTACATTTCGGTATTCCATACCTGAGATGAGGAGAAAGTATTTCGCTTCGAAATGTTTTTTAAAAAGGTAGAAGCACATGTTCTTATCGCCATGATATGTAAAGAAAGAAATTAAAGAACTGAAAGAGGCGAAGAACATATGATGTTAGGCGATAACACCAACACGTGATACACGTCACAGGCTCAAAAAACACATGTGATTTGAAATGACAGTTGGAAAGGGACTGTAGAAGAGAAGTACCTAGATTCATTATTTCAGAAGGGTCAATTAGTTTTACATTTTCAAGAAGTGCAGTTTATTATTTTTGTCATAATTACTGATAAAATATAGGTGTCACAATACTGGCAAAAAATTATTCCCGCCAAATCTTCATCACTTCGGCCTGTGACGTACGTTAATTTATGCAGCGCATAGCAACAGTCATTTTGTTCGCGCAACGCGCAAAGGCTCGTGGGAAATCTCCAGTGAGAGACGCCATCTAAAAGTTATCATCACAGGCAAAAGTTCTGACATTATGGCGGAATTATCGTCGGCAATAAAAGAAGTAGTTCATATATAACTATTCTGAACTGTACAATTCAATAACCGCTATAAATAAGTGTGTGCTTTTGTCAAATTTGTTGCATATGTACTTGTAAGCATCTGTGAAGTTGAACGTTCTTGTGCATATTCAACGTCGGCAGGGGTGGGAGAGGATCGCTGAAGCCAATTTCCTCGGCGTAAACAAACTTGCAAAGTATGTATTCCTTGCACGCGCTTATCACGGGCGAATCATAATCTTTCGCTCGTGGATATTTACATAGTCTTTGATAATTTATTGCATTTTAAGACTGGAAAGTAAACTTAGTTTTGTTTTGGATACGTGCCGTAAGGTAGTGTTGACAAATAGAGGAAGCCTAAAATGTTGAACCACCATGCTGGAGTACCAACTGCTGAACGTGAAATGTCACTATACTAATTACGTGAATTCTGCCTTTTTACAGCTTACTAATTTGCTGCAATGAACGCTTCTGTGGTGAAACCGGCCCTTCCAACTGGTGGAGTGCAGCCACCCAAGGTTGGACTTGGAGCTCCTCCCGCTGCTGCTAACAGTTCACCCTCATCTGCCAACATAAGCCCTCCGAAGTTGTCTGGATTGCCAATCCCACCTGGAAGCCCTGCCAAACCTCCAGTCCCAATGAATGTCAATCACTTGCCGATGGCTGCCATGCCACTTCCTCTGAGTTTGGTACAAGAGCATAAACCTCCAGCAATTGTGGTCAACCAGCCGCAACCACCTCTCGGCTTACTGCGGCCAGAGAAGAAGGAATACCCATTTTCAGCGGCTCCTGTTGTAAAACCCACATCGAACGGAGTGGAAGGATCTCCTACTAAATCTCCGATATTGCCTACACCTGCACAACCATTAGAAGTGAAAAAACCTGATGAAGAACCAGCTATCAGCGTGCCCATACAAAATCACTCTGCAGAGCCAGTAAAGCTTGCAGCCACTCCCCCCCATCCCCAGGTTGTCCCTCCCCCTGCCCCTCACGTACCGACCGTGGCTCCGCCCAGTGAGAGCGTGCCTCTTCTGCCCAGTCCAGCCAAGATGGAACCCGTCGTCACTGTGTCAAACAACCACAACAAAGCCGAGATCTCTGCTGAAACAAAACCATTGTTGGCAACTCCGACATTGCCGACGGAGACTCCAGCGGTTCCATCTATTTCGGTCGCACCGCCAGTGGTTCCTCCCGTGGCAGTGGCTCCCCCTCAGCCGGTGGTGGCCGCGGATGCTACCCCCAAGCCTGTGACGCCTGCAGAAACACCCAAAGGCAGAGCAGAAGCGATGAAATCAGAGTTCAAAGTTGCAACCCCTCCGAGGAACAACAAGAGAAAAAAGGAAGCTAAATCCGCTGAAGAAGGAAAGGCCTCAACGTCCGACGAAGATGACCGCAAATCGAAGCGTACTCGTACTCGAACGCAGCCTTATCAAAGCCCGAATCCAGAGCTCATGTTTATTGCCAAGACTATAAAAACACTAACGAAGTCACCTGATGACAAGTTAATTGTGTTTTACAAGTACGTACTTATTCTGTACTTCTACTTAGTATGCAAATCATGGATAAACTGACCGCTGTCCTATTGAATCTTGATTCTCTGTTTAGACATGTTCATTTTATATGGTTTTGCCCTCAGAATAACTAATACATAATGCTTCAATATAATGTTGATTTTTTGCAATTGCAGGAACGAGTTTTTGGCCGTTCGCAATTCCGAAGGCAGCTTCTACATCTGCCAGGCGATGCAGAACATCTACAAGAGCAGTCCACGCATCCGAATTCGGTGGCTCTCCCAAGATAAGAAGGACAACAAAGCTTCGGACGTCTATATACCGGACTTCTACGATCACACGGACTTTGACTGTATCCTGACTAATCTGGAGCTGAAGAAAATGGACAAGCACAGATTTCAGCTGCCGTTGGTTGAGCGAGAGAGAACGCAGAACATATTGAAACGGGCGCTGGATGTGGAGAAGGGTGTTTCTGAAAAGTCTCCCGTCACGGAAGAACACCCAGATGGATGTAAGTTTAGTTTTTAATTCATTTCACACTTCACATCAAGCTGACGAAGGTCAAATCTCGATATACGTAGGACTAATATTGTAAAATTGTCATTTTATTGATGTTCTACCATCCATTGGCTAAGTAATTATGGTGTATACCAGGGTATACTAAAGCACTGACTGAGGGGTTTCATAATTTGTTTATGCACATCTGTAGTCAGAAGAATTGACGGTAAACTGCTAAGCTGGCGCTCGAATTAGGTACCCGCAATATTTGTTGTACGGAGAAATAATTAAATTAGTGTGTTATGGTCACTGATAACACGTGGATTGCTTATCGATGCTATGCGAGTGAAGTCAACATTTTCTAAGTCGCCGCTGTAATAATTTTGTGGATTTGTAACAAATTATAACTAATGTAACTAAAACGTGTTAATTAACTTGTTAACTAATGACTAGTGTAATGATTTAGTTCATTCAAAGTGATTTTAGAAATGATTTAGATCGTGTAATAGGCTGTTTTAAATTGATGACCTTGAAAAGGAACATTTTAGGAACATTTTTCTAATGTATTTTCGACTTCACTGGGACTAATGCTAAAGGGATTCAATGCGCAATCCACGCAATGAAGTGGAAGTACATGGAGATCAGTGGTTATGATTGATTCTTTAATCAATCCCTCCAACCCCATACTCCAAATCTGCGTTTACCTTCACTTATTTCTTCTGGATGATAAAGTTTTGAAAAAGGACTTTAAATTTTGCAAGTAATTTATGTGACCATGAGTGTACCTATCTACATCAGTAGGTATCACAAACCAAAAGAAAAGTATCTTAAGTCGGCATTTAATATGTCTCTGGCCATGCTAAACAGGTATCGACTAATCCTGTCACCGACTTTAGGTACAGTCTACGTTTCTTTCTCGTTCAAAAGTTAAAACAGATTGGTGAAACACAATGTCTGTGCAGCTTGGATGTAGGAAGTACATTTTCGGTTAACTTTTTATTTCTATATTGTACTACTATTGTTATACTAATCTATAGTATACTACACTATACCAGGGTTGCCGTTTTAACGGAATTTCTCCGTTTTTACGGATTTAAAAGGTCTGAAACGGATGACTGGAAAAATAGCTTCATATGCGGAATTTTGTAATTTATCGTAGTTTCCAAACACAGTACATCCAGTAATAAAATAACCGTCCGCGCGTATCTCTTCAGTCTTCACTCACTAGATCACTGACTGGCGGGAGGAATTTTGTAAGTTTTCATGCTATACAAGCAGCTATTGCGTGCGTGAACAGATACGCACACGTCGGCGCCTAGGCTGGAATGTCGCGGAGGGGGGAGTGGAAGTAGGCTGGCAAGTGGTTGGCAGCCCTATTCAACCACCTTGGTTGGCAGCACTGTTCGCGCAAGGTGGTTGTTCGCGAGCATCCTTCCTGCAGCTGGCATTTGTTACGCTGTCAGTCAGTGTCGTCTCGGCAATATTCACTCTGCTTTGCGGGCGTTATAATCGTGTTGCGTTGTGCGTTTACTGTTCGACCACGTTGCGAAAATGAACAAGAAAAGGAAACCGTCGCCTACGCGTTCTCAGTTCGTACAAAAATACAAGATTGAGTGGCAGCAAGAATTAAAGTGGGCTAGGCCGGGTAAGACCGAAACGACAGCATTATGCACAATTTGCAATCGGGAATTGAATGTTGCGTACGGCGGAGTGAAAGATTTAAGAAAACACAAGACCGCCGAATATCACGTGAAAAATGCAAGGGCTGTGGAGCAGAGTTCATCAATGAACAATTTCGTGGTCAAAGAAAATCACGGCATTGTAGATGCAAATTTGTACTGGGCTAACTTTGTTACCGAGTGCAATCTGTCTCTCAAACTTAGTGACAAGTTTGTAAAGCTCGCCCCAAAAATGTTCCCAGACAGTCATATTGCATCGAATTTTAGATGTGGCAGAACTAAGACTGGACAGATAATTGAACAGGCATTGGGCGACACATTCATTGAAGAAACTTTAGAGAGAATGAAAACGCAGTTTTTCACCTTGTTGATCGATGAGTCCACAGATAAGGCGGGTCGCAGACAAATGGTTATAATGGCCAGAATGTTTGGGGATAACAAGGTCGGGACTTATTTATACAAAGTATCACTAAATATGTGTTATTATTTTGGTTTCAAGGAAATTCAAGGAATTTTCAGGTGTTCCTACAGGAACTCAAATTTATTTTGGTGGCACCCCTGCACTATACTATTGTTACTTTTTACTTCTAAAAATTGACAGGCATTGTCAATTGTCTGCTCATTTGCAAAGCAATGTGACTGGTCAAATCCGATCCCTAACTAATACAATTTAATTTACCAATGAACTCTTGAATTATTAGTCTATGTAATTTTGTATTTTTAATCCTCATCTACTGTTTATTTCAGTGGATCTGTCATTATTCCGAGACGAATCACAGTTGAAGAAGAGAAAGAAGGGTTCTAAGCGGAGCGCGAAGAAGCGAGCAGCAGGCACTGAATCCGCGTCTGGCTCAGATGATGAGGATGAGGATGATTCTGAGGAAGAATCTTCCGATGAATCTGAAGACGATGAGAAGAAGAACGTAATTGCAAAACCAAGTGCGAAGAAAGTTGAGAAGCCACGACCCCCTGTGAAAATAAAAGAGGTTGAGAAGAGAGCGGAGAGAGTGTCGGAGAGAGAGAAGAGAGGATCTACGAGCAAGAGGAGAAGCGAACCCATTCCACCGGTGTCGACACCTACAGGTCGAACAACTCGGCCACCTCCTGAGAAGAAGGCCAAGGTAGCGATTGCGAAGCCGGTGAAGAAGGTGGAACCTGCTCCAGAGAGCGCTGCTCCGACTAGATCTACCAAGACAAGAAGTAAGTATTGCACATTCTTTCATGCTCGTTAGTCACAAGTCATACTATAGAGATGTATAGAGATGGGCCGATTCCGAAATTTCACGATTCCGATACCGATTCTTAGCTCCGATTCTTCACAAATACCTACAAACCTCACTGTATTTATCACCCTTTGTATTTTGCCCTCAGGTAAGTAATTAAAAAATCAAAAAAGTGGTAAGAAAACAACATTTAAATGTATTTACTATTTTTAATGTGTTCGATCTTTAATTTTGTTGAAAAGTAAGTAGTAATACTAGGAATTGTGCTTTGGCGATGTTTTTAACCTCAAATATCAAGCTAAAAGGGCGGGATTTTCAAAAAGAATCGGAATCGCTAAAATATGGACAGGAATCGGAGAATCGCGAGAATCGGAATCGACCCATCTCTACTATTAAGGCCTCTCTACCCTACGTCATAGTTCACAATGCAATGGCAATCACCAAAACCCAAGGAGAGCGCCATTTTGTTTTGAAGGGTCACTTTTCACTCGAATATCTTTCTCCAGTGTGACTAGATACAATAATGCGGGTTGAACTGAAGTGTTCATAAAAGACCGCTCCTCAATGTTTCATATGACACTTTGTAATGACTGTAATGAAAATGCTTCCCTGAACCCAAAAAGTGGGGGGCGAAATACGGCAAAACATCGACCACATATGGCGCCTGTCAGACAACATTAAACTGGACAAGACGAAATAAATAAACACATACCTGCAATTCTAGCTTACGAGTATTCCTTATTTTCAACACGCATCTTCCTGGTATCAATTACACATCACGAAACATCGCCAACTCGTCTGTGCCGTCACTCTATTTATTACGATTGAACACCATATTTAAATTTCACTGAATATTTTTGATCTGAGCCTTACATCATGGCGTATGAATACATTATGTCAGGTTGGCGGTACTATTCAAATTTTGAAGAAGCATAAAGTCAACATACAGGTGGCCGTGACTTCATCAATTGTTTTTTTTCAACTCGGATAATATCTGTACACAGTACACATAGGGATGGCACTTTTACCGGGTCTGAAAGAATCGGTAAATTTACCGGTCAGCGGTAAATTTTGAAAAATGAAGGCAGATGCCAATTCATGACTATACCAAATACAAAAATGACCCTACTATATTATTTGACCCATTTACACCCATGGGTCAAATATTTTGACCCATTTTCAATGTTAATAATGACAATAAATACTCCATATTGATAAGGGATGATATAGCCGAATAGCATTGATTCGAGCAATCTAGTGTAGGCTATGCCATTCTGCCTGTGCTATTCTCCCATAAGAGGAATTGTCGACCACCAATTTGATCAAGTTACAATCTGTTTCTGCTAAACAAGCAAACCTGAAGAGAGATTCCGACATTGGAAGTAATGGTATATGGATGGAGTTATCATTCTGAATGATTGAGAACAACCAAAAATCAATGTAAAATATGCCTAACTGCTAATGTTGTCACACTGATGTTTACTTATAGTTTTTACTTAAAATTTGATATCTCCATTCATACATTGGAGAGGATCAAAAAAACAAAATTTACCATTTTTTTACCGGTAAATTAATAATCGGTAAATTTACCTTAATTTACCGGTAAATTTTACTGGGTGCCATCCCTAAGTACACATAAGAATAATATACATTAGTACAGTCAGTTAGGTGAAAAATTAGGGGTTTGATGATAAACCTGTAAAAATTTCAGCATGACTCAGAAAAACTAGCTTATCAACATAGGCTACGGTGCATATCGAATTTTTTCATATTTGGGGGGGGTAGGGGGGGTCAAAATTTAATTTTCAATATTAAAATAAAAATGGCGGAGTTGGTGATAGCAACTCAAAACTTTCACAAAATCCTCATTAAACTCATCTTATAATAATGTGCCTTTGTGCATGAAAATATTCTCATTATTTTGGGGTGGAGGGGGGGTAGACGATATTTTTAATTGTTGGCATAAACACTAGGGGTTTGATGATAAATTTGTAAAAATGTCATTATATACTCAGCAAAAGTAGCTTATCAACATAGGCTACGGTGCATATCAAATTTTTTCATATTTGGGGGGGTAAGGGGGGTCAAATTTTTATTATCAATATTAAAAATAAAAGTGGCGGAGGTTGGTGATGGCAACTTAAAACATTCACAAAATCCTCATTAAACTTATCTTATAATAATGTGCCTTTGTGCATGAAAATATTCTCATTATTTTGGGGGGGACGGGGGGTAGACGATATTTTTAATTGTTGGCATACAAATTAGGGGTTTAATGATAAACCCGTAAAAATTTTACCCCATACTCAGCAAAACAAAGACAAACTCATTAACATAGGCTACGGTGCATATCAAATTTTTTCATATTTGGGGGGGTAGGGGTGGTTTAATTTTGATTTTCAATATTAGAATAAAAATGTCGGAGTATTTGATAGAAATCTATAACGATTAAAAAATACTCTATATACTCATCTTATAATAATAATGGGTCATTTTGAATGAAAATGTTTTCAATAATTTGGGGGGTAGGGGGGGGTAGACGATACTTTTAATTGTTGGTATAAACATTGGGTTTGATGATAAATCTCTAAAAATTTCCCCATATACTCAGAAAAACTAGCTAACCAACATAAGCTACGGTGCATATAAATTTTTTACATATTTGTGGGGAAAGGGGGGGTAAATTTTTTATTTTTAATATTAGAATAAAAATGGCGGAGTTAGTGATAGAAACTCAAAACTATCATAGGATACTCTTTATACTCATCTAATAATGATAGGGCTTTCAGCATGAAAATAAATTCAATATTTTGGGTGGGAGGGGGGGTAGGCGATATTTTTAATTGTGATAAACACTAGGAGTTAGATAACAAATTTTGAAAAAATGTCACCTTGTACTCAGCAAAACTAGCTTATCAACATTGGCTACGGTGCATAACGAATTAGTTCATATTTGGGGGGTGGGGTGGGTCAAATTTTGATTTTCAATATTATAATAAAAATGGCGGAGTTAATGATGGAAACATACAATTTTTACAAAACACTCGTTTACCTCATCTTATAATAATCGACCCTTGTGCAGGATTTTTTTTTAAGTTTCCGCCATTTTTATTGCAACAACGAAAATAAAAATTTAACCCCCATTACCCCCACCGTAGCCTATGTTAATGAGCTAGTTTTTCTGAGTATATGGTGAAATTTTTAGAGGTTTATCTTCAAACCCCTAATGTTTATACCAACAATTAAAAATATCGTCTACACCCCTCCCCCCCTAAATTATAGAAAAAAATTTCATTCAAAATGACCCATTATTATAAGATGAGTATATAGAGTATTTTGTAAACTTTATAAATTTCTATCATTAACTCCGACATTTTTATTCTAATATTGAAAATCAAAATTAAACCACCCCTAACCCCCCCCCCCCCCTAATATGAAAAAATTTGATATGCACCGTAGCCTATGTTAATGAGCTTGTTGTGCTGAGTATGGGGTAAAATTTTTACGGGTTTATCATTAAACCCCTAATTTGTATGCCAAAAATTAAAAATATCTTCTACCCCCCCCCAACCACCCAAAAATATTGGAAATAATGTCATGCACAATAGCCTATTATTATAAAATGAGTTTAATGAGGATTTTGTGAAAGTTTTGAGTTTCTATCACCAGCTCTGCCATTTTTATTATTATATAGAAAATAAAAATTTGACCCCCCCTACCCCCCCCCCCCCAAATATGAAAAAATTTGATATGCACCGTAGCCTATGTTGATAAGCTACTTTTGCTGAGTATATGGTGAAGTTTTTACAAGTTTATCATCAAACCCCTAGTGTTTATGCCAACAATTAAAAATATCGTCTACCCCCCCTCCCCCCCCCCCCCCCCCCCCAAAAAAAAATAATGTGAATATTTTCATGCACAAAGGCACATTATTATAAGATGAGTTTAATGAGGATTTTGTGAAAGTTTTGAGTTGCTATCACCAACTCCGCCATTTTTATTCTAATATTGAAAGTAAAATTTTGACCCCCCTACCCCCCCCCCCCCCAATATGAAAAAATTTGATATGCACCATAGCCTATGTTGATAAGCTAGTTTTTCTGAGTATATGGTAAAATTTTTACAAGTTTATCATCAAACCCCTAAAGCCGCGTTTACAACAACTTAACGTTCGAAAATTAACGTTGCAAAATTAACGTAATTCCACTTTCGTTCACAACCACTTCGGAAAAATAACACACACGTAAAACAAGATGGCGCCGGCCAGCGCGAACAGCTGTGAGTAAGATGTGAGAGAAGTGTCCGTGCGCATGCGCCACTTAACGCACTTAACGTTCGACTTGAAAGTAGGAAGTTGGTCAACTTTGAGGTGAAATTGGCGTACGTTAATTTACCAAATTTCGTTGTGAACGAATCCATAAGTTTACATGGGCTTGAAAATTGAAATTGCATTAATTTTCTTAATTTTCGAACGTTAATTTTGTTGTAAACGCGGCTTAATTGTGACCTAAAATTGATCTAACTGACTGTACTACATTAAATAATAGTATTTCACAACCTATATTACAATTAGAAGAGTAGCTTTTCCTGAAATCTATTTTTTACTTGCGCATGCAGACAATATTGATATCGTGAACAATTTAGTGGAATCAAAATTTAAATATGGTGTTCAATCGTAATAAATAGAGTAATAGAGTAACTCCTTGGCTCCAGGAGCCAGAGAGTTGGCTCCTTCACCAAAAAAGGTTGCCGACCCTTGACCTACAACCATCTCTCCAATGCACTTACGTACCTCTCTTCTGTCGGTTGTCCTACTTTCCATACTCCCACTGCAGCCATCTCAAATACCTCCCTTGGCACTCGTTCGGCCATCCTCTGTATTTGGCCGAACCAACCAAGTCTCTTTCTTCCCAGTTTATCATTGCAATGTTAATAAACTGTGCCAGTGCCACTAACTGATGGCAGTAAAAGCATAGATTGTGTCACTTGTGTTACATGGTGCAAATTGTTCAATTTTCAGAGGGGGGGATAGGGAAAATAAAAATTCAGAGTATGTTGGGAAATAAAGCAAAGGCGAAAAGTATTGATTGCCCACGAACACAATGGAGGGAGAGCCTCCCCCCCTAGCACGATGCGGGTCCGGGGTGCATAGCCCCAGGAAATTTTGAATTACAAGATTGAATTTGGTGCATTTCTAAGCGATTTGTACACTGCTTTAAGCCAATTTTCATCACGACAAATGACATTATAAAAGAGGAATTGCTTTTAATTTAAAGGGAAATCGGAAGTAGTGGGCAAATAAAATAAATCTTATCAAATACCTACTGGCTTACAACTTATTTGACAGCAACAGTTGTTTTGTGTGACAATTTATTTTTATAATTTTAAATTTATTTCTGAAAAAGTAATCTGTTGTATTCGTAGATTTAAAGTCAACATTTTACAGAGGGGGGAAAAATCTATCCCCTCCCTGGGATGATTTATTGGGAAACAGAGCCGGGGATGAGAAAACCAGAGGGGAAATCCCCCCCTCCCCCATCAATTCGCACCCTGCTATGTTAGATGGACTGAGTAAGAAACATATGTAAAATGTGATTGTACAATAAAACTAATCTTTCAATGTTTTCTCCAGGTGTGAAAGCTGTCGTGCCGGCCAAGAGTTTGCCAGCCACACGGACCAAGGAACGAGAGCCCCGCAAGGTCGCCACTCCACCCGTTGCCAAAGGTCGCAAGAAACCCGGCAAGAAGGCTTAAAACACGTGTTGAGCGACGGAGCAAGTGAACCGGGTGGGTTAATTATAAATATGGCGGCTGGGATAGCACACCTTCTCTTGCGCATGTACACAATTGGGAACAGAATTCAATTCAACGTTGACCTGCCACTGTCTGTACCTGTCAGCTTAACACACCAAGCAGGATAATTTTATATATAAATAAATACAAAAAAAAACTAGGAGAAATTGCTGGAACTCTTGAGAACTTAGCACATTCTTAATAATTTCGTTGTTACTTTGGTATTGTGCTGAAATCGATATTGATAGCGAAGAGATTGTCGTATTGTGGATCGTTGGTTGAAAAATCTTTTTAGTGGAAATTGTACCTAAGTATTAATATAGGGGTAAGCACATTACAAATTACATCATGTAGTAACAAAATACCTACAAATTCTTGCATGGCAAGTGATAACCAATGTACGAGTTTCATACATTGGGATCTTGTTGCTCTTTGTTAACATGCAATAGCTGTGTTAATAACTAAACTTACCGTGGATGTCTTGTATTTTAAAGAATGTAATGTCTCGATTGCCCTCTCCACCAGTGACGTATGTGTGTTGTGACTGTCGACAGATAAACATAGATGCAGAGGCCGCAGACAAGCAGTTTTAATATTCACTTCAAATGGCTTGTCTACTTTACCCTATTGCTGTACCTAACTGTTGAAATTTCCTTTTGCATTTCATGGATCATTATTGTTTTTGTGTTTTTTAATACAAGTTGAGGTTACATTGTCAGTGAATTGAATGCCAATATTCAACATTAATTAACTTTTGGCAATTTAGCTCAAATCTTCCAATATTGTATGGAATTGAGTTTGATTTGGATAACCTCCCAATAATCCAAAGCCTGCAATAACTTTTGGGTTGTATTTAAGATATTGTGTTGTAATTAATAATTATTAATGTTGATTTGTATTGTAACTGTTTATTGGGAGGGTATGACATTTGTATCTAGTTATGGTTTTCATATAGTGTGCCTACAATTACATAGGTATAAACTGCATTCGTGTAACATTTTGTTTTAATTTAAAGTAGAAGTCCCTTATCATATTTCAGAAGCAACATAGATTGAGATTTTGCAGTTTTCTTGTTTTTCATTACCATGTGAATAGTGCACGTTTGAATACTGTGTGGCAGTGGTTATTCTACAAGCATATTATACTAGTAAGATATTTAATTGTTGTCTGAGAGAGAAATGCTACAAAAAAATATATAAATATAATAATTCTTCAATGAAAAGCTAAGTGAGTGATGGGGTCTGCTAGGTCAAAACCATTGAAGAGGCATTTACGATATCACTTTTGATTTATTTTTAATTACTAAACAATTTGGAAATAACATTTTTATTGCATCCTTACAACAGAATGTTTTTAACTTTAATGTAGTACATTTTAGAACATCTATAGGAAAATATGTTATTAGATTTTAATTATGAATTATAAGAAACTAGCACATTTACAAGAACCTCAATACATATAATAATAATGTACTATTGTCATTTAAGTCTGTTAATAGATTCCAAATACCAGCACATAGACCAGGTCAACAGTAATACCCGATCTGAACGACACTCATATTGTATCTTAATATTGTAGAGTTCATCCCACATTGTAGAATGTGCCATGTTTCTTAAATAAATCACATAAACAAAATATTAGTTATACAAAAAATGTTATTAGAGTGGTTTAGTGAAATATTCTGCAAAATGAAGATATAAAACATCCTTCCTTAATCCCAATAATTTAAACTTGAAAGAATAGTGCGGCACATTGATGCCATCAAGCTCAAGCACCAATGAATCATATTTAAATATGATCTGAAAGTTCTTTATGTTACGTGGTTCAGAGCAACACAATAAAACCTTACAGGAAAATGCTTTGGTTTGCTGAAAGTATCTGCACATTTTTGTGAACATGGAAAGAAGTTACATTTGTGAACGGACGAGGAATGAAAATGACTTGTCACAGTCTCTGAAATCTTGTCTAACGTCAGTGGGTGTATACATTCTTCCCCGCACGTTTGAAAACACGATGACCCACAGGCACAAAATTCTGCCATGCGAAGGTAGTTCGCGATTCTCTTGGGTACTGCATATGTTGGGTATCTCAATCTAGAAAAGAGTGGAACACAATTAGGGATGTTCCATGGAAATTTTTTTGTGGAAAAATTTCCGACGGAAAGAAAAATATGGAAATTTCCCAGACTTACCCATATTTTTCCATAAAAGTGGAAAAATTGAAATTTCTTTCTAATTGTAGTTTTAATTAAAATTTAATTTTGATAATGAAACACTCTGTTTTGACAACTTTAAGAAGGGTGTACAATCTGATCAATGAAGATAGCCAGCTTTCACGTGTGGATTACAATGAATAGCTTTTTGAGATCGTAATAATTTGCATAACTAAGTGCTATCTAGTATTCTTCATAGTCCGTTGTAATGCGATTGGCAACATAACCGAATAATGCTGTTCGCATGTATCAAATTGAAGGAGGATGCAAGATGTGAAAAATAAAATACTCGTTGGACTGGAACTCGAACCTCCTCTCATTTGCCGGGCGAGGACTTCACCACCGAGCTACCAAGACGGTTACATTCCGATATACATGGTGGTAGAGCTCTTGCCTTTCAACTGAGAGCTCCTGGGTTCAAGCCCTGGTCCAGCCAGATATTTCACATGGCCCTTCAATTCATCTAGACTACTGCGGAAAATTTTCGAAGAACGTGTAATCCAATGTTTTGGATTATTTTTTCTAAAATTTTTCCATATTTTTCCCATCCCTAAACACAATTTCTTTCTACATACTTGTCAATGAAAAATTACACTAGACTCCTTGATCTTTCCACCAAATATTTCTGGAATCTTGAGCAAAATCAATGAAAACATATCGTTGAACTCACTTCTCATTAATCAAGACCCGAGCTGCCAACTCGACCAAGCTAGGAATGTCAATACGAGTCGTTGTTGGCGTTGGAGGGTTCATCGCATTCACCCCCCTAAGAACCATGTCATTATTTCCGGCGACATCAATGCTGTGAAGTCGTAACTTTTGGATACTGTACGGTAAGGCGACTAGACTGTTGTTGGCTACTGAAAAATACCTGTAATGTCAACATTTTAAATTTAGTTAGTCCTCAATTAACAGGATTAAATTAATAATAATAATTTCTGAGCAGCTATTTACTTGAGATTTTTAAGTCGACCAATATCTCCCGGTAGTTTTTCTATCTTATTGTCATTGACCTTCAAATGGACAAGCGTTTTCAAACTAGTAAGATCCATTGGTAGCTCCAGCAGGCCATTGAAACTGATGTCCAACATTCGAAGTTTATTGACGAAATTTTGACTATTCATCCACAACCAGTTACCATGTTGGTCATCAGTTTCTTGCAGTAGATTGTGAGACAAATTCAACGTTGTTAGTGACCGAAGGTCTCCAAGCGACTCCGGTAGGTTTTTTATCGAGTTGTCACTCAAGTTCAAAACTTGAAGGTTGTAGAGTTGAAGAATTTTAGAATCGATGCGCTTCATCTCGATGCTGTTGACCGAGAGGTTCAGAAGACATCTTGGGAATGATTTTAATACTGGATAATCTGATTTTGTTGATATTGTCAGTGAAGTTCTTTGCTTTGGAATCACAGCCTTTTTTGAATTAAGATTGGACAACCTCACACTTGCAACTTTGTTGACTGTCACGTGTTTTAGTGTTTGTATGAAGCATTTTAGCTGTAGTTTGTCTTCACACTTAATTATTAAATCATGAGCTGGACTGCACAGTCTGATGGTTGCCTTTCCCTCCGACAGACAAGAAGTAAATAGCTGAGAAATATTGTCGCGAATCTAAGGAAAAAAACATAAATTGAATACCACAAAATACAATTAGGCTACCTAGATAAATAACCTGAGAGCATTTAAAAATAGTCCATGAAGACATAGACATTTCACTAAAGTTTAAGGGATAACCTGTTCTATAGCTCTACTGTATGTTTAGTTCAATTCGCAATCATTTGTATGTACACTCGACAATTCATAAAACGGTATTTGAACGAAGCGGATTGGCTGCTGGTCAGGTTCATCGACAATCAATCCTTGTTATTATCAATGAAATCAGAGCTCACCTACTAGAGGTAGATGACGAGTAAGTATAGACTTAATCGGATAATGCCATCTCATTTTTTCAGACAATCCATTTCTTTCAAATACCGTTTTATGAATTGTCGAGTGTACCTAGTTCTAACTTCTACCACCTCTGGTAGGCAACGTACCAACTACCTATGGCAAATAAATGTAGTAACTCTGCCAATGCCATGGAACAAACAAAGCAGTCAACTTTGAGAGGAAGATTATATATATTCTAATTTAACTTTAAAGTAAACTGGAAATTAAATTAAAATATTTGGGTCTATAGCGGGCAACGGCTTGGGGGACCTACTTTTGTCCACTGTAAACTGGGACAGCTGACTGGTAGGTAGAAAAACTTTAGTACCTAGGTACCTAGGTAAAACCGACAAATGACAATACATTAAATTGCATTAACTTATTAATCAAGTCACCTTGTAATGGGTTCCAGTCTTGTTTTGTACAGTTTGTAATAAGATTTGTGGCTCTTCTGCCCCCGGCTGGCATCCAATCGCAATTGAGGATCTCGCAGCGCGGAGTCTGCCTCCACCGGCCGGGTTTTGCCAGTAGGAAATTGACACGTCTGCTATAATTTTCATTTTATAATATTGAGAATGACGATGATGATAATTGGTACAATTCAATCTAAGAAAATTCCTAAAAGAAAAATGTAGGTTAGTGAAGACGAGCCCTTCTTTCTTCAACTGCAAAGATGGTTGGTAGGTTTAAGGTACTACCTACATATACGTACTTAGTACCTACTTACCCTCTCCAATACGTGTCCCACTAAATACTATAATATATTCTGGATTAGAGCCTTCCAAAATTTTAAATAATGAAAAAATAATGTTAAATGATTTGGGGACACAGTTCAAAGGACACCAAAATGCCAAAACACACACAGTCACAACACAACTCCTCTCAATCTCAAACGAAAATTACGCGCACAGCGCTCCCGATTTCAGTATCGCGGTAGTGCACCGAACTATTGGTACAAGGCGGGGATATTTTAAACGATTTTACCAAAGACATTTTACTTTTCTCCTCTGCCACCTCATTTTGTTCCTTTCTCAGCGAAGAGAGTGCATGGAGAAAACTGAAAAGGTGTTGTCACTGCATATTATGGTCACTGTAAGCAAGTTAATTATTTATTTGGTTCATTGCTATTTCAACTAGATGATAATATAAAACTAGGTATCAACAGGTAAGAACACTAAGTTAGGACTGAGATAGGTATTATGTTAATATTCGTGTTCCATAAATTGACATCTCCAAAATACTAATTTTGAGATAAATGGAATATTTAGATATTGTTTACTCAAGGCTGTAACCTGTTAACACTACCTAGTTATCTATCTACGATCTTTTGAATATAAGTAAAACTACCTAGTTGATATATTTGAACTGGATAGAGCATGACATTCTATTCTGAATAAGTATTATAATGATATATTTAAAATGTGAATTTTATTTTAGATGCGCAAAATATAGAGACTTCCCAGTGAACACTAGGACGTACCTGGGACGTCCCCAGGACAGACTACTTACTTAGGTAGGACATCCCCAGTCCGTCCTAAACTCGGCCTAAAATGATCCCCAGAGTGTCCTAATTACACAAGTTTTTCGATCCCTGGTACGTCCTAAATTAGGCGGACCTTCCTAAAAAAGGACGACACTGCCTAATTTAGGATATCCATTGTCCTAGTTTAGGACGTCATTTCCTAATTTAGGTCGATACTTTTCCTAAATTAAGATGAAACTGCCTAATTTAAGATTTACATTGTCCTACTTTAGGACGTCATTTTCTTATTTAGGTAGATGCTTTTCCTAAATTAGGATGAAAATGACAAATTTAATATATAATTTTTCATTATTATTATAATAGAATGGTATTTTCTATGGAAGATAATTTTCCCCTATTGGGATGCAATTGCCATATTTAATAGACAGGTTCTATTTGCACAGACACCAATTCGCACGATTCGCATTATTTATATTCATTAATTCAGTTATGTTTGCATCCAAAAAATATGGCTCCGACTCCAAGGTGACAACTTAGGTTCCAGTACAAAATAAAAGAAATACACATTTTTCCTATCATCCAATAGGACATGTCTCTTTTTGTTATAATATCTTATAAGTTATAATACTTGGCAGATTTTGGAAATAATATAACTTACTTAAAAACAAACGATAAAGAGATATGCTGAAATTAAAAATCTATATTGTGAAGTCGAAGGGCAGAGTACTCTGTTGACAGTTGTAGAAACTTTTAAAAATATTTCAATAGCAGCCATTTTTAGGACAATTCTTCCTAAAAAAAGGCAATTGCCTAATTTAGGAAGAATTGTCCTAAAATAGGATTTCAGTAGCAGCCATTTTTAGGACAATTCTTCCTAAAAAAGGCAATTGCCTAATTTAGGAAGAATGTTCCTAAAAAAGGATCTTCTTCCTTTATTAGGATATCCCAGGGAGGTACCCAGGACATCCTAGTAGGATGTCCTACTTTAGGCTAGGATATCCTAAAAATAGTCTGTCCCTGGGACGACCTGTGTTCACTGGGTTGATTCGAGCCTCGATGTGCTATATTTTTATTTATGTACTTCTGTTCATTACAATTATATTGATGCCTCATTCATTTGCTGTTGTTTTGTGAAACAAAATTAAATAAAGTAGTACAATGAAATTCACGATTTAATTTTGTTTATTTGTTGTATTACAGTTTAAGCCATGCTGTGCATGCGCTACCATGTGATATTGATATGCGATAGTGGACAATATATGGAAGAGTACATCTTTGATATTTGGTTAACCTGTGTGTGTACATCTTTAAACTTACAGTTACAAATAGGCATATTATTCTAGTAACACATGTTATATAGTAGATATAGGTTATATATTCATGTCAACACTTTCTTGTTCGTTTCATACATTTCCTTCTTAATACTTTTATTATGCAATATATATTATATTTTATATATTACATTTCTTTTGGAAGGTGACAATAAATTAATCTAAAGGATCAACATTTCAACGCTAAAGACACTAGGTTACAATATTTCTTATAATTTATCAGTTATTTTAACATCAATAAATTTACTATGAGGAGTCAAAATATACTCTGTGGGAAGAAATTGCATTCTTTAAATTCCTTAAAATATATTTATATGAATATTTCTGTCAGTATATTTTATTGATATTTAGTAATTGATCGTTTTTTGGTGTCAGCATCATATTTACCTACATTTTCACAGCTTCGCCATCCAATGATTGTCATTTCTTGCTCCAAAACACCTGTTCGATCATTCCTGTGCTGATGTTATATTATATTTTTTATAGAAGAATGAAATCAGAATCCTTCTTTTGTGAATTTGGCTCCTTCCCGTAGCTGCTCCAATCAGTCTACCACACCAGTTAGGTACCAAAATATAGACCTACTTTCGGCGATTGCTCATTTTGAGCACTCAATCCAAATAATTAGTGAGCGTATCGTCATTTTTATAAAAACAAGTTACAATAAATAGACTTTCATATTCACTACTTTGTGTCACACCTTTTGGTCTGTTCCTTACTTTTGAAGAACGTAAATATGTATTTGATTGAAAAAGCATATCAAGACGTAATATGCAATGCCGGTCTTGTTTTAGTGCATTTGTTGCGTTTTCGTCAGAGGGCTTGGACGGGTGACAGGTTGAGATTTTTGACACGAGCAACGTACAACACTGTTTGTTTACATTAATTACTGCTAGCTAAGACACAACATTTAAATTTATTAAAATGTTGTGAATATTATTTTATATGGTATCTGCGTTTCATTAACTTTAAGCGGTCCACGACAAATTGACAGTACATATTTTTGATAGGTATTATTACATTATTCTTATCTACCCATGGTTACAATGGTGTTGGTGTGATTAGGAAACACGTGTCATTGTTTGACAGATTACTATGGAAGGGGAATGAATATGTATTATTTCAGTTTCCACGTCGGTTATCCGAGAACTTCATTATCAAGAACACACTCATTTTCCAATAAACTCCCTATATTTGTGCACAACAGAAGGGGTATTAAATCTACATAAAAAGGCTGATATATTCGAGTATTTATTCGTATTTTTATTAAATTGTCGACAGTTAACTCTGAAGTCCGGTAAACTTCAATTTGAAGTTGACCTTTGCCAGACAAAAGCTGTTAGAACGAATAAATAAACTAATAAACCGAACCTTGTTGTTCAGATTTTGTTCCCTTTCTTTGCGATACAAAGTCATTTGGTGTTCAATAGTAAGTCAAAAGCTTTCCCCTGCGAAGATCTTAAGCTATCATTATTTTTAATGATCTCCGTTCCCATTAGCCAACGAGTCCATTAATTCTCGGAAACCCCCAACAGATACGAACATATTCGTTCTCCCCCGCTCTCATTCTCATCATCCTCCCCCCGACCGTCACCGCCTACGGTCGAGCGTGCACTGGAGTTGTATCATCGGGACTCGGTGGCGAGTCATCACGTCGGGACTTGACTCTGACGACAGCACGTCGCGATCCTCCGTCATCCAGCTGCTGGGTGTACTTGGGGCCCACGGTCCCCGGCGTCTTCAGGCGGGCCTTCTCCGGGTCCGCGGTGGTCTCATCCGAACGCATCAAGAAGAACAAGCCGAAGTTCAGTTGAGGGATGTCGTAGAATACCGTCAGCGTCAGCATCATGAACGTGAGACCCACGATGAGATATCCAGTAGTGGCGATCTTGTAAATAGGTCGGTAGGGTTGGTTGGGGGAGTCCCCGGGGATGTAGTCCCCGAGTCCGATGGTAGTTAGCGAGATGAAACAGTAGTAGAGGGAGTCGAGGAAGTCCCACTCCGGCTCCAGAGCGGCGAAGATAGCTGCCGGCGTCAGCATGAAGACGCCGACGAGGAAGGTCGCGATGAGGAAGAGGTGAAGGAGGCGGATGTTGAAGGGTTGATAGAGATGGCCGAGACGCGAGTTGAGGAACTGCAGGACGAGCGTGACGGGCACCATGAGTCGCTCGACGAGCGCGGTGAGCAGCACGAGGGTGAGCGGGATCCCCAGCATGGCGTACAGGATGCAGAAGATCTTGCCACCCTTGGAGAGAGGCGTCACATGACCGTAGCCTGCGGGAAGAGGAACATTGATTATCGATATTGGAGACACCTCACGTTGTCGGCGATGGAGCGACGCTGTCATGGCCGAGGGGAATTATCCGCAGATGTGAAGCCGAGTTAATTGAAAATGACAAACGTAAAGCGAATGAATTGTAAAGGAATCACTGCCGATTCGCCAACGAAATGATTTCTTTCAAAGAGTGATAGAGAATGTACGTTCCACAAACTAATTTATTTTTTGAATTGGTGATCTCCGGTTAATGGTTATGCTCTGTGGTTTGGTTTTGATATTGTCCCTAAAAAGGACCGGTCCGAGCCTGAACGGAGAGGAAATAGTAAACGTCGCTATTTGACAATTTCATGTTAAAACGACCCAACAAATTCATGCATGACGATAGCCCCTAAAAAGATCCACTTTGAGCAAGGAAAGAACAAAATATTTTATAACTCTTTATCCGCTTGACATAATTGATTGATTTGTTAGGTAAATGAGTCCATTATAACCACAATTTTACTTGTGAGGTAATTGATTTTAAAATATTTATACGGCAGGGGTAACCAAACCAACTTTTGACATTTTATTATTATTACCACTTTAAAAAAAAGCTCAGCACAAGCTCATTGAACAGCAATGCAATTTCGAAGGGTGTCTTAAATACTTATAACATTTATTTTTGGCCGTTGATTTTATGGAATTATTTTTTGGCTCTTTTCAGGGCGACGATAAAACCACACTCATCACCGAAGATCATCAAGTCATTTTCCTCTCCGAAAATTCAAGATTTATCAATTTTCATTATCTAGGTCCTCTTTTTAGCGATCGGATTACTTTTCTTAGTTCATAATACCTGACTGCTGCTATTGTCACTCTACCCAACTAAAACCCATTGCTCAAACTCAACGTCACAATTCAAAAGCTTCCCTAGTTGATTTATCGTAGTCACAAGACTTCAGAAAACTGGATTTAAAGAAAAAGTGTTCTGAAGAAAACTCCACTAAGTTATTATTTTGTGGATAGCTGGAACTGGAGCAGTGGAAACGGGATAAATGAATGATTAGGGAATGAATGCATGATGGGATTTATTAGGGAAACGCTCAGTGTAACGCGTTGATGAGCGAGCACCGATACATGCAACATAATGCTTTCTTTGTAATTTTGATTGATTTAGCCATCATCGAATACTTGACCAATTGGACTGAAAATGTGTGCGTAATATATTATGAGATAATGTTTGTCTTGATCACTATGAAAAATGTGAACTTAATCGAAACATAGCTATTTCATTTTCGATAAATAGGACGATTTTTTAAAATTTTTAACCTAATGCAGGATTTGGCTGAAACTTTGTAAAATTTCGTAAAATGTTAGTTTTAATGACATTGCTAAATTTCAAATTGATTGGATCAACCAATCAGAAGACATTATTAATAATTTGAACCAATCAAAGGATTTAAAAAAAAAACTGCAGGCTGTTGAGTGCTGAGTTGGTTTTTTTACATGTGTGCAAAATTTCAGCTCGATCTGACTCTGAGAGGCAGCAACCGCCAAACAACAAAAATAATTCAGAGGTCTGTGGCCAAACGTAAAAAAGACGTGCTCAATTAAAATCCCGTGAATACATCATCACGGTTCCCTGGATACGAACCAAGGATCTCTAGAGACAGTCGGCTCGAATATCTCAAAAAGATTTGAAGATTGAGTGAGAGACATTTTCTCCGCCATTCAGAAAAGTAATTCTCTGTCACTGAACTGCTCAAGTAACCGATAAAATAAATTCACATTTCATTCTTTTTCATTTCTGTATTTTACTCTGATTGCTTTGAAATTTAACTCGATTCACGACTTGTTCAGATCATCAAAAAATATGATTGTACGTCATTTCAAAATGTAAAAGATCAATTTGCATTCCGTGAATCAGATTTGTGAAAGAGTCTCGAGCTCTGTCGATAGAAAGGCAAAGAAGTTTGATCAAAGAGAATGGTAATGCAGACGTTGAGAAAGAGAAGGAGAGGTAAAGGAGGAGGAGGAATAAACTAGAAAAGAAGGCGAACCTGTAATTGAATGTCAAAGTGATGTCCGATAGAACGATAAGGGCGGCTGGGGGCTTGGGTGGTGGAGCAAGGGGGGTGGGATTGATTTAACGGATATTACAAGGTCTTGTTGACCAAATGGAATGTTTTTAAATCTGAGGTTTGAGCCTGGGGGCGGCTATTTATTTTCGTTTACATGAAGTTTAGAAGGGCTAGCAGGCAATCGTTTACATCCATGCTGAAAACTGGGATAGATTTCCATACCTCAGAGGTAGAAGGACCTATGACCATTTGCGAGCATCAATCATAATGTGTAATGGTGACACAAGTCATTTTGTAAGAGAATACTTCAATACCTATACTAAATGTGTTGACTTGACCCTAGTTACTGTATTTCAACGCTTGTGAAAAATGGGCAATTAGTAGAGCTTGAATACAACATTATTATAAAAGTTTGCAACGCACGCAATTAACCGAAAAAATTGTTCAACGAAACAAACAAGATTATTTTGTTGGTGACAGCAACTTCTATACGAGAGGAAGTAGAATCTACCATAAAACTTTGTCAAAAGTCCACTAAAAGCAAAAATATTAACTTGGCTGCAACTTAAAAGCTTTTGAAAAGTGTAACTACCTCAAATATTTGCATTTTCATGTGTAAATGTTTCATGCTCATGCGTCTGCTGTTTTACAGCGAGGAAAATGAGGAGAGGAAAATTTCCTCTACTGTCAAAAGAGGAAAATGGTCGCACATATATTTCTCTGTCATAGCGTCGTATAACATATTATTACGCATAAAAGTAAATAATAGCTTGTTTATTTCATCTTCTTTATAGTGTCTTTTTGTTGACGGTGCTTCAACTTCCTCTGCTCTTGTAGAAATCTTGTAGCAACCCCCCCCCCCCCCCCCCCCCCAATCTAACACACACCTATTAATCTCGACTGAAGCGCTTGGTAATGGCCGTATCTTTATAACTTGCAAATATTACGGTAACTAACCTTCCCCAGATAACGGCTACTTCCTTCCTACCCACAATATCCTGCGATATTACGCTGAACTTCGTATACACAAATAGCGCTTAATGAAGTTGTCTAATACAAGCTTCCTGACGTTTAGAATTTTATTTAAAGATATCCGAATCATGTGTCTAAAGTCTGCTAACATTATTCGGAATTATACAATATTTAATCAAAATTGTTAAATTAAATTAACTTCTGTACCAAATCTTTTATAGACAGGTTTATATCTAATGCGAAGTCAAAATCAAGAAAGCGGAATAATTTTTCTAAATGAGTGATGATACTTTTTACGTGCAAATCAATTCAATAGTATCAATCGATGGGGAATGGAATCTACATTGAAAGCTACATTCATAGGGATGCATTACGTTTCATCAAGTGTTAAAATTCCACTTAAAAGTAATAAATCTCCGGAGCAAGCAAGAGTCGAGCTTTATCGTTTTGAAGCAGAGCTTTGAAGCGGAGCTTACTTCTTACAAATTACATGATTTCAAATATGACAATTTTGTCTGCAATTTTAAGGGGGTCCTGCAGGGTTTGTGTCAGAGGACAGAGAGTTGGCTGTAATTATTCTTGCCAATTAATTAATGAAACCATGCCTCATTCAAGTAGCAAAAACATTTGCACCTTACGGTATACGATACTATTATAATATATTATCGATAGTTCAACTTTGACACCATTAGATAACAACACAGGAAGACATGAAATCGTCCCTGAATAAATGGCAGTGTAATACCACCAGAGTGTAGGGAGTGGGGGGGGGGGGGGGGTTCAGCTATCTGGGCGATGGACTAAAGGAAATACTATATTTTCTGCTATCAGGGTTGCAATTCTACAACTATTTTCGATTGCTGACGGAATAGCAATCTGTATAAAGCTTATGGCAAACGAAATTATTATTGCTTATTGCTAACGAAATTACTACCGCTTTGTAGTCATAGAATCCCTACCCAGATGGGATAATGTTATTTGTGGACAGCAAATTTAAAGGATTGTTGTTGTAATAGTTAAAGGCAAATTGACGCAATGTCATATCGTGCACTTTAATTTTCTTTTCTAAAAGGGAGTGCATGGGGACGGGTCAACCTAGGGGGCACCGGTCCTGGGGAGTCCTGGGGAGTTTGTACTGGTTGGAAAGTTAATCCAGAATGGGGACGCACCCATGGGATCCAATTCGGGGGACTATTGTACCAATTTCAGTGCTTTTATTATTTTGCAGACGTCCTAACTTCCAGGGAGGGTGCGTTGTCGTTGTGAAACATTTCAGGGTCATATACTGACCTATAGTCGTGACGACAGTACTGGAGAAGAAGAGGGATTGTCCGAAGCTCCAGTTGGGCTCTCCAGACACGTTCTTCGCTGCAGACACGCCTCGGTTACTGGCTTTCACGACCTCCTGGATCAAATCCTCCAGAGCATCGTCTGAAACAATTACAAAACTAAACAAACCTTCATACGTTGACGTCGTCGTTGGGGTGTCGGGTGCAAGATCGATAGTGGTGCTGTGGTTGGAGAAGAAAACTTTACGGGAATGTCGTTTTAACTCGCGGTGATGGAATATATAGAAGGCGGTGAAGGTGGGATTTGGAATTAGTGAGAAAATGGAACGTTTTAGACTTTGGGAGAGGAAAGTTTGAAATATAGAACGTTTTAGATAAACATAAGGTTCAAAATGGATGGGACAAGAAGAGCAGATTCCCGAGGACGGTTTTGAGACCTAACCATTTTTATTCAAACATTCCAACTCGACATTTTCAACGAACGCAATGTTTTCATAATTTAAAAACGTTATTTTAGATTCAAGCAAAATAACAGTTCACTCAATTTCCCTTGCTTGCATAACACAAAGTTCAATTTTATTCGTCATTGCATTTTAACCACGTCCCTCATTCGATTCCCAGTCGTCCCATAATCCACCAGAAGCAGAACGCGTATCTAATGTTATTATGGAAATGAGAGGTGAAATTCTGTCTTTGTTACGTATCAAATGAAACCGCATGTGAATATTTTAGTAAACGTACACCGCACTAGCTCTCTCGACTCGGATTTCATCCAGCAAACCACACACAACCCCCTGCCTTTACTTAGAAACCCATCAGTACAGTGTCCTGTGGCTTTTGATTGGCTTATAGCGGCAGGTATCGCAAGGAAAATAGAACTTGTACATCGTTTCATCGTATCACATTCACCTGTGTCCTGAATGGTAATGAGCAGCCACGTTATACGGGCTAAGTGGACGCTAGTATGTCACATCTATGTCTGCAAATGGAGACAATTTAAAGGGTTCAGGTGTTATAAAATCGATCGATGACAGTCGATCGATTGGAGCTTTTAAAGAAACTAAATAAATATCGCGACCCTGCTTCCAACTTCCAACTATTGTCGGGTCAAACAAAATTAACTTTTATTTTTAGTCGACACGGACGTGAAGGTGTCATATTTGTAAATAATTCATTTTAATAGGGATGCGTGCCCGTTATCAAAAAGTTATTAATAACTATGCGTAATAATGCGGAATAATGCAATTTCTTCATTAAATTTTGATTGAATCTATTTTAGGAGTTCACTTAACATAATCGAGATGCTGATAGTGATAATGACCCGATATGAGTTGCTGGGGTCAGATCTGCTGTATTCTTCTTCTAAAAAGACTAAAGATTAAACTGCAGGTTCAAATGAGTTGAAATCATGTCAGAGTCAGAGATCAAAGTGACGCAATTTTTCAAATCAAGGAATGAAGTATTAGAATAGAACTTGTTTTGCGAGTAACAGTGGACTGCATATGATGTGCTTGATGACAGTCGTTATAACCTATCGACCGTGGTGAAGTGTTTCATTAACTGAAACAGAATGTAATAAAACCATCTCAGCGTGGAGAAAGGCCGTCGTTCGAATCCCGGGGCGAGTCCATTAGCCGACACTCAAACCACTAATGCCCTTTCCCAGTCAAGTCAGTCACATGAATACATTGCTACCCGAAGGTTGGAAAATGTAATTTACGGAGAGAAAAAGCCACGACTCTTAAATTGCTCGGGTCTTGAAATAAGAATTACTACTGTGCTCGGTTTAAGAATAAAACAATTCGACGCTCCATCTAATTCCATTACGTAAGAAGAATTTCCCAATTACTTGAACCTTATGGGTAGTTTGGGTTCACGAAGACGATGGATTTCAGATACAATTTAACGTTAAATATCTCACGAAATCTAATCATTCCGGAATTTGCTATTAACTAGTTTCTAACTTCATGGATACCATTAAACCAATAATCAATACCGATCATGTCCGATCTGTAATTAGTTACCTCAGATATCCATCTAGCTTAGAAGCTCACCTGATACACAGGGAAATGTCTTTAGGAATAGCTCTCTAGTTTTAATCAAATCGTCCATTAATAGTTGCTCAGCTGGCGTTTCCAAAGCTGCGAACACTAACCCACCGGTAACCAAGTAGACGACATAAAAGACGATGTAAAGTACCAATAACATTGAACTTCGTCGAACACCGTACATTTGCCGCACATGTGCCCGGCTATGTTCTTGCAATGTCACTTCATCTTCCACACAAAGTTCAGGATACATGCCCGTCTCAAACTAAAAACTTAATCGGGTGTCCGTGTTTTGTTTGATATCCTAAAATACGCACACCGTAGAGAAAATCGATTAACACATGATTCACGCACAGTTTTCATGAATACTCTTCGACATAATACTGTTAAAACATTGACTTGGTACACCTGAAGACCTTGTATCTGAAGAGGTGACTTTCAGACGCCTCTCTTGTCAACTATTATAAACCATCTTGTTTTATGACTTATCGCCTGTAAAGCTGCGACCCAACTGACAGCTGATAATGTGGTGAACGTAATAAGTATGTGTGTGTATACTTGGTAATCAGCTACTCTTGTTTGCTCGCTACAGAGAATAAGCAAATCTATCCCCCACCACCTACCAGCATTGGTTCATTAAAGCGTCATAGATTGTCTAGTTGAAAAGAGAGAGAAATAAGGAAGGGGAAACCGGCTTTGATATTTATAAAGATGTCCAGACGACCTCTATATAGCAAACTAGTATCACACACAAGTTGCTTTCTTGTAAGTAACAATTTAACCATCCTTTGATACACTTTAAGCAATATTAAATGCATTTTTTTAAACTTTTTAACTTTTTAAAAGTTTTTAAACTTTTTTAACACTTTTTAAACGTCAGTGTTTTTGAACGTTTGTCAATGACATCAAAGCAGTTGATTTCAATTTCATAATGACAGCTTGTACGAGTATGTAAACTTTATTTTTCGTAAAATGTTTACAATTCACACGTCCTTTGACACAATAAACAGAAGTAATTTCCACCGATCACGTTTATGTCACCGACAACACACACAGTGTTCGCACTAAAAAGGGACAAAGTCGGAATTCTTTTTGCTTGTTTTCTATGGATTTCATCCCATTATCTTCTTGACAAAGGGATGGTGCTGTCAAAGGCTTCACCGTGATAAGGGGTATAACTAGAGGCGAACTAGACAGTACGTGGGGGGGGGGGGGGGGGGGATGACGGGGAAGCTACAGAAGCAGCTTATGAATGAGACGTGATTAATAAAATGTCATATATTAACCCCTATGTACACATATGAGATTGAAGTAGAATGATAGCAATGTCGTGGGAAGAATTTCAACCCGCCGGCGACTCGAGTTCTAGTCATAAATCACGGTTCAAATATAATGAGGAAAACCAGCGACGCTCCGGTTGTAAATTTGATAACCGAAAACTCAAAGGAAGACGAGAAGGAGACATAATATTATGAAATTTTAGTGAGACTCTGTCTGTATCAATTTAAACATACGATCATCTGACATAAAGACATGATATTAGTTCCAACACGTAGAATTTATAATGCCGAAAAGCCACGTCAAAACGATTTCCATCCCTAGGTTATCACCGAGTTTATTCAGGATCTTGAAACAGCAAACATAAAAATTGTTTGCGAAGAAAACCATACAATATTTGAGTAGTGGAAATATTATGTGTTTGATATGTAGTAAAAAAGTAACCCCGTAAAAAGTAGAACAGATCAGAATATTTTTATACCTTGGATGAAGTTCATGAATTCAGAACAAAACATATAGAACTGTATTGACTGAGATAAAAATATGGTCCCCTGGTTCACTGATAGTGGGATACAGTAAATATAAATATGACAAAGTCTTCGTATAAAGTTCTATTCTACAATCTAGTCCATCAGTCTCCATAGATCGCTCCGAACCAGTAGAAACCACACGAGAAGTATTCATTCATGCGACAGCAATGCTCACTATCACAACTTCCAACAATTATTTCATGAAAAGTAAAAGCAATACATAACTTTACGGGATCAATTCGTTCATGGTGGTTGTACAACACTAACGAGCAAATGCGGAAATGTGTAAAATAATTGGGTTGAAACTCAGAATACAACACAGTTTGTGAGTATACATTTTTTTCTGGGGCTTAACGTCGCACTGTTCTGAAGCGTTTTTTTTGTCTGGGGCTTAAAGTCGCACTGTTCTGCAGCGAGGCTAATGACGACGGATGAATGATTATGATGAATGATGATTGGGAGATGATGGTGAAGAGTAGGTAAGGATGGAAGGTGGAAAGGAGGCGGTCGTTGCCTATTAGTAGGGTACCTTCCCAGCATTTGCCTGTCGACTGAGGCAGCATAGGCAGTCTGCCTAGGGCCTACGAAGCTTTTGGGGCCTACAAAAGTGCCAGAAAATTGATTTAAAAGTGTCAAAAAAGCAAAAAATGCCCTGCGGGGCAGGTTTGAACATTTGTCCCACCACCCCAAAGTGCCAAATTAAAAAAATATTTAATATTTCAACAAAATACACCTCATAACTTCTCAAAATTGATTTCAAAGTGTCCAAAAATAAAAAACGCACTGCGGGGCCCCCCACGTCCCCATAAACCCGTCAAATATTGTTTTCCTTGCCTTGCCCCCACTTGGGAGAAATCCTGCGGACGCCCATGCCCATTGTTTTCTTCATCATAACACTAAAGATCATTGATCGTCTCCCCGCTTATTATTTTACAAATTAACCACTGGAAAAATTAAAATATTTCGGACAGGTGGGGGAGAGGGGGGGGGGGGGCTACGAAAAAAGTACTGCCTAGCTAATACGGCCCTGGACTGAGGGAATCCCACGAAAAAAACCCAGTCAGGAAAAACGGCCGCGGGAATAGAACCCGGGCCTCCGGAATACAAGTTCAGAGCGTTACCACTCAGCCAACCTGTTCCGTAAACTCACATACATGAGTATATAATGTGAGTGTATGAGTGTGCGAGCAGTTATTTAGTCTAAGGTGCGAGTATACATGTTCATACAAGAATAAACTGTATCTAGGTTAAATTTCTTCTATCCATGTCACTATCTGTACAACAGAGAATTGGGAACAAAATCCACACATTATTGGGACATTTGCACACTCTTGCTTGTCCAAAGTTCATTTAAAAAAGCTAAACAAATCGTGAACTTTTGACAACTTTACAGTTGTAAAAACACATTATTATGACCAGAGCATTTTTGGAGGTCCGTGAACTTAGCCAACCCCAGTTGAGCACTAAATATTCCCAACTTTTTGGAATAAGTGTTATAAGTGTTTTTGGATCAACTGGTGGGGGGGGGGGGGGGGGGGGGAGGGCTAAGTTTGTGGTGTAGAATCCTTTTCTCGCATGAAGGTGTGAAGATCTATTTAATCATCACAATAAAACCCCAATTATCAGCAGAGAACGGAACTTGCTGATTTGAACTTTAAAAGTAATGTTTTAGGTGTAATAAACGATAAATTAATGTTATTCCTAAATCCCCATCCGGAATTGGTACATTGTCACCTTTACCTGGCGTGTGCCCAGTTGAATATCGCGCATGCACGGCCGACTTGGCTTCAAATCTAATGTAGATTAAGCACCGAGCAACAATTGGTTGATTTGCTTCGTGTTAGCTCTTGCGTGCCATGGAGTGACCAATCAAACTTCAGATCTGATTACAGATTAAATGTACGCATGCAAATACCAAGTTATAAGAAGTAGATTACAGCACGCATCAAGTTAACAGCATTTGTCATGGGTCAAGTTTTAGATTACCTACATTAAGTCAAATGTCATGGATGTAATGCCATAGATGTCATAGATTGTAGTTCATGGATGTTATGTCATGGATGTAATGCCATAGATGTAATAGATTGTAGTTCATGGATATAATGTCATGGATGTAATGCTATAGATGTCATAGATTGAAGTTCATGGATGTAATGTCATGGGTGTAATGTCTAGGATGTAATATCATGGATGTAATGTCAATGTCATGGATGTAATGTCATGGATGTAATATCATGGATGTGAGGTCATAGATGTAATGTCATGGATGTAATGCCATAGATTGTAGTTCATGGATGTAATGTCATGGATGTAATGTCATAGATGTAATGTCATGGATGTAATGTCATGTCATAGATGTAATGTCATAGATGTAGTTATCGATGTAAGGTCATGGATGTAATGTCATAGATGTAATGTCATGGATATAATGTCATAGATGTAATGTCATAGATGTAGTTATCGATGTAAGGTCATGGATGTAATGTCATGGATGTAATCTGACCATGTAAGTGTTCAAGTTAAGAACCGCATCGATTTCGATTGAGAGATTTCCTCAAAATTGAAGTCATTTATTTGTATGCCAAGTTCAGCCCCCCAAATCGATTTTTATATTAAAAGACGGGACCTTGAACCTGAGCTATGAAATCTCGAACAAGTGAACTCATTAAAAGTTCGGTCATTTCTTTGTTGTGTGAACTTATCTCGTTATCTCATTTGCATTTTATTCAACCATTAATATTCTGACCCATGATCTTGAATACGATATTAACAATTAATTAATCTGAAACTTTTTTTCTCCGTAATTCTTCCAGCCACGCTATATTTTAGGGTTCATATTTAAGAACAATTTTAAGATTTTTAAGCATTTTATATCGTACATTATTTTGACCCCTGGTCTTGAAAATAAATGATACTAACTAGTAACAGACAATCTGAAACTAAAAAAAATATATCCTAATTCTTCCAGTCACCTCTTTTAGGGTTTATATTAAAAGAATACGTTTAACATTCGAAACAACTGAATTATGATATTATTAGACTGACACTTATTTACACTGGCCAAAGTAAAACGGTATTAGAACGACATGTATTGACTGCTGGTCAGGTTCCTTGGCATCAGAGCTCTCACCAACTAGGATGACGCGTTAGCACAGACTTCATCGGAAGATACCATCAAATAAAATATTTGTCTGCCAATCAGTTTTTCAAATACCGTTTTTACTTTGGCCAAGTGTACACATTTACATAAATATAGAGAAAATTATCTTATTCACAATGTAAATCTAGAGCATAATTGATACAATTTGGGTAAATATATGTATTTAGTATAGGGAATAAAATAATTTAAATGCTATATTAATTAAAATTATCAATTATAATGGTGTCAAACCATGGCCATGCTCTTCTTATAGGTCCGGGAAGACAAGGATGCCAACAATTAGTTTAGATACATAAAAGAAAGTGCAAGTTTACCTGTTACACACGTATTCCTCCTCAAGAATTTCCCTCGTAGCTGCCTCAATTGCTTCACTCTCGTGTCCTCTTCAGGCGCCTCAATTGCCGAAAATATCGAGGCGCCAAGTACCAAAAACAAGCCATAGAAAGCCAAGAGGCCGATCAGTCTTACAGTACTCCTGTTGATCGAGAGGCCACAGAAGCCTGGCAGTTGCATGGTTGCCTACCTCCACGAGCCTCTTATTCTTTATGACCGCTGAAGATGTGACGGCGTCGGCGACGGCATCAACCGTCCCGACGCAAGCGCTATTAGAGAAACCGTTTCAATTGAAAATTCTCACCGTCCAATGGGGATGCAATCCCCGCCCACCCTCAAGTTAGACAGGGTTGTGATGTAGACCGTACAGGTATTAATGAAAGGAAACTTTTATTAATGGAATTCAAGTGGTGTTTGTCATTAGTCTAGGGGGGTAAACTTGGGTCAGCGTGGAATTGAATTAGTGGTTGGACTTGGAGGTTGTCAAAGGAATTCAAATTTAGTCATACAAAGCTTTGTGATATTAATATTATAACAATAAGCCTGATATGAAGGACAAAAGCCTCTTCAAAGAATATGACGTATTATTATGGAGAAAATTGGATTTCCCTGGAACGAGAAAATAATCCCCGGCGCCCGTAATCCTTTCGCATAAATTGAAACTAAATTGAACTCATCTAACTTTTTTCCCCTGAATCAAAGTATTTTAATTAAAAGTTAAATCCCTACGTGTCTAGGAATGTGCTATTAGCTGCGAGTCGGTAAACATATAATTGGATCTCTTCTCCATCACCTCCTCGTTATTACGACTGGATAATGTAACAGCGGAGTTAATGTGGCATGTGTGTTTGTACGGATCCCCATTAGTCTCTTGTGTTTTGTGTTTGTGCAGTGCGAAAGGCCGTGCAACGAGTCCAATTAGACACTTATCCTAGATACGCAGCTCGAAATTCACACTTAACCGGACTGCAAAAGACTAATTAAACTCGGAGCTTGAAAATAGAGAAAAATCAATTCCGAAATTTCACTGTTTTCTAATTTAATGAGTTCTTGAATAACAATTCTTATGTACTTTATTTTTTATTTAATTTTATTTCGTGTATTTGTTCGAATTGTGAATAAATCAATAAAATGTAACATTGCGCCAATTCCCAATGCCCCTGTCCTATATTGCCGATATGAAATCATAAAGAGAACAACTAAACTTGATAACTAGGTCATATGAACAACTGTATCAACTAGGAAACAAACTCCTATCAAAACCATTAAAACTCAAATCTCTCATCTCAATAGACTGATAAAGCAAAAAGTCTTGTTAGCAGATAGGACGTGTGAAATTGTATCGCTGCAGTCTTTGTTTTGGAATCTGAGCGTCCCACCCAATCAATAAGGCTTCTAATGGACGTCGGTCGGGCGTCGAGATCAATAGACCGACGCCTGCGTCGACGCCGCCCCCACTTCGATCCTGTACCACCCCCCACCCCCCGGCGCACCCTGAACTCGGCGCTACCGACATCTTGGAGGGATGCTTTTTTAGACGATTTCAAGTGAAGTTTATCTGATTTTCTTCGGATCTGTAAGAGTAGAGGTAAGTCTAGTGTATTTTCTAAAAGTTAATATCTAAGTTTCACGGACGCTTCTGGGAATTTGTAAGATATTGGATGATTTTAGTCGATTATGTACCTTAGAATGCAACAGTGCAAATTAATATCGACCTCAAAACTCAATATTCATGAGGTAACTGGTAGGTAATAAATAGAATTGCATTGCTCTTTTAGCGAGTGCACTGCAAGTGCAAGTGTGTCACAGAGATGCATATAGATTACTGCATTAATGCATTTACACCTTACAGGTGCAAGAGTACACAAACTCATGATGCACGTTCATCAAGTTCTACTTACATTTATGTATCTTTGGACAGATTTGAAGCTGTCTTTTTAAATTATATGACACTTCATTATTTTGGTATCTCAAGAATTGTGAGAGACATTGAGTTTTAATGATTATTATAAAAATAAAGTAAAGTAAAAAGTCTTTATTGACACTGAAAGTTGTTCTTCCTCTGAACCGTAACATAATAAACTAAACACATTCCAGATATTGGATGTGTCAGATGTGTCCCATTGCAAGCTTGGAACCAATTATCTAATTTAGCCTTTACCGCATGTTTAGACGACTGCCCAGACAACCAATCTGATTCTGACAGTTTGTACAGAAAAATAACAAAAACTTCGATCAGCTGCAACGGGCTGCAACTTCCATGAGTCAAGATTTTATTCATTCAAAGCTAAGAAGTTAAAATGTTGTGTCTTTTTTAGCAAGGCGTTAATTTTAAGCCGTCCACGAAAGAAAATGTTCAAATTCGTGAAATCAATTCGAATATCAATGTTATTTAGATTGTGTGGTTGCTAAATTCCGCATAGTTCATAACAGCTACACAAGAATCGCCCCACACATGCGAAATAAGAACAATTCTTTAGGTACCTTAGAGGAAGAAGGCCCGAAATCCATGTCAGATGATTTCAGTGATTCTTGAGTCGACATCAAAAACCATTGATTCTACTTTAATCCGATCGTAATACAGTCTCCTGTCATTTTGTAATAACATGATTCCAAAAGTGTGGCTTTCAAAATCGATGTATGGACTTAGGGCCTTCTACTTCCGATGGTACATCAATGGAGGTGTGAATCCTTGTTCCAGGAGGTTCTTGTGTCGGTGTGATGCCTGACAGAGAGGAGTCCTCCACGGCAATCGACCTTCTGGACTGGGTGTGGATCAGTATGGGCTCGAGTGTGGACTTCCTCCTGAAACTCAACTCCTCCTGTGTGGACTGCTGGGACCAGGGACCACCTCCCAACGACATCCTCAGCATCCCTCCCCCGCCCCTGCCCCTGTTCCTGCAGCGCGCTTTCAACAACAACGCCGACCCATGCGGCATCCAATGTGACTGGAACATCGGTCCGGGGGTGGAGTATGTGGAGCTACCAAGACAAGGTGAATGTTATACTGTCATACGAGGCTTTCACAATATTTCTACAGTGTAGAAAGCTTTAATAATAATAATTCTAGTAGACGAAAAGATTATTTCAAAATCACGATTCTCGTTGAAGAATTTGTTGAGCAACATATTATAAGCACGGTACACACTGTCAAGGTACTCCCCGCTTTTTCGATCACTAAGGTCACGTGACAGCTGTCAGTCAATGAGATAGCTGCTATCCACCCAGCTCTCTGCTTTATTCTACATTTGATGAATTTGATTGTGTTTTTGTTTGTGACAGTTGTGACTGGCCCGGCCATGGACGACACCTGGTTGCTGGTCCTGATCGCCTGTTGCATCCTCATCATCCTCTTCGGCATCATCGTGGCGCTCCTCCTGCTCAAGTCTCGCGTGTGAGTGTAACCAGTAGAACCAGTAGAACCAGTGTATCCACTATAATCTGTATACTAAGTATAGCTTCCCTCGACCTCTCGACACTCTTCCTGGCGTACCTCCATGACTTCTCTTCGACGTGAACCCCCTCCCCAACCCTCCTTCCAACAGTTCCTGACATCGCCTCCATGACTTCTCATCGACGTGAACCCCAACCCTCCTTCCAACACTTCCTGACATCGACTCCATGACGTCTCTTTGACGTGAACCCCAACCCTCCTTCCAACTCTTCCTGACATTGCCTCCATGACTACTCTTCGACGTGAACCCCAACCCTCCTTCCAACTCTTTCTTTATAATTCGCCTCCATACTCGTCAGTCATCGTCGACGAGGACACAAGGGCAAAGAAAAATCCAGGTGTACACATTTCAAAAACTCATTCAAAATATCAAATATTTTGAGAAAAAAACAAAAAGTAGAAAATATTATTCTCTGATTTCAAATGTAAATGACAGTATCACGAAACAATAAATTTCGGGAAAACTTCGTAAAATACCTATTAAAAATATTAAGAAGAAATCAAACAAACAAAAACATAAACACTTAAAAATAACGTTAAATCCATAAAATACTAACAATAAAAAAAAAAAAATTAGATTAAAATCACGCCCTTTCTCCACAGTATAATGTTGCTCACCTCTTCCTCTGTTGTTCTAGGAAGCGAAGCACGAAGGGTGCTCTGCAGCTCGACGTCCCTGCTCTGACCAAGTCCAAGGGCGGCGGCAACTGCGAGGCTGTGCTGTATCCGTGCACCTCCAACCCCGGCGCCATCACGCCAGACAGCCGCATCCTCTGGGCCGCTCTAACGCCACGCGGCACCACTCAACACTTCATCACCGAGCCCACTCACCACAAGATCTCCCACTACGAGATCCCCCACCTCGTCAAACCCATCTCCCTGCCTCCGATTCAACAACCCACTCTCGGTCAACTCATCGACTTGCCGGTATTCGATAATTCGGGCTTTGTCGATTCCGATGATCCGACGTACAGCGAACCTCTGACACCGCTGTACTGCGAGCCGATCATGCTAAATGAGATGATTGAGGCGAATCATGTGAACACCATGAAGAGATGCGCAACTCTTAGACCCACGGTCTCATCGCCTACGAGGATCGAACACCCGAATCTACCGCCACTGAATATGATGCCAAATCATCGCAGTCTACGGAGGGCCACATTGTCACGTAAAGATTCTGATGTACCGTCTTCTCCTGTTGTCCTGTAGATTATGTCTCGTTTAAAGATAATTGGTTTAATGTTTAGAGGTCTGGTCTCATAGATGAATTGAGATGTAACTTTTATACACCCGTCAAGTGTCTCTGTTTGTCCAGTTTAACATTCACTATAATCAGTCATTAATGTAATTGTGTAATTCATGTAACCTATTATTACGTTATATTTCATTATTCTTGTTTTTTACATTAATTATCGTATTTAATCAAATTTTACTCTACTGTAACCAGTGACTGTCTAGTACAATCAAATTATTGCACTGAATGGAAGTGGTAAAATGAAAATAAATCAAATGTTATTATCACCATGCTTCTGTTTCCAATAAAATATAAAAATATATAAAATATTGAATAATTCTCCAGCTTTCAAATCCCGCCAGCGGGCAGCGACCGGTTACATTTTAAATCATATTTTTTTAATCTACAATTTTATAAATTCGAATAATCACAGTTTGAAAATTACCGCGTGCGCATAACCAAGGTTCATCGGTTCTTTTCATACAAAAAAAACTACTTATCTAGAAGGCAGTGAAAGCGTACACTACCTGCTGCAGCTGAAGAGGTTATGTTTGACATTTGTGCGGTTTGTGCGACGATTGTCGATTTCTACTGAATAACTCAATATTTATATCCAATTAAAGTAATAAACCTTTACTGAAGATGTCAACTGCCATTGAGGTAATTCAGCTGTGTAATTATTAACGTATTAATTCCATGATGCAAAATATTGATTGGATCAAGAGTTGGTTCCCATTTGCTAGCTTACCTAGCTATGTTCTTAATACCTACACTTGCTGTAAAGCTTTCAGCAATGTAGGTACTACCTACGCACTTAGTGTGGAACTAATTTCAGGATGCTGATAACGCTGATGAAAATATGAGCTCTCACTGTCGTTAACAGCAAGGTCACATGAGCGACTGTGTTCTAGTTCCCGTTAATGCAAACGACGTTAGTATTCGCACGAACAAGACACTATAATCGGAGGAGCTAACGTTCACATTAACTGGGCCCTATTACACAATAGGTAGTTCACCCAACCTTGGCGCTTATTTTCATTGCCAAAGGCGTAATTGGCAGTATTGTTTAGTATTGTTTGGCGCTGTAAAGCGGCTCTTGCACAGATAACTAGTGTAGCTTAGGTATTTAGTTCTTGACCTTGCCATTGACATCATCCACACTCAAGAGACTCGGTCACAGTGGTCAGCGTGCTTCTCACCAAGGCAAAATGTGAACGAATAGGTTTGTCAGATTTAAGCATTTGTAATTGTTTATCATTTCAGGAGGTTCAACGGCACTCTGTGCATACGTTAGTGTTTCGTTCATTAAAAAGAAGTCATGACATGTTTCTCTCAAATCAAGGACTGCTCGCTCCAATAGACGAACTTTCGTAAGTGTTTGTTTTGTAAGAAAATGTGAAAATGGTGAAGAATTATGAGTTGCAGGATACAATTCTACATTTTTACAGGGAGAAAGTGAAGAAACAAGTGAAAGCTCGTGACTGCTATGGCCTTGTCTTTGATCGAGTTAAGAGTAATAACACTAAAAAGCAGCTACACAATATGGAGCATGCTGCTGCGATGGCTCTTGGATCAGCACAAGGTACATATTATTATTATTATTCATCAATATTAATAGGTACCTCTTTTTGTTAATAACACTATTTTTAAATATCCATTTTCCCCACCCCATCCAACGATGTCAGGTTGGGGGTGGAAGTAGCGGTTGGCCAGTCTGACTTCTTCCTCATTCTTTTCACTCTCCTCTGATTCTTCCACCGGCCACTCCACCAATCCCTTCCATCTTTTTCTGTCTTCCCACCATTTCTCTCTTCTTACTCTCCCCCAATATTCCCAATCGCTTCTCTCCGCATCATCCTCTTTATTAATGAAATTGATGATGTATTTTTTATGTAACATTCCAGACAGTTATCATGGTGAAGCAATGATTGGCGATGACGGCACTCTAGTTCCTGCTAGTGCCCCCAGCAGCAGTCTAGTCCACGTCCCGATGCCACCTGTCGGTAACACTCTCCAGACAATGATGCCAAGACGAGCACCGTCCATGCCCAAGCCCAAGTGGCACGCACCGTGGAAACTGTTCCGTGTCATATCGGGTCATCTCGGTTGGGTGCGCTGCGTCGCCATGGAACCAGGGAATCAGTGGTTTGCAACAGGCTCAGCAGACCGAGTGATCAAGGTAAGCAAATTACCATATTCACTCTCATATGGTCCATCGGTTGTACCATTTGAGGAGGCCAGTATTTTGTTAAAATCATTAACAAATTGAATGTTAAATTTTAATAAACAAAATTTCGAAATGTAAAATGTTGAAGAAATTGGCCTCAGGAGCTGAAATCATTGTAGTCTTTTACCTGTGTAAAAGCAATTTTTTTTTCTTATGTCCTCAATAAAATTTGTAATTTGCCTTTTTTTTTGGCGACTGGTTGGTCTGGTTCTTTGGAGGCCTAGGTATAATTTGAAAATTCCTATTAATTTATTACCTTTACTGATGTCATATGATTCCATCAGATCTGGGATCTGGCAAGCGGCCAGCTGAAAGTCTCGCTGACAGGACACATCAGCAGCGTGCGCGGCCTGGCGGTGAGCGGACGACACCCGTACTTGTTCAGCTGCGGTGAAGATCGGCAGGTCAAGTGCTGGGACCTCGAGTACAACAAGGTCATACGACACTACCACGGGCATCTGAGCGCGGTCTACACGCTCGCGCTGCATCCGACCATCGACGTTCTCGTCACCGCGGGCAGGGACTCCACCTGCAGGGTCTGGGACATGAGAACCAAGGTTAGTTTCACAATTTTACTGATGCGTTGAGGTGCAAATATTGAAACTCGGAGTACCTACCAATTAGAAGTTAGAACAGTAGTGACGTAGTCTCACATGAAAGTAGATCATTATTGCAAGTTCTCTCTACGGCTGCGCTATCTCCCTCATGCTAAGCGCATCTATCCACCATTTTTGCTCCTGGAGACCCCTCGACAGCATAACTTCCTCCATCCCTACCGACTGGTTCTAAAACAGGTCTGCCCAGCCTACATCTTGCGTGCGGAACTTGATCCCACACCTTCTTCGGCCAGCTGGAGTTGTCTAAATTCTCTGGAGAAGCCCGTAGATAACATGTAAGATGCCATCTATAAGGATTATTTCCAACCCCTTGATTTCTCTGATGGTATCATTTCTATCGTGATTGAGTTTCATGATCCTAGTGCACATGAATGAAATGAAATTTGAATGCATTTTGCTAATGCCTTGTTTTTTTTGCCCAAAGGCTAATGTCCACACTCTGACGGGTCACACAAACACGATCGCCAGCGTCATCTGTCAAGCAGCCGAACCTCAGATCGTCACCGGCAGCCACGACTGCACGATACGGCTGTGGGATCTCGCAGCGGGCAAGTCCAGAGCTACATTGACCAATCACAAGAAGAGTGTTCGCTCCGTGGTCTTTCATCCTTCTTTGTAAGTATACTAATTAAATTAAATTACCTACACTAGGGCTTCATCTAGGGCAGGGGTCCGCAACCTTAAATAAAAAACATGGAATTGAATAATTCAAAAATTTTAAGAAAAAAACACCCTGTGGGGCAACCTGTGGTTCAGGTTGTTTGATTAATTTGTTTTTTTAGAGTCCTTAAATCAATTTTAAATTGTTGAAATTCTAAAAAACGCACTGGGGGCAACAATTGGAAGGTTTTTGTATTCAGTTTGTTCATTTTAGAACCCTTAAATCACTTGAAAATTTTCGATATTCTAAAAACGCCCTGAGCCCATATCCCTGCATATGGGGGGATTCGCAAAAATATCAAAATAAACTAGCCATGCAATATATTATTTTCAGTGTATTATATTTGATTGCCTCTACTGCGGCTCCCATTATTACCTAATTTATTGATTTTTGGGAAATTGGCTCCTTGACCAATAAAGGTTGCCGACCCCTGATCTAGGGCCATTACTTCAGTGACGTCTGCTGGCCAGTCCTGACACATCAATCTCTCCCACCCGCATCTTCTTTTATATCTTCCAGTTGTCTCTCCCCCATGTCTCTCTGTCCTCCAACAATCTTCTTGTTATCTGTCACTGTTCTCTACATCTCTCCTCACTTGGTCCTCCCACTTTGCTGTTAATTCGTGTCGATTATGCAGCCAATCACATAGGTTTTCAAATCTGTTTGCAGATATATGTTTGCGTCGGCATCACCGGACAACTTAAAGCAGTGGATGTGCCCCGATGGGAAGTTCATCCAGAATTTAGCAGGTCACAATGCAATCGTCAACTGCCTGGGGGTGAATCCTGAAGGAGTCCTCGTTTCCGGAGCTGACAACGGAACTCTGCATCTTTGGGATTGGAGGACGGGATACAATTTCCAGAGATTGCAGGTATATGATTGATAAATAGCAATGATTTAAACATAGCAATAGCACTTCGTACTAAATTTGAAATTTTGTTTGGATTGTTATAATTTAGCCACTGAATTTAATGATTTTTTTCTTGAAAGTGAATTTTGTAATCCAGACAGTTGAATTGTAATAGACCAAAACATAAACTAAACGCGCATGCCCAGTCCGCCATTTTCTCTTCCAGCTATGTGTGACATTCAGTCAAGGCACTTATACCCTGCTGAAAAATCTTAGCAAGATCTTGCTAAGATCTTGCCAAGATCTTAGCAAGATCTTGCAAGATCTTGCAAGATCTTGCCAAGATCTTAGCAAGATCTTAGCAAGATCTTGCAAGATCTTAGCAAGATCTTGCAAGAACTTAGCAAGATCTTGGCAAGATCTTGTACATTTTGCTGCCAAAAAAACGTTAAAATTTCATAAAAAAATAAAATTTTCTATATTTATGAATACTCATTTGCATTCGGGAAACCTCTTCTGAAGTATTGGACAAGGTTTGATTACACATTTCAATTATAAAATCCCTCGTGGTCCGTAGTCGAGCGTCTTACCGAGTAGGCCACCGGTGCAGACAAGACTTAGCTGCGCTAATAGTGATCATATTTAAGTGAACATATTTATATTATTTAGTGGATCATTATATTGTTATTAACATGATAAAATAGGAGAAACGATAAATATTAAGATTTATTTATAAAGTAAATTGATCTGTGATATTTCCCCATAAAATATATCAGCTCACGCTCTGTAGTATAATTACTATAGTTTATTTTACTAGGTGATGTGGTGCAAATTTTCTAAGTCAATGAAGTAAAAATTCTGTAGTTTATATACCTTACTACTACAAATACTGTAGTAAAAAGTCAATGTAAGATACTTCAGAATTTACTAAACTACAATATAAATCGGCTATAGTAAACATACTGTAGATTACACTTTTCTTTACTACAGATGAGATACTATAGATTTTCAATGAAGTATATATACTACCTATAGAACTTACTATAGCAAACTTATTCTGTCTGTAGTCAAAGTACTCTAGCTACATACTTCGAATTACTACAGTGAAGTACGTTCCCTATAACTTTACTATAGAAAACTGCAGTATATATCGCAAGTAGTAAAAACACTATAGTACATACTTAGAATTATTATTATTATTTATTTATCAACAATTACTACAGTAGGTCAAGTATATTTACTCCAGAGTAAAAAACAGTCTATTTCAGCGGTAGTAAAAATACTGTAGTTTATACTTTAGTTTACCACCGATACTGTAGAATTTACTTCAGTAATCTATGGTATTATGGAGTAAGTTTTTGCATGTACTTCAAGTACTATAGCACATACTATAGTTTACTACACGTTATTACATAATACTTTGGAATACCTACTTCAAAATATACTATAGGAAATTTTCCTAAGGGCCTTAGCAAGATCTTGAAAAAATCTTGGTAAGATCTTGGCAAGATCTTGGCAAGATCTTGGCAAGATCTTGATTAGGTCTTGGCAAGATCTTGGCAAGATCTTGATTAGGTCGTGTCAAGATCTTGATAAAATCTTATTAAGATATTACCAAGATCTTACCAAGATCTTGGTAAGATCTTGATTAGGTCTTGTCAAGATCTTGACAAGACCTAATCAAGATCTTGGTAAGATCTTGGCAAGATCTTGGTAAGATCTTAGCAAGATCTTGATTAGGTCTTGTCAAGATCTTGATAAGATCTTATCAAGATATTACCAAGTTGTCAAGATCTTGGTAAATCCAAGATCTTGATAAGATCTTAGCAAGATCTTGCAAGATCTTGACAAGAATTTTCAGCAGGGTATGTCAATCGTATAACGATAGTTCAGTAAAAGTTATAATTACATCGCGAAATAACAGAAATTGATGCTTACCTCAGTGTCAACATTCAAATACAATCGGCATATTTCATTTCAGCACATATTCATACACATTCTTGTGAAAACTAGATATCTATTCACCAAAATCACCATTTGACAAACGCATTTTTTTATCACCGTCTTCTGAACCGTTCCCTTTCTGAATGAGCTCATTCAGAAAAGTTTCAGAAAGCTATGATAAAAAAAATGCGATATGTCAAACGGTGATTTTGGTGAATAGACATCTAGTTTTCACAAGAATGTGTATGAATATGTGCTGAAATGAAATATGCCGATTGTATTTGAATGTTGATACTGAGGTAAGCATCAATTTCTGTTATTTTGCGATGTAATTATAACTTTTACTGAACTAATTAAGATTGACATTTAAGTGACTTGGAACATGCGCACTAAAGAGTGGTCACACATAGTGACACGCCCTTTTTTAGTTCGCTTTGAGGGCGCCACTAGTTTATGTTTTGGTCTATTAGGAGTCTAATAAAATTTGTGTGCTGAATGCTTTGCTCATCCAAATCACCTCGCAACAGAAGAAATCACATTTTTGCATTTTGCAGGCTCCAGTGCAACCAGGATCCATGGACAGCGAATCGGGGATATTCTCCATGATATTCGACCACAGTGGAAGTCGTCTCATAACAACAGAAGCAGACAAGACAATCAAGATTTACAAAGAAGACGACACTGCGGTCAGTGGAAATATTTGCTGGATATGTTTTTGTCTTACCGTTTGTAAAGCAAACGATAACTTAGTCGAAACATTTTTATTTCAGACGGAGGACACGCATCCCATCCATTGGCGACCAGAGATTCTCAAAAGGAAGAAGTATTAATTTCAACACCTTCAAGATTAACTTTTTATTGATTTTGACTCGTGACAGTTTTAATAAGCATATTTCAGGGTATTTTGTGGAATGCTGCTAAGAAGTGAAAGAAGCTGCTGTCAGTCAAGAAGTGAAATACCCAAATTGATACAAAGTTTCTGATTGGTCAGATCTCCTTTTGCAACAAGCTGTAATACTTAGGTTAATAAATAAAGTTTTTTTCATAAATGCAGTGGTATAAAATCATATTTCATCCAGTTCAAATTCCTCTTCGGGGAAATCACCGACCTTAACATAGGCTGGCTTCACGAAGCCACCATATTTGTCAGGACAAGTGAAATACCGCTTTCCTTTGGCACTGAAATTAGAAACAAAGTACAATGTTAGAATTCAGAGGTACCGTATTAACTCGAGTATAAGACGCACTCGTGTATAAGACGCACCCTTGTTTTGAGAAGTCTATTTTAAGAAAACACTTAGCATGCGTGTATAAGACGCAGTAATATGATGAAAAACATTGTGTGTTTGTATACATGATATCCATCTAAATGTTGGTTTTCCAGCTAACTGAGCTATTTGAATGAAAATCACTGCCAACTTGTTGTAAACAAATAGTAATTTCCTACTTCTGAGAAAGGGGGGAGGGGAGTCTCTTCCCAGCAGCTGTTGCTTGCTCTAAGAGGCTTGCACCTGCCTTTCCTCTGCATTCCAAAACAAACCCAACTCCTCTCCTCCCCTTCCATTAAGATCGCCATTCAACAGTGTTTAGACTATTTTATGTCTGTCAGAGCAATGTTTTTCAGACGTAAACATATATTTTGTCTCCTGATCTAAATGCAAGGGAAAACATTTTGTTGCACAAATTTAATATGTTAATAGTGTTGTGTCTAGACACAGTATGAGTAGTCCAGACAGAGTGAGAGGTAAAGGCAGAGATAGACAACATGTGGCAGTCTACCACAGCTCTGTTTACAAACATCCACCTTGGATTTACTGGGAAAAAAGCTTGGTATGCGTGTATAAGACGCAGGACTGTTTTTAGAATCAAAATATTGACATATAATTGCGTCTTATACACGAGTTAATACGGTACACAGCAAATCATTGTAAAAAGTTGAGATATTCAACAATAACAAATCAATCAATAGTAAAATATCCTCTTGATAGTGGGTAACCTATTGATTTTTTAAATAACTGGAGCAATATTATGGCGATAATTACAATTTGAATTTTTTAATGTTTCGCTGTGATTTGTCTTCAGTTATAAGGTTTTCTTATTTTTTTTGATAATAAACAATGTTCAAGGAAAAGATGGGCTGCACCTTGAGGACGGAACGGGCTTTTAGCCCAATCTTTGCGGGTAGAAGAAGAAGAACAATGTTCAAATTGATAGTAAGGGAGCAAAATGTGTCTGACCGCACCCAGGACCTCTCGGCCTGGGATGTGATATGTCCTGCCTGGGTTTGAGGAACGGTTCAGTTGGACATTTTTCGCTTCACGCTTATCTCTTATTCTCCCAACTCGACTGGATTTTTTTTTACAAAAAAACAGTTTCTAATCAATGTTCAAATTGCCATTGATTATTGAATAATCGATGTCGTTATCGTTGGACATCCCTCCTAGTAAAATGTTATCAAGACGTTACTTACGATCCATCATTCTTTCCGACAGGCTCATCATATTTAACCCCAACCCACCAGCCCTTCTGGAATTCTGTTAATCCAACAAATTGAACAGAGCCTCTCCTCGTAGCATTCCCAGGCACAGACACTTCGCAGCGATCTCCAACAGTCACCGCTTTTGCCGCCGCTTCATCCGCTGCTTCCTCAAGAAGACGTTCTTCCTCCTTCTTCTTCACCTCTTCTTCGTTGAATTTACCTAAACGATTCTTTTCCAGAAATGCTCGAACTGTATCTGGACGTTTAGCGTATTCTTCAAGAGGCATCTCATATTTTTCAAAATCTGCTGATTCTGTAAGTTGACTTCTCAAAAGGAACTTATCCACAACCTACAACAATTGTCGCATGAAATTATGATTATTGAGCCGTGCTGTTGTCAATACTTCATGTTATTATATTTTACAAGTGATCCTCACATGAATTCGCATTCCGTCTTCCACTGGATATGATCCCAGCAAAGCTGCATCATTATCAATTGGGCAAATCAAATTGTCCTTCGCATCATACAATTCAATCTTTAACGTTAATGGGTTGCCGGCTGTCAACATTTCTAATTTTCCCTGTAATAAATAACACACATTTTAAAATAAAATAATATTGTAATAATACCTATTGTCCTAGTATTTTTCTATAAACTGGTCCAATCAATGAAAGCATTTTCACTGGAAAATTGAAAGAATATTAAAAGTTTGGTGTCGTGACTCATGTCCTATTATTGAGGAGAATAATGTGCTGAATACCTACGCTATTAGGTAGGTAAGTCAATTCTAGGTATAATTAAAAAATAGCATTGAATTAAATGATTAGGCTAGGGATTCTGTAGGTATACATTTATTATTTTTTAAATTTAAAACTGTGTTTTTATATATGTTAAATTCATAAATTGTGTGTTTAACCCTACACAGAAGAATGGTCAATTGATATATATAGTCAATCACATCACAATTTATAAAGAATTTTAGACATGTAGGTACATTTTGCACAGCAATAATCAAGCAATTTTCACAACCCCTGTTAAGTGACCCCATACACAGGGGTGCCATAAGATTGTCTGAAAAAATAGGATTTTCTAAATTAATAATAATAAATATACCTTATAAAAAAATTAATCAGGTCCATTTAGTCAGATCCAGACGCTTAAAAACTAACTAAATTTGTAGAGGGGGGATGGTGGGGTTGGGTGGGTAATGTTCTATTGTAAATCAGTAGAACAATGGTGATAAATACGATTGTCGACAACGAGAAGGGGGAATCTGGGGGGAGGGTCCCCCAGCACCTTGTGGGTCCGGGGCACAGGTTAACGAATTATAATCGTTAATCAGTCGACTGACAGACAAACGAATATCCACACTTTAGTTTAATTGCTCAGTTAAAATTCTGCTCATCATAGAGAATCATCGCCATTAGTAACATGGCAAGACAAATATAATCTTAATATGCCAATACAGACGCCTAGGTGCAGCATATTATAATAAAACATCAAACAAAATATCAGCGTCCACATGAGGCAGACAGATCCCAACCTTCAAATCTGCAACTGTGATGTCTTTCCTAAACCGCTTTTCAATAGCTAATGCTGCAGTAGAGCTTGAAGTGCTTATTATAACGTTCACAAAATCAGATGTAACAACTGTATATGTTGTCTCCATTGTATCTTCTGTCGGTAGAAAATATCACAGGTGTGAGTTGATTTCCTTTCTTGGATTTACACTAGCTGTCACACACACAACACAATTTTCATCGCCCACACAAACACGAACCCACGACCCTTTTGTTGGTATGTCGGTAAAACAGTCCTGGTACCAGGCATTTGGTACAAACTTCATGTAAGTGGTTTTCCCGCACTTCATAGACCTTGGGACAAGTGCTGTTTGTTTTGTTTTGCTTTGTTCGTGGTGTTTACAATGACAGGTGTTGCAATCGAATGTGAATTAGTGTAAATACGTCAATAATTGATTGTAAAACCAACATTTGATGAATAAATAATCTGAAGGTAGATATTTTGTACACATTCGGATCTTAATAGTATCATATAGTAATAAATTAACAATCTTTATTAGAACTTATGCCAGCGTCGCTCTGTGCTGTCAACCGTGACGAAGATGACCAAGACAGGTTATTGGCACCGACAAAGATATTTTTCTAGCTTTGTAGATAGACTTAAAATGCCACTATTTCCCCCAAGTGTTTACACAATCGCTTATTTAAGGTAGTCTGGTGCTTTTATCCCAATTCAGGATACCTGGAATTTGGTTGTAATAGATACTTTCTCTTTTTAAATTTGGCTCTACCAACCTACCTACCTGTTTTCTTACCTAACTCATGTTCACCTCTACCTACCTACTTCCTGGTAGGTAAATCAAGCAACACTTTTATCTTGACAACACTGATAATTTCTCACCAAACATTTTCACCAGGTACTACCTAGATAATTGTGATATCCACTTCAATTTAAAAAATAAAATAGAGTTAAACTAAAATGTAAATTTCTTTTGTGGAGATGTCATACGGTGTCAACTTCCTGGCATTGTCGGCGTAGCTACCGCCTGAGCTGTTTACGCCGCCTGTCATTATGGCATCCTCGCCCGAAATTGAAGATTTCCTGGGAGGGCCCCTTGTGTCTTGGGTAAGATATATTTTTACTTGTCAATTAAATACCTAGTTAGCATGTCATTTGGGTACATTGTTATATTTGTTTATTCTATTTCCGCAGCTTGTTTCTTGCCTCGATAGTTCCGAGAAACAAATTGACTACAATGACTTGGTTGATGGTGTTCTAATACATCAAGTACTTTTGCAAATGTAAGTCGGTGTAATTATCTTCAAATGCCATTACCTATGTATCTTTGTTAGAACATTGAAACTTGATAAATTCTATTGAACTATTGCAGTGATCCTGAGCCAATGCATCGAGGTATCGTTCCTAGCGTCGGAAATGCCACTGTGCGTGTAAAAAATCTGGACATCATTATTAAAAACATCAAATGTCTTTATGAGGTAAGCATAATCAAGAAAATCTAGTTAGGTACCTACTACCTCGATATTTTGAAATAAAGACAATTCCTGATATTAGGTGGGATGATTGTCGTAACTATTACTAACGTAATTAAAAACCCAGTTAAAATTATAAAAATAATATATTAAATAATATAATAATAATAATATAATAATAATACCTATATTATATTTAATTATTAAAATTATCATTACCCAGTACATTATCTTCGTAATTTTTAAACGTATTACTAACGTACTCAAATTTAAAATCTGCTACTGGTGAGACTTGATCCCATAATCGGTGACTGATAAATGTTCCTGTGAATGATGTTATCATTGTTTCTTCAGGAGGAGCTATGTCAGGTGTTGTTGGTGATGCCAGACTGCGTGACTCTCGGCAACGAACCGGAAAGTAAAGCCGGCATGGAGAACATGCAACTGTTGCTGTTGTTGCTGCTCGGATGTGCCGTGCAATGTCCGAACAAGAAGGGGTTCATCGAGGGCATCAAGCAGATGAATGTAGAGGAGCAGCATTCCATTGTAGACTGCATCAAACAAGTAAGCAGATCGAAATGAGAAAGTACTTTAAAAAATTCACACACAAGATACAGAATGAAAATACTTACCTACCTTTTAGCTGATACGGATTTAGGAACATATTACCAAAGTTCTGTTCTGTTTTTTTTTTATTTCACAAAAATAACACATACAAATACAATTAATCACAAAAATTGGTCGCGGCCACAAAGCCCCATTGGGGCTTGGTCCCAATAATTTCCGTAGTTGAAACGCTTGATGAAAATTGATCTTCTGCTTTCAAAATTATTCTTTTGTATTTAGTACGGAACAAGTTGGCTCTGAACTTATACTCCGGCAGTCTTCAGTTTGATTCCCAGTCATCTTTCCTGACTGTTTTTTTTTGTAGTTTCTCTATGCCGAGAGACAAATACTGCGAAGGTTCCCTTAATAGTCCACAACCACCTCCTTTCCACCATCTATTCTTACCTATTCTTCAATCAAACCTATCATGATGATTATCATTCAGATATCACCACTAGTTGCAGAACAGTGCTTTGTTGAACAACACAGAAATATATTTTATAGCCTGTCACGAACACACCCTCTAGAATCATGCGCATTGAAGTGAATGCTGTGTGTGAATGTGTCCAGGTGACTGACAGCCATCAGATCGTTCTGACTCGCGAGCTGTCCGACGCCTTCTCGGCCGACCTGATGGTGAACCACATCCGACGACTCGTGCGCGAACGTGACGAGTACTTGCAACACTGGGCGGGCACGGTGACGAGGGACGGCTGCGACACGCAGCGCAAGATGTCGGCGGCACAGATACTCGGCGGCGGAGGCAACCAGCATCATCTCGCCGTCGAGCTGGCAGACTGGAAGTCTAGGCTGCGGAAACAAAGACAAGAGCTGTGAGTCAACTTCTGTTCAACATGTTATTATTAGGTTAAAACTTTGGTATTTAATGTCAGACAAAGAGTGAATAGGACCTAAGTATTGTCAGGTACTTTATCTTTAATTTTATGGTGATAAAAGAACATTACAAATTTGAAAAAATTATATTGGTAGTACGTAAATATTTTCCAATAATGATGAAAATCATGATATGATGAATGTTGAATTCAGCTCTTCGAATTCAAAGGTTAAGTTTAAAAACAGAAAGGACTGAATTAGGGATTTGTTTTGTACCACTTGCATCACATGCCCAGCATATTTAAAACAGGACAATGAATTACTACAATTAAAAAGTGAATAAAAGTTTCTAGAATCGAAACATCATTTGGCTATAAGAAACGTGTTTTTAATGAAAAATCTAAGGATATTATCTCGAGTTGTGAGTCGAGACGTGACTGAGGGAACGATGTTGTTTCAGCGAGGAGAAGTCGGAGTCCCTGGCCGAGTGCCGCGAGGAGCTGGAACTGAACGGAGGTGTGATATCGCGCCTGCGCCAGGAGGTCCAGGAGCTGATGCAAGAGGCGCGCACCGCCAAGGCGTACCGTGACGAGCTGGACGCCGTGCGCGAACGAGCCGAGCGCGTGGACAAGCTGGAGGCGGAGGTGCAGCGGTATCGAGAGAAGCTCAGCGACATCGAGTTCTACAAGACCAGGGTGGAGGAACTGCGAGAGGATAACAAGTCAGTTCAACTCTTTCTCAATTGTAGAGAGGAAAAGGAACAAACTCTGTTCTTCATTGAGATTTTAAAGTTTTATCTCACATTAATTAAATTTTAAATTTTACAAAATCAAGCACTTGTACACAATTCATACTACGTACTCTCTAAACTTATCAATCAAAACCAAGCATTTTATTTTACAATACAATCATTCCATCTTTTATAGGAAAAATTAACAAAATTTTGTTTTATATATGCCAATCGTCGCATGAGGACAGTTGCTATCAAATAAAATACAATACTTACCAGAGGTAGAATGCTTTTTTTTTTACGTATTGTTTCTCAGTCTAAAATACTTAGCTTCCACCTGCAGTTGAATGAAGCTAGTCATCATTGAAGATATTATGTACCTCTACTTTTCAAATAATAAATAGCTTTGCATACTTTCTTGTAGCTAGATGTGATTTGTTGATCACTACTTTAGTATGATATAAAAGGCCTACCCACGACGACTGGCATAGGTAGCACAGTGCACCTGAATAGCACATAGCAACAGCACAGGAAAACGTCAAACCATGATTGACACCAAGGTCCACTAAATCTCCGCTATGATAGCGCAGCGCCAAAGGTGGAAATTAGGTTGTTGCATACACTTCCACAATGTTAAACCAAAAAGCTGTCCGCCATTATGCATCTCGGATGAAATGAGCTTCAAAGAAGAGGAATAAGACATCCTGATTGGCTGCTTCAAAACTTCAAAGCATGCGCTCTCATGGCTTTTGTGGCCGATCAGCTGAGCTGTCAACTAACATCTGATCTGTCAGGCGAAATAACTACGTAAAGAAATTGAACATTGATGTTTACCTGTGTTAAATTGGGATTATTATTGAGCGAGCGAAGCGAGCGTCTCCTTTTGGCTATTTTGGCACGGACCTCTGTTTTTTTTTTTTTTTTTTTTTTTTTTGGCTGCTAATAGCCTATACACAGGTTGCGCCGTTTCATTGATCGATCTGAAATTTTGCACACATGTAAAACCAACCTTCTCTGTTTGCAGACCCTAATTTTTTTGAAATCCATTCATTGGTTGAAATTTAAATAAACATCTCCTGATAGGCTGAAAAATGAAAATGGACTTCGACAAATGTGATCGACCTTATATTTTGCATGGTCATTAACACCAACATTGTCTCTTATTTTACAAATTTTCAGCCAAATCCTCCCATTGGTTAAAATTTAAAAAAATATTTCATGTGCTTTTTGAAATTTAAACCAGAACCGTTTGACCAATCAACTTAAAATTTTGCATGGTCATCGGGTCCAACATTATCTGTATTTTTGACAATTTTCAGACAAAAATGTGTTTAAATTCAAAAGTTATTGACAGTGTACGGATATTTTGCGTGTTGGATATCATATTTCTCGAATTTCATATTTCAAGGCATCTTCAAATCTTCACTTCAAGGTTGTTAGAGCAGAAACTTTCAAACGTATATTATGAAACTGATAAGACCGTTTAAAATTTTTTTGAACGATATCCTGTGATTTTTGGAAATTAACAAGGAATCGTTCAATCATAAAGGTTCAATCGATCAACTTAAAACTTTGCGTGGTTATTGGGACCAATATTTAAGGAACAATTGGAGATTTTCATACAAGTCTGTGACGAAATTCAAGAATGATTGGCTTTTAAGGATATTTTCGATAAACATAATTTCGGTTCGAGGTGTTGCGCGTATCCGTGCTCGCTCATCAACGCGTTACCCAGAGCGTTTTCCTAGTAATATTATATCTAAAACACTTTAATATGAATACACCATCCAACTCTATAAATTACATCTTGCCAAAGATGTTTCTGAAATTTTATTGATTTATGCAGTTGTCATGGTTACCCAAAGAACTGGACCTTGATGGACCTTGATTGAGAGCCAATAGGTCTGTTCGTTTACACTGCCAAATCTGCCAAAACTGCCAAACGGTGTTCGTTTTGGAAATGTGGTAACTTGTGGTAGCTCACAGCCTGTTCGATTTGACGTTTGTGGCAGGTTGCTGTAGCAAAAAGCTCCCACTTCCTACAGTTGCTTCTGAGGTGGTGTGAGTTGTGGTAAAGTCAAAATGGCGTCATTTATTTATATTGAGGAGTGTCAATAGCATTGATTTCCAACTATGCGTCGATGAAGACATGGCCCAAATCATATTCAACATTGGATCCACTTCATAAAAACTATTTTCAGCTAATTTCTTGTCTTATAATCTCTCACTGTGAGAAATAATATTTGAGGTTATGACAAATCTACCACAAAAGTGTTCGTTTTGTGTGGCAACTTGTTGTAACTCCGCCCACTTTTGGCTCTACCACAGGCTACAACAAGCTGCAGTTTTGGCAGATTTGGCAGTGTAAACGAACAGACCTAATATGGCATCACGTCATGTAAAGACCTAATTTGGCGGTTTGCCTATTCTCCGCTAGGAGAAGATTTAGTGGACCTTGATTGACAATAGTACAAGAAATCCACAGCTTCCTTGAAAAATCCACGGTCTTCTAATTTTTTCTAAATTTGTTAGACTTAATTTCGTTTAGTTATTTCTATTTTATGAGAATTAAAGCATGACCAATTAAAATGCAATTGAATATGTATGAAACAGATAAATTACTTAGGTAAATAAATATAATTGTTCAATTATGTACAACACTGGCTTGGATTAGGAAGTCATCTGACGTCATTGATTGACGGAGCCCATAGGAAAATAAATTGTAACCAATTTCTTATGCCGATTTACGCTTGTGCTATGCACTAGTGCCAATTGTGGTCTATTTGCATCTTGCATAGAGATTCATATTTGCTGTTGTGACTCAACACTAGTTACTTAATTAATCCTAAACCATCTTCAAATAATACCCTACTGTTGGGTGATAAATTCGTAGCATTATGTATTTCCTTTTCTAGTAATTTTTATTAATTTTATGTAGTACAATTAAAAAGGGTGAAGCTACTTCTGGCCAGATTTAAACTTATATTTATTAATTAATAACTAAGATTATGAGTACTCATCACTGAGGTGTAGATAGCTATAGTCCATCATGGTCCATCATCTCATTAGATAGTTCATCATCAATATAGTTTTTGTCATGAATTTTCTCTTCGTGCACTTTTCTTTCCCCTTTGCCGCCTTCTTTTCTTGATTAATATTCTTCTTTTAATAACAGTTATTTATGACATTTCTTCTAGTAATTATTTTTTTTAAACGATACACACAACATTCTTCTTCTAATCTTACATTTCAACTGCCTCTTTTTCCAATTCAAATTCCCCACCATCCAATCTCATTCTGAACACCATACCATATTTTTCCATTGTTGTGGCTTTACAGTTTTGAACCCTTTTTATTTTAAACCTCGACCCCAAAGGTGATATGTTTCGAAAAGATAACTTAATATTTTTAAAGACATTTTATAATATAAATTAATGTTTTAAGAATTTAAATATAACTGTAATAATATTCTGTACTACTTATTTACTTTAATATAATTGAATCCTGAATAAAATATGATTTTAATGTCATTATTTATGTTATAATTTTGATCGCCATAGAAACAATCACGGCCTTCTATAAATTCATAAGGAACCACTTGTTGTTTACAACCTAGATAACTCTCCCTGGTACAGTAGTGCTACAATACCCCACTATGGAATATAGAAATATACTTGCTTTATTACATACCACCCCACTATCGTGAATGTCCATTTTTGTATTTTGCTTTCAATTGTTGCTTTACAGTTCCTTCAAAGACATGTATGGTTTCAAGAGTATCGTATTATACACTCCTTTCAAAATTCCTTCCTTGGTCTTCAATTCATACGTATTGTTTCCTTTCACTTTAGAAACAATATAAGGCCCTTCAAATATATGGAAAAACTTCTTAGTTTCCTTTGACATAAAATTGGAAACATGTATTGCTCGTAATAATACCAAATCATTTGTTTTGAAAGTCGTTTTCTTCGTATACTTTTCTTCATGATACTTCTTTCTTTGAGCACCTTTATTCTTCAATCTATCCCCAGCCATTACAATCTTCATGTCGATATCAATTTCACTACCGTTATTTTCAGGAAAATCGATATTTTTAGCACTGTTGGATATGTATTTTTGATTGTAATGTAGTTCCATAGGCATAAACCCTGCACTTTCATGAAAACTTACGTTTAACCAATGTTCAATTTTAGGAACCCATTGTACCCATGAGTTATGTTTGTTGGAACAATATGTTCGAAACATGCGACCTAAACTACGCATGACTCTTTCACTAGGGTTTGATTGTGGGTGTCGAATAGTCGAATGAATTGCGATTACTTGATTTGCTTGCAAAGTGTTGTACCATAAACCAGACGTATATTGGGTTCCATGATCAGATAAAATTCGTTCCGGAATTTGAACTTGCTTGAAATATAATTCCAATTTCCCAACTACTGCCACTGCCGTAGCCTGCTTCAATGTATACAATTTTACTAACTTGGAGAATAGATCAATAAACACCAGAATATATCTGATTCCAAACTTTCCTCTTGGAAGAGGTCCGTACAAATCTGTGGCAACAATCTGGCCTGGTTTGCTGGGAATGATAGGAGTATAAGTACCTCTTGATGTTCTATTAGGATGCTTAACCCGCTGACAAATGTCACAACTTGCTAGAATTACTCGAATAATTCTTGCCATGTTCTTGAAATAGTAAAGCTTTCTCATTGCCATGTGGCATTTACGTTCTCCGAAGTGTCCGAATTCTTCATGCACTTCAATTATCAAGTCCTTCATGATCGTCGTAGGTATGCATAATCTCCATCCATCATCATTTTTCGCTTTGTGAAATAATTTCGTCCCGGAAATCTTGAATTGTTGATTTTGACTGTTATCATTCGGCTCATTCAATTTCTGTATAATCTCTCTAAACTGTGGGTCCTGTTCTTGTTCAGTTTGTATCTTTTCAAACCTCTTCTTCATGCTTAAACTGCATGATAATATAATTTCATATATTCCAATTTCCTTATCTTCACAAGTTTCTTGGTATATTTTTCCCTCTGCCGTTCCTGGTAATCTACTTAATGTATCTGCAATTACGTTAGATTTTCCCGAACAATGTCGAATTTCAAAGTTAAACTGTTGTAACCAGAGTACCCAACGAGTTAATCTTCCAGATAATAATCTACATTTCATCAAGAATGTAAGTGCTTGGTGATCAGTAACAATTATGAATTTTCTCACACCTTGAACGAACAATCTAAACTTCTCAACAGCAAACACAATTGCCAAACATTCCTTTTCAGATACATTATAATTGATCTCCGAAGTTTGTAACAGTCTTGAAGCCATATTAATGATCTGCATTTCACCATCATCATCCTTTTGATATAAAATACCAGCAATACCATAGTGACTTGCATCACATTGAATGTAAAATTCTTTGTTCATATCCGGATACAACAACTGCACATTGTTTACAAACAATTCTTTGAGTTCTTCAAATGCCTTCTGATGCTTTTCATTCCATCTCCATGTTGCTTTCTTCTTCAACAATTCCCTTAATGGTTCCATTTTATTTGCAAACTGATTTGTAAATTTCCGAAAATAACTGCAAATACCAATCAATCCCCTCAATTGCTTTTGATTTTTCGGCGTAGGCCAATTTTTAATAACATCCAATTTTTTCGAGTCGGGTCGAATTCCTGTACGATCTAAAGTATGACCAAGAAACGAAACTTGGTCTCTGCACCATTTTGATTTTTTCAAGTTTATTGTTACACCATAGTTCTTGAATCGTTTGAATATCATGTTCAGTTTTTCTATATGTTCTTCAAAAGTTGTGCTTGTCACTAGAATATCATCCACATATATAACAGTTGAATCTCTTAAGTCTTCTCCTAATACATGTTCTAATCCTCTTGAAAAAGCTGCGCCGCTTACGGAAAGTCCAAATGGCAATACCTTAAAGCAATACACTCTACCGCCGTATTTAAATGCAGTATACTTCCTGCTATGCTCCTCCAAAGGAATTTGCCAAAACGAGGAATTTAAATCAATAGTGGATAACCATCTGCTCTCAAAATGTTGCTGCAGCAATTCGTCAGGATCTAACGGTGTCTCATGTTCTGGAATAAGGATCTCATTTAACCTTCTTGCATCTAAACATAATCGAACTGACTGATCCTTTTTTATGTTAACTACCAAAGGATTTATGTAAGGTGATGTCATTTGTTCAATTATTCCCCACTCGATCATATTTTTTAACTGCTTTTCAACAGCCTCTCTATGTGCAAAAGCAACTGGATAGCTTTTGTTGTAATAAAATCCATTATTCCTGACTTTAATAGTATATTCATAATCTTTTATTAATCCTGGTTTATTTGTGAATATCTCTTTATATTTAACTAATAAGTCTTTCAACTCTTCCTTCTGTACATCATTTAACAATGTTAAATTCTTAATGCTTTCAAGAATCTCATTGTTGTATGTATTACATTCTCCATCCAATCTTCTTGAATTATTCTCATGCTCATAATTCAACTCTATGGCCATTAATTCTGAAATTTTTGTTTTTTCGAATTGTACCATTTTTCTGTTAATCTCTTTGCCCTGAATATAAACTGTTTTCGTGTCAAAGCATATATTCATAGATAATTGTGCCAATATGTCCACTCCCAGTATCAAATCCCTTCTCAAATCAGGCACAACTAAACAGATTATTTCTATTTGGATATCATCTATATTTATGGAAAGAAATGCTTGTCGAGTTATCTTCTTTCCTCGAGCTTGTGTTGCACCAACTATGGTAATTCCAATAACAGGAAAGATCTCAATGTCTTTATTTTTCTCCAGTAAACTTTCAAATACAACTTCATTCATGCAAGTCACTTCACTTCCTGTATCAATTAATGCAATCATAAATCTTTCCTTAAGTTTAACTAAAATTTCTGGGCATTTGATTAAATTGGTATTCATTTCTTCGTTTAAGTCATCTTCTTCTAAAAGTTCTTTACCATTAACTAACCGGACACTATTAATGTTTTGCACTAGATTTGTAGTCACGTAGTCAGTGCTTATTCTGCGCGACTCATTCCATTTCCCTGTACATCATTCCACGATGTACTTTGTTGGTAATTATTCTGGTTACTTTGATCTTGTTGATTATTTCCTCTTCCACAACCATGCTGATCTCCACGTCCTCCTTGACTTGCACCTTTTCCTCTACCACGTTGATCACCTTGACCTTGATTCTGTACATCATTCCATGATGTCCCTTGTTGGTAATTATTCTGGTTACTTTGATCTTGTTGATTATTTCCTCTTCCCCAACCATTTTGATCTCCACGTCCTCCTTGACTTGCACCTCTTCCTCTACCACGTTGATCACCTTGACCTTGATATCTAATACCATTTCCCTGTATTTCATTCCATAATGTCCCTTGTTGGTAATTATTCTGGTTACTTTGCCCTTGTTGACTATTTCCTCTTCCCCAACCATTTTGATCTCCACGTCCTTGATTATGTCGCATTTGATCTGTATGAATATTGTTGTTGTTATTCTCATTTTGTTGTCCCCTTCGGAATATTCCATTTTGTTGGAAATTATCATTCATCTGTACGCAATGTAGATTTTCATGCTCACATTCGATTAGCTGTTCTAACATCTCTTTCGTACTCTTCCGATACATGTGAAGTACCTCTCGTGTATTAATTGGGAAATGTCGCAATATTTGTTTTGCCAATTCTTCGTCTTTCATTTTATTTGGCAAGTATCCAACCAGCCTCACAAGTCGTTTAAAATACAATGACATTGTAGTCCTTCCCAGATATCTTCCATTGTACACTTCCTCAAGAACATAACTTTGCTGCGAGCTTCCCCAGTATTTTTCAATTATTCCTGTTTTGTATTCATCATATGATTCATAAGTTTGTTCTCGATACCAGCTCCTTGCAGTGTCCCTTATTACTGATGCTGCTATCATTAACTTTTGATGTTCAGTAATTCCATTGATATTCCGAAATCTCATTTCTATTAAACGAATGTACTCTAATACATGTAACTGATCATTTTTACCATTGAATATAATACCATTCATTCGTAATTCTTCACTGATTTGTCCAACAATGTTGATTCCACAAACCGATCCACTACACGTTATTTTAGACTGTCCCATAGCACTAGTCAGCTTCTTCTCGATTTCCTCATTTTTAATATTTATTACATTGATCATTTGTGTACAGTTTCCCTTAAATTCTTCAACATTTTCCTTTACCTCTTGAACTTCAGCTTTCCATTGATCTTCCCTAAGATTCTCATGTTTTGACAATTGCCACGTTATTCCATCATCTAATTTCTTAATCTTTCTCTCTATTTCTTCCTCAAAATCAATCCTTTTACTTTCCACTTCTTCGAACTTGTGATTAACATCTTCTACTTTTTCTTCAATGCAATCCACACGTTCTTCTACTATCTTGACTCGTTCTAGCATTTTGTTGTTTTGATTTAACAATACATCAAACCTTTTAAAGCAATTATCAATCGTTTCCTTATCTTCTTTCCGAATTTGTTCACATTGTTCATATCTTTCCTTATCTTCTTTCCGAATTTGTTCCTCTTTTTCATTGTTTTCCTCATCCTTATCTATTAATCTCTTACACAATTTTTCTATTGTCTCTCTATCATTGTGAATCAACTCAAACACTTCATTTTTCATTTTCCGCATATCATCGGTAAGATTCTTGATTGACTCTCCTATATTTTCTTCAAATGACTTTTCAACCTCACTCCTTAAATCTCCCATCTCTGTCTCAACCTCATTGCCTGTAATACCATCCATGACTTCTAATAAACTAAACACCAATTCCAATTACTAAACTACTTAATCTCAGGTCTTGTGTTGATTTTAAGATCAGTTCTTAAAAAGCCTCTCACGTTGGGCGCCAATTTTGTGACTCAACACTAGTTACTTAATTAATCCTAAACCATCTTCAAATAATACCCTACTGTTGGGTGATAAATTCGTAGCATTATGTATTTCCTTTTCTAGTAATTTTTATTAATTTTATGTAGTACAATTAAAAAGGGTGAAGCTACTTCTGGCCAGATTTAAACTTATATTTATTAATTAATAACTAAGATTATGAGTACTCATCACTGAGGTGTAGATAGCTATAGTCCATCATGGTCCATCATCTCATTAGATAGTTCATCATCAATATAGTTTTTGTCATGAATTTTCTCTTCGTGCACTTTTCTTTCCCCTTTGCCGCCTTCTTTTCTTGATTAATATTCTTCTTTTAATAACAGTTATTTATGACATTTCTTCTAGTAATTATTTTTTTTAAACGATACACACAACATTCTTCTTCTAATCTTACATTTCAACTGCCTCTTTTTCCAATTCAAATTCCCCACCATCCAATCTCATTCTGAACACCATACCATATTTTTCCATTGTTGTGGCTTTACAGTTTTGAACCCTTTTTATTTTAAACCTCGACCCCAAAGGTGATATGTTTCGAAAAGATAACTTAATATTTTTAAAGACATTTTATAATATAAATTAATGTTTTAAGAATTTAAATATAACTGTAATAATATTCTGTACTACTTATTTACTTTAATATAATTGAATCCTGAATAAAATATGATTTTAATGTCATTATTTATGTTATAATTTTGATCGCCATAGAAACAATCACGGCCTTCTATAAATTCATAAGGAACCACTTGTTGTTTACAACCTAGATAACTCTCCCTGGTACAGTAGTGCTACACTGTTTGCTATGCTATGCCAACCAAGGGTATGTAGGTACTTAAATTGGCTTGGACAAACTTACAAATTGTTAGTTATAGTGGAAAATGAATATCTCCATTGCTCATTTGAAGAGATATTTTTTCTATTGTTACTGGGAAATTTATATCACTATAACACTTTGTAAAGTTGGAAGCATGTGATTGTTACCTTGTGATTGTTTCAGAGTCCTGCTGGACACGCGCGAGATGTTGGAGGAACAACTGCTGCGCGCGCGACGGCGCGGTGATCACGTGCTGGAGCTGGAGAGCGATCTCCTCAAGTTCAAGCAACACGTCAACGAGTTGACACTCGAGCGAGAGGCGGCTCAGGAGAAACTACAGGAGTTGTTTGAGGAGAACGCTCAGCTGCAGGTATTTACTTCAACATTGTTTCAGTACTTGTGCATTGTGACTCGATACATTCTTCCGTACTACAGATACATTTAGTTTTGCTTTCTTCGTGCCTACACTTTAGGGATGGTGGCTGGGGAATATTCCCATCCCCCCATTATTGGTTATATTCGGAATCTGAAATTAAGTTTGCTATGAAGATATTACCTATAAGTTATAATGCGCATAAACATTTTTTAAGCCCCCTAAAAATGTGGCAAGATATCATAGGACGCTCTTACTTTATTTCTGAATTAATCTGGATGAAAAAGCAAAATTTATGAAAAATTTCTATTTGATTCCAAACGTTGAAATGTTTTCTAAACAGACACGTTAAGAGTTTTCGCATCACCAGTGGCTGATGAAGTGGTACAATTTTGTTTTTCTATGTTTGAAAACTGGCTGGCTTAGACTTAAACCACTGAATTGATGCAAGATCCATCTTTATAGATGGAGATAGGATCTCTTTATAGAGATCTCTTATAATATAATAAATATATTTTAACAACGCTCACAGTTAGAAGGTGTGTTTGACGTAATGTTCTCGCACAGCTGGTGGCCAAGTCTGCCGTGAGCGGACACTCGTCGCTGGTGGAGATCGACAGCGACTGCGACAAGCCCAGCGGCGGAGACAACAGCCTCTCCGAGCAGTTCACGAGCAACGCCGAGGCACGAGCACTCAAGCTGGAGCTCGAGAACAGAAGACTCGTCTCCACCATTGACAGTCTCAAGGAGGAACGCTTCCATGACTCCAGCAACAAGATCCTGGAGCTGGAGAAGGAGAAGAAGAAGATGTCCATCAAGGTGAAGTGAAGTGCAATCTCACTTTTCAATTTACCAAGTTGATAGCATAGAAATAGATTTTAAACTCAACTTATATTGAATTGAGTTAACCGTAGATATTTAGTGTGTCAGTGGAAAAGATTTTCATACCTACTTAATTTTAAGGTGTAATTTTTTTCACTTAATTTGACAAGGCTAATTAATAGTTATCCTTCTTTTCATGAGGTTATGGGCTATTGCATTTTAAATTTTATATTTGTTGGGAAATATAGCTCGAGATTAGGGCTGTGCGAGTTTGATATTTTAAGGTCGAGTCGAGTTCGAGTCGAGTCAGTGAGATGAATCGAGTTTTTCGAGTCGAGTTCGAGTCATGTTCAGCAAATGTTCACCTATGTTAGTACTATTAGGTCATAAAATTATTATTCAACCATCACAAAATGAATAGAAATATTTACATTAATCATACATCATCTATACATTGTAGGGCTGCTAATTCATGTAATTTCTTACCCAGAAAAAACACTCCGTGTAAAAATACCAGCCAAGTCTCTTTAACTATAAAAAAAAATAGAAGAAATCTAAAAATTCAGCACTGAAAAGGAGTGATATCAAAAAAGGAGCCAAGTCAACGAATTTTCCAAATTTTAATCGTACCATTGAAATAAAAATATCAACCCCCGAGAAATACTTAAAAAAAGGACTTGGCGCATCGTTTTTTTAAAGACACTTTTCTATCCTAAAAGTATAGGAAGAACTCTACAAGTATATTTTCCTGAGTATATCACATTCATTATCGACGAATCATACTACGTTTTAATATAACTAGTACTCTTACCTACTGGCAGTTTTGGTATTTTGTCAATATTCAGAGGAAATAAACGGATAAACGAATAACGAATAAACGGAAGCGGCCTAGTCTATTCGTTATTGCCACTATTTCTAGGGTCATATTAATCAATCATACTTCTCAATATCGTGACTGAGGGAAATAGCGAAAGCGCTCATTACAAGAAGGCCGTCAATGAGATTTGTATAAGTGACTAGTGCACTGAGCCATGCTGCTCAAATAATTACTGACTAGATTTTTATCTAAAGTAATACGTTATGTAATTTATGAATTTTTTTGGTATAAAATGTTAATTAATAGCAATTAATTACACGGCGAGAAGGTTCAAAGTATAATGCTGTAGTAGGTATGTTGATGTACCCACAAAACTATAGGTACCTACCAATCACAAACACAACTGTTCTGTATTTATTGCTTGTAAGACAATGCTATGTTTCTTTGCGTACTTATATTTAAATTTAAAATATTTTACAGAATGTTCAATATTTAATTTGAAAGTTTTGTCCCAATTTTTCTAGGCATTTCTGAACTACGTAGTATGTGAGTGGCATAAGCTTAAGAATAGAAAAATGTCTTTAAAAAAACGATGCGCCAAGTCCTTTTTTTAAGTATTTCTCGGGGGTTGATATTTTTATTTCAATGGTACGATTAAAATTTGGAAAATTCGTTGACTTGGCTCCTTTTTTGATATCACTCCTTTTCAGTGCTGAATTTTTAGATTTCTTCTATTTTTTTTTATAGTTAAAGAGACTTGGCTGGTATTTTTACACGGAGTGTTTTTTCTGGGATATCACTTCTTTTGTTAGTTTATTCATACAGCTTGTAGCACATGTCCGAGCAGGGACTCATTTCTTTAAAAAAATACGCCTCAACCGATTTGGTTACTATGAAAAGTTGCGTTTGGTATAAGATGAAAATGATTATCCAAGAAGAATAGCTTAAGTTTCGTTATAATCGATCCAGCCGTTTTCGATACATGACGTCACTTCCGGTTTTGAAATAGCGGCCGAATTCCGGTATAGGTAATAAGAAAACAATCTAGTTTTATCTAGTTGATACCTTCATGAACGACCATCTGAATTCCTAATCCCTATATTTCCGTAAAATCGGTCATGCCGTTTGTAATATATGACGTCACTTCCGGTTTCATTTAGTGGTTCCTGCCGCCATTTCCGGTACCATTAATTTATTTATTCATTTTTCACAATTGATTTTTCAAATAAATAGCAGAATGAATACGCAGGAGCTAGTTCAGTTGCAATCGGTACAGGCGTTTTAGATATATGACGTCACTTCCGGTTTCAGGAATGGCGGCCGAGAACACTGCTACCTTGAATATATAAATTGTATTGTCTATGTTACAATGTAAGTTAATTATGTACGTATTTTAAGTATAATTTGTTGAAATAAGTTAAATATTGCGTATTTATGACGTCACTTCCGGTTTAGAAAATAAGAAAATAATATTTTTTTTATTGATACTTCATATAGATGACCATCTAAATCGAATGGCGCTAATTTCGTTCTAATCGGTCCAGACGTTTTTGAGTTATGACGTCACTTCCGGTTTCAAAATGGCGGCTTCCGGTTGGTTTTATAAAAAGGCACCTCAGACGCCAAAAGTGCACATGTGGTAAAAATTTCAGGTCGATCGGTTCAGCCGTTTAGGCTGTGGCGGTGATAGCGACGTTTCGTGATATCATCAGAATCATCATCATCTTCAGAATCAGAAAGTGGTGTAATTTCACTGTTTTCTCGGTCCTCTAGCCCGCAAATGGCATAACCTATTGTTCCCAAATTTGGTATATGTAGTGGGGTGGGCCATAGCTCGAAATTAAGATATTTCGCAACAATGTGAGATTTACCAATTTTGAGATCCAGTAGGCCGAAAATGCCATGTTGTTGCTTACAGTAAAAGTGTTTGGTCTGCTCCTCAGTTTATTAGGCATTTACGGTATGTTGAGTGACTGTGAGTGTATAGTACGACTTGGCTGGGTGGAGCGACCGCTCCACTAGATATAAGATAAGATGTGTATAATAGGTAAATAATTTTGATTCTCATACTACTGGGGTTTGAAGTGCTGCTACTAGAAATTTGTAGCTTGGAATGACAAGTAAAGATCTAAGCTTTAACAGCTACTGTATTTTGGGGGAAAAAATCCATGCAATCTGCAACTAGAAATACTACTAGGTACTAGGCACTACATAGAATGTAAAGCCAAAGACCCTAGAACATCCTTAGGCCAAGAATTCTGGGTTTTTGCATTCCCAGAAGTATTGTCAGGAGCACTTAGACGAGTTATGTCACTTATCAGCAGGAATATCATATTTCCCAAATCTCAACAATTTCATCCAACAATGCTTCGTTATTATTTCATTGTGAAACATTTTAACAGAAATGCATGTGTTCTTGTGAGTTGAGGAGTGGATTATTTATGGAAGAAGTATGTAGGGGTCTGTTAAGGATGTAGGCAGGATAGATATTGTCTTCAAAAAAAAAAAAAAAAAAAAAAAAAAAAAGTTTAACCCTTTTTGACTCAATTCACCCCCCAAACTCGACTCGAACTCGAAATTTCGAGTACTCGCACACCCCTACTCGAGATACATCTCTACACACTGCAGGCCATACAGTGGAACTCTGTATATTCAGGTTTTCTTTAGATTATATAATTTTTGTAGCCCTTTATCTTTTAAAATGTTTGTTATAGTAGTATTTCAGTCCTGTCAATGTGTAGAAATAGGTGCTGCATATGATTTTCTTTGTCATCCTCGTTGACCTTGTACTGACTCGTATTGTCTTTGCTGTCAGTTGGAGCAGATGCAGGACACGTCGCAGCGCATGACCCAGCAGAACTCCGAGCTGGAGCAGATGTTCAAGGACGCGATGGACGAGAACCGCAAGCTGCACGACTCGATGGACGCGCTCAAGGCCAACGGCGACCGCCTGGAGAACGAGGTGCAGGTGTCGCGCAGCAAGCTGGAGGAGCTGGAGACGGGCGCCGAGTGCACCGCCAAGGACAAGCAGCGGCTGCAGCTGTTGGTGGAGGGCATGCAGCGGAGGATGGAGGAGCAGGAGAGGGCGGCGGCGCAAGCGGAGACATGGAAAGCGGAGGCAATGTTGGTGAGTGCATGTTTTACCCTTTAACTAGTGAGTCAATTTATTGCTAGGTTGAGATAAAATTATATTTCCTTTTTGGGATGAGTTAGAAAGCAGATTTTTGTATGATCAAAATATGTATAGGGCTATCAAATTCAAATTGTGCAAATTTCTGAAATATAAAAAGAAAAAAAAGTCCAAACCAATATTTTCTTCTATGATCATGTTGAATGCCAAAACTTAGTGATATGTTACGGGCGTGCATACTTGTTAAAGGGTTCGAAGTAAACAAACGACACTCTGTTTTTCTCAAAACTAGGTATTTCAGATCCCCTCTTGATGCGACCATTATTGCAGACAGGAGAGTCAGTGTTTATAAAATTAATTATCTTGTTGGCATTTTAAATAATATTTTTTTAGCACAAAAATAAGCAATATTCAGTTTGTTACGTACATTTATTTGTATTAGCTGATGATTTTTGGAGCATAACGTAATTCAAAAAGTGAAGTGGGTACAAAAAAGCTGCATTATCAGTCACTTGCGTTGCTTCCACAGCTGCCCGAGCTGAGGGCTCAGAGTAGTGCCGCACTCGGCAAGGTGGAAGCGCTGGAACGCGAGCGCGAGGGCAACCAGCGCGATCTCGCCAAGCTGAGAGAAACACTGGAAGTGAAGGAAGTGGCCCTGGATCAGTTCTATGCCGATGCCGTGGTGCAAGAGGAGGAGACGGCCAGGTTGACGCGGGAGCTCGATGACCTCAGCACGCAGATTGTCAAGCTGCAGGCAAGTCATGACGCACTATACATCTTCAAATGTGTTTATTGTGTACATCCAGCCAGTCGGGTAGTTTGTTGTGTTTGAACTTCCGGGTTTGGTCCACATTGTATTTTTTTGACATTCATTCTTTTCATCCTAACTTCACTTGAAGTTTTCCATTAATTAAACCCAGTCAGTACCTACCTACCTATGTCATATTTTTTAAATAGGGTAGTCTCATGAAATTTTATCCCAGCTAATTTGTAAATGTCAACACAAATAATAATGACAAACACACTTCACCAGAGAAATGTAAAATTTTCATTCATGAAAATCAATTAGTAGGATATTTTGGCAGGAAAAACGACATGTGACAAGAATCAGAACTGTGATGTCATTTCCAAGTCTCTAAGTAACAATAGGTCTGTTTGTTAACCCTGCCAAAAGCTACAGCAAATTGCCACAAGCTACACTTCCTCAGGATGATGTGTGAAAGTGGTAGCTTGTGGCAGTTTACTGTAGCTTTTGACAGGGTAAACGAACAGACCTATTGTGTTATCATGATGAATTCTTTGTTGCCATAGCAATAAGCAAATTGTGATGTGATGTCATTGTCAATTTTCCTGTTTTAAAAATAGAAGAAAATATCAATCTTTGTAAATTAAAATGAGTAATTCCTGGAAAACTATTCATCCCACACAAAAAATAATGCCACATCTGTGTTCAGCAACATCTTAACTGCCATAAAATATCAATAAGTATTTTGTAATTTAAATTTTCATAAGACTCCTCTAGACCTATTCTATTGTCTATGCATGTTAATGACTTGTTTGCTTGATTGTAGGAGATCGAGCGTGAGTCTCAGGAGCTCGTGAGCCGAGCTGCCGTCGACAAAGAGACCCTCGGCACCCTGCAGAGCGACCTCGTGGCTCAGAAGCTCAGCAACGAGCAGTACAAGCGAGTGCTGGAGAAGCTCGGACTGAATCTCGATGAGTTGGTCGATGCCGATACTGCGCTTGACAGGTCAGTTGACATTGGCAAATGTCACACTAGGAGACTTTTTAACACTTGACTAATATTAAGAGAGACTAGAGTAGGTTGTCTTTTTGTAACTCCAGTTCGTATCATTACTAAGTCCACGAAATTGTTGTTTTTGTTCCGTTTGTTAAAACTAGAGAGGATGTGATAGAAAATTATGTCTCTATTTACTTGGATGCTGATATTATTCTGATGTTTATTTTGTATTTTAGTTCTCACCTTGGATATTAATGTAAATAAAATAGCTAATTGAACTAATTTCTCACTTCAGAATTGCATCGAATCCCGAAGTGTTGCGCCTGGTCCGAGAACTGATCTCTCGCGAGGAATCCCAGAAGACGAGCTCCGAGACGGCATCGCCACTGGACGCAGCCGAGTGTGACGCTTTGCAACGGCAATGCGAAGAGATGCGCGTCGAGATGGCAACTGTTCAGACCTCTGCCGACGCTCTCCGTGCAGAGAACGCCAGTCTAGAGGTCAACGTGGCGATGCTGCAGTCACAGATATCGTCGCTCTCCTCGCAGCATCTCGCGCTGCAGCTTGCCAACTCGCAGTTGGTCGCAGAGAAAGATGAGGTGGGTTTTCGATGTGGGATCGAGAGATTTGTCACGGAAGTTGTTACAACGCATCGCTCTTCATGCCACTCCACAGACATGTTTAAAACCCCATCTTTCGACTCTTATTTATTTCTTTGACAACGAAATGAACCTACTAACCTTTGAATAATGATAAAATATTATCATTTGAATAATGATAAATTATTCAACGACAGAATGTACACAATGTTTGCAAAGGACTCTTAGGAAGACAAATCAATCAAAAAATCTCTAAATCAATTCATTTCAAGAAGACTTTCAACTTCTGTCAACTTGTTGATTGATTGATAACATCCCTTTATTACTTATGTATTGTTCCGACAAATGATTCTCTATTATCCAAGTTAAAGCGCAGTAAAAGAACCAACATAACATCCACATGTTTGTTGCAGCTGTCGAAGGAGCGGTCACTGCACCAGTCCTCGCACGAGCAGCTCCTCCTCGACCAAGTGACGCTGCAGACGCTCCACGAGCAACTCGGCACAGAGTACGAGGCGATGTCCGGGGAGCGGGAGAGCCTCAAGACCATGCTGCGTGACGCGCGCTCTGAGCTGCGCACGTTCAGAGAGCTATGCACACGCCAGGAGGCCACACAAGTGATCCTCGAGCAGGAGAAAGACAGGCTCAAGACGGAGTCAAGGTCGTTGGCAAATCTCCGTGCGGAACACTCCAGTCTCAAGGTCAGTCCAGAACCCGAGTTATTGTTGCTCAGCAGTTGAGAAACTTCTGTCGAACTCAACTATTTTGTATTACAAAGAAATCATTTTCTGCAATGATTTTTGAATGACCTTGATTGATACCGACCATTTCCAGGACGACTTCCGCAACTTGTTCACGGCTTCCGAGAAGTTGAAGGTCGACTACCGGAGCCTGCAGGAGGAATATCGACTGCTCCGTGGAGAGAACGGCGCTTTGAAGCTGCGCCACACGGAGCTGCAGGGCGAGATGGCGTCGCGGGGAGATCGCGCCACCATGCTCGAAGTCGAACTATCCAAGCTCAACAACAGATGCGAGGTATACCACCACTAAATATATTGTCATCTTTGGCGAGAAGTATCTTGTAGGTAGTTTGAGACATGTTCCAAGTTTCATTAATAAAATTGTGTTGAAAATTTTAAATATCTAAAATTTTTTAAATATCTACGTACTAATAACCAATTTATAGTCAGCCAATCGCTATGGGCATGCCAGAAGTCAAGACTCAAATCATAACCGAAATTGTGCAAAATGATAAAAATAAGTTGTCGTGATTTAATTTTTCAATTTTTCAAAACAAATAAGTTGTCATGATTTCATTTTTCAATTATTCAAGACAAATCAATTAGTGAGCTTCATAAATATAGTTTTAAAATATCTTAGATCAGGGCTGCCGCCATATAAAAATTAAAATCCTTGTGTGAAGCATGAAAAATCCGTAGAAATCCGTAGTTCTATCAAAAACCATAAAAACACAGCAAATCACGGTTTCCAGATCTCAAGTGGCCACTTGAAGTAGATAAACACATGGAGAACATGACAGGAGGGGTGGGGGAGGGCTGGGACTGGTCTGACAGCTATGAATGGGAATCGAAGATCATAAAGTGTCCACGCGTCATAAATGCGTCGACTACGCCATTGTTATCTTTGACGACGAAATTGGTCATCTGTGCACTGGTTTCCCGGCTCGCGCATTTTTTTACGTGGTATTGAGTGATCTCCTGTCTGCGTAATCTTTAATCCCACCCGACACAATTGATCAATCTTTATTACACACTTTACAGAAAGCGTCACTATCTTTCTTCGCCTTCCTAACCCAAGGAAGTTCACTTTCCCACTCGCATTTGTATGTTTGCTGCCAACGTGTGTTCATTTTAACTCACGCAAAAGGCGAAAAGAAGCAGGTCAATAACCCAACGCGAGCGACGAACAAGTGGCACAGCTGGCAGAGACAAACAAGTAACTGCCTTCAGGCACTTCAAGGTCGACCGCTTTCTCCCCCATCCCCCATCCCCATCAGCCACACTCAACCAATCACACAACCACACTTCACTTGTATAGCTAAACCACCTACAATAAACGCCATTCACACCCTCTTACAAGCTATCCACTCTCCCACACATTATCAACTCAAACTATACTGAATACTTAGAAATATGCCATCCAAACTGACAAATTGCTAATTTTATTAGACCAGCTAGGAAATCCGTAGTTTTAGACTCAATTCCGTGAATCCTTATCTGACCCCAAATATCCGTAGGAACGGATAAATTCCGTAGGAACGGCAGCCCTGTCTTAGATCCATATTATTTTGTAAGTGCACAGCTCTTTGCAGGAAATTGATGCAGTTGTGTATTTGATTTGCGTTTCAGATGTTGTCTCAAATGAACGTGGGTTTGGAAGACGACCGCCGCTCTCTCATGGAACACGTCTCTCTCCTTCTCACGCAATATCACGAGCTTCTGACTCACTCGCTCGAAGACAAGGAGCACTATCACATGGAGGAAAAGTTGTTCACGTGAGTTCACATCCAAACGTTGGTGCAGTATTGGGAAGTTCTTCACTTACAGTCCTGTACAACAGCAAAGTTATTTGATGATTGTCTTGATCTCTTGTAGGGACAAAGTGAACAATCTGTGTCGGCAGAAAGAGAAGCTGGAAGAGAAGATCATGGAGCATTACCGCAAGATGGACAGTTGCTCAACTAAAAAGTAAGTTCCTAACAATCAAATGCAAGTTGGTTAACTTGACCAGCACTGTGATTCATGTGTGATTCAATGGAATATCTGCCCACAGGAAGAGTTTTGGAGCGACACTTGTGAAGCGAGTTCGGAAGGCAGGTTCAGATCTCATCAGCAAGGTTCCTCGGGTGAGCGATATTCTGATTCTTCTGTCACCCCTCTTTTCAAACCCTGTTTAAATCAGTTTTAATAAGTAGGTATTAATCTCAGTAGTACCAGTATGACGTAAGAATGGAGTAGGTACACATATATTACTTGCATATTATTTTGTTAGAGAGCGTCTCCACTTGTAAGACGCTAACTTTTGTAATTTTTCTGCATTTCTGTATTTTTGTTGGGTTACAGAATTTGGGGTTGAGGTATTGCATAATGCCTGTTCTTGCTTACATGTGATTCATGTGCAATTCAATGCAATATCTGTCGTACAGAGCATTAACTATTGTATCAGCATTTCATTTTTATAAAGGTAGAAAATTGTGATCAGTGATACCTACTTCAATGATAGGAAGAGTTTGTGCCTAAGATAAAGATCTTAATCTTTAATCAAGATATTTAATGTTGGTTCAGAGTCGGCGCTCATCTTGGCTGGAAGACCCTCAGCAGGATCCGCAGCGCGCCGCCAGCCACGCCACTCTCTCCCACGCCGGGTCCGAGTCCGGCGGCAACGAGTCCGATACGAGTGCGGACGAGATGCGGCGCGACGGCTTCGCTCGCAGCTCCATCAGTCTCGGAAGCACGGGCACGCGCCGCGCAGTCTACTTCACCGAGGAGGAAGAGAATGCCGACGCGGCACAAGATGGCGCGCCCGATGACGCACCGCCTCCGAATGCCTCCACGCCACTGCAGGAGAACAAGTTAGTACACTCTCTCACTTGCTTGAGCCATTGAAAAATTTGTACCTACAACAATTTTTAGTAGGTACTACCCAATTGCCTAATGTATTGACTTCAATTTTTGAAACATATTTGGGTGTTGCCAAGTAAGACTGCAGCTTTTACATTTAAAATGTCAACATATGCATTGGGATCGGGATCAGGATAATTAAGTTATAAATTTAATGATTTTAAATGTTGAATGAAACATTTGGGTTCATGTGAGTTTAATGCCTTATGAGTAGCAACTAACCATAACATTAAGAACATGATATTGGTCACACTACTGTGGAATATGATCTGTAATTCAATTCTACAAGGTCCATGATACTAAGTTTTTAACAGCCCCTCGGAGGTTATCCAAGAAATATATAAAACATTATATACACTGTCCCGCATAAGCTTAGCTGTTGACTGTTTTTCGTTTGTAAAGTAACTGGTATCTTCTTCTCACAGACCATTCCTCGTCTACAATCGGATATCAATCAGCGGTGGCAACGGCGTTGGCGATCCAAACCAGTCTAGTCAGATGGCGAGGGAGACTCCCACGCAAGGTCCGCCCAGCCCTTCGCTGTCATCGCATTCGCTCTCCAAGCTGCAGGACGACAAGCCGAAGGGAAAGGGGAAGGGCGAGAACTCCATATGGTATGAATACGGCTGCGTGTAACTTTAGTGCGGCGATTTGGAATCCCAAAGATCGTTTGGGATGGATGAGCAATTTGGGACAGAGTAGATTGATATTCTTTTATTTCAAAGAGTTGCTTGCAGAGTTGACTCCCTCAGTGGTACGGCTTCAGTATTCACACTACTTAAGATACTTTAAAAATATTAGCTTGAATTTACTGCATTACCTTTGACATTCCGCCTCCCCGATGTGTCTTTAGCTCAAATAAAAACTTTTTTTTTGTATCGAGATACATTTTTTGAAAGGTTACACTCTGAGTCGGCCAGTTACTTAAATAATGTTCAGGTTTCTACATAAGAGATGTTTTTTAATAAGATGTAACTATGATCTTGCCTTTGAATGTGATGCTCACTCATCCTTAACATACTATAGAGAAAATTCCTAATAATTATAACAATTAGGTACTTGATTGAAATCCCAGGCTAGTACATTCTATAGTATCTACTTGAGTCCTGTTGGGATGTGGAATAATAGCAGCTAGTATTCAGTATTTGATTAATTTTAGCCATGTTGAAAAATAAATGTATAATGCAATGTTTACAACGACCTACTCCTATGTGGAGTTTTTTTTTGTATCTGTTTATAAACTGGTGTCTTTCTCTTTTGAGATGACAACCATTTTTATAAATCTTATAAATTAATAATTGACTTCAAGACTTTCTTGCCGCTACAAAATCAGGTTTAGCTACACATTGTTTAGCATGCTTTTTCAATTTATAATAATAATATACATTAGATAAAATAATTATTTATTGTCAATGTGTGTGTGCTGAGTGTTTTGTACTTAATTTATAGTATTTTTTATGATGTTACCATAAAGTGCTTTTAACTTTTAAGGCGGCAGGACGCTATTGCCTTTTTAAGCTATTTAAATTGTTGCTGGGGAACTCTTGTACAAAGTTTGCTTGTGCTGCATTGTTTCGACGGTAAATATATGTGATGGGCTTTAAATGCCAAGATCTTGTATTTAATTTGGGGTTGGCACAAATATCTCCTTTACATACCTAAACACAATCGTTGTGAAATAGCTTGATCTTACAACCAAATGAGATACTTTTGGGGAAATGTCTTCAATCAAGTATATATTTGTGAAATTGGATTCACTATTTTACCAGGAATATTTTCTTAAATTTGTTTACACTGTTACCTACCATTCTTTATCATGGATTGACATGAAGTGAAAGTATTTTAGAGGTGAATTTGATATCACAAAATTGTAACATTGGAAAAAGCATTTTTTAAATCAGATTCAAATGTTACATACATATACACAATAGGTATTAGGTACATACCTACTGGAAGAAGTAGGTAACCTTCCTTCTACCCATAACAACATGTATATTATCAGGATTTCTAAAAGTGTCAACCCTAGTTTAATTTGGACGGTTTTTGGTGCTCTAAGGTGTAAGGAGATGGTATTCTCCTCCTTTTCATTAGACTTTCATGTTCCAATGATTGAGAACTAAGTCTTCCTCCGACTCTGCACAGAATATACCTATATACCTAATAGAATTGTTTTTAAGTAGTATAATTAAATTCCATCGAATAACTGTGATTGACTACAGTCATGAACAAAAATAAGTAATGCTGAACGTGTTGAAAAATATAATGTTTTATTGTAAAAAATAGCATTGTAAACAAGTCAAAAGTTCTGGCAGTTGGTTATGTTCCAAAATGATGCATACATACATTTTTCTATTAATTTATTTATTGCTTTATTATCTATTTGAGATGAATCATTTCAATAAGATACACTATTGGATCTATAACAATAACTGAAATGCTGCAAATATAAATAAGAGAGCTGCTCTTACTGAAACACAAATTGTAAGTAGAATGTGTTTAATAAATTTAATGTATAAACATAAACAATTGAGTGCTTTAAATCATCTTCCACGTGTGGTTCATATCCAAAACCAAATTGAATGTTAATGCTAGTAAGTACTAGTAGTACCTATGTACAGTAAACCCTCGTTAATTCGAATTCAAGGGGACCCAAAAAATCCCAGTTCGAATTAAAAAAGTTCGAAATATAATTTTTTTTTTTTTTTTTTTTTTTTTTTTTTTTTAGTACATACCTATTGATTTGATATAACGCGATGTTGATTCATTATTTTTTGCCTTCAAAAGCTAACTCGCACTATATACGCGGCCAAATGCTTTCAAAATGTTGAATGAAGTTTGAATATTCCCGCCTAAAGTGTTCCAGGGTAGGCTAACCTGTATACTAAAGAGACTAGACCTACACTTCCCCCACCCCAACACAACAGAGAGCAGTTTGACTACTCTCTTTGTGACGTGACGCCATTGGAAACATTGGAAACATTGGAAATGTTTAGTTTGAGTTTGTTTTTTCGAAGTTTGTTCGCGATTATTTTGTCAATCCTTTTGCAAAGTTCGAATTAAAACAACTGTATGCAAGTCATAACATGGGCTGGGACCAAAATTCAGTTCGAATTTCGAAATAACCTAAAATTCGATTTATCAAAATTATTTAACATTGTAAAGCCTATACTAAACACTGGGACCATCCAACTAGTTCGAATTTACCCCTAAATTCGAATTATTGAAGTTCGAAATAATGAGGGTTTACTGTAGTATCGATCGTCCTAGATTTTATGCTGGAAAGGTGATTGATCTGTTACAAATTAAGAAATCACGCAAAAAATACTGTAATGTACATCTGATACTGTAATGTATCTTACAAAGGTATATCAAAATTTGAAGAAAAATTAATAGTAAATGCATAGCATACCTATATAAAATATTCACCTTAATTTCATGATTCATGCGATAATCATTTGCGATAATTCCGATGGGTTATTCTTTGGGAATCAAATTCTGCAGATTCGAAGCACAAGCCACTACTTAGGAACAATCTTACCATTAAAAGTAGATTCCTTCAACCACTACTTTATTGCCGACTTCCATACCAGCCGGTAACCTTGACATTCGAACCTGTAATTTAACATTAATTTCTTATTAGAATATTGACATTGCTTGAGATTGCGATAGAGGAAGCAGTCGCTCACATTGGCTCGCTTGTCAGCGGTGCTCATCGAGCCGACACACATGGAACTTGTGGTGTGGCACCACAAGAATTCTCCGCCCGGTTCCTCGGGGCTGGACTTGAGCAGTATTACGCCAGCTAACTTCTCTGTGACATCGTGTAGAAACGGAGATTCTGCAATTGAGCAAATTACTTACTTTTTAAGGTTTTATTGTGGTGACGTAGTTATTACTTTATCAAAAGGGCTCTGCGAGATGGCATTTGTCCTTTTTCGAGTGAGATCGAGATTTTCAGGTATATTTTATCACGAGATCTAGAATCTGAATTTCAGACCAAAATCACATTTTTAGTTTCTTTACCTAGGTGGAAATTTCCATGGTATGGCTTTTAAAGACTCGGGTGGAACTACCGGAGTTCCAGATTATAAATTCTATTACCAAGTTTCGTAAGTTTCATTGTTTTGTGTTTTTTGATCCGGCTAACTGGAACTGAACCAAAAAGACTTAATAAGACTTAAAAAGTTTGCAATGCAAATTCAAATAAGATTGAGATAGGTCAGCCTCGTCTCCAAATTTAGAGACTTGCAAATCTAATTTTTTAAGATGTAGAGAGTGAAGATGTTGATGAACACATTTTTACCTAGAAACATCTTCTTCATGATATCGTGCGTCGTTATAATTGTTTCCGATCCTTGTACACCTCGAGCAACTTTCTCTCCGATCATTGTTCTGATGAGATATTCCCCGCAACCTGTTGTCGACGAAGCCACTGCCTCCATATCTTGATGACTGTTCTCCGCCCAACAGCCGCAGCCGTAAGCAGCCGCTTGTCCGAGGCGGCCGGAGCACTTCATCATTATCCCTCCGCTTGAGCAAGTAGCAGCCACGTTGTTATCGCGGTCGAGGCACACGACACCAACTGTCTCCAGTGGCACGTTAATAACTACCTCATTTTGTTCACTATTTCTTTCGAGCCTCTCGATTCTGCGTTTGTATCGATTGTACAGTCTTTGAGATCGAGCTATAAGAAAAAGAAAAAGAACAAATATATAAATGTAGAAAATTTACTAGTACATGGAATAGTTTCATTTAAATGTTATATTTACGAGTTATAAGGTCCTGTGGAGGAACAGTTGGAATTTCCGCTTGCACAGCCATTGCTAGTGCTCCTGGACCAACCATTATGCTATAACAAAAATTAGAGATTCTATGTGAACTGTTCCTATAAGCAAAATGGCAATTGAATTCCATCAGTCTCTTTTGAAAGCTCTTTTAAATTTCTTAAAATGAAAACAAGTCAGTAAATAGTACTTCATCGATTGGGCCTGAAAATTTGTAAAATATAAGATAATGTTGCTCTGGACCATGCAAAATTTGAATTTTGATTTTTGATCAACCAGAAGATTTTTTAAAATCTAGTGGAGCGGTCGCTCCACCCAGCCAAGTCGTACTATACACTCACACTCACTCAACATACCGTAAATGCCTAATAATTTGAGGAGCAGACCAAACACTTTTACTGTAAGCAACAACATGGCATTTTCGGCCTACGGGATCTCAAAATTGGGAAATCTCACATTGTTGCGAAATAACTTAATTTCGAGCTATGGCCCACCTGACAACATATACCAAATTTGGGAACAATACGTTATGCCGTTTGGGTGCTAGAGGGCCGTGAAAACAGTGAAATTACACCCCTTTTAAAAGCTATCTGATGATGATGATGATGATGATGATGATGATTCAGATTCAGATTCAGATATCAGGAAACGTTGCTATCACCGCCACAGCCTAAACGGCTGAACCGATCGATATGAAAATTTTACCACATGTGCACTTTTGGCGTCTGATGATACCTTTGTTCTTATAAATTTTTTGTGCCGCCATTTTTAAACCGGAAGTGACGTCATATATCAAAAACGGCTGGACCGATTAGAACGAAATTAGCGCCATTCGATTTAGAAGGTCAACTATAAGGAATACCAATAGTGAAAGAAGAAATGTTCTATAACCTAAACCGGAAATGACGTCATAAAAATGACAAATCTGACTAAAATCATCTCTTATATCAATAACTACATATTCAGAAGGCTTATACTGTTACATAACATTTATAGATACAAATTTTAGGTGGCAGTGATGTCAACCGCCATTTTGAAAACCGGAAGTGATGCCGTAACTCGAGAACGGCTGGACCGATTGGAACGAAACTTTTGCTATACTTTGTAACATATTATTTATAGCATTAACACAGTAACAAGCACAACTTTTCTTAGCAACCAAATCACAAAATCTTATTTTTTAAAAGAATTATAATCTTTGGTGCCACAATATGTTACAAGTTGTAATAATAAACTGAAAAAAGGAGTGATAACCCCATAAAAAACACTCCGTGTAAAAATACCAGCCAAGTCTCTTCAATAAAAAAAATAGAAGAAATCTAAAAATTCAGCACTGAAAAGTAGTGATATCAAAAAATTGGCCAAGTCAAAACTTTTCAAAAAATACTTGGCGCATCGTTTTTTTTAGGACATGTGTAGATGAGTACATTTCATTTCCTGCCTACTTCTATACTATTTATATGCACGATGCGCCAAGTATTTTTTGAAAAGTTTTGACTTGGCCAATTTTTTGATATCACTACTTTTCAGTGCTGAATTTTTAGATTTCTTCTATTTTTTTTTAATTGAAGAGACTTGGCTGGTATTTTTACACGGAGTGTTTTTTATGGTTTTAACTAATTGCAGGATTTGGCTGAAACTTTATAACATGTAATAAAATGTTGGTCGTAATGACCTTGCAACATTTCAACAATCGGAAAATAAAAAAATAAAAAAATGAACCAATTAAGTATTGTATTAGATTACAACAAATAGTTCCATGAATGTGTGTAAAATTTCAGCTAGATCAGAGAAATGGTGCGACCTGTATATTCTCAATAACAGAAAAAAAACAGTGGTCCAAAAGACCACTGTCTCAAAGTGGGATTTGGCACAAAAGTGTGAAAAAGGAGAAGCTCACTTCGCTTGCTCAATGGGGTTGTTCACTGCCATTTGCTCTCACTCGCAGCGCTAGCGGCAATGGAGGTATCTCTCTCTGATTGGTTGGTCTCTGAATCCAAGATCTATGAATCAAACTCCCGCCAAGGTTTAAAAACCTTCCATTCCGCTAGATGCATTTTGATTGGCTCTCTCCCGGACGATTAGAACAGCAGCGCCATCTACAATAGTTTTGCGTGAACAACCCCATTATTATACTCTCAATAATTATTGATTTATTGCTGACAGTGACAAGAATAAAGACACAAAGTAGAGCATGATCAGATGATTTAAGGTAGTACCTTCATTATACATATATAAAATAAAAAATCTTGAAATTACAAGTTCAGAAAACGTTTTCCTACATTTCAACTATATTTAAGTATAAATGAATCATAAAATGTAATTTAACTTGCAACCCCTGTCGTATAGCGAGGTTTCAATTCATTGCCTTCCGAGAATGAACAAAACTGTAACACAGGAGGTATAGGGAAATCATTTAGTTTTTGGTTGATAACTTTTAGAATAGCACACGTTGGTATTGTTTTCAATTTTTTTCCTAATAGAATGTCCAACTATCAATCTAGAAATCAGTTTTTTGAAAAAAACGTTGTACCTCAGTAAAATTAAAAACTCAAAAATAGCATGGAAATCGTCATAATTTTAATGGCCCCCATAAGACTACATGTTAAAAATAGGAATTTATAACTACAATATCTCAAAATCTAGACACGAGAAGTTGTTCATATTTCACAGTATCGTGTAAATAGTGATTATTGATACCTCTGCCAACAATAGGCTTATTTGGAAGATATGAGATATCAGTTGTGCTACCTTAATGGGATCCTGAGTTATACAGAGGAATCTCATTCACAAAGCATGGGTGGACCATATATAAATAATAACCTATAAATTATATAATTTGGAACGAACATTTCCCGAAGATCAAAATGTTGTTGTATAAAGTATTTTTTGTTCCTATTTTGACATATGGAGCTGTTACTTGGACTATGGGATGGAGACATGAAAGTAAAATTCAGGCATCAGAAATGAAATTTTTAAGTGACAAAAATGGACAAAATGAGAAGTAGGTACCTAATACAATAAATAAGAGAAAAGTTGGGAGTAGAGAGATTGAATTATAAGATTGGAAGAGAGAGGCTGAAATTGTTTAGAAAAGTAATGATGATGGATAAGAACAGGATTCCAAGAGAAGAGTAGGAAGACCAAGAGAGAGGTGGAAAGATCAAATCAAAAGGGATGTGGAAGATAGAGGAGAAAGATGGGAAGAAGTTGAGAAGGAGAAGAGGTGGGAAGATGGAGGGAGGTGGGATAAGATGCTGGAGAGGAAGGAGAAGTTTGAAGAAAAATAATGCGTCGAGTCTGGCAAACAGGCGCTGATTGAAATGCCCTAGTAATGGTTTTACAATTATGTTTCAAATACTTAGTTACTTAGTTTGTAAGATATATGTAAATACCTTACCCAACATTGTTGGAAAGGTTTAAATAAATTTAAAAAATTCATTCATATTTCAAAAAAAAATAAAAAATTATAATTTTGTCAAAATTATTTGGTACCTAGTAGGTAGGACCTACCTACCTCTATTTACAAATAAATATATTTATTTATTTGGTCGATTCGGAATTAGTTCTCGTCTAAAATGTGTGAGAATCACATGCAAGGGCATTTGAAGCGTTCTTTTATTCTAATTTCTTTACCTGGGTCTAATTCTTCCATACGAAAGGTCTTCCTTACTTTGTTGTGTACAAAGATATTTGGCAAATTGCACTGGATTTTTAACACCCATCACAGCCCCCACAGCACCAAAGTGGCGAGACCGTCCATCCATGACCATCGCATCACATTCAACCTGTCCATCCCATGTTAGGTTTGAACCTAATCCAGCATTAGTAATCGGGCAGTCCTCTAGAATGATAGTCGCGGCTGTGGCAGCGTCCAATACGTTTCCGCCATTTCTCAGTACTGACGTACCCTGCATAATTAAATAGTGAAGTCAATTGTGAATGTAAAAAGTGTACTTCATGTTTTAAGGCCTATACCTAGAGTGCGGTAACCTACTACCTACGATCTCCGCACTTTACAGGGATTGGAAACGGTCTGACTGCTGGCCATGGGTCTGGTGCCATAGAACACCACAATCTTAGGACAAGCGGCTGTGATGTCGCTCTCGTGACACATGTCTTTATCTCCAGCCAGAACAGAATTCAAACGGTCGACAATGCGCTATCATCACTAGCAGCGGCAAGATGAGAAGCTCTTTCAAACCTGCGGCATTTGTGTGAATCAAATTTGAACACCTGCGCAAAGCTCCAAAAGCGTACTTTTCGAAATTCCGCGGGTCACCAGAAGTAAGCAGGAGCAGGAAGTACATCGGAGCCAATCTACCGAAAAAACGACGGACCAGACCCTGGGCCGCCTTCATTTAGCATCGGTCTTTTGGGAGTGACCTCACAATGCACAGACCGTTTCAAATCCCTGTAAAGTGTGGTGATCGTAGCTATTACCCACCTCTTTGCATGCTTTGTGGCATATCTTTAGATACTCTTTTGTAGACCCCTGAGAATGGTTTCCAGCACCTACAATATGAAACGAGAAACAATTGTTTCCGGAAATGAATACAGGGTTACTGTGCTAGTGTCATTTGTGTAACCTAAAATATCAACAGGTAAATTGTGTTTGAGTAATTTACTTGCCAGCATGTACACCGACGAAGCCGACTGCCGCCATTAAGAATTCATAGAATAAAGGTGCTATAAAATGTAACATAACATTTTATTTATGTCAAACAACACATAAAATATATAAAAAGTATAATTTTTATGAGTAGGTACAACACGTCAGTACAACACTTTTGAAGATGGCGCTCCTCCTCCCCTCCCATCCCACTCTTTTATACGCAGCTCAAGAAGGCCGTGCTCCGCTCAATGCTCATACTTTTTTCTTGCAAATAATGACGATTGCAATGAAACATTTTAAGTACTATTTCCTATTAAAAGTACATGTAATTAAAGTAAATACAACATAATGACCTCAATAATATAATTTATTCGCTATTTTTATTAAATTTTCTTGATTTAATTCGATTTCAGCACTCATTTGACTTTTATTTTGCTCTCTGTCGTGTTACCCCCGTTTTAAAATTCCGGTCGGCCATTTATGTCGAGTTTCGCACGGCTGTGCATGGTGTTTTTCTAGGTAAGAATTAATTTAATATAGAGCGTGCATTTTCCTTTCTTTATTCGATTAGTGTTATTATTAAGTGAAATAATCGTTAGCTTATTGTTTGGCACCAAATTTTGACCTAATTCAGCCATATTAAATGGATAATCCGTAATTTACTCACAGGTCCAGCACCCACGTTGTCAAATTCTTGTTCTGTCTTGCGTTCAACACACGGTCTTTTCCAACCTTCCTCACGGCAGACCTCATTCAGTCCTCATTGATTGTAGATTATTGTAAAGGTACCTAGCAGTACTACTTCCCATGTTATGCACTCTCGAATGCAACATGTTGAAGTTTCTGACCCTACCTTGCTGACAGTCCTGTAATAGGTAGGTACTAGATAACCAGATAACCAATCACCAGATAATACCGAACACGATTGAGGCAGGAGACCACGTGAAAGTTGGATTATACTGCACATTTTTTGGGGACTGCATAAAGGACGTCTAGCTAAAAATGGGCTATTTTTCATCCCCCCCTCTAACCCCCCCCAAATAGAATTAAAGACAACTGATTTGTATGAGAATGCAACATTTTTAGCGAAATTACAGGTTCTGAGTCCAGTTAGTAGATAATCGCCGAGATGTCCGCACGACTAAAAACAAATAAAGGAAGATCACACAAAAAGCTTAATTTTCCTTCATATTACCCATGCAGACATCTCGTCTATAATTACCATCCAGAAACAAGTGAAATTTAATATGCTGAAAAATGTTAACATGACAGCCCACTAGCTCCAGACCAACCCCCCCCCCCCCCCCCCCTCGCATTGTTTCCCTGATTGGTGCACACACCTGAAGCGTGACATCCTTAATGTACCTACTAGTACTGCCTCTTTCCGTCCATGTCTGGATTGTGGAACATCACATCACTTGCACACATCATTTGCAGTGTCCGTTCTTGTTAATTATGGTGTATGCATAAAGCCAGCCCCATGCACATTTGACGTTGCATAGAGTTGGATTTTGCATAACATTTAAACCCATGGACGGAGTGAGTTGTTTAAGCAGTATGGTCTCCAGGAGCTGTTCTTTCGATTCTTGTTTGACTGCGGGTTTTACGTGCTTTCCCTCAGTTCAGAGATGAATGTTAGAGATTCCCTACCAATAAGCAACAGCTGCTTCCTTCCCACCATTATTCGTCAATTGTCCTCGATTGACGATCATCAAGGTGTCGAAATTATCCTATTTTTACTCATGAATGCTCATTGCATTCCAGGGATTAAATTGTAGGTACCTACTAATTACTATCACTGTGGATAGGTTTTCAATGTAACGCGATAAGATTAATAATCAAGATCCACCAAACACGCACTGCCCTTCTTCCAGTAAGATCGTTCTTTACATTCAAGTACTAAGTCTATTGCCTACCGAGGGATGTTTTCCATCTATGGCTCATTCAGGTTTGGGTATACCTCATCCCTCCCAAAACTGTGTTTTACCAGATACTTATTGTGCTCAAAGCTTTGACAAGATACCTCTTGGTACAACCCATTGGAGGTTGAGGGACTTCCCCTGAAGAAAGAAGATCATTTTATAGGTAAGTTACAATCTCAAAGTAAACTAATATGAAATTTCCAACTGCCCAGAACCCAAATCTGATTGAGTCGAAATGCCAAATGAACTGATAACTAATGCACACTCTCCACCTTGTAGGCATACATCGGAGAACATTAAACCGCAACCATGCCGCAGAACGAGTATATGGAGCGGCACATAAAGCTGCATGGCCGCCGTCTCGACTACCATGAGCGCAAGCGCAAGAGAGAAGCTCGCGAGCCGCACAAGCGAGCCGAGATGGCCAGGAAACTCAGAGGACTCAAAGCCAAGATGTTCAACAAGCAGCGTCATTCCGAGAAGGTACAGATGAAGAAGAAGATCAAGATGCATGAAGAGAAGCAAGTGAAGAAAGCCACTGAACAACCTGGGAAGGGTGCTCTTCCTGTTTATCTGCTGGACCGAGACGTACAAACTAATGCCAAGGTCCTTTCAAATATGATCAAACAGAAGAGGAAAGAGAAAGCTGGAAAGTGGGACGTACCAATACCGAAAGTAAAAGCACAGGCGGATTCTGAAGTATTCAAGGTTCTTAAAACCGGTAAATCTCGTCGTAAAGGCTGGAAGAGAATGGTAACCAAGGTCACATTCGTTGGAGAGGGATTCACTCGAAAGCCGCCGAAGTTTGAACGGTTCATTAGGCCGATGGCACTTAGATTCAAGAAGGCCCATGTCACTCACCCTGAGCTGAAGGCTACATTCTGTCTGCCCATCATCGGCGTGAAGAAGAATCCCAGCTCGCCTATGTTTACGTCGCTGGGCGTGATCACCAAGGGTACTGTGATTGAAGTTAACATCAGTGAACTGGGTCTGGTCACGCAGGCCGGCAAAGTAGTGTGGGGCAAATATGCTCAAGTGACGAACAATCCTGAGAATGATGGCTGCATCAACGCAGTTCTGCTTGTCTAATCTTAATATCTGATTACTGAACATTATTTACTTATGTATTCTATCTAAATAAAGAACCCATTCTTTTTCACTTCATCTCTCCTTTATTGATTACCCTTCTGCAGTCCAAGTGTCATTCATCTTCCCTTTTCAGCACGTTGTTACCAATTTTTTTGTCTTCATTAGATTTAACATGCAGATCTTCGTTAAGACTTTAACTGGGAAGACCATCACTTTGGAGGTTGAGGCTTCAGACTCGATCGAAAATGTGAAGGCCAAGATTCAAGATAAGGAGGGTATTCCTCCAGACCAGCAGCGTCTGATCTTCGCTGGCAAGCAGTTGGAGGATGGCCGGACGCTTTCCGACTACAACATCCAGAAGGAGTCGACGCTTCACTTGGTGCTGAGGCTTCGAGGAGGTGCCAAGAAACGCAAGAAGAAGAATTACTCCACACCGAAGAAGATTAAGCATAAGAAGAAGAAAGTCAAGCTCTCCGTGCTCAAATACTACAAGGTAAAGATATGGATATTGTGATGACGGCATTCATAAGTTCCGAGGATGTTGAGCAAACAAATGTATTGCTAGAGCAATGTCCATATCGACATTAGGGTTACCTACCTAGCAGCTTAATTACATTTTTGTATGTAGTTTTGTAATCAATGCAAAAAATTCACTTGGAAATTTGGAAATTTTGGAAATTTGCAATTTCCAACTTCCTTTCGACAACCAGCAAGTTCATTTATTTGGTCAATTTAAATTGCCCTTTTAAGGCACAGCTTTGCTTCATCTTAAAAACAAAAAGCATGTACAATCGCAATTGCTCGTACATTTCATTTTGACGATTTCAATAAAAGCCGCAACTAATGAATGAGCGATGCAAAATCAACCTCACTCCAAGGAGTGCAAGGTACAACAACTCAATGCAAGTGCCAAGATAAGTTAGTTGAGACCTCGTGTTTGTTGTTTTAGGTCGATGAGAATGGCAAGATCCACCGCCTGCGACGGGAATGTCCCTCGGAGCACTGCGGGGCCGGAGTTTTCATGGCGGCGATGGAAGATAGGCATTACTGCGGAAAGTGCGGCTACACACTTGTGTTCAGCAAGCCTGAGGCATAGACTCTGTAAGATCTTTATTATGCCGCAATAAATACTATCTATCTCAATTTAATTGATGCATCCATTGATTTACAATTTACCTTTCTTTGCACATCATGCACTTCCTTGTCATATTCTGCTACTAATCTGCAAAATTTATACTTCGCAATCAATTTACAAAAAATTAAGTTGATCAATTGACCACTAGAACGGGGCGGAGTTAACTTTTGTTCGCGTCTCAGCCGCTAGGGGGCAGCTTTGTCGTGGCCCAAGTTCTGCCGGCCAACAAGGATGCTGTAAGATTCCTGCAGCAACTTACGTGGATAAAATCGTTAAAAAAGTTATATTGTTTTAATCAAAGTTATTTTATGAAGTATGTAGGCAAGTAGGAAGGCCATTGGCTACTCAAAGAATGTTATAGTTTGTTGGTGAGTGGATATTATACCGAGATATGGACTTCAATGTGTTGATTCCTGGCTTTTGCTAGCGCGGGAAGCTGAATATTTCTTACTCTACATTTATGTAAGCAATCTATAGGTACCTATACTAAATAGGAATAATTCACTGGTGAACGTTATTTTTATTATGGATGTTTATTATTCACGGATTTATTGACGGTTTGTTGATTATTTCTACATACCTACCTATACCCACCCACTTACCTACAAACAGTTTGTTGGTGGTATTTTTTACTCTTGTAGGTCTAAACTAGAAGTAAGTAAATATTTTCGTCTAGGTATGAAGGTATGAAGGCATTGCACTTGGTAATCACCTATATAGCAGGATGATCAAATGAGTCAAGTTAGGGAATTATGTACATGTATAGGGAATTAAACAAGCAAATAAAACACCGTCGCTTTGCCAACACAGCAAACAGCCGTTCGTTCAATCGAATTCTTATAATTCTCTATTTTCTCACAGCAATGTTACTAGAAAATCTATGAAATGTTATTCAGGGAACTTTTGTGCTGATGTTACACCCCGACACAACACATTTCGGTACCATTTTTGCCACTGAAATACGATTTTTGAATCAACCGAACTGACTTCCCTATGTGTTCTAATGGCGCGCGGCGACGAGCTGGCCCACAACCATGTTCCCGCCACTTGGGTCACGTGACTCGTGACGTATCAGGAGGCGGAGCGTTCTAGTGGTTAATTGAACCGAGGATGGACATATGCAATAGACGAAAACAGAAATGACCAGCGTTCTCGTTCGGTTTAGTACTGCCTCTTCTCCATGTTCTCGGTAGCAGATTTAGGCATTTCGTACAATTCACAGGAGTAATGTTTTGGTGTTGCGTTCACACTCAAATAATCTGAACCTTTTGCACGGTATATTGCTATTAATCATCAGCTTCTATTTCCAATAGCCATATCATATCTGATGTGACATCAAAACAGAACATCGCAATTTAACAAGAGACAGCTGCCGCGCATGCTCGAGCGCTGGCAACTTTTCGTTTCGGTCTATTTACTGTAGGTAATTAAATTGGTTGGGCAGGAAGCAATTAATATCGTTAAAATTAAATATTGGTTTGAATAACTATTTATTTTTATTACTTATTATTAATAATACTTCCACAATATGTATTAACAAGGAGGTTTGCACATTTTTAGTAAATAAAAAGGTAACGAGGGAATGGGAACAAAGTAAAGCACCTAGTAACTGTATAACATCAACAAAGAGTACTACCTACAGTATAAACAGGATTTCACACATGCTTCGAGAGATGATATGGACAGCCACTGCAATATGTCGCGATAAGTACTTCGCCGTTATTGCCACGTTACGCTCTAGGCGCGATTCTCGAGCAAATTTGACCTTGCGGGATCGATTATTCCACCGAGACCCCAATTTTGACGTGCTCTGGAGTCTGGACCAACTGTATGCAATTAGGTCCTATTGCATTTGTTGTGAGTGGTGTACAATTTAATTATTTAATGCGAGGAGACATGAAAAATCCTAGATTTGATTGTTGCAAATATAGAGCTAGATGGATTAACTTTTAGTATAAAATATCATAATATGACTGCAATTATTGTTAGGTACTATTTAAATTTGATTGGACTTGATTGTTCGTATTGGCACACGAATGTACCACTTACCTAAGATTAAAAATAACTTCAAATGTAATTGCAATTATGGTAGAGTACTATCAAGACATATTGTGGCAATTGAACATTAGTAAATTGTTCTGGAGACCAGAAATTGTCTGTTGACCCAATGATAGGCCTTGAAACGGAGGGAAAATTTCAATGTAATTAATTCACCCTCTAAATTTCAGTTAGTCAACTTTGGAATATTCTGAATAGGTATTTACACTACATGTAGATTATATAAATAAAAGACAATATAGAGGTACTATTGAGATCTGTGCATTGATAGATCATTGTGCAACTGAATTGTCTTCATGATCAACACACAAAATATTATAGGAGTACATAATAATGTCTCTTTACGTCTTACGACATTGGTTTTGTTTGAGTAATTTTACTCATAATTTAAGTACCTACTCAATATTTGACAATACCTAAACTCTATCTTTGGTGCCGATAACATGTGTAGCACGATTACCATACGATACTGTTCTCTGGAGGAACGTAATGAAGAAGTAGCAAATACCTAATGTATGCAAGTCAGAGTTCCCCATTACTTCTCTGTGATGTAGCCTCGACAATCTCCTTCAAAGTCAGTATTTTCTTGTCAGTTGAGGGATTAATACTGATTTGCAAGTCATTCAGTGACTTCTCTGTCTGCAATTAAATATACAAAATATAAATGTCATATATCCTGTATAAAAGATTATTGCCAGAATTCTTAAGATATTCTAGAGCCGTTGTTTTTATTTTGCCAAGCTTTCCCATGGCCCAAATTAAGGTGCTGCAAGCGCGAGCGATAAAAGACAAACTTAGGGTTATCCCTTGGTACATTTTTAATTTTTCGTTTCGTTAATTAGTAATAATTAGTGGATTTTTGGTGAAAAATTAGCTATTTTCTCGTCTCCCTGGGCGCCGTATTAAATTAAATTTCAAAAATGTGCCAAGTGATAACCCTAAGTTTTTCTTTCATTTAATCATGATTAAAATTTGAGATCAATTGGTTTACGGGTTTGGTCTCCAATCGTATCGCAAATTTCATCGTTTTGCGCGGTTTTGTTGAATAACCGGCGCCTTATTAACGATGCAATAAGCAAAAATTAAAAAGGGCTACTAATATACAATCAGACTGATCATGTGAACGTCCTGTAAAAGTTACACTCACTTATGAAACAATTTTTCTCTCAATTTTCTAAAACGGCCGAGCGCTAGTATCACCTTAACTACATAAGTAGAGTTGCTCTCTCACCCACATGAAAAGGATGCAGAGGAGAGAGTCCCACACCAGGAGCCTCAAGAATCTTTGGTAACACATAAGGAGAGTGGGAAAACCCAGGGAAAAGTGGAGAGATTTGCTAGCAGAGGATGTGCAAGAGAGACTGGAGTAAGAGAAGTGGCACAAGCTGGCGGAGAACAAGAAATAAGAGAAGAAGAGACAAGTCTGACCAGCTTGCTTTGGTGTCCTAGGCCCTAGTAAATGTTGGCCTTGCACCTGGCCTAGTGTTTGGAACTGGAAGAAGGGTTATTATTATAATAAATCAGGACAACATCAAAATAAAATTAATTGTTAACTACGCAGTAAACAAGTACCATTGCAGAACTGAAGAGGACGCAGACATAAAGTTAGGTTTTTCCAAAAAGCACACTTAAAGTGGTCCCACTGCTCCAGCCAAGGGGCTTAGAATTCGCCGTAATTCATACAAATCTCTGATGAAATAATACCTCAAACAACAGCATAAAACAATTATATCTTACCGTGTACTCCAATTATATGTTTTTAATTGAAGTTCCAATTAAACTATCCCAAAATAATTCATATTTGTAGTGCAATGTTGCCAGATTTATGGTAAATTTTACACATTGTACACATTTTCTTTCTTATTTGGCCCGTGACCCCATATTTTCAAACAGCAGTCCTATTCTAAAAATTATTATCTTTAATTTGAGACTATTTTCAATAATTTGTCATTCCTCTTGCGGTTTTAGGAGCAATTTAAGGCCAATTTTCCAGGACGATTTCATGTCTCCCTGTGTTATCTTATGGGGGAAAAGATGATCTTCAATCAAGAATATCTAATTATATGATACCGTAAGGGGCAAATATTTTTTGCTAGTTGTATGTAATATGGTCTCATTAATCTTTGGTGTGAATTACAGCAAATTCTCATTCCTATGCCGAAACGATGGAACCACTTTAAAGCTTTGTTTACAGGACAACTGAGGACAACTGAGGAACTGAGCGTTCAAGGCCAAATATAAACCATGTTCATCTTTCATCGTCGAACTACAAACGTAGCTGAAGTAGCTATAACATTTATTTGTCCACCAGCAAACTGATTCAATGACATTGGAAAATGAAGTTCAAAAAATATTTACCTTTCTCAGTAGTTCTACTGCTGCTTCCAGAATCTGCTGCCATTTCTGCAGTTCTGCTTTATGCAACATTTCCTGCTTTTGTAGAAGATGAAGCCACTCTTCATGGGAAGTGGGGGGATTCCTGTAATATCAAAATCACATCAATCATAAAGTTTATAATTATTTATTAAATAAGGTGTGATGTGAAACTGGAGGTCTGTTCGTTTGCCAAAATCCAGTGCCAGTTCGAGCAAGAACAGGTTCAGAGCAGATCAACATTTGATGACGTCATTTTTAGGCCCAAGTAACTTCGAGCAGCTGCTCTTTTTGGTAGCAGGCAAACGGCCATTTCTTGTTTTTAGCGCCATTTGTAAATACATAATTACGGATATATTAATAAATACGTAAATTCTAACAGAATATCAAAGATATCATTATTAACAATATTGCTACTTGGTGTTGAAACAATACTAGTACTAAAACCACGTCGCCACATTACTATCTTAGTAATAATATTTTGTAATTCAAATCAAAATCTTCGTACTTCCCGCGCGTGCAGAACTCACTCGGTCCAAAAAGTCCGAGCAGAAATATCTGCTGGATCGTGCTTGACTGCTCTGAACCGACCCTGCCCGATGGCAGCCGAACGGCCACGAGCAGGCTGCTCGAAAACAGACGAATGGCCATCGCGTGATCAGAGCTACTCCTAGCAGCTTCGAGCAGGGCAAACGAACAGACCTTGGGGTTTTATGGAACTGCAAGTGGAGTCAATAGACAGCAAAGCCAGGACTTTGCTGACCTTCCACTTACCAGGAGAGATCTCTTTCAACTGAACTACATGACAGTATGGACGAACATTGGACACACAGTGTTAGACCGTCATTCAAACAGATATTTGACCCACCACCCACATCTCTTAATTAAATGGGTTTACAAACAATCCTTATGGACCCAACTTACTTGAGAGATTCCATAGTGTCCAAGTCCAAGCCAGACTTGTGTGACCAGGTTTCTAGCAGCCAGAGTTTGTAGTATAGAAACACATTGAGTAAAATCAAGAAGAGGAGGGTCAAGAAGACGATCCACGTCAGCAAGTCCGACGAGCGGCTTTTCTCCAACTCTCCACTCCGTCCTAACAGAACGAATACATAAACTGAATTAGTATTATTCAAGCAAGTACTTCTTATAACAATATAAAATGCACAATGGAGTGCTATTAATCAAGTAAGCGCCTCAACTTAAAACTTTTAGCACAATTTTTTTTTATCTTTATTTTTTGCATTATATTTTAAACAAAGAAACGGATCTGGCCAATTTTTTCACAAAAGATTCATTATGTACTATCCAATGCAGAAGGCTAATGATTTCCAGCAAAATCGGTCTATTAATTTCAATGGAAACTTGATTTGTATAGTTTGTACTTAGCTAAGTTGCAATATGAAAGAAAGTTTGGTATAAATGAGTAAGATCAAGGTCCACTAACTCTTTTAGTTGAGATTTAGAGGACCTTGAGTAAGATTATCTTCAAAAGGGTTCTAATGTCTGTAGATGAACATATTTCATTTGACACACAAATTAAATCGCATGAAGGCTCGCTTATCACCATGTTATACCGAGCGTTTTCTTAGTTTAACAAATAGACTATAAAAGTTGCATTACTCACTCATTAGAGGTCGGCCAAGTCGTGGAGCAGGTTCCTCCTGAGTAGTAATAAGTCCACCCACCGCCAAACCTCTTCTCCTTCTTCTCGACTTCTTCTTCATTCCAACGCCGAGGACGCTCTCCTCCAGCAAAGCCTTCACCAGAGAGTCGTAGAAATCCACGAAGCCCATCCACGTGTTCTTCTCGATGAAGGTTTTCACGAGACCCCACACCGACTTCCTGTACTTGATCTGCGCGTAGACTGTCATTAAACATTCGTTGTCTCCCGTCTTCGTGATGCAATAATGCGATGTTATGTAGAACGAGTCTGCGTACGGAATGCCAGCGTTGGAGGACTCGGTGTCGATTGCATAAAGACAGCCTGGCTTGCTACATGGCATCATGATCTGTTTCTCGGTCACTTGCGTAGTTTTGGGCCCGACAGCGCCAGTTAGCGCCAGCGTTAATGAACAAGTGCGTTCCTTGAAACCCGTGTGGGGGTTCTCATGCCATAACGATTGTACTATATCTGAGAAAATTCAATAGGTACAAATTTAGTTAGTATATTTGAAATTACCCTGCTGAGAAGATTGTGGTTGATTTTATCACAATAGGGCGCTGCCAAGATAGGACGACAGGTCATTCACTAATTAGCGCTAGCGTCGAGGGAGGTCACTTTTAAATCAAAGTATTTCTTGCTACACAGGCCGTATTTTCATAAGAATTGAGAATAAGAATTAAAAACTGATGTTGATATTTGGTTATTTACTGAAATAGTGGATAATTATTAGATATTGTAGTGTAATCATGATATTTTGATTGTGTAATGACAGCTGTCAGTATGTTTTTGTTTGTTTCCAAGGCTCTCTTAAAGGGCTCACGGCATAATGTAAACAATGAAACACTGAGGGGGTGTCGTCTCGCAATGACATGAATTTTGATTTAGAAACTGCGATATCTTCTTATTTTCAAGCAGTTATAATACTAGAGAAAAAATTGATATGTCTAAACAGTAAGCTTCTTGCATGTTAAAAATGTTTCGCGCATTGTAGTTTGGAGTTGACCTGGCTCCATGATAGCGCCATGCAAGCGGAGAAAGTTTGGCTAGTGCCCTATTATTATTCTTTAGACATTTCATCATGTTTTAAACTTAATTGAAATTATTTATGTCAATATTTTATGAAATTATTTTATTATTTATGTCCTACCAGTAGTGTCTCGACCCGTGTGAAAATCCACAAAGAACTTTGAATTAGTGAAGACGAGAGTGAAGACTTGGTCTATGTTCATTGGTATAATTGCGTGGCATATCTTCCTTCCTTCGTGCTGAGATGTGCACACCACTTCTTTACCTAGTGAACAGTATACATTATTAGATACCTACATAGTTTATTTTAAAGGATTGTTTGATTGAGATTTACAGACTTGGCACTGTCTGTAGTCTGTCAGTTACAGACTTGACAAATTTCTATAATGCTACTGATACCGCTGGTTAAAGCATTTTAATACAGTGGAAGCAGAACAAGAAGTGTTAGGACTCAAAACAGAATCAGGTTATGTATAAGTATAGTTTGCTTAAAAATTACAATGTATCTAATCAAAATAAATATAAATTCACAAATGTTTAACGTCTGCAATCTGGGTTTTATCATTGATTTGTAGCACCCCTGGTTTTACAATAAAATAATAATTCTAAGGAACGTACTTGGTCGCTCAGAATCGGATTCCGTTGTGTCACTCATATCAGTCGGGAGACTGTTCTCGAACGGCATCAACTGCTCCAGCTTCAACTTCTCGCCCATCGCCTGCCGACTGCTCATCATGTTGATCGGAGAAGAGATCGGCACGTCCGCTACCTGAGAGTCCACGAGGCTGCAGCAATCCTGTGAAATGCAACGATGACACTTGCTCAGCTGATAGAAACTCAACCTGTTACATGGACCATCACATCGGCTATTATCTTAGCTGATAGGGTCTTATCAAACCCAGATATCTGTTATGTATCAATAGTGAAGCAACATATTTTTATCTCAGTAGCTCACAAGTGTTCATTTGCAGTTACATCTCTCCACGTCACCTTACTAGGAACTGAAGCAAGTACTTTGTAATTACTAATTAATAAACCGTATTAGTTTATTTTTTATTAAGAACTTGGAAAACTTAATGCATGTACACTCCCCCAAATAATAAACGGTACTCGAAAGAAAATGAATTGTCTGATTAAGGTTTCATGGCATCATCCCATGTAGTCAGTGCTAACGCATTATCTAACTCTTTTAGGTCAGCTCTGATTTCATTGATAATAACAAGGATTGATTGTCAAGGAACCGGCCCAGCAGCCAATACGTTTTGTACCAAGTACCGTTTATTATTTGGGCGAGTGTACAAGCATGCAGCTTACAAGCAAAGTAATAAAAGTACGTGAAATTGGAAATTTTCAAATTTTTGTTTGCCTTCTGATGTTCCTTTTTACAGAATTTATTTTATTATTGATATCTTATCAATACATAGTATGGTAGTACAAAGCTAAAAACCAAAAGGGAGATAACTGATTAGGTAGGGGAGAGCTGGAAGATAACCTTCTCTAGGAGATAAGAACATTTGGGATAGGTATGTTTTATAATTTTTTAAATAAGTAGGTACCTAGTAGTATTTACTATTTATATACAAACAGTAAAATGTAAATATTTTTCGTATTTCAATGTCTGTAGATATAGGTAATCATTTTAGTGTGTGTATCAGAAGCCAAACCACTGAAGTCAGACTAGGTGTAGCTCTGCTATAAGTTTACCTATTTGTTTAAATACCTAGCTTAGGAATAGTAAATTACTGGATTTATTTTAATTGGACTAGGTATATAAACAAACTCAAAAGATTTGTACAGGAATAAACAAAGTGATTTAATTTCATTATATTTTGTTTAATTTAGGTACTATTTATTACTTTTTAAAATTAAACCGCTTGGCTCTGACAGGCCCATTTTTGTGATCAGTGAATCGTGATCACCTTCATGTGCCCTAATTTCTCGCAAAATTCATGCATAAAAAACGGATTTTTTACCAGCTCTTTAAAAGTTATGAAATTCTAATATACATCTAAAAGACATTTTTAATTTTAATTTTATTTATTTATTTTATTTTATTTTATTTGACTAGATTGGTTACATACATAACATTAGTCACGTCAAAACACAAAATCCATTAACATTCATTATGACAATAATCAACAAAACTACAAACAGAATAAAAACATTTTTCCATGAGAAATTTCCTTAATACCATTTTAAATTTGTCTCTATCAATTACACTCAAAGCTTTGAGGTCTTTATGTAAAACATTAAAAAGTTTACACCCCATGTAAGTAGGTCCATTTTCAAATGAAGCTAGCCAATGTCTAGCTACATTAAAGTCACACTTAAATCTAGTATTATGCTCGTGCACTTGAGCATTCGTCATGTGTTTTACCAGGTTAGATAGGAATTTATTTAAATTCTTACCTCCGAGAATGAATCTGACAGCTGAACAAGCTTCTCCACTTCAACCACTGGCGGAATGTAATCTTCGTCGTCGCTCGTCAGACCTAGTTCATCTCCATAGCAAGTGTGTACCCATTGCCACATCTCCTGCATCGACATTTGCTGAAGAAAAATAAAAAACAAATACTGTTTCAACAACCCGTAATAAATACATGCTTAAACTCTTATCACCATCACGCTGCATACCTGATCCATAAGCGCATTCTGCCATACTCGAAACAACATAAGATACGTTTTATCACGAGCTCCAAATGACGTTAGGAAATGCTTCTCATTAAGGGTGCACACAAGAATTGCGTTAGGAATCACGAGGGCGGTCTTTTCTTTTGTTATCGAAGTCACGTCCTTCCATCGAAGGGATACTTGCGTCTCCCATCGAAATATGTTAGCGTAAAAGCACAGGTAGTTCTGTGAGACGTAGAGCCTCCCGTGGACTAGAATATCCTTCTGCAAAGCACACGAATAATCTGAAAAATAAGCACTTAATTAGTTATTTCAAATAGTGTGATAGTTGTTGGTTAGTTCAACTTTTGTAGGAAATGTAGTAGTGTGGCAATGAAATAGGGAGCAATACTAGGCCAATTCAGATAAGACTCTGATTATAACAATAAACAAACTGTAAATATTGACTAACAGTTATGGGAGAAAGTCAAATAGGTAACCAAAAGATAACATATACTAGGTGACTTAGAAAGGCAAATCATAGCATATGATTCTCAATGATGCAGTTCATTCAGTTTTGTGCAATTTGAATAATTCCAATATGATATGACGGTTTGCTATAGTTTCCAAACTTCAAGACATTCTAATCTGTTAATAAAGCATTTAGGTAGGTATATTGTGAAAGCTACCTAGTGCACATTTCAATTGAATAATTTGTTTATAATCAGAATACAAATGGCAACATCATTTCCCAGTGTGACTCCCTTGTATTAATTTATAATTTAAAATGCAATTCAATGAAAAATTTGTAACGGAAATTATTAATTTCACTTACCTACTACTAATCTTTCCTCTGATGGAACCTCCTTAAATATTCTCTTGAAATCTTCACTGCGCGACTTGTAGGTGGGATAGAGAGCGCTATACCACGAAGATTTCTTCTTTGCCTGTGACGACGATCCTCTCGCCTCTTTCCGCTCTTTGCTCCCTTCGTGAACGTTACGCCCAAGGTCAGCGAGTTGGCTCGAGTCAGATGAACGGCTTATGCTGTCCTGTTGAGTTAAAGTGATACTCTCATCTTGTAGCAAGTATTTTTTTTCCAATCCGTCGAGCTCCAAACAACACATTCCTGTCCTTTGTTCTGTCATACATCCTGTCGCCTGGACCTGGGAACGGCTTGAGCCGTAGCGTCACTGACGTCACTGCAGCCTACCTGCTACCTTGCAACCTCCGCGCTCAAGTTAAAAACATTCATTCTTCCTGTCAGTCTATGTTTTACAAGTATGTAGGAAGGGTGTGATAGTGAGAAATTCAACGTTGCTTGTGATTATCTTATGTTATTGATCTTTATTTTAACTATACTATAAACTACACTATTATTATCTTACGGGACAGAATATTTTAAATAGTCTACCTACTATATTATCTTCTCTCATATTGTGTCAATGTCGTGCATATTTACGTGTGTTCTAGTCTAGTTTATTTTCAAGCAAAAACAATACCAACTTTTTAACATGAATTAATAGTTTCGTGTAGGTATATACACTATTTGGACGAAATATTTTGAATCGCTTTTTATCTTCTGCCCGATTGTGCCGCGTCGTGTGTATTTACTTTTGTTTTAGTGCAGATTATTTGAGACAAAAATGGTTTACTGCTGTGTTTTTCAGTGTCACAATATTACTAAAAACAATGCAAATAAACACTAATTCCACAGATTTCCTAAGAAAGACAAATTTCCTGAATTATACAAAGAGTGGCTGCAACACAAAATTAATCGAGCAGATTTTGTTCCAAGCGTATACACATTTGCGCGTTGCAAATGAGTTAGCAGTTACAAATGTGTTTTCATGTAAACACTTTATATTAACAGTTTTACGTATTGGGTACCTTTCAGGAACAAAGTCAGTGTACCTACTTACACATTTTAAACCATGGTGTTATAAATAGATCAAAGAATGTCAGCGAAGAGCAGAGAGTTCGAGCGCGCGGCCACCTATCCTATGGTAGAGGCTGCAGCCAATCAGCGTTGCTCGGCAGTGACGTCCGAAACTCAGCGCGCCAGTTTCAAATAACGGGCAATCATGAATTAATTTTTAGTATTATCGTACCAAAAATTATGTTGTTTGTTTATTAATAATGTCTTACATGATGCTTAGATCACATACAAAAATCTAAATCCAAGATGAGATAATTCCTTTAAATAAGATTATTGTATAATCCTCAACAATACATTCCCAATTATGTGTCACTTATGTATGGATCCTTTCAAACTGAAATTGGCTCTTTTCTGAATAAGAAGACCAATGGAAATAAATAAAAAATAATACAAATATTTTTAAGTGGCCATAGATTAAAGTAATTCATAGCTTGCACGAACTTCTTTTGTTTTATATCAGCAATGCTAAATTATTGAATTGTCCCATTACGTTGGCACGTTGACGGGTCAGATTTATAACTTTATTGAGGCAAATCGATGTATTTTTGTAATGTGAGTGATTTCTCTTCGTACTAAAGATATCTACGGAGCCTATACAATTTCCCAATAAAATATCGTCAAAAAAGCAGAGAATCACAGCTATTCTGCATGCCATTAAGATGGCACGGCAACAATGAGATGACATCACATGCAACCTATGAATAGACCAAATCTAAATTAAAGTGTATCAAAATAAGTTCAATTCCAGATGTTTACAAACCTCAAGATTATCAGGTTTATCCAACAAACAAGTATCTTTGTAACTATTTGGTGTGAGGCCAGTTTGGTATATTGTACTATCGGATTTGGTTGAATCTCTTTTGCGGTTCGTTCTTGGTGAGGGTCGAGGGCTGGAGTGCGGACTTGCGTTGGGACTCGGAGAACTGATGGGTGAAGAGAAAAGTTATTATTAGACACACAGTCACACTAGACATTTCAACAATGCAATATGAAATAGGAGTTTTTCACACAAAAATGGGAGTACCTATACCTAGTAGACTATATTGCATTGTCACAAAGTGCATCGATATGATGAATATCGATGAATGATGAATATTGAATATGATGTAAGTCATGATGGAATAAAATTATAAATATTTTTTTTATGTAGGTATGAATGATTTCATAATATTTTGCTTCTTGGTGCAACATTTATTTTTGCACACTCACTCTTCATAATTTTTTTGCTAAGCCATTCCATTTATGAAATTTGGATTTATTTTAACTCGCGTTAGGTCTGTTCACCTGGGGTGTGATAAAATGATAACTTTCTTGTCACGGTGACAAGCTTCTCATCTCAATGTTATTCATTCATGGCCTTCTAGGGACTTGTCAACGTGACAAGGAAGTTATCATTTTATGTGATCGCACCCCTGTTTCCATTTGTAACACTTGATATGCAATGATATTGTGAACTGCTTTAGCTTTTACTACCTATTTAGATGGAAGATAGTGGGGAAAAGTGGTGACTAATGAACAGACCTATTAAATGTATCCACATAAACTCAGCTCAGACTAAACTCAAAGATCTTTAAATACATTATCAGTGGTCTAGGAAGTTAAAACAAAGGACTACAAAATCATACTACTATTTTTAATAAAATATGAATAAATACCGTGGTTCTACTGAGCCGTTGGAGCTTGATCCATGACCTTGTTGTATATTTGTAGGAAGTGTCATGGAGTTAAACGTGAGCGATGAATTGATGCTGCTTCCGATAACGTCGTGACTAGATATAAGCAGGTTCTCAAATGACTTGCGCCTGGAAAGACATCAGTTATTATTCATCACCACACTCATTAATAAGCAGTTGATATATGTTCATGGTTGTAATTAGTGCAGGTGCACTGATTTTTTCAGATTGTTATCACTTTTCATCAGAGTTAGTAGTAAGTAGTAAGTAAGTTTATTTCCATTTCAACATTACAAGTAATGTATACAAGCATTGTCAGTGACCCTTAAGCATAAATAATTATGCTTTGTCTTGGGTGTATGGAATTAAAAGTTTAATTGCAACATAGGAATTTCAACATGTAGGTATATGCAATATTGCCATTACCGATAGGTTACCAGTTCCTGTAGAAACAAACATGCTGAAGACCACGCAAGATTTTGGTATTGACGAGGGTAGATAGTTACTTCTTAGTGACGACAGTACATTGGACACATGAAAGGAGGTATGACAAAAACCGTCCAAACCTGATACCATTAATAACAAACAGGATACTGTAAAGATGAGTATACATTGTGAATATACAGGTACAGTACAGTGTTATGTGAGATGTTTTATTCTGTGGAAGATACCATTAATTCAAAGCTACCGACACCGATATTTCGTTATCAATATACCTGGAGTCCAACGAATCTGGTAATATTTCTTCGACCTCATTTTGCTGCTCGATCATAAAACTTAGGAGGAAAAAGAAAAATGTCCTTGAAATTAACAAATTATAACATAATTGAGGGCATAAGGTACATAAAAACTTTAAAAAGTTTGAGATGAATCTCTGTAATGACTCACAAAGGAGTGCAGGAACCTCCCCCAAAGGTCTCCAACGTCTCTTCACTGATATGGAAAGAAATAGTCTTATGGTTAAGAAATGTAAATAAAACTTTAACAGAAATAATAAAAGCTCAATTGGACTAAAGGTTAGTATACTTACGTTAATGGACCACTTGAACAATTAGCGTCACTGTCATTCATATTAGGCTGGAAGAGCCAGTAGTGGAAGATAATTCAATGCATTTCTCCGATTTCCAGGCAATGGATTAATGGCATCTCTTGCAAATTCAGAAGACTGTTTCTCAGTATTTGTTTAGTGGTCTAACTAAGTATTTCAGAATAATAGAGTTCTTCTACATCATTTTCTAGCTTGAAACGAGTGGAGCAAAACATCACAAACTAATCAGCTGGCAGACATCTTTAAAAAGATGAGAAATGGGAATGACAGCACTGTGTGAAGCTAGCATTGGAATGGACCGGCTTATGATACTCGTTCGTGACCAACAAAACAATGTTGCACCAACAATTCTTCTCAAAACCTCAAGACGAACCGTAACACAAGCACATCTAAAGTTCGAATAAATTACTTTATATTTAACGTACATATCATATGAAGTAATGATTTATTAACTTTTTATGGAGAAAAAACTGTTTTCAGTTTGGTTTTTTGGTTTTGGTGTTGGTAGTAAGTACATGCACGGCTTCATGGAAAATATTTGACTGTTCAAAATCAAGGTTCTTGTACACCAATCAGAGCTTGGTTTACAGAAGACAGTGTTTGACTTATCAAAGATGGAGGAGTGTATTTGACATTTGTATTCATTATAGTTTTCTTGCCGAATAATTCATTTTCAGTGAGAGACGAAGTAATTTAAATAGTGTAACGAGTGGTGGACTGTCAGAATAATGTGTGCAATTGAATTGAAGTAATTTACAGACCCAAGTCTGCATACATCATGAGCGTGAAACTGGGTCTAGGTTCTCATTACAGACATTTTTTCATCCTGTTATTTCTCATCCTCTTTTTTACTATAGTGACAGTGATATTTCTTCATTTTTTGCCAATCGGAGCTTATGATGGACGGAATCATGCATATAAACACATATCTCTTCGAAATCTTGATCGAATGCCAGAGGTAACCATAACAGCAGATGCCCCTATTTCAGAAGCAAGAAATCCTCATTGTAGTTATTATGATTGCTTTAATGTTTATCGATGTGGTCACAAGGACAGCAAAAGAATATCAGTGTATATTTATCCACTGACGAAATATGTCGATGAAAAAGACATTCCCGTAGGCAGTCACATATCCCGTGAATTTTACTTCATTCTTCAAAGCATTTTAGAAAGCAAATACTACACTCCGAATCCCGAAGATGCCTGTTTCTTCATCCCATCGATCGATACGCTCAACCAGAATCGCTTCCGAACTACAGCGACATCTCAAGCTCTGGCATCATTACCATTGTAATAATTTAGTACACTATCTTACGTTTATTGAGTAGGTACATCACGTTACAAATTATTGATTGTTTGTTTTTATTTCAGTTGGAAGGATGGTGAGAATCATCTGATATTCAACATGGTACCTGGTGGGGGTCCAGACTACAATGCCGTTGTGGATCTCTCTCTTGGTCGAGCGCTAGTCGCAGGGGCTGGATTCACATCATGGACGTATCGTCTAGGTTTTGATATCTCTTTGCCGATGTACAGTCCTCTGGCAGTAAATCTTACGGATGGGCGCCATCAGAGCAAACCTTGGCTTGTCATTTCATCTCAAATTAACCTACATCCCGAATATGTGCGGGAGTTATGGCACCTCTCACAGGACCACAAAGATCTTCTGCTCCTGGAAGCTTGTTCTACAAAAAACTATAGTATCCGATGCCGCGAGGAGAAAGTGTACGAATACCCGAAGATCCTTCAACAGGGGAAGTTTTGTTTGGTGATGCGAGGTGCTCGACTTGCCCAGCCTACTCTTCTTGAAGCCATGGCCGCTGGTTGTGTGCCAGTGGTCAGCGCCGACTCGTATGTCATGCCATTCGAGGAGGTCATCGACTGGAAGCGAGCAGCTCTGTTCGTTCCGGAAGATAATCTACGTGGTCTGATGGAGATTCTAAAGAGTGTATCTGATGACAAATTATCAAATTTACAAATCCAAGGTGCATGGCTTTATGATCGATACTTTTCATCTATAAAATCCATTACTCTAACGACATTGGAAATACTCAATGACAGAGTATTCCCTCAACATGCCAAAACCTACGACGATTGGAACATGCCTCCTAATCCTTTAGCCGCAATGAATCCTCTCTTCTTGCCTCTGACTGCTCCCAAGAGTCAAGGCTTCACAGCTGTCGTTCTCACATACGACCGAGTCGAAAGTCTTTTCACTCTAATTGAGAAGCTGGTCCGAGTCCCAAGTCTGATGAAAGTCTTAGTTGTCTGGAACAATCAACACAAGTCTCCTCCTCATCCATCCATGTGGCCAAAGATCAACAAACCACTCAAAGTAATACAAACTAAAGAAAACAAACTCTCAAACAGATTCTATCCTTATGAAGAAATCGAAACGGAGGCTATTCTTGGGATCGACGACGATATCATCATGTTAACTTCGGATGAGCTTGAATTTGGATATGAAGTTTGGAGAGAGTTTCCGGACCGAATCGTTGGCTTCCCGTCGCGAACACACGTCTGGGACAACGCAACCCAACGCTGGAAGTACGAATCTGAATGGACTAATCAGATATCCATGGTGTTGACCGGAGCCGCGTTCCACCACAAGTATTGGAGCTACCTTTACACCACTGCCATGCCGGGTAACATCAAGGAGTGGGTGGACGATCACATGAATTGTGAAGATATTGCCATGAACTTCCTGGTGGCGAACATGACAAATAAATCTCCGATCAAAGTGACACCTCGCAAGAAGTTTAAGTGCCCGGAGTGCACGAACACCGAGATGCTCTCTGCCGATCTCAATCATATGATCGAACGATCTCAATGTATCGATAGATTTGCCGCTCTCTACGGCCGAATGCCGCTTAAAACTGTTGAATTCCGAGCTGATCCTGTTCTTTATAAAGATAATTTTCCTGAGAAACTTAAGCGCTTTAATGATATAGGTAGTCTTTAAGTTAAGTTTTTATTTAAATATTAATGTTGATATTTGTTAAATTGTTGGATGATTCTCTACCAAAGTATTTACATTGTAGGCAGTATTGGGGAAGAAACTTCAACATAATGCAAGTTCCCTTCTAAAACCTTGGAGTAGGTATGCATTTTTAATTTTTTATGGGAAATGTGAATGTTCAAAAAATATTCTTTCGAGTCGGACCCAAGAACTTTTTTATTACAAAGTTCATTCTGTGTTAGTGATTAAGTAATGTAGTAATTTTATTAAGATGTATTATGGAAATGTAATTAATCATTAATTACCTAATATACTACACTTTTGGAGGTAACCTGCGAAATAAAAACGCGCACCCCGACTGGGAATCGAACCCAGATCCTTCGGGTTTCCGGCCCTATGCTTTAACCATTAAGCTATCGGGACGCATCCTGCTGATTAAGAATGCGTCCCGATAGCTTAATGGTTAAAGCATAGGGCCGGAAACCCGAAGGATCTGGGTTCGATTCCCAGTCGGGGTGCGCGTTTTTATTTCGCAGGTTACCTCCAAAACACCATCCCTAAGTGAGAGATTCACTAAATTTTCCATCATTATCATACTACACTTATTAATTGGCATTTATGATTTGTCAAACGCTTTAGAACTTACTTATTTAGGCTTGTACACACATTTTATTAATTCTCATTTTTCCAATTTCTGAATAGAACTTCAAAATTGTATTTTGTGATGTATGAACTGCAATTTTAAACGGTTTTTCTTTTTTAAAGGAATGTTCCCAACACTGATTGTAGGTAGGTAATAATTTTGTTGAAAACCTACCTAAAGAGTAAAGCTGGACACCGTTTTTGCATTTTCCGTTTTCCTTTTTATTCTTTTTGACCAATCAAAGGGTCCAGAAACTGCTCACGTCAGACTTTTGATTGGTTGAATAATACTAAAAAAACGTAAAACGCAAAAACGGTCTATGTGGACCCAGCTTATTGGTTTTAAATTATTGTTGATTACATGCTATTTCATCTTCTAGATGAGTAAAAACATGTTTTAAAGTTCAATCCTTATTTTCTTATTTAAAAAAAAATATTAAAATTTTGATGAAAAAGTAATTTCCTTAATTTTTTCAGAAATTGTGAATCATAACTACATTTTATATTGTTTCGTGCTATTTGCTACATAGCAATTTTAATATTTTGTAATGTTCACATTTTGATGATTCTTGTCAAGTATAAAATACTATTTATTGTTTGTCACAGTGGACTGCTAGCAATGATGCGCAAATTAGCGCCGCAATATAACTTTATGTACATCAATTGGAAAGTACAGGTGTTGTAGAATTTTCTTGACGTATTTCCATCGAGTTTTAGTGAATTCCTGATCCTTGTCTGAACAGCTCCTCATTTCATTTCCATCTAGAGATGGTATCTTCTGCTTTCTACAAAATAGGGAAAATAACAGAAACTGGATCTCGAACTGTGCGTTTTCTGTAAATACATTTTCTCCTAATTTAATACCAAGACGGAGAAAAAAACCTTATCTAATGATAGGATTTTGGTTCCTGGGCGAGCCTTTTACTGCCTTCTAAATAAAGACTTTTATAAAACATCCCTCCCCCGCTTTGTACACTCACAGACAACATGTTATACCCAGATTAATACATTTTACCTAATAATCAGTGAAGGTGAATTATTATGATGAGTGGTCAATGCAATGGACGTGAATACAAAAAATATAAATCAACTTGACTTTCGAAACAATGACGTTTCCTTATACGTACGTCAAGGGACAACTAGATGGGAATGCATTGTGGTCAAAAATGGATATATGGGTTCTACCTAGTATATTATGTAGTATCTTGACCCTCTCTTTCCAAGATAAAAAAAAGTTGCCAGCGCTCGTAATCCGTCAAGTAGTTGAGCTTGCACCTGGTAGAAGCCGAGAGACATTGGTCCAAAGCAAGTTGAGGAACTGGTGACAACTGTCATTACATTGCCTAGTAAGGAGTTTGCATCTTGGGGCGGTGCAATGTGTATAGTATTCCGCTAGCACCACCACACGAGTGTTTTATACAATGAACACTGCCGGCTGGTTGGTGGAAGACATGAGCGTTGCTGCTAGACGTTTAGGCCCCAGCGAGAGACGTGCTGACAGAAGTTGTGCGAGAGTTCTGCCCAAATCCGGGCATCCTTCTTACCTTGGCAGTGAGACACGTGGTGTGCGTAGAATACGCGCGACTACGCTATAATTATATTCATCCCGACGAGAGAATTTACATTTTATTATTGATGAGATTTTTAAATATTGCTTTACATTGTTATTATTTTGCATTTAATGTTCGAGCACAAGGCCGACTTTTAACTTTTATTTTTTTAAACAAATCGTCGCCGTCATAGAAATGATTTTTTGTCTGCCTAAAGACTAAAGAGTCATTGAAGAATAGGAACTTCCAGGCGCGTAGGAAGGGGGGGGGGGATGGGGGAGACTTTCCCCCCACTAGAGCAGGCTGACCCCCCATTCAGCATACAAAATTAAGTTTAGTGTCCAAAAATCACTTAAGAATTGTTTAAATTCTAAAAAAACTGCCCTGCGGGGCAACAATTGGAGGGTTTCTTGCTTCAGTTTGGGCATTTTAGATCCCCAGAATCACTTTTAAATGGTTTAAATTCTAAAAAACGCCCTGTGGGGCTAAAAGTGGGGGGCTTCGTCCCCCAGACCCCCCTTCCGCGTTTCGCAATCCCCCCCATGACAAAAGTAGTACCTACGCGCCTGGGAACTTCAAAAAGAAGATCACAGTTGTTTGTCAACACGCAGCTCTGTCAACACGCAGCTTCCAAATAATATATGGAAATGTATGATTCTTTTGCTTGTATATATTTTGTTCGGTTACGGAATATTCTACGAAGTTTGACATTAGATCATCTTTGATTCGATTGGCAGGTCATGTAGTAGTTGTTTCACATTTATATGTTACTTATTATTATTGTAGAATGTTGCGAAAATTTACTTTTGCAAATAACTAATGTTGTGTCAGCCCCATCCTTCTCCATCAAATCATGATCAAATATTAAATTGGAATCTTGAGAAGTATAGTCTTATTGTAGTAGGTACACGTAGTTATTTGCTAGTTTAAAAAGTATTACAAATTTTAAGAAATTATTTTGAGGGGTTCGCGTTTTTGGCGCTCTTTTCACTCCCGCCAAAATAATTTGACACGTGACAAATGTCAAACCCATGTGCGCAACACGTGCTGGGCACAAGTGCGGGTGTAAAAATCTTTGGATGGACACTCTAATTTGGAATGTTTCTGTTTTGACGAATGCGGGATGACAGTCCGCCCTTTTATAGCACATGTCCGAGAGCCGACAAGAGCTTTGTTGTTGAATTAGAAGGAAGAAGTGGTACTACAGCAGGTTAATGAATCGGGAAATAGATGTCTAGTATATTTTGCATGTTGCCAATACACCTGTCATAATATTTTCTCACATCGATGTTCTGATTAATTAAACTAAATATTTTATCATCGACAGGTATACGTTCTCTGGTTCAGTAGGAAATGAAGCCCGTATCTGTCTACTTTAGTCCCGAAAGGGAGGATCTTTGTTCACCATACAAGGAGAAGTTTGCCTAATTTGGTAACAGCTACTTCTAAATATGGAAGTGGGGCCGTCCTTAGATTCAACTTAGATCCATACGCACAAAACTCGAACATTTATTTACTATGTGAATAGACACCGAACAAACATGAACTATTTTTATAGCAAATACATAGATCATAAAATAATTATTTAAAAGTTTTCAGTGTCATTTCGTTATCTAGATTTGTAATTTAGTTGTCGTAGAACTACTTTATGTCGGTAACCCATCGCGCTAGCTGCGCGCTAGCGACGTCCGTAGGTCAAATTACGCTTAGTCGTTGCGCGGCTGTTGCTGTGAGTATGTCGGTGTGTACTTAGTGCCTATCCATCAAGATTATTCAACGATTACGTTGTTGTTTATTGTGATGCGACTGAAAAATTAATGCTGTGCAGTGATGGATGCCCCTACAGGCGGGGGAAGAGATTCCCGATTTAATATGGGTTATAATATGTCGCTTTTAAGTGGTGAAACGTCTCCTGATATTTATGGTAATACAAGACCATCAACCTCGTTGTCATCAGGTGTTCCTAGATCGGCAATGTCTTTGCCTAGTTCTTGTGGGGCTGGGATACAACGTGGGATCAAAAGGACATCGTCTGAAGTGTGTTTCGACCAGGAAGTGACGGGAGGAAGACCACCGATGTCGGCACAAAGTGGGATGGGCATGCAAAGTGATTGCACTGACATTGGGGATGATGGGTTTTCTCAAACACAGAAAAAGACTCCACCGCCGAATGGTAAAAAGACCAAAGGACGTGTTAAGATTAAGATGGAATATATCGACAACAAATTAAGAAGATACACAACGTTTTCGAAGCGGAAGACGGGCATCATGAAGAAGGTGAGATAACGATTCAGCAGTCACGTGTACTTGAATTATTGAAAATGGACGTTTGTTGACAATCAACACCTGTTATTTCAAACAAGTATTCCTACAAGTGTGCTTCATATCTCATATTCACTTTTTACTAACGTTCATCATATTTTGTAAACTGAATTAAACCACAATTAGATACTTTTGGAATAATATCACAAGTTTGTTTTCTTTAGACAAAGCCACTCGGTATGACCTTCTAAAACAAGGAGGTTAATGACCAATCCATTTTAGTTTGCTTCATAAACATCTTATTAGATGATCCTAACCTCTTTATCTCTCTGAGTAGAACTGTTAATAATGTGCCCATGTATCATTGCAGGCATACGAGCTGTCGACCCTGACTGGCACGCAGGTGATGCTTCTGGTAGCGTCCGAAACCGGCCACGTGTACACATTCGCCACTCGCAAGCTTCAGCCGATGATTACGTCGGAAGCTGGCAAGGCGTTGATTCAAACGTGCCTCAACTCTCCGGACCCCACGCCTTCGGGAAGCATCGGGGACCAGCGGATGTCCGCGACGGGATTCGAGGAGACAGAACTGACTTACAACATCGGTGACGAGGAACAGAAAGTAAGGCAACTAGTGTATGGCGGATCGCCTCATTCCCATTCCCAACACATGGGCGGTGGGTTGCAACAGCACCATGCCCATCACAACCAACACTTCCAACAGCATCCCGGGTCACCGCACCAGCACCACATGATGGCTCCTCTACATTCCCATCCCCACGCTCAATCCCCGCCCACGCACCTCATCCCGAGCTCAAGCCCCGGACCCATGATGGGGAGCGGGTATCACCAGTCGTGTCCGTCCCCGTTGCCGCCCCACACCGGCTATCCGCCCCCGCACCCTCACATGTCGCACTCACACCCCCAGCGGTAGTCGGCATGTGTATGTTCATACGTAGTCATAGACTTGTGCATCGCGCGACCAATGATTTGTGTTCTGTCGCTTTGTTGTTTGATTTTGTTTTGAATGGTATTGTGTTTGTTCTGTACCTCTGATTTGCAAAATAGTCATGTGTCATAGTTTAATATTAGATATTAATTAATTGTTTTAAAAAATGTGATTTTAGTCAATTTAATTTATGACTATTGTTTTGTTTTTTACTACTACCTAATGTGGATGAAAAGTACTTACATTCTGATGCTAAGCATGATGTACATTAAATAATTAACAGTTAGTTTTTCTATTATATGTAATTTATACGCAACTAGTGTGAGATCTGATTATCTTCTGTGATCGCTTATCGATGAGATGAGCGTAACTCTTTCCAAGCCATGCTGACAACTCAGGGTGCCTACATCTTATTAGCAACATGAATCTCGCGTCGCGCATGGTTCCAACGCGTTCGCTACCTTACGAGTGTGTGTGTTCCATCGGAAAAAGCATGTTTTTGTATACGTCCATTTGAAATGCCAGCTTCAAATGGAGAGTTTGTTTTTTTAAGGAATGAAATAATTTTGCAAAAAATGTTGTTCATATTAGGTAGGAATAAAGATGTTGAGGTAGAGGAAAATTGACAATCTCTTTAAAAACTGGAGCAAATTATCCTGGAATCCACTATAATTCACTTTTATGGACCATGTGTCCATCCCCCCCTCATCCTTCTCACTGACCAGTTAGGCCATTGACCTACCTTGTTTACATTATTCTAAACTCAATTTAAATTCACTCTATTCTCTTAAAACTTAATGAAATATTTATTTGAAATCATTTAAGTTCTCAATATCATTTTGCTGATTAGTTTTGTATTTCAAGTGCCATGATATTGACTCATGACAGATCAGATGCTTTCCTCTTGGAGCTGACTGTACTGGCTCCTCCCACCTTGACCCTTGGCTGTCACTTGTGATCGCCAATCCCAGATCAAGATGAACATCCACTAGGGGGTGGAGGGGGAGGGTCACTCACCCACATAGGAATAATGAATTGGGGGAAATTAATTAGCAGTGATAGGTGATCAGAAATTTTAATTTTTTATTCAACATTTTTCTTTTGATGTTATTTTGTACATTTGAAAAAACATGTCTGTGATTGTTTATGACATTTTACTGGACTTTTACTAAAATTTTGAACTTTGATTACTTACATTTTTTTACTATTTTTTACGTAAAATATACTAAAAAAATGAAATTTATATTTTTGAAATTACCTACTTTCTACCATTAATTTATAGTTAAAATGTAAAATCACAAGATATTTAAATGCTTAATTAATGTCATTACTCTACGTCCAGAATGAAACATTCACTTTATATTTAAGCAAAATTATAAATCATTGAACTAATTTTATAAAATGACGTAGAAAGTATCTTGGGACATAGGAAGTTTGAGACAGGGTATTTCATTAGGAACATCTGTTTTACTCAGTACATTACATAACAAGTAATCACGTATCATTATCATCCCACAGAATAACATCAAACTACAATCATCATCATTTCTTCTCCGTCAGTGTCTTCACTCTTCACCCCGCCCCTCTTCTTCTTGCACCACCTGGAATCACAGAGAAATCATAGAGACAATTTGCTTCAACTTGTGACCTGATTGAACTATTAGCCGGGCATTGTTTTTCCCGCGATCCTCGTATGTGTGGCTTGTGCATACCTTCTCCGTCGCCTCACATTCTTCTTTACGTGAGGAGTGAGAGAGAGAGGTGTACTTCTTTTGACCGGCCGCGCCGCGCTCGCTAGCAGCCATATGGAAGTCTACAGTCACATATGTCACGCAAATGTCAAGCGAAATCAGCGTTTCGTCCGCGCACTTGATTAGTCATCGTGTAAACCGCGTCGACGTGTTGAAACGACGCCGCTCAGCGTCCCGACGCGATGACGAGACGTCGACGTCCGAGCAGGTGACGGCTTGTGATGAAACGATTCGAAAACTCTCCCAACTGTTCTTTCTTTTTTTCTCTCTCGCCGACCGATTCCTGTAATCAAAGAAACATTTCCTACTATTACATTCAATACGTGGACTCCTCTAAATCTCTCGTGTAACACCTACGCGGGAACGGGCGACGAGTTTAGGCGCCACTCTCTGTCTCTCTCATCACGTCTCATCTCGGGTTCATCCATCTTACTCGCTCTCACATTCATCTCCTTCCCATCAAGCCAGTCAACTTTTATGGGCGTTTTTTTTTATTATTATTATTTTCATTTAGTGTGCCGGTTGCACAGCGCCGGCGGGGGAGGGAAAGGGGCCAATTACCGCGACCCCCTCCCGTCCCGCCGCCAACACCTGTGACGATAACGAACGATTATCACCGATTTCGATCGATTTTAAGATAAACACACTTACGTATTCTGTCATTCATCGATGTGAGATTCGACGGGAGTTGGTCCATGGTCGAAGTGGGATGTCCTGGCGATGGTAGAATCGGTTTCGAACTCAGCTGGTGGTTTGTTGGAAATGGCCCGATTCCATAGCACGACTGATTACGCTGAGGTTGTTGAACGCATCGCTCCTCGACGTTCCCTCGGAACACATCTGTGAAATTAATATACAATAGACGAAATGATTACCTCATTATGGTGAAATGGAAGGAATGTTTGTTTGAATTGACCGCGTAGTGAGGTTTTGAATTTGATTGAAGTTTGATTGATTTTTACGTTCGTTGTGTTTCGGAATGCCGTCCTATTGTCGGGGATCTTTTCATGTTTCCCGTCTGTTACATTTCTTTTTGTCCAGTCTGATTTTCTACCAGTGAAATGAAAGCGTCAATTAGATTAAACAAATACTGTTTACAAATCGCATTTTAAAACAATTGTCAATAAAAATTGTGTTAATTTCAATTCCACTTGTCGCAATTCAGTTTTTGTCCAGTTCGCATTAATACCAATTTAAAAAGCAATTAACAATAACATGCATCTATGTGTAATTGCCTACAGCATGATTAATTGATTGCATTTTCGTTGCACATTATTGCACCTGAATTGTGCACCTGCAAGTTAATTAAGTTAACCGATGCATTAATTCAATTACAACGATCACCTCTCCTTTTACCGATAACTGTCTCCAATATTATATGACCACCTTTGTATCTTATTAATTTTAATATCAGAACTGACACATCTGTAAATACTTGTGCTAATATGTTTATTTTACAGGAAATTGTAACAGTTATGCTTCAAATGTTCCCAAGCTACACAATTTAAATTTTAAATATTCTGCCGTACCATAAAAGTTCCAAAATCAAAATTCTAATTTTTCACGAAACCTTCGAAAATTTGAAATTCGAATTTTTCATGAAACATTCGAAAATTTGAAATTCGAATGTCCACCATGTTGTAGTATCTAGCCTCGGAAACAGTGCTTTGAAATGTCAGTTTTGTACTAACCTCTGATGTCGCCGCCGATGTGACATCCTGATGGTCGTGGTACATGACGGGAAGTGTTGACCGCTGTTGTCGATGTCCCGCGCAAGACTGGCGCGCTCGCTCAGCGACCGGCATGACTCACAGCCCCCTCTACCTTCCTACCGCGCGCATGCAGAGAACTTCCCCGTGTATGGCGACCGACACATGAAAGCCTGCCTTACATGGGGAAGCTCAAGCCAAAGTCCGACTGCCTTTTATGGTGCGTGGAGATATCGAGAGACCGCGTAGAGTCGGCCTTGATCGAAGATCAGATCGGTTTCTTCTTCTGTCAACAAGTCTTCTTTCTGTGTGTCCCCCTTCGCCGCCCCTTGCCACTTTGCACTGGTGTTGGGTCAAGCTACTGTCTGCTGCTCCGTTGCCGCCAAAATGTTCATTGTTTTCGAAAGTCTTCCTTTTCGTTCGTACTGTCTGACATGGTCTGACTTCGTTGATTGAAATGGAAAATGATTACCTATTGCACTATTCTAAACACGAGAGAATGGCAATTGAATCTACATAAAAAGCACAATTTCTTATAATATGTGTATGCTTCAACAGATTTTAGCTTTCTATCCACCTATAAGAAGCAGAAAAGCTCAACTACTTTTACTAGACTTGAAACTAAACTTAGCGACAACTTAAAAACTGTTTTCCAAGAAATGGGGAGCCCATTTATGTAGATTCTATTCCCCAATTCCTGATGGTAAAGAAAGTTTTCTGTTGTTTTGTTTAAATAAAATGTTCGATTTTTTTAACCTGCTTACCATAGAAAGGGGATGAAAAGTATCACAGTGTTTCTTTTATTTTGAGCAGTTCCTAATATTTCCACCCAAAACATTTCAAGCCCATGGAGCAAGCTCAAAAGAGGTATACAATGTTTCGCATCATCTTTGTTACGTCGCCATTAGCAATGGGAGTGTTGTATTATGGGCTGGATAACATCTTAAGAAAGATCGTAATTCATGTATCATTATGCAAATTTACTAAATTTGGTGTTGTCAGCCAGATATTGTCTCAGTTACCATGGAGATACTGCCCCGAGGTAATTTTTCTGTCAGTTTGACCTTACATGGTTTTTGAACCCCAGATTTATTAAATCACATATTGTCTTGATTTTTTTCGAAGTTTCTGCTACGCTGCCTGCATTCTATGCAGGATCTCTTGGACGAAGACTATGTGATTATAATTTCTAGGAGTGTAATGGGGCGGTAGAGACGCATGTAAAGTGACTGTTGAAACATGGTTTGTTGGTGTAAAGAATGAATGCTGAGGATGAAGTAATGTCGGTAATGCTGACCTCTGTTTTTCTCACTGATTGAGGATTCTTGCCAATTAATCGACTCTGGCAATCGATCAATCGGAATACTCGAGTGGGGAATTTCTTTTCAATGGAATACTTCAAAGGGAAGGCTGAAGGAGAATTAGTCTTTGAACCCTTCTTGAATAGAGTCGACCTAAATCTAAATATATATTAAACAATGTTCATTCTGTAAAGACTCTTGACTTGATTTGACTTTACAGCTTTAACTATTGTTTGCTCCTCGAATTTCAACCATTTCATCATTTCTCTGATTGGTTAGACAAATTGGTTTAAACTGGAAAAAGCATCTAACTCACTCGTCCTCTTGAGGTTACACCCACGGACACAAAAATTGTAATATTTTGTCTGTAATTGAGCATGGGGTAAACTAGCAATTTTTGTGCCGTCGATGTAGTGTCATGAAACCAATCGCGACTTTATACTTGCATTCGTTAAGATCGAAATTAATACTAAATGATAGAATTTTTACCCTTGAGAGAGTAACAGCCATTAGGGTCAAGTAACTTGAGAACATAACCACCACTACACATATTATAATTTTGCGGAAACGCAGATAATTTTATTCTAACCAAAAACACAGTTCTCGGTGCCAGCGAAAAAACTATTTCGCGTTCAAGTTTGTTTGTAAACACCATCCATTGAACAATTCTCTTGTGTGTCAACCCCTTTGGCAAGGAGTCAATATTCGTACACCACACACACACTCTCCTCTAAGCTTCGCATTACACCACATTATTAGTACCTACGTCCTCTGATTTCCCCCGTGGCTGTGTCTCAAGTATCGTGATTTCTTCATGCCAGTGAACTCCGCTTCCCTAGCCACTACTACACACATGGAATACGAAATACTGGTTTCCTCAAGTCAATACCATTTCAGATGTTTATACCCTTATCAGACGCGAATTCCGATACAATTTCTTCTTGGCTTGATCCAGCCGGTTGATGTTGGAAGATGGCAATTAGAATCATGTCGTGGTTGACGTTTTACAGTGAAGTGGAGAGCTCTATATCTTGTCTGGTCGGCCTAGACTTCTTGTCTAGCGACAGAAATAGAGTGCGATGTGGTTATGTTATGAGTTTCATTCAGTTTTTAATCATTCTCATAGTCGCTCAGTATGTGCGACGCTTTGGTCGGCTAACTCACAGAAAAACTCGAATTTTGTCTAATTACATAATATTTCGTTACAGTTTTCGTAATGCACAATGAGAACTGATTTTTTACCCAAATTAAACCACTTGTTGGTGATGCTATAAACCATTGACTGTCTGGAACTTGTTCTTGTATTCTTTTGTCTTTAGAACGATTTAGTCGTCTTGTTTGAAATTGTCCGGCATAACGTTCGATTTCTGTCGCGGATCAATATAAACTTTCTGCAACGTCAATTTTCTTCTTATCCTTCTTGTCTGTTTAAATGAATTTTCGTTATTAATTATGTGTAGCATTTCAAAGTATTAGTTGTAGCAGGATCGTTTCAAAATCAACAATGTAAAAGACACACTTGGCTATTTTCTAGAGATAACACTACCTTTGTAGTCGAAGGTTCAAGCATGTTCAAGTGATATTTTGCATGACTCAATGTAACAGAGGGCAGAACAATATAATCCAATTAAAATAGCAAGCGTTGTCCACTATTTGTCCAAGAATTTGTCAAGGTGTTATATTGTCTAACAAAATGCAAAACTTTGTTAGCGCTCATGGTTAGCGCTGTAATTTTCTCACAATTTCCAGCTATCTTTCCAGCTTATTTCTCGTCAGCTACTCAAAGATTGTCGGTTCTCATTGATGAAGTATCAAAAATCGAGTGAATTCCTGAGCTGGGAAAATCTCTCCAAAACCCATCAATTAGTACAGCAGCTCATTAACTAATCGTCGACAAGACAAAGCTCTCAATCTCTGATCGGCTTCGTTTCAACAGCTTCTCTCCGCTCTCGTTTATTATAGTTTCATTCATCAGTCACGTTTTAATTCAATCAATATCCGCATGTAGATCGATCAGTCTTGTTCTTATTACATCGATAATACACGCCACGATATTTAGAGCGGACATGCACCTTGTCAAAAGTTTCAAACACTTTTTACTGCGGATCTTTTGCTCCCTGAATTTGAACAAAGCGAATCTTATTTGAGGATTCTTGTAAAATTATAAAAAATCATATGTAATACACACTCTTCTTGTAGGGGTACTACTCCAATCATTCTTAGTACCTAATGAAATACCCTTTTCACCTACTCTCGTTGACTGTCAAATAGTTAACTCAAGTTACCACACAATTATTCATTGTATAAATTCTCTGTTATCTAATGACACAATTAGTGACCCATTGTTTCATTTCTCCCCTTGATCATTTGTATACGATCAGAACCACTCACCAGTCGCTTTAATCCATAAACCCTTACATGTCACTTGTAAATATATTCTTTTGTCTTGCGTATAGTTTTTCAATCGGTATAATCTAAACATCCGCAGTTTGAAAATGCCCGGCAAGAAAACGTTCGATTTCTTACACTGATCAATGTCATCAGAGAAATTCGATCTCCTGACGATCAACAATTAGTTATTAGATATTCATGAAGTGCATCTGAATTCAGGTGTATTTGCAGATGCAATTGTATCGATTTAAGTACTTAGTTACTCTGTACCATGCACCATGCACTTTTGTACTGCTCTTTCACGCACTGCTTACGTCGTACTCTTAGCTGTCAACAGTGGGCAAAGTATGAGGTCGATTTACACTCACATTTTCGTTTGCGTTAAAAATGTTGTTGGTATCTGTTGGTGATACGAATGTCACGACAATTTATTTGGAGATTTATGTATTCTTTTTAAGTTTTCTATTTGGCTTTACGTTTTAATATAATTGGACATACGCTCCGAGCTGTATAAACTAATTTTAATTTTACAACAAAATCACGAAATATTTGGAACATAGATTAGTTTATCTCTTACAGGGTAAACCGTGGTGTAGGTCTTAAAACTAGTCATAATTTTAGTTTTTAGGACTTTTGACAGTTCCGGTATTTAACCTGAGCAATAAATGGAGCCCATTTGTGTAGATTTATTTATTCACTCGTTCGGTACACACCGTAAGAAAGACGACCTTGAAATTTATTATCAAGCCATAGTAATTTACCTCAAAATTTTTAAATAAGATTTTATTGGCTGTAAAAATCTGTAAAGATCGTTTTCAAAAGATTGCTGGATGGCAAATGGCTGACTTTATATTTCAAGGTCGTCTTTCTTACAGTGAAAGGATTCGTAGAGGGCAGTATTCGTAGATTTCAACAATTCGCATTTGAAGTCGTACTAGTACACATATTTATTTGCCATATGTGAACGATATGTTGGCGATGTGTGTGGTTGGCAGTACGTGGTCGTGCACTACGCAGGTCTCCGCGGGAACAGGTGGAGTGCAGGGAATGATTGACAGGGTCATCATGAGCTATCGACATCGTCGAGTGTCTCTTGTCGGTATCCTAGCAACGACACAGCAGTAGCGGAGCTTTTTCTCCAGCTTATTGAGACGTACTTGGTCATTGTTGTTCGGTGACATGATCGGGCCCCGGCTTCCGTTTCTCAGCACGGTCGGGCCCCGGGCCTTACGACGTTTCATTCGTAACCATTTGTCCCATTGGCTATTTACCCGTAGTTTAAAAGATTCAGTTGAAATGATCGGTCCCTATTTTATCCAACGTTTCAGACGACTTGTGGGACTGTGTGTTCAGACAGTCCCACAAGTACGGGCCCTTCTGATCCACGATGTCATAACTGTAAAAAGTCGTGTAATTCGGTAAACGTCGTATATTTGGTTCTCTTTCGAAGAATCGGACATTTAGTCACATTTAGTTACCACGTTCAAGGTCCATGATTTCACAAGGGGCATTACTGTCTAGTCGGGCGCTAGCTCGACGCTGCCAAGCACCGCTCTAATACAACGTGCGAGCTACTACCAGAGACTTATACCGCAACGGCTTAAGTGGTCGAAACGAGGTGTCGACAGGCATACATGCAGTGAGAAATGAAAGTTGAAAATCATGGTTATCGGGTATATTTAGCCACCTGACAACACCTAACCAAATATCAAAGTGCTGCGTTCATCCCTTCGGGGTGAATTTTGGGCCTCAAACATGCAAGGATTGACTTTCATGCTGGCTGGCTGGCTGGCTAGCTAGCTAGTTAGGCACGTCGATTTGCTTGCCCTTTTCTACAGATTGCACGGTTTGGTCTAGAGAGTTGAAATTTGGTAGACACATAGAGTCCCCCTTCTCACGCGTACTTCTGAAAGAAAATCTGAAATATTTTGACCGGAAGTGAATTTAATCCAATTTTAAATTTTAATTTTTTTCAAAAGTCAAACGGGTCCATCGACAGTTTTGAAATTTGGCAACATTAAAGACAATGTATTGCTAGACACTCCACTTCAAGAAAAAACAAAATTTTCAAACCGGAAGTGGAAAAATTATCAATATTAAGCGTTCCGCTCTTCCCCTTCATCTACCAACACAGCAGCTTCGCTGTCAACTCCACATATCCTGTCGGCCTGAATAGCTGAATTATCGGAGGCAGCTGGCTTGTGTTCCTGCATAACGGGTTCGATTCCCGATCCTAGAAAAACTTTTTTTTCACATCATCCTTTTTTAATTTGTGTAAGCGATGATACCTTCCAGTATATATATTCAAGTGAGAGGTCGAGGGATGCTGTGTAGATCATCAATAACCCGAAACATCGCCATCGCGGCACGCCGATTGCCATCGCGATCACAGATAGTATCAGGTTCGTAGGTAATGCTGCAGGTATGACGAGCGACATTGCGTCTTGTTGAAATCTTCGCCCATTTGCTAGTTTAGTGGTTACGAACGGCATACAGTATCGCCGTCCTGTTGGCGCAATAGACAGTGCATTGGCTTACGGTGTTAGGGGTCGCCGGTTCGATACCGGCCGGGGTCGTACTTTTTTATTTGCAATTTTTACAAGTTTTAATTCTGCCTAACCATAGAGTTATTTTTTTAAGTTGCACAGTTTTAATTTTCGCCAGTTCGACTTTGTCTATACCCATAGAGAGTTTTATTCCTTAGGCTGCCCAGTAAAACTTATGCGCGCGCCCTACGCCGCCTGGAGCACCTTCTGTCTCTAGCCGCTCGTAGAATTCTAGGTGAACTTCATAATTTTGTCACATTGAAAGATTCAAACCTCAAATATACCTCAATATGACGACAGAATATGACGTAGTATCAACCATTTGAGAAAACTCGTTTGGATAGTTATTATGGATATCCAAGTATTGAGACAACAAACGAATAACAGACATCGATTCCGTTTCATAATGAAATCTTTAGTTCTACTACTTCACGTACCTATGAATATTATAATGTCTAAATTTATTTCGGTTTCGAGAGTATGGAAACTTCGTTTTGTGTAGAATAAAGAATAATAGATTAACTACGCACAATGAACAATGGTATTCTGACGCCAATCGAATGCCTTGTGCGAAAGGTGTTTACAAACATGGTCAATTATGCAATGGCATTTTTAAAAGAATACCTAATGCACGAAATAATTCATACTGTCTAAAATATCAAAACAAACAATAAATCAATTAGATGCATCAACAATATGCCATCACTATCAGGAATAAAGACCGGTAGACTAATTGATTGTATGATCTATGCGTAATAAACACATACACCCCCTTCCCCCCCCCCCCACACACACACACCATAATCAATAAACAACAACAATAAAAGGTCATTTAATATCGTGAATCGTCATTGCTTGGAGAATAAACAATTCACATTCAGATCTATTCAGTGGCTGGTGGATTAGGGGTGGGGGTTGTGTTGTGAGCGTATCAGAGGTTTGGTTTCCTATGTTGTCTTGACACTTTTAAACGAATACAAATGTACGTAGATGACACTTGTTTTGGAATATAACATAATAGATTCTGCTGCAGTAGGAGGCTGTCTTCTAGCACAATTGTATTTTCAAATAACTTATTTTCACACTATTTATTGTAAAATTGTATACTTCAAGACAATGAGTAAGCACACGACTCGTTCGAAGACGTCCCCAGGGTAAAATTAGTAATCGTAAAGGACTTTTATTTAAAGCCATTTCATTCAAAATGAAATAAAAAAATCTTATTCATAAATTACATTCATAACTATATTTGGTACTTTTTAAAAGAATTTGAACATTAGCTTGTATATTACATGACGTGTTGGATAAAGTCATATTTTAAACAATGTTTTTTTCACTTGAGTCTTGACGAGCAACAGTTTTTTTTAAATGTATAGGTACGCACTGAATGGGACCGAGGAGATAAAATACGCTCCGTGTTACCATTTTTTCTCATTGTTATCATATATATATATATATTTTTTTTTTAATCATTTGAGATTTTTTATGTTAATTATCATTTAGTGAGATTTAAACAAAATATGTGTAGGTACATTGATTTTTAATTGATTGTCCCTCGTACATACCGATGTAAGCGGTAGACACCTTAGGGAATTTATAAGCGTGTGATCAAGGATTATGCGTCTGTTCTCCGGCAAAAATAGTGCTTTAGCTTCTCGGGTATCTTGGCAATCAGTCAGGTACAATCAGGTTGACCGTTCTTTGTTGGTTTGTTCGTGTGTTGGTGTGTTTTGTGACTGTTAATAATATACGTCCTACTCCTTCCCAACCAGCACTATAAACACCAGGTGGCTCAGCTAGTTAATCTTAAAGGAACTCTAGGTTGACATCTTCAAAATCAATTTTCACAACAAGGCAATATCAAATGGCCACATCCTTTGCCGTAATTCCTTTAACTTTCAGTAGTGTCTCTCTGCGCAAGAACAAAGGAAAAGGCTTCTTGGTATGAACGTTCTTATTTTCTCCTACACCCTTTGACCGATCTCAACCAAATTTGGTGTACTCATTCTATATGAAATAACCCATACCGTATGATACTTGATCCCTTCCAACATCCCCTAATTTAAAAAATCACCCGTAGGTAATAATAGAAAATTATATATGCATATTCTGCATAACCCCACTCGTGATCTTTGGTACGTTTTTAAACTGTTGGCGGAAAAATTTGCGGCATAATCCATGTTATGGAACTATCACTAAACAGCAGTGTTGGATTAGTTCCTCAAAAAAAGGAACTAGTTCCAGTTCAAATAAAGAACTGGTTAGTTACCTACCTGGAAAGTTTCCAGAAACTGGAAAGTTAACTTATGAAATAAGTTCCTTTTAAGTTATATTGCCTTCCAAAACACATCCGGATTTTATTTAAAATGTGCTGTAAACATCTGTAAGCCTTAACGCTTTACCAATAGAGTTTAAATTACATAAAAAAGTGAACTTAGAAGAATTTAAAATTAAAGAAACGCATTTACAATCATCTACCTTTCGTGTACCTTTCAGTTTACCAACTGGCAACTAATATGCGTAGTACGAGATGACGCACAAATTCCGGTCTACACCGGAACAATACACCTACAATTTACGTTATTCACAAGTTGTGAACTTTTAGCAATTTAAAAGTTGAGATAACTCATATTCAACCAAAAGAAATTGACCCTTTCGTTATACTAACTTGGGAACTATTGGAAGAAAAACAGAAATTTTTAGACAAGAAGTGACGTTGTTGGCGTTAACAATGTAATGATAGGTAACACTCAATGATCAATGAAAGCTGCTGTAAACTACCACCTCATGTGACATGTTGTACAAAAACAAAAACTTGTATATAGACTGCCAAGCACCTTTCCCCCTAAAAGGATTGAGATCTAAAAGAAGGTCGCAGCAATAATATATTGTTGAAACATTTTCGCACTTAAAATTCGTGAAATCATTTCGCCCAGTTACTGCCGCCAAGCACAACATTATAAACCAAACATTGTACCCAAATTTGAGATTGAAAAAATCTCTATGTGAACCATCATAGTATAAACTTTAAAACAATTATACTCATTTAAAACTAAAAATAGAAAGTATTCAAATTTTAAAAACCTAAACAAAATCAATTTAAAACATTTTTTTTTACATAACTTAAAATACAAATTAAAAAAAAATTATTTAAAATTAATTAAAACAAAATAAAGGTAAAAAAATAAAAATAAAGCTTGGCGCATTGAATTTGCACCGTCATGTTGACTTCTTCCTTCTTTCCTTCATCATCTTCTTCTTCCTCTTTCTTTCGTCGTCTCCTTGGTCGACATTTTCTTTTTATGTTGCCCCCTCCTTGACACAATGCGCCAAGCTTTATTTTTATTTTTTTACTTTTATTTTGTTTTATTTAATTTTAAATAATTTTTTTTAATTTGTATTTTAAGTTATGTAAAAAAAATGTTTTTAGATTGATTTTGTTTACGTTTTTAAAATTTGAATACTTTCTATTTTTAGTTTTAAATGAGTATAATTGTTTTAAAGTTTATACTATGATGGTTCACATAGAGATTTTTTCAATCTCAAATTTGGGTACAATGTTTGGTTTATAATGTTGTGCTTGGCGGCAGTAACTGGGCGAAATGATTTCACGAATTTTAAGTGCGAAAATGTTTCAACAATATATTATTGCTGCGACCTTCTTTTAGATCTCAATCCTTTTAGGGGGAAAGGTGCTTGGCAGTCTATATACAAGTTTTTGTTTTTGTATCTATATTATTATACTTAGTTACTCAGTTCTGTCTGTCGGTCTGTCTGTCTGTCTTGTCTGTCTGTCTGTCTGTCTGTCTGTCTTGTCTGTCTGTCTGTCTGTCTGTCTGTCTGTGGATAAAGCCGTCGCGCGCATAGTCATGTTTTACATGATGTTTGTTTAATGTTTTTCGTCATGTTTTACATGACGGGTCCCTCTAGCAATATAAAGAAGATGAACGAAATCAACACAGAACGGCTCAATTTATTGGGAAAAATATGAGTTATTCTAATTTTTATCTCAAGAATCCGTGTATGGTTGACTTTAACGACATAAATGCTATTTGAAAGTGTAAATATTCCTGTTCGTATCGCATGGTGTAATAGATGTTCTGTATTGTTGCAGGAGGGTGGCGCGATGTCCCCGATGTCGACCATGGGCGGCGACGGCAGTGGGGACTCCAGCGGGAATGAGTCCCCCGGGCCCCCCGACGAGGCCCCCGGTGATCAGAGAGGTGAGTACAACGCAGAGTTTGTTGCGTTTGTTGTAGAGTAGAGGTGCAAAACGACGTGCAGCTACTTTACTAGTGGCGTTCCTCCCCTCCTCCCTCTAGAATTATTATTTATTACGAAATATCAATCGGTTTCACGAGAGAACTGAATCGAGTCCAGGCAAAAACTACGTATTTTCTTGATTCATACGCTTTTACACAACTTTTATACTTTCTTTTTTATCAAAAGTCCCCGTAAAGTCAAGTAAACCCGATTGGCTTCTAGGCTCATTTTTGCCTTCAAGCTGGCATATCTACTATTAGTATGCTATTAGTCTATTGTGTGGATTCGTCTCTCTTCGTTCTGTAAATATTTCTTCGCTCCTTGTATTTATTTTAATTTTATTGTCTGCTAGCGCATCAAAAGCACATAGCGGAAAAAAATCTGTATCTCAGAGGTAGAAGGCCCGATGTCCATTTTCTCGATTGTGCGTTGCTCATGTTTGGAATCTTGTAGCTTTATCAAATGCCATTTGTCTGAAACTACAATTACATTCATATTGAAGTGTTCTCTTACAAAATGACTGGTGTAACCATTACAAATATTATTGGATAGAATAAAGGTTGAATTACAGGTTTTTGAGCTAAACTCAAGAATCATAGAAATGGACATCGAGCCTTCTACCTCGGAAGAACAGAAATAGTTTCTCATAATAACAATAGATAATTTTTTAACAAAACAAATAGTGAATAGGTAAGTGTCTTTATGAAATGTCGCTAGTTTGTTTTAATCATTAAAAAAACTTAATTTAAATTCTATCATGAATTCTGTGAATAATGTGCGGCGTACGTACGTAACAAATGATTTCTTGAATAAATATTGCTTATTAATACAAGACAATGTCTGCTGTGATCGGAATTGTTTATGATTTTTATATGATTCACGAGTCTACTATGAAATTCAGTATCGAAGACGAGTACATTACCAGCGAGTGTGTCACCTCTGCAATTTACGACCTAGCAAAGGTGTGGTTCGAATTAACAGAGAATAATACGCGGTTATTGGAGGCTATTAGTATCTGCCACCTGCATCGGTTTGTAATTGTAGCATGGAGACACGGACGTCGAGGGCGGGCGGAAAGTTTACACGGAAGAGGACGTTTCTTTCCGAGAATGGAGAAATTAATTACGTTGATTTTAAAAAAATACCAAATCTTTCTCCCTGTGGGTCTAAGAATGGGAATTTCATTTTCATAAATAGGCTTCACCATTTAGAGGGAGAAAATAAAATCAAATTTGAGAAGTTTACACAACTTAATAGTTGTAAAAAGTCAAATCTAAAATTTTGAAAAAAGCTTTAAAGTCAGAATATGTTTGAAGTAATAAAGCCGTTTTATGTGGATTCTATTCTCAGTATATTTTATTTTAATTTATCAATAGAAACGTGTTTGACGTCGTATTTTTCATCGCCAAGCTCATGGTAGAAGAATACTCTTGCCATCATGAGCCACGCTGTAAGCCATATGGACATTCTCAGCTGTGGACCAACTGGAAAGTGTTCCTATGCAAGTGGTGTGGTGATTTATCGCTCCACGCCAAATAAAACTGTACTATTTCATGTTCGAATTTGTTCGCTGAACTTCCATGTATACGTCGTACACTAGTTGAGACATACCGGGTGGCGCAAAAAAAATCACCCCGATTGAGAGGTCACTATATCGAAACTATTATAGATAGGATTCTGAAATTTGTACACATATTAGAAAACATACCAAAATTTAATATGTGCAAGTTTCAAAAACAATACTATTGTAGGAAAAAAGTTACAGCTGTTCAAATTTAGTGGTCAAAAAATGATTATACCGAGCTCAAATAACGCGCTTCGAGAAAACTTCCAATGGCCGGGACGCGACTTTACATATACTAAATTGGCCCAGAGCATAGGGTTCATTTGGAGCATCTCATTGGCCGAAGCCAGTATGGCGCTATATTCAAACCATTGCAAAGCACTTAGATATGTAATTTGATTGAGGAAGTGTGATAATTGCAAGTAGTGCGCGCGCATATTCTTAATGAAGTGATTTGGAGGCTGACACAAAACAATAAAAGTGTAATTGTCTCATTTCATGCAGTTCAGTCAATCTACTACAATATCGACCAAGACCAAAACTAATTGAAACATTTTTTGGTAGCATTATATTCATAAAAATTCTCTCTATGACATATCAAAAGCCCTAAAAATTTGTGTTAGAAAAAAATCAAAATTCTAAGATGCTTTTGATTGGTTAAAATATGAGAGTAGATACGATCTAAGCAAACTTTGTGTCAAGCTTAAGCATTCCATAGATACATAATATCATATTATTTATTTCATTAAAATTATATCGGTTATATTATTGTATTTGAGGTCACCTGAGGCATAATAGACCAATAAAATCAACGTCGTTTAAATTAGGAAATTTGCAAATATTGATAATTACGGGGATTGAAGTTAAAAATTTCAAAAGCAAAATTGAAGAGAATTAAGTATAGAGTGGAATAAGCGTGACAAATTTAAAATATGATTCAAAATTATTAAAATTTGCAGACATTTTGCACAATATTTTAAGTAAACGCATGTCAATCAATATTAGTAGATACTTTTTATTTACGAACTTGTTGAATAAAAGTTAATGAGTTTTCACATTTGAATATAATACGTGTAACAATATTGAAATTTATTCAGGGTTGACTAAGTTATTGCAGTTCAAATATTCTACAGTATGAGAGTTTGCAGAAAAATCAAGCAAATTAACACCCTAATCATGGAGTTTTTTTACGAAAGTACCTATATCTTTCTATTTAAAAAAATGTTTAATTATTGTTAATGAGCATTTAATCATAATGAGTGGAATGAGAGCAAAAAGGTGGACATTCGAAACAAGGGTGACTAAAATCAATGAGTTAAAAGATTCCGAATTATTTGAGATTGCAATGACAATTACTCAGCATTATTTCGCGCCAGCGGCCAACTTTGCTATTTGATAATTTTTGCCAAATTTTCTATTGTTTGCTATTTATGCTTTTCCCTAATTGTTTTTTTTAACACTTGACACTCACAAAATATAAGTGTTTTGCAATGGTTTGAATATAGCGCCATACTGGCTTCAGCCAATGAGAAGCTCCAAATGAACCCTATGCTCTGGGCCAATTTAGTATATGTAAAGTCGCGGCCGGGACGCTGTTTCTTCAAAACTACGTACGATATCAAGCTGAAAATTTCAAATTATATTCAAAATAGATTAAGATCGATTGTGTGAAAATTTTAATCAATATCAATATATGGAACGAAAGTTATTGAATCTTGAAGTTGAGTTTGAAAACAGAATAGTGGGAAAAGAATCACTTTTATAACGTGTGTAATAAAAGTTTAGAAATTATCTACTTATTCTGGTTTTACGCTCAACTTCAAGATTCCATAAGTTTCGTTCCATTCATTCAAATTGATTGAAATTTTGTACACAATTGATCTTATTATATTTTCAACATAATTCAAAATTTTCAGCTTGATATCGTACGTAGTTTTGAAGAAACAGTGTCCCGGCCATTGGAAGTTTTCTCGACGCGCGCTGTTTGAGCTCCGTGTAATCAATTTTTTGACAACCAAATTTGAACAGCTGTAACTTTTTGCCTACAATAGTAATGTTTTTGAAACTTGCACATATTAAATTTTGGTATGTTTTCTAGTAGTATGTGTACAAATTTCAGAATCCTAACTATAACAGTTCCGATATAGTGACCTCTCAATAAGGGTGATTTTTTTTGCGCCACCGTATATAATATTTCGATTTGGAAATTAATGATAATGAAGTCGTTAAATATACGTATTTTAAACGCTGGTATCTCCATTTTGTGTTTCTTCAAATATCGACCGCCTTGTGCTCACGTTTTCTCAAAAGTAAATAAATTCACGTTCTGGCTTTACATTGAGACCTATGGTAAGTCCTGATGAATCGGTCAACTTAAGTTACTGCAGTTTATGGCATTATTTAGACACCAGTTAGTTTGAATTATGTTCAAGTCAGGAAGCTCGAATTTTCCAATCATTCAAACATGCGAAGGGAAAATAATAATTTTAAACACGTTTGAATACACCTAACCTACACGGCACACTGTTCTGCAAACTTACGATGCATGAATGATTATAATGATGATAGGGAGGTATAGTTGTTGAGGAATAGGTAGGGATGGATGGTGGGAAGGAGGCAGTCGTGTCCTATTGGAGGACCGTACCAGCTATTGTCTCTCGGCTGAGGAATACTATACAAAATACTATGCAAGTCCAGAACGTTACTGACTGAACCAACTTGCTCCATATAACGTAAATAAAATGGAAAACGCCACATTTTACTTATGGGGATTCCAGGGGGGGGGTTATGATTTTTAATTTCCGGGCAAATATTGTACGAAGATGTCAGCTGAGACCGATATTTAGCGAAATCAACCCATTTTGGAAATTCAAACAAATATCCGGGACGATCCAAACTGGTTCAAGACGATTCACAGAAAAGATCGAAACTGAATAACGTTGAACGTAGCAAGCTGAAACTTGGCATGCATAATCATAATACATATACTAGGAAAACGCTCAGTGTAACGTCAATACATATATTATCTAGGGACAACGAAAGTCCTTTTTCGATATTTTTATGGCAATTTTTTAAAAATAAAGTCGGTAGGTAGCGGATTTTTCGTCGAGAAACTCACATTTATTGGTGCCTGTGGCCAGGTGAGATATCGACAAAGTTATTGACAAAAACAAACTTAGTGCGCTCTTTGCCTATTCATAACGAAGACAACGAGCCCACTTGAAAATCTGTATAAGTGAAAATTGTGGTATTTACGATTTTTTTTTATGCTACAGCAATATTTCGTCAACAAATTTTCGGGACCAAAATATTGGAGGCGAAAAAGGTCAAGTGGGTTGTATAGAATCACTTTATAGAATGAGGAAAATACATCAGAAATAGTTTGGCCAATTTCGTGTTTTCTATGTTTAGTCAGTGGTACAGTTATTAAAAACCAAGATCTGACTTTCTTGTCCATTTCTTCGCCCCGTCCGCTTTGGCCCGGCGAAAGCACCTAATATGTCATCTCTGGAGTTGTTTTAAAGTTCAGGGGCACCTCGCCAATTCTCTCGTCCACTTCCCAATCACAGTCAGGTTGATAGTGCCTGTATGAATCACCCGCGCTTATATGGGACCCGTCTAGTCCGCGAGATTTCAATGTTCGAATGGTCCAATAGCTCCGCGGCCCAGTAGTTTCAGCTCATTATCTGCTCAACTTATCAACACCTGGATTACTGATCTACCGTTTTATTGGCCAGTTCTATTAAACTCGATTACTGCTAAAAGGATATTAACATATTCTAGTTTAATTCTTTTTAACTACATTGTGTAGCATCGTACAATTTTATATGCCATCATTTTCGTCTTTCTTCGGCTTTCTAATAGGTAATAATTTTCGTAAAATGTAATTATTCTCGTAACGCAATTTAAATTATCTGCGCACATTTTGATAACTGAAAGTTGATTAAACTATCAATTAAGTCCTGTACTGCACCTAACACCCGTATTAAAATTGAATATGACATTCACCTGCCTGGTTTAAAATGTTCAATTACTCTCTGTACTTCGGCTGTTGTAGGTACATTACTTGGATGTGTTTAATGTGCTGTGATGCAATGTACTTGGTATTGGTTCGAGGCGTGTGGAGGGGGGCAGTGTTACACTGGGCGGTTTTCATTGACGCTCAAAGTGAGCATAAGTGGAAGACGATTTTTGCTTGTTGGAGAGATAAGTTGAAAATCGTTGAAATATTATTGTGGCAATTTTATTAGTAGGAAATCGAAACTTGATTATATTATATGCAACACGTGAGAAAGGAATAAAAATACTTCATTTCTGGAAATACAGTTTTAAAAAAATTAATAAAATATGAAATAATTTGGATTAAAGACAAATAAATACGGCATGGGACGTTTCGCTCATACTATATTGCTGGGAAACCGTATCATTTTTGTGTTCGTGGGTGTATCTAATACACTGGACTTGTATAGAAGTTAATCATAGTTGAATTGGATGCAATTTAAAGTGAAATTAGCTATACTTATCATCATATGTACTTGACACCACCTACTCGACCCCCTCCCCCCACACCATGCACCTATACTGATACTTGCCTTCTTACTGTTTGCTACAGTTGCAAAAAGAAAATGACATGTCAATTAAAAGGAATAAATTGGAGTAGTCAGATATAAAAGTTCTCCCCATGTATATCACATAAACATGTTTTCTCTACGTAATTTGGAGCGCTCGTCAATCAAAACGTTTGAAAACGTTCTAATTGCCCAGTGTAACATGGTCTTGGCACGAGTGACGCGGCGAGATATACGACATTGCCCCACACAATGGCCGGAGCAACTTCTTGAAATGAAATTAAAATATTAATATCACTCGCTGTCGCTTTGCATGCCCGCAGTCTGCAATTGCGCAAGACCTTCTCGATGCACTCGGTGCAACGGCGACCTGCAACTAATAATTTGCGCAATGTATGCGACTCGCGATCTACTGATAATTGCCGGCCAATTCGACACAAATGGACATGTGAATACTTGTTTTCGCTGCGAAATTTCCTTGGGCTTTTGGTCAGTGCAGCTTTTCTGCTATTAGAGATAATGTTTTTTTTTAATATATTCGTCGTTTGTTGCGTCTTTGTTAGGGTTTTTGAGTAATTAGGTTGTGTCGTCTGCAGAGGCTGGCCCACTGTGGAAGATTATTCTCGGATATGGGGTGTAATTTTATGTCGATACTATCACATTGGAATTACGTTTCGTAATGGCGGAGGAATACCGAGAACCGTGCAAAACGAAGAAATTATATAAATTACCATTCGTAACCTTTCGCTTATTTTTTGAATTAATAAATTATGATAGACATGTGCTCGTTTTTTGCTGAATTATGAAGTACGAAGGTTTTTGAACAATTAAACTAATGTTCTAGTTACACAACGGTCTTACATTTCCTGATTAGATTAATTCCTAGCACTCCATACGAAATAAAAATAAATTAACAAAATTTACCGGAAACTCCAAATGTCAATGCATACATTTTTTGAAACCCATAGACAAATGTATGTTTCCAAGAATTCAGGATCTCTGAAATATTTGTTGTCTTGCAGTTGCTGTGAGATTTGCATCAAAATTTAATTAATATGATAAATAGCAGCGACACAAGAACACCGCCCTGTGGGACGCCATTAAGGATCGTAAGAGATTTAGAGGGAAACAGACTAGAGGGTTGTGAGACTAAATATTTTTGTCTAAATGCTCGTCTCATCTCTGGTGTTGATGTTGCTTGTTGCAGGCAACAACAGCAACGACAGCAACGACTCCGAGAGTCCGCCGCCCACCAAGTTCAACCCCTCTTCGATATCACAGCCCCATCTGTTATCAGGTGAGTCTCACTACAAGCAGATTGTACTCGACACTCACTGACGCTCTTGACAGGTCAATGTGTTCAATCAAGACAACATTCACAGCTACATTAGCAATTTTAGGTACACCCAACAAATCATAAAACGGTATTTGAGCCAAACGGATTGGCTGCTGGTCAGGTTCTTTGACAATTGATCCTTGTTGTTATCAATGAAATCAGAGCTCGCCTACTAGAGTTAGGTGTCGAGTTAGCATATACTTCATCGGATTATGCCATCAATTCTTCTTTAGCCAATCCGTTTCTTTCGAATTCCGTTTTATATTTTGTTGAGTGTACAACAAAGTGAGAAAATTCATTGAATAACTTTGAAGTATTATGAATAAAAACAATAAATATGCTCAAGAATTTAAGTAAAACCGTCATACCTATGTCTCGATAATCTTGATTCTTGATTCAATCATTTGGTCCATTTAATTCAGTCTCCTCCAATAGACAGTAATTCAAGAGGGTTTGTTCAGTTGAAGTCTTACTCGAAGGTTGAACATTTGCTTTTGCCTCATTTCATCTGTGGGTAAATCGAACTTTAACTTACTCTAACTTTCCCCAAGCTCTTACTCCGAGTTGAAACTATTGGGAGGAGGTAATTTCTTCGATTTGGGAGAACGTGCTCCCTGTAATCTCGAAGAGGAATAAAATCTGTATTAAAATGATCCACTTCTTAGGATGTTACTTCATACGAATGCTTTTAAGTTTACAAAAGTCCTCTGAAGCGAGAAAGCTCAACCATTCAAGTTTATCGGTCTTCAAAGTTACGACAACCATGAATACTTGAAGAATTTATGTAGATTATGTTCATCCATCCTTCATAAAAAGTACAAATCAGCTGGAAAAGAGCTTATTTTGGTTACAAGATATTATGTGTGTTGCAGCTAACATGCTGTCGGGCAACTACCCGGGGCTGATGTACCAGACGCCCCAGGGGATGGTGTACGCCCCCACCTCCCTCCCTGGGGGGGTCATCTTCAGTCTCAGTCAGGGAGGACAGTTGCAGATGCAAGAAGCAGGTCAGTGCAACCCCTTCACTACAGTAGTTAAATAGTTAATACATGCTGGTCAAATTCAATTTCTCCCTGAATAGAGGAAAATACTCGGGAAAATATCAACAGTTAAAGAATACAAATTTATCTTCTAAATGCTTACACTAAAAACCTCTAAGCTACTAAAATTTAATTTCTCCCTGAGAAGATGAAAATGTTACCATGAATCAATAAACTTTTAAATGTTTACACTAGAGTTGAGCTACATGAGGCTATTCAAATGTAACTTTTCCCATGAAGCGAAGAAGAGATCAACACCTAGAAGAAATCAATACGTTTATCAGTAGCAGTTTCAGAAACTGTCAGATCGGGATTTTATCTAGTATCTTATTTGAGCCTACCAAATTTCCTTCTCATTAAAAATGTAATTTGGATCTAATGTGGCCAACGCGAGTGCAAATAGCTTCTGGCAGGGGCGGATCCAAGGAGGGGCGGAAGGGGCGATCGCCCCCCCCCCCCCCCATGATTCCTCCTCCACCTTCTATTATAAGATCAGCAGGTTGATTTTTCATTTCGTCAAATTTACAAAAATATCGTAATCATGGCTTGTTTTTTGGCAAGGTTTAATTTTTGCTAAAAGTGCCTTATAACTAGGTAAATGTTTTTTCAATATTTCGAAAAAAAATGCCTTCGGCGATAGGCCTTTGGCGGATGAAAGCATGGGCTTCTACAGGGGTGACTAGGGGGGGCAAGGATGTCAGGATAGCATACAAATTTCAAATTTGGTGGTGTTATTTACGAATAGTTTCATTTTCTAAACAAAAAACTCAGAAAATTAATTTCGAAGTGTCAACAAACCAAAAAATACTCTGCGGGGTAAGGTGGGGGCACTACCCCAAAGTGTCCAAGCTTAAAAAATAATGAATTGTTCAACAAAATACACCTAATAACGTCTCAAAATTTGATTAAAAGTGTCCAAAAACCAAAAAACGCCCTGCGGGGCAGGGTGGAGGGCTCGCCCCCCACACCCCCCTTAGCCCGTGGGACAATTGTTTTCCTTGCATTACCTCCACCCCTGGCAAAAATTCTGCGGACGCCCGTGGCTGGGGATACCACTAGACCCCCTTCATATTTTCCAAATCGCCCCCTCCATGACAAGAGGCTAGATCCGCCCCTGGCTTCTGGCCTAACAATCAAATGTGTTTTTAATAACGGCAATCAACAGTTTGTCAAACATTTGCCACTGCATAAGTTTGTCCGAGCGAATAGAAATGAAAGTGGAACAATTGCTACCTGTGAATTATAACAACCATTACATTTTTATAATCACTTCTTGGAGATCGATGGGTTAATCTCGTCACTCATGGACCTTATCTTCTGGTCACTGCTGCGAGTTCATCTATTATCTAGGTACTAATATCAACCTCCGACACACACTGAATTGAGATGAGAAAGGGAATAGAATCGACGTAAAATGTGCTCCCTTGAATTCTATTTGCCATAAGTCCGCTTTAAACTTTCAAGTCTGATTAACGTGAAAGTTCGAGCTTTTTTGCGTCCAAGTAGTTTTTTGACAGTTTAAAAGCTGTAAATGCATCAATTAATGGAGCCTTTTTATGTAGATTCATGTATCTCCAGATTGGATTTAATATAGTCATCTCCAAAGAATATCGTAACGCACAGAAAACATAATATACATCCATAGTGTATAAATGTATTGACATATTATGTATTGACATATAAATGTCAATAAGTACTTATACATTCTCTACCGATTGGGCTGAAAGCTTGTAAACTAAGAGAAAATGGTAGTCTTATAATGTCCATGCAAAATTTAACCTTGTCTGAAGATTTTAATTTTTGACCTATCGGAGATATGTTCATTTTTGAGCCAATCAGAGGTCAGCTCTCAAAAGCTATACACAATTAAGTTAGAATGATATTAGTATGTGTGCAAAATTTCAACTCGATCGGAAAAAAATGTGACCTGTGGCGTCGGGCCAAACAAACACAAATAAACAGTGTCCAAAAGTGCAGAATGGCGTGGCTCGCTGCGCTCGCTCAACAATATGACAAATCTGTGTGTACGAATCATGTATGAGCAAGTGTGATTTGTCCTGAGCTAAAGATATCTTTTGTCTTCGTGTCTCCTGGGTTTCTCGATGAAATCAGGACTATTGGACACTATCATGGCACGCTCTGCCGCAACATCCTCATCGTGTTCCGGCTATCTGACAGCCAATGAGCTATGACAAGCTCGAGCGGATAGCTGCGGTGGGCTTAGCCTCTCTCGTTGCCGCTATTTTTAAACAACAAGTGTCATCGAGTGGTGTTGACAAATACAACGCAATTCCGAGAAGATTCTACAATGATGATTCGTTACCAACCAAAATACCCAAAACAATTTCATTGCTTCAAAGAAAACTTGCGGACAGACCAGTGGTCGAATTGGAAGTCGGTCCATGGGGGATGGTGTATTGTTAAAAAAAAATTGCTCCAAGTTAAAGGTGGGGGGGGGGGGGGGCTGAGGGGAGGGATCAACGAGCTTGCATACATTGTTTTCGATATATTTGCTCCTTGGGAGGGTCCCCCAGCACCGTCCGGGGCGCGAGCACAGTCCCGGATTGTTTTTGTTTATTTTCAGAAATGGATGCATTTCTACGCGATTTTGACGCTATTTTAAGCCTATTTCATCTCGACAAATGGCGTTAAGGAAATGGTATAATTTAAAAGTAAATAGTGCTGTTTTTAATCTTTCATGGGAGGATGGTGAAGTGTTCTACAAATTAGCCATGGGGGATGGAACAATTTCCCATGGGGGATTCCATCCCCCCGCATCCCCCCACAATTCGACCATTTGCCAAATAAGTTAATTTGACTTTAAAAAATAGAGTCCTGAGTTGGTGCGTCATATTCAATGTCAATTTCAAATGTAATATATGGATGAGCAAGTAGGTATCCTGATTTATTTTAATACATTTTGGTAATATAGACCGTTTTTTTTTAAGTTTAAATCGTACCAATTTGGAGTAGGTAAGTTAAAGAAGGAACCCAATTCGTACTTACTAAAATCGTCATGCCAAAGGGTATTTAAAACGGACTTGTTTTTACTACCATCTCATTTAGCGTAGTGCACAGGGAGGTTCCCTATTCATAACCTTCATCAACAATACTAATCGTTTTCTAATTGCTAAACGCAGCGTTTTAAAAAACTGACACAATTCCCGTGTTGAAATTATCAAGACGTACAAAACACTTAATATTTTTTTGCTTCCTCTATCACGAAATATATGGGCGGTCACGCGTCGCATCGCCAGATGCAGTATAAAAGTGCAGTGGTCAGTTGCAGCGCAGGTGTTTAGCTAGAATGCAGTTGCACATGCACTCCTTGTCATGACACCTGTTCGGCCGTGTGTGCATCTCATGCAGCTAGCTGACTTTCTATTGATCAGAATTACGTCGAACGAGCGGACTGTTTTGAATAATGTTTTGGACAGTTGGATATTTTTGTAAGGCGGGGCAACTGTTAGAACGACCTAGCAGTGAGATTAAAGGAATAAATGCATGTACTTTTTTGTTATTGCTAGTCGCATCTATTTTTCTGTCGTCTTCGGTGGGGTAAACAGGATATTGTGTGACACTTCCTTCCTATACTTCTGCGTAAGACGGAAAATTACAATGTTATTTTAGACTTTGTTTAACTTGCTTATCTGGCGGCTACTAATATGTATTGTGTTAATTCTTACCCTAATAGCGGACTCTCCCACCTTGACATATATATGTAATTGGAGATTCCTATTGATTCGAAAGAGTTTTAATTAAAATCCCGCTCGATTACGATAACGACTCCACAAATAAGGAATGAATAGCGGCGTTTTTTACTTAGTTATCTGTTAGTGCGTTACGTAAGGTATTAATAGCCAATTTATAAGTGTCATTTTTATGGACTGGTGCACTTTCTGTATGAAGCATATGCAGCAAAAAATATAGTTGCAAATTACACTCTAGACTAGATTTTGCATCAAATATTGCGTGAGTGTTTTTCTTTATTGTAACTGAGATTGGAGGCACTAAGTTTGTTTCTGTTTACATATTTGAAAGTTGCCTAAATTTTATTCTAACCCGTGAGCTTTTTTGTAGGAGTATTGCTTGACCTAAAAAAGGGAGGAATTATTGTTAATGATGATTGATTACAAGATAATATATGCGCGGCGTGGCGCACAATTTAATAATCGATGTCAGTATTGATTGTAAATGAGGTGTTGTGTTTTCCAAACAGACCTATTTCATGTGTTTTGTTTATTTGTTCCCACTGTCATGAGTGACCAATTATGGCTTTTTGACATGTATGTAGCATGTGTCTTAGTAATGGCTAATGACAAATGGTCATTGATGAAAAGTAAATATTAAAGCACAGTAAATGACTGCCAATACAGTCAGGGCAGCTGTAAAAAGAGTATTTTTTACCACTGTTATAAAAGAAATATGAGGAAAAATATGGAAATTGAAATGGCGTGACTAGATAGTTTTAAATATACAGTTTTTCAAAGTAACTCTTTAAATGTAGCTAATAAGAAATTACAGAACAGTAAGCAGCCTGCAGCAGTAGAGGAAAAATGATAAAATGTAAAAAAAAGTATGTACTTGTTTGATAAGCTTTTATTTTATTTTTAATGTAATCAATTTTTAAATTTTGTAATAATTCGGGTTTCGGTTGCAATTGTATTTCTGTTCTATTCGAATTATTATTATCTGCAGAGATTCAGTCACAATATACACAACACATTCTCTTCTCCTTGTTGAAATAATGTTTGAACTCTGAACTGATTGCATCCTCGGCAGGTTCGGGCAACGCCAGCGCTCAGCCGCAGCCTCGATCTCAGCCCGGCTCCCAGCAGCAGTTCATCCACATCCCCTTCCCGGTGGCTCTGTCGGCGGCCACACCGGCGGCCAACGGTCATCACCCCGAGACCGCCGCCGACCTCACCAAGTCTCGAACCAAGTGACCTCTCCGACATCACACTTCACGATAACCCAGAGAGTGAATTCAGCAATAATCATGATTAATAGAATGATTAGTAAATTTTGCATTATGAAGGATAATCTATCTTTATTATTTGTTTTGAAGCATCATTGTATGAAACGTTATTAAACGTTTTACTAGATGATTTTCGGAAAACGATTATAGAACTTGCGACACATAACATACCTAGGTATTCAAAATGTTCCAATATTTCTCACCTTGTTCCTAAAACATGTATTTTCAAATATTTTATTATTGCTAAATTTACGCAGCTCGTTTCTTATAAAAAATCATATGTTGATATTAATGACATATCTATGTAGTTGTATTGAAGGGTCTGATTTTCTTATTTCGATGCGATAACACGAATCTATGTACCCCGTTAGAATAGAATCTGATGGGCTTGAACATCGACAAATTGTTGCACAGGTGTATCTAAAACTGCAACAAATTGTCAACACATTTCCTCGTTTAAAATGTGTAAGCTAATTTGACGATGCCCTGACTAACACTTTTTAACCCCAAAGACATGCTTCATGCATCTCAAAACTAACCATGTCGGTTCTTGTAAATCCTAGTATTTTGTAAGTTTTTTTGTAAAACTTACATCTGCTTTTAGGAAGTTGATCTTCAACTGAATATTTGGTCTAGTCTAATATCCTAACCAATTCAAAAAAGTGCTTGAAATCATTTGTTGCTCAAAAGTACGCCTTGCTGAAGAAAATTGTTATAGACTATGAATGTTAATAAATTAATATGTTAATCTTTGATAAAACCTACCTCCGTTGCATACAAATGCACTGTTGATCTGGCACTTTTATATAGCAATTTCTTGCCAAGTTGTAACAACAATTATTATTTCAAATTGGTACTGAAATCTATGTAGGTACTCAATACTCCACTACACAAATAAACTATTTCAATTTCGACAGCAACTTTGGAATTCTAGTACGAAAAAGACTTGAATCATGTAAACTTAGCTAATTTCAAGTCCATTTGCTAGGTGCTAACATTTAGGTATAGCAGAGGACTTATGTGTAATCATATCAACCATTTCCTTAATGCTCGTTTCCTAGAAGTGGCCTACATTGTTGTTTCATACTTCAATATTTCGTAGGTTTATCACTCTTTATATTCTATTTATAAGGATGAAAGTTACCACCTAGAACTTAACATTAATTCTAAGTTTTGTCTTTATGCTAATTTATTTACCACTTTTCTAATTTTGATTATTTATTTGAAAAGTATTTAACTTAAAAAATATTAGTTCCCATTTTCATGAAATTATACGAAATGTAAATATTTAATTTGTACGTTTTTTCTAGCGACTAATGTAAAACTGCCAATCAAATAAAAATTTATTATGAACTTTGCTAACTATTGTTTCTTATTCTTAATTCTCTAACTATTAGGCTATCGGAATATTGTTCCTATCCCATTCATTGCATAGCTATCGACTTAGTAATCTCAAGACACGAGTGTTTATCAATTATTTAACACTTATTAACCTTGGCAAAGGTTTATAAGGCAATCAAAGTCTGAACGATGGCCGGAAGGTTGACCATAATTAGCCTGATGGCAAAGATATTCCGGGCTTGTTTAGCATTCTAATCAATTAAATAAATGGACATACCTACGCATGCTACTTCGAGAGCTGAATTACTAGATTTAATTTTAAGTATTCTCCGTGTAGGCGTATTGGAAGACATTGAGGCGTCAATGAAGGTGAGGATTTTTTTTGTTGATTCCTAAAATGGATCGTTGTTAAAGTTTTATTACCGTTGTTTAACATTCACTTCAGATATGTTTACAGTAAGATTGACAGTTCTGTTTACATCTGATATTTTGTCGAACTATTTTTTTGTTGAAGCAAAACCCTTTTCAAGAGACAGTATGCTATATTTTAGGTGCGGATATAAGTACTGGATAACTAATAATTATATGCAAAGACAGCTTGACAGCTGAATTCACACCTGATAATTTTAATGATCTCTAATATTAAAAAATATTACACCACTCTTCTTAAAGACATTGTATTTATATTCAATTATTAATCCTTGAATGAATAATGGCGTATCATCACGATAGCTTTTTAAAAGCTACAATAAAAACAAAATAAGAATTTACGTTCTCTGCGGTGTTATCTTCTCGAAGAATTTCAGTTCATATGCAGTGGTATAAATCGCATTATTTTACACGGCATTGTACAATAGTATATAATACAAAATCGTGATAGCATATTTTACCATAGTTTAAACCCCACTCTATAAATAGTCACCCTTAACATTTCACGATTTTCACAAGTATTTATAGCCTAAAGAATAAAGAGTGCATAGTGTTATTTCGTATGCTAGACAAAGATAATGATCATCATTATGTTTTTAGTAGGTTACATTGAATTTATTATGAGTATCGATTTTGTTCTTTGTGCGTTAAAGTTTCCGTATAGAGTCGATATAAAGAGATCAGTATGCATGGATCAAAACTACCCCCTCCCCTCTACCCCCGCCCCTACACGTAACTCCAAGGTGATATGACAGAGAAAGGGTTGTTGCGCCTGCGCTGCGTGTATATGCAACCCTCAACGCATACCAAGTCCATGAAAATTCACCACACAATACAGTGGCAAACAACTTGTTAGGCGGTTGAATGGATCCGTTCCAGTTACTTTCGCGTGCTAATATGTCAGGGTGGTTTTCTTTTGTGAGTTATTTGAAGATTTTTAATAGATTAATGTAATAAATCGGCAGTATAGTTGGTGAATTGGGACAAAATGTGAAAAAACATTCCTTTTTTTGAAAAATATTCGTTTTTAGTGTCATAATATTTGTTTGGTTCGCTTCAAATCGAAGTGTTTTAAACGATCAGATTTATAAGATGATACTGAAATGTCTCTTGTATAATTATTGAGTTAAAGTCTTGCTTGACGATGGGCTGTGGCACGTCTAAGAAATCATCCGTGGTTCCTGTGATTGAAAGCGTGGAGGATTTTCCCGCCAACGGAACGACCAAGCTGCCGCCGATCTTGAAGAGCAAAGTGAATCGACGTCCTTCTGAAACTCTGGCGCTTCAAGGAATTGATCCTCCGTTAGAGACGATGGAAGATGTGAAGAACAGGAGGAAACACATTGGTATGCATGTTGAGTTTACTTTCGACACCTGGCTTATTGTTTCACGGCAACTTCCCTCAAACCTGCCACTTTATCAATAACTTCTTTTAGACATTACTACTTTCGTCTGTAGGGACTGTTTATGAATTATTTTTCACTAAAATTGTCACTTTCACGCTCTGAATTTCATAACTGAGGTATTATCCTGATTTCCTTCACTCGAGAGACAAATGGGTTTCTATTAGGTTTCCACTAAAACTAATAGGACATGACCGTCACCTTCTTACCTATTCATCACCATCTACCTATCACCATTATAATAATTCTCTGTAGCTATTAGCCTAGTTGCAGAAGAGTGCGACGTTAAACACCACTAAAATGGAATATTATCCCTCCCACATGCCCTCAATCCTGTGTCACGCTACATTTTAAATTTACATTCTCACATGTCTTACTTTTTATGTAAAAAGAAGACCCATTTCCATAAAATGTAATATTTGTTCTTGGCAAATGTTGATGCAACGAATTATTTACGACAATTGACTGACGAAATGCTGGAAAAGCTCCTTACAAATGGATCAGGACCGCCTCTATCCTTCACATATCCCAAACTTCTTTCTTGTCATTCACATAGTGAAATCAAGATGTCAAGTCGTCTATAACTGTATTGTTTGATAAAACAAAAATATATTGTCAATGTCAGAGAAAATATTATAGATATGTATATAACAAATCGTGGAGCCATGTATTTTCTGCGTCATTCATTATTCCACCCTTCACATCTGACCCTCCCCCCCCCCCCCCTCCTCGCGTACTCGTAAACTTTGGTTGGTGCCATGATTATGTAGTCCAAATCATGGTGGTCCAAAATCAACTGTTTAATATTTTGCGAGCATTGAAAACCCGGCTCTAAGGGCAATTTTTTCAATACGTGCTAAAACCAATAGTTGTAAGTTTAAACGATCATTCAAAGAATGCCATTGGCTGTTGCCATGGCAATATAGTCATAATCAACTGTTGAAAATTTACTCGAGTATTGAAAAACTGACCCTAAGGACCAGTTGTTTAATTTAAATCACTGTTAAATTAAAACAGTTGGTTATGCAACAACCAATGAAATGACGCTCCTAGAATGACGACTAAGAAACTGAAACCTTAAAGTAATAGTTCGGGTTTCTAAAAATTTTCTGTGGTGGGTGTTTCATACAGTTTCTGATATAGACATATGTTTTGAAAAATGTTGGATCTCATGTGTACCATTCTATCTCACTTTTACTGCGAGTAAACCGACCCTTTCGTGACGTCTTAAGAGGGGACCAGTCAACCGCACTTCATTGGGGGTAGGGCAACGCGCTACCTGCACAGGCTCGTATTCCGGGGAAATTAATTATTCTCAGAAATCTGTAAATATCTCTTGCTTTTTGTCAACGTAGTACTTGTACAAAATGTTCAGTTCTTATCTTTCATAGTTAGCAGAAGGTTTGTTAATTATTATTTATTTGTCTTGTATTCAGAGATTCTTAGCACACCGACATGCTTATTATGTAGCTTTATTCCTGATATTCGCGATTATCAGTTTCTCTTCTGATTTTAAGATCGTGTGTGTAAAGTACTTGCTTTTATTTGTTATTCTTGTGACAAGATAATTGTAATTGTCGAATTGTAAGACGAGATTACAATTCAATGGTGTCACAAGTATATCGCGAAGTTTCCTATAAAGACAAATATCTCCAGCTTTACAAGAAATGGATGCACAATTTAAAACGAGAATATTTTGTGCGAATTTTAATTCGGCAATTTCCTGATTTTCTTCACTGGTGTACTTTGGTTCATATCTATACGGATGATTTCCAGACAGTAAAAATAAGTATTGGTTACACTATTTGTATCGCACGTAAAAACACTTGGGCAAACTTACCGCCAACTACAGGGAAACGTTGCAATTACAGTATTGAACGATATTTATAGATATTTATATAAACCATTATTGAACTGATTTTTGAATTATTGAATGGGAAATATCAAATCATAACAAATACTCCCCCCGTACGGCCCGTTGAACTCCCCCGCCTAGACAGCTGGACGCGTCTACCTGTGCAGGCGAGCTACCCTCATAGCACGTCACAGCTCGGACTAGTAGCCAGTCAGGAAATCGCGCAATGCTCGTGATCCATGGGAGATGGATTTTTTTCTTTTTTTTATATGAATTAGAATTGAATGTGGTTATCTATTAAGACTTGCTAGAAGGTAAACTGAACTATTCCTTTAACAACAACTGGTTTAACTGAGCTTTGCAAAACTGACCCGTTAGCGGTCTTTCTAGAGAATATCATTTGGTTGTTGCTATGGCAATATAGTCTTAATCAACAGTTGTTTGAATTTAACAAAGTTTTGAAGACCATACGGAAATTTAATTATTTTTTAAAATTGTGTAGTACCTATAATGAACACACTGATACCAATTGATTCCATTTTGATGTTTACATTATTATTATTTGTGCCCTCCGATAATATTATTTATGCATTCGCCTATTTCGACATTTGTTGCAATTTCCCTAGTTCTTTCACAATTTCTCCCGAATCGCCGTCTTCCTTCTGTTGCTTTGAACTCTGTCGTGACCTTTGACCTCTGTTATTGTTTCCCGTTCGGTTCATCCTCCTTGTGAGCATTGAGAATGCATTGAACCATCCATCTCCTTCAGACTCGCAAGAAAACTGCGACTTTCTTTCGACACCTAATCAATATCTAGTTTGCCTCCTCAATTCACTGGTTTGTACATCTAAATAGACTGATTGATGTGCGTCTGTCTGGCAGATAACAATGGTGTCTGAGGACTTCGCTCGTAAGTCGTAACAAAGCAAGTTCCTATCAAAACATAAAACAAAACATATTATACGAAAATAATTTCAATGAGAAACGAAAGCTCTCTTTGAAAACTGAAAGCTTGTTTCAAGAAATGAGCTTCAATGACATTGAATTTTCAAACAATTGAGCTTATTAAGCTCTGTTTCTTTTTCGAATTTAATTTGGTGCTCATTTTGCGAAAGTAGCGCTTTTGAAGTGGGATTTTGCATAAATTTAATTTATTTCCATTGAGTAGTGTTGTTTTAGTTGTGTGAACTTTGACATTTCTACTGAACACATTTCTATTCAGTGAGTAATCGGGAGGAAATTCAAATGCACAATAGAAATTAGAATCGAATGATTTGTCCATTCTTTCAAAAACGACCTTTTTAAGAAATCAAGACATGGAATTTTCATAGTATTTCGTGTTTATAGTAGAGACGACATGTATAGAGAATTGAAAACCATTTGTCCTTCACCCTCACTCCCTAATGGGTTAAGGGTTGGAACCTTCAGTTGCTTATAAATAGATATTTCTGCGTTTACAAAGCAGTTGAACCCCGACTGATATGTGACTTTTGACTGCCGACTGAAGAGTCCCTGCTCAAATCATTCTATACCGAGTCGATTTGATAATATTAGCTAGGAATGAATTTTACTTCCAAAGTTTTATACCATACCTTAGAGTGAACTTATACTTTCCGAACCTCAGCCTTTTACACCTTGGGCTGTATTCACAAAGAACAATATTGTTATTTAACATTATGAAGAGGACCTATTATAAAACAGAGCATTATAACTTTTCGATAAGTTATAATGATCTGTTTTAGTCCCATTTAAACCTACTGCCATTATAAATCTGCCCCGTATTGACTTCTTTTCGTTGAAGTAATTCTATTGGTTCTTCTTGTACCAAGGTCGTCCATTAGCTTTTGAGGTTCCCGTCGTCGAAGATGGTGAAAGTCTTATCAGAAAACACCCGCCAAGACGATTTCAGCGACTGGAGGATCAGCAACCGGAAGCCGTCAACCTCACGCACGAACTCCTGGACGAGAAGCAAGCGGAGGCAGAACATAGGAGGATTCAGGTACTCGTCGAGGATATTACCGCCTCCTGTCCATCCTCCTGTACATCCTGTACGCTCCGTCCACCTCACGACCTCCTGGACGAGAGCAAGCGGAGGCGGAACATAGGAGGATTCAGGTACTCGTCGAGGATATTACCGCCTCCTGTATATCCTCCTATACATCCTGTACGCTCCGTCCACCTCACGACCTCCTGGACGAGAGCAGGCGGAGGCGGAACAGAGGAGGATTCAGGTACTCGTCGAGGATATTACCGCCTCCTGTCCATCCTCCTGTACATCCTGTACGCTCCGTCCACCTCACGACCTCCTGGACGAGAGCAGGCGGAGGCGGAACAGAGGAGGATTCAGGTACTCGTCGAGGATATTACCGCCTCCTGTATATCCTCCTATACATCCTGTACGCTCCGTCCACCTCACGACCTCCAGGACGAGAGCAGGCGGAGGCGGAACAGAGGAGGATTCAGGTACTCGTCGAGGATATTACCGCCTCCTGTATATCCTCCTATACATCCTGTACGCTCCGTCCACCTCACGACCTCCAGGACGAGAGCAGGCGGAGGCGGAACAGAGGAGGATTCAGGTACTCGTCGAGGATATTACCGCCTCCTGTATATCCTCCTATACATCCTGTACGCTCCGTCCACCTCACAACCTCCTTGACAAGAGCAGGGGCCCTATTCTAGAACATTTAAATTTATAGTTCTGGTGGAATTCGTTTCCATGCAATATAATCTATATGCCTATTCTAGAACGTTTTCCCAATTCAATTCTGATGGAATCTGGTCACGGCCATAAGGATTAACATTGCAAGAAATCGAATTCCATCAGAATTGGAAATTTAAATGTTCTAGAATAGACCTCCAGGTGGAAGTGGGATTGGTATACAAATACAAAATATAACTCTCAGTCTCAAACCATCCCTAAAGCCCCTAAATATTTCGGCGTCTGCTGAAAGAAAAATGTCGTTTAATTCTAAGCCATTTTCACAGGAAAACATAGCAATTTGCATGCATTCTTAACCTAGTGACGTATAATCGATAGTCGTCAGTATGGATTGGAATCAATCAATTATTAAATTCTCGCCAGCCACGTCCGGCCAATATGACGCATTTGCTTACCTGCAGAGGTGACAAACAGCAAATCGATGCAATTCATTCTAGCAACATATTTTATTGTCACTGCCAGCTCACCAACATGCAATTCAGTTTATATATCAACAGAAAGCAATTCACTCCACGGCTAGACGAAAACTTGTGACTCTTTGATCTCCACCTTGTTTTGGAGTGTCTTGAATTCTATAAACAAGATTGTGAAATGATAATTGATTATAATTTCAAAGTGTTTTTCTTTGATGGTTTATTTGAGATTGTTTTGTTTGTTCTCATTATTAGTTGATGTCTCAGAGAGTGCAGTCAGCGAAGGTTCGGCTTCCAAAGCGTCGCGTCACTCACTTAGATTCCTTCCATCATGTAAGCGTTGGCGCCATCTGTGTGCAGACTACACAATAGATTGCAATCGCTCATTTGTACAAACTTCATAATACAAGCTTTAGAAAAGCTCTCAATAAAATTGTGTTTGGCTTTCTATGACTGAAGTACAAAAATCGAAACAGCATTTTTATTGATTAAAAGAAAAATAGTAACTGAGTATATTATCTTTGTATTTTACGTTTGGACTTTTATCCTTCACTGAAATCGTGGAATTTATTGACATAGTTTCCTTCCATTCTAGTGGACAATTTGTGTAAGATTGAAATCCATGATTTTGGAAATAATCTACAATCATGCGCTTTCGATGAATGAAATTGAATTCAATCTGCGATCTATTTTGTAATTACTGTCAGTTATACTCAAAGCAACAATACCTTCTGTAAACGCATTCTCAAGTCAATTATTTGTGTTTCAGAATGAAGAAGATCCGATAGAAACAATGCCAATTGGAAATTCAACTGTGGATTTATAATCATTCCTGATCAGAAATCAAACAACGAACTTGAACAGTGTACAAAACTTAGATCTTATCGTGTTAAAAGACTCTATTTCTGTGTGAATGGTTCCTACAAATTGACTTGTTTTCCAGTGCTTCGAGTTAAAATGGCGTGTGTCACGAATTTCATGGAAGAACATGTGAACAGAAAGTGAATATTTTAAAAGTGTTTTAGAGGAAGATTCTCTTTCCAAATTGTGACATGAATAATGTGTTGTTTTGAAATGATTTTAAATTGATTTGACGTGTCTTTCCAGATAATATTCAGTAGTATTGAAGCTTCCTTACTTCTACTAAAAATATCTAGATAACTGAATATGCTTGGTATTTATAAATTAATTTAATTATATGAATGCATATCTATATTGATTTCGACTACAAATTTAAAATAATGTGATTACTATTAATTTTACATGAAAATATAAAATACATATTATGAAATATAATCTGTTTTACTATCTTAGAGATGTATATTGCTTGTTAAAGTTATATTAAGGTATAATAATAAGTAAGTACTTACAATTGTGATTTAAATTGTTTAATGAGACACATTTTTTTACACACATTTGCGCGTCTAGCGTTTGGTTTCGTTATATTATATAAGAATCATGTTTTTTACTCAGCACACATCGTATAGTGCTATTGATTGTTTTATTTAAAAATACACCACTGCTTCGAGTATTTTGATTTTGATAGGATTCATTGTATTAATCAGAGGAGGGTAAATCTAGCACACATTAAGTATAATATTTGTTTGGTATCATTTTATAATTCACATAATGTATACTTTTAAAGCATTTTTTAAAAGAAATTTAAAACATTATAAACATTTAAAAATAATAAAAAAAGAATGCTGAATTTACCCAACTCCATATTTGCATATGTAGTGTTTTGATTTCGATGAAAAATTGTTGTCGGCATTTGGCTTTGTTCAAAATGATTTGAAATTTGCTCAAATTTTAAATAATCTGTTGTCTTGACTATTGAGTGCTAGCGAAGAGAGAGGTTAGAAAACATCAGTGATATTTCGCATGAAAATGAACACAAGACATAATTACCTCTTTCGTTCTATTACAACTGAAGAACTATATTATACTTCGATAACAACACATTTTTAAATAACTACGCCACTCAAGTATGAGTATAATACATCTTTGTCGAAACAATACCATTGATCTCGCTTCTTTTACCATACTTGGTGGTGCTAATACCAAAAAACTATACCAATAATATTAGCTTTATATGTATTAATTATTTTCATAATTTAAATTTGTATTATAGCTGTGGTTTCTCGTATTATTAAATATTTAAAATGTATATACAGACGAAAATTACTTTCAAGATAAAGTTGTACACACTGCTGAAGTAATTAGCTCTTGTATTACATTTTTAAAATTACATACTATTATTAAAATTCAAACAATTCAAATCAATTTGAAGTCGCCCATGCCTCCACAATTCGTATGAATTTGTAATATTTTGTGTTACATTTGGACAAGGTTTGGGAAGAATAAGCTTAATTTCATGATATTCCTTTATTTCGGCGTAATTTTAGCTGTTGTTTTTGGGGGGCGATGTTTTGGCTGTGTTTTTTTAGTTAGGCAAATGGTGTGTTACCCGTAGAGTCTTTCCGACATAGAGAAATATTTATTTCATGGTTTATTCGAAAGGTTACCCCTTCATTTCATTTTTGTTAAAAAACAACATTTTATTTTAACATTATTTTACAAACTTATTTTTTGTATTTTTTATATAATTTGTATAATATATATTGAATAAATTTTACAAAAATCTTGTACCTAGTGTGCGTCTGTTAAATGTATATTATATTGTATTCATTCCTATCGAACTAATATAATATCAATATTATCTTCAAGTACCCAGGAACTTGTAATACAGATAATTACATACGTTGAGACTAAGCACATTGAGTAAGGTCAAGTATACTTCCGAATCACACATTTTAGCAACGACACACATTTTAGTAATCTTTAAGTGACATCAGCGTACAAATTATTATTTCAAAAAATCTATCAACCAATGGTAACTGAGAATGATTGTATAATTTAGTTCAAGTATTAAAGGGACATGACTGTAGAACGAGTAATTCTGAATGGCTTTCTTTTATTTAAATATTAATGGAAACAAAAAATATCTTTCTTATACTCGTGTCCCTTAGTAGAAGTACTACCATTTAAATAATAAAAAAATTTAACATCTTCATTACGAGTTTTGTTAAAATATTTATAACACAATGGATGTTTTGATGTTTACATAAAATGGTGATGATTATGGAAAATATTTGCAATAGGTTAAATGATATTGAACGCTCTTAAACATAACACTCGAATAATATAACAACAATTAAGTAATCCAAAGACAAACTACATTGAATGTAATATTGTCATCTTTATTTTCAATTTACCAAAAATGGTTTTTACTTTCAGTATTTTGGCACATTTTTTTAAGTCGTATGAAACAACCATGTTCCTTTTTATTGATAAAACTACGTCTAAGCGATTATTTTAGGAAAACATCTTGTTTACTTTTTGACAACGTTGATATACTTAAATATTGAACAGAAAACATCAAGACAAAAGGTTTTCATCCAAACAGGTAAACATGAAAATCAGGGTTTCACAGACATTACTTGGATCTATAAACACTCTCAGGAAGAAAGCATTGAACTTCATAACATTTTAAAGTCAATAAAAGTCCATAAATGTAAGTCTAATTACAAGGATCAAGTTGAATTAAGACTCACAAACATAACATAACATTTTAAAACTCCTAACAACTTTGTGAAAACAATACATTACAGAATAGCGAGTGAAAACAACATTATAGTTGAACAAATTGTTTGAAACTTCGTTTAAAATTTGGAGAAATACCAGATCTTGAGTTGTGTTTTAAAAAAGTGATCCTTGTAAATTAGGCGTATGTTTCGGTTTTTATAAATTGAAAATGATTAAACTAAATAATAAATTGTTCATTTGAATCTCAAATAAATCTCAACGTATTGTGAATTGACATAATAATTTCGTAAGATTTCCTCAGGTCTAATCTTGAATATTTCTGAACATGAAGTAACAACCCTTTTTTCTTGAAAGTGTCCTATTTTATTAAGTATGATTCTTACATAAAATATGATTGATGTATTTACATAATATTATAAATATCGACTTTTAAAATTCAGTTTTAAAATTCAAATTAATTTCGCACCTCTTTTCAAAACATTTTACAAAACTTCGATGTTTACAAATATCAAAATATCATCAACGATTCATTGAAATCCTCAACGCGGTGTTTCCTGTGTGCTGCAAATGCATATCGTAGCCTCCAACAAGCATATTATTATCTTCATTTAGAAATGGTGTGATATTCCATCATCATTGGACGAATCATAACCTTCATCTTCAAATAACTGTCTTTTTATTCAGTGCAAAAATATCAACGTCTTCTCATCCAATACAAACTTTACTTTTCGACAAATCTTCGTAGAATTATAAATAAATTTACCGATCTGTTTTCATTTGTGGACCTTACAGTATAGGTAATTATCTCCATAAGAAATCAGAATAATGGATATTTGAATCTTTGAGAAACCGTTCAACAAATTTGAAGGTTCTCTTTTATGAAGTGAAAACGGAAATAGTGTACAAACATTATTTCATTCTTATTGACTTTATCTTTGAATGTGCCCAACGTGCCCTTTAAGGTGAATCTACTTTTTGTATCAGGAGAGAAGTGGATGTAGAATACACAAAACAAGGCTCCATTCTTAGGATATTTTATGCGTTCATTCAGTTCTTAGTTTCAAAAGTCCAAAATTCAAAAACCAAAATCCAAAATCCAAAATCCATTCATTTCACAACCTCAACATCTTAAAAAATACAATTTTCCAATAAAGAGAGAATTTAACGTAGATTCTATATCCCTTCTCTCATGGTACAAATAATCAATAATGACCTTGCCCATATTCTATAACATTAATATTCTGGATTGACTGGAATTTGATTCGGTACAATTTTAATCAATATGGCAGCATTTTAAAGTTATAGAATAGGGCCCCAGTTGTGGTCAAACAAGGGAAAACCTAGTTCAAAAATAGCCTGATTAAAATCGTTTAAAGATCCAAATATCAACGCTCCTAATTTCTTACAAGACAATTACCAATGGCTCCAGAACACTTTTTAATTGCGATTACAATTTTAAGCAGTAGAAACGAAATTATGGTGTGTTTTTATTATGATATGTCATACAACTGAATTATCATCTTCATCATTACAGTGGTGTTACGTTTAACTTTGTCACGTTGATAAGTTAATTTCATTTTTTTTTACAAAATTTTAGCCATAATGAACCCAATAGTATTATTCACATTTATTAAAAATAAACACTTTTTTAAAATATCATATTATAAAATGATGATTTTCTTGAAAATTGTGGTCTAAACACTTGTTGAAATGTGTGTATCCTGTATGCAGTAGTATGAGTTGATGAATTAAGCTTCTATGAATTGAATTGAGACGAACATTTACATTTACGCATCACATCAAATCTTAAATATAAGACACGTACAGTGTTACTAGTACACGAAAATTATGTACTTATAATAAAAAATCGGGATCAAAATATGGAACAGTTACGGTTTTGATTTACTCGTGACGTCGTGTTTATTTGGTCTAATAAATTATTTAATTAGTTACACATTTTGATGGTTTATTTTGTGTTCCAAAATTATTTACCACAACTCCGATACGGTACTGTATAAAGAAGCTCGATTCAATATAATTATCCCCACAATATCTCCTGCCCTATAGTCAACACAATTCGGCTAGGTTTGGCTCTCAAAGGACATGAAATTATAAAACCATCTTCTAATCTTGTATTACATTAATTACTAATTGTTATTTTGACCCGTCAATATTTTTTGGGAGGGTTGGAAAATATCCAAAGCCGTCTAAAACATTTTTCCACCCAATTTTACACATCGATCTATACAATTTCAAGACAATATCAAAATCAGCTACCTCACAATGTTTTTGACGGTCGTTTGAGCGACATACTCCTAGAGCTCAAAGTCTTGTTCGGTTCCAAAGCATTTTGTTATTTATATTAAATCCTATTTACTATTAAATACACAAAGTACACGTAGTTAAGGGATCAATACATTAGTTTCGATTTTAGTTCTTTCATCGATTTCATAGCTCCCCCTTCCATAAGCTCACCCGCCCGACATCCACGTAATAAGTGTTGCCTACCCATTGAGGGGATATTGGTGTTCAAGGCCCGTAGCTTCGATCTATTCCATATAGATCTACTGGTCCTATACAAAAAAAGCCACAAATCCCATCCCTGGAACCCTTTCAATTGTAAAATCCCCTATTCATGGCACTCCTATTCCTATTATGCCATTTACAAGTGAGTATTCTGACATAAGTGCGTCGAAACGATGCGTTACAAAGTGCGTAACATACCGGGTTTATCGTGCTGTTGATGTAACAAAGCGCGTAAAAGAAATCCCACAACTCCTGTGGAATACAACCCGTACAAGCCGTCAGCGGCTTCAGTAACACGAGAATATTATACGGTGTCCACGTTATAATAAAAGAAAGTAGAATAGCCGACAAAGTCTTTGCAGCTTTCTTGTCAGCTTTCTTTTCCTGTGTCTTTTTCTTTTTCTTCGGTTGAAGCTTCGGGCCGGCATTCGATGTCACAGTCTTCCCTGCGAGTTGCTTTGGGATGATCTTGGCGTTTAACGGGATCCTGACGTCCGGCATCTGTGACGGACGTCTCGTCGTCGCTCCGGGTGCGCCGGGAGTGATCGGGAAAGAGCCGGCGGGGTGCAGACTGAGATGATAGTCGGCAGCGGCGGCGGCGCCAGGAACGCCGGGGGCGCGGAGAGGCGTCATTGCGGCGTCCTCGGCGATCATCTTGATGGAGGGTTGATCGGTGGAGGCGCCACCCTCGCAGCCCCCCGTGTCCGGTGGCAGGCGAATCAGTATCGTGTAGACCTAGAGAGAGAGAGAGAGGAGAGATCGATTAGGAGATTCTTTTGTTTGTTTTTCGTGATTGACAAGATTGACTTTTCTCTCGATAGTGTATTTGAGCTTTGTTAGTTCGATTACAAGAAATCGAGTGGCCGCTGTTGAAATCTACAGCGTATTTGTTTGAGGATCGTAGTTTTCAAATCAATTTGTAAATCTGTTTGCCTCAAACTTTTACTTTATCTGCCACGACAGTTTTCTTATTGATGCCGAAAGTTGTCAAGTTCCTCTTCATTTGATCTCTAAATTGAAATATAGATTAGCTGCAAGAAAAAGGAGTTTATACTAAATACCGAGATGGAATGTTATATTTCTTACTTTTAGCAATAATGCAGACAATTTAATTTCAAAACTTCAAAACTTATATTCAAAAATGTCAAATAATTTCAAAAGTTATCTACCAACTGAGACAATTTCTTTAGCCCTTCTGTCCATCGTTCTTATGCTTATTTTTACTCAATGCTGAATTTATACGAAACTATTTCTTGTCACAGAACTTGAGTAAAACTTTTCGCTCTGATGTTTCATTTGGAACATGCTCTATTTTCCATCAAGAAGTGTGACACAAAAGTAAAACAAGAAATAGTTCCGTGTAATTGCAACATACATACAAGAGAGAAGAATTACGAGAAATGTTAACAAATTATTATAAAATGTACTTCATTGAATTCTGCTAATTTTAGATCAACACCGAAAAGAGGAGATTAGAACAAAGTGCATAGTCGTACATGCGTTATTCTTTGTTACTTATCTGTAATAAGTTAGGTTAACAGTTTGACTGAGAGTATATTTTTGCCAATACTTGATAAAATAGAAATGACATAATCAGAGACACGTGCTTTACAATACACTATTCTTGCAATTGCATTATGGAAGACAATTCAATCATTCATCATTACAAGAGAGATAGATAGCAACATTCCTTCTAGTTAGAAGAAGAGTAAGATAGTTGATCGTGAAAATAGCCCAACTCTTTTTATATTTTCTACTGAAAATAGTCTTGGCATAAGAATGTTCAAATGCACTGAGTGTTATGTTCTTCTAGCCTTGGGTTGGGCATTTGGTTTCCTCTACGAAAGTGGGTGAGCTAAGCTACACAGGGGTGAGATGCGATGTTGATGAGATGCCTCACGTTAGTTCTCACCGAGTCGCTCGAGACAGATCGCGCTGCCAAGCGACTTGCCGGTGGCAGACTCCTCGAGTCATACATGTGGCCGTGCCTTGGCGGCGTTGCGTGCTGCAGAGCCTGTTGCTGTTGCTGTTGCACTGAAGCCTGCAACACAACACAACAGTCATACATGTGGCCGTGCCGTGGTGGCGTTGCGTGCTGCAGAGCCTGTTGCTGTTGCTGTTGCACTGAAGCCTGCAACACAACACAACAGTCATACATGTGGCCGTGCCTTGGTGGCGTTGCGTGCTGCAGAGCCTGTTGCTGTTGCTGTTGCACTGAAGCCTGCAACACAACACAACAGTCATACATGTGGCGTTGCGTGCTGCAGAGCCTGTTGCTGTTGCTGTTGCACTGAAGCCTGCAACACAACACAACAGTCATACATGGCCGTGCCTTGGTGGCGTTGCGTGCTGCAGAGCCTGTTGCTGTTGCTGTTGCACTGAAGCCTGCAACACAACACAGCAGTCATACATGTGGCCGTGCCGTGGTGGCGTTGCGTGCTGCAGAGCCTGTTGCTGTTGCTGTTGCACTGAAGCCTGCAACACAACACAACAGTCATACACGTGGCCGTTTCAGTTCTTCGGTTATATTTTTAAATTTTCACCGGTAAACCTGGGGTCCGATTCTATAACTTTTAAATTTCCGATTCTACTGGAATCTGATTCGGTGCATGTTTATCATAATGGCCGTGAATCGGATTCCAGGAAAAGCGGGAATTTAAAAGTTATAGAATAGGGCCCCTGGAGCTATATTCTTGAAACTATCATCCCTTCATAAATTATTTATGATTCGATGAAAACTCATAATATTAGCTTTTCAAATATTGGACTTATGACGTAGTAGCTTATTCGAGAATATGGGTCCTGTATAAGAATAAATCTCAAGAACTACAGCCCTTTCATGAAGATTATGTTCCTATTCTCTTGAGGCATTTAAAGTAATAGACCTTCATCAATTTTGGTATCGGCTAGACAGATAACTTATCCACAAAATTAAAATAACATGGTTTTGATTCAGCAAAAAGGACCTTTTAAGAAGCTAAACTTATTCTGTTCCTTTCACACAAAATACATCCTGGAGGTTGCTCCATCATTCTAACTGGCCATTATACACGTCCGTGAATTCTCCCAAAAGATCAAGTCAAGCCAGTTCAAAAATCTATACGCTCTAACGTCATTATCGTCGTTCACAAATAAGTCCATGGCACTGGTTGAGAACCGTCGGGGGTCGTCTCCCCCCCTCCCCGTCACCCCTCCCACTCACCGACACCGACGCGTAGGGGTCTCGGATGACGTTGAGCGACGTGCACCTCGAGACGCTGGACTGCAGGGGCGTCTCGACGCTCACCGGCGTCGCGTATCCCATGTCACTTGGGGTGTCCTCGTAGTCGGCGTCGTTCTCGTCTTCGTGGCCGGAATGCCACCACGCGACGCACCAGTCTCGAACCCAGGTCCATGTGAAGGGACGAGCTTTCTGCGGGACAACATTCAGATGAAATCGATAACTATTGGGAACAGGCAAAATAACAACAAATAAAAACATGTAAAAGGTTGGAACTTTCATTCCTTACAGATATTGGGTAAGAATTGTGTTCTATAACTGATGAAACGTAGATATAAATTGATCTTTCTCCACTTCCATTAAATTACAACTTTTCAAGTTTGAAAGCGTCCTTTGAAATATTGTAGTAGAATCTTCATTCGAAACCCCACCATTATTTTGTTCTAACAGTTGATGAAACGTATGTAAAATAATATTTCTCAATTAAAATCGAATTAAACATTTAAAATGAAGTACGTATTCTTCTTTAGAGAAGAAATAAAAATCCCTTCAAATACGATTTCATTCTGTAATTGTATTTAGTAAAGTTTGACGCATTTCCTCTTGTTCCCTTCGCGTAAAGTTAAAAAGTTTTTGACATGTTCTTCTTCTATAAAGTCGTGATTCAACTGCAAGAATCAAACTTCAAGGCTTCTACTAAATTTGCATTTGAATGTAACTCGTCAGTTTGAGAAAATGGTAAGTGTAACAAGGCCTTTTAGCAAGGGTGTGTTTCTTCTAGATTTTGTTTACTGTCAGGATTTTGGAAGAAGTTTTGAAAACGAGTATTGTATACAATCATCATTTTGCCATTAATATTTTCTTCACAACATTTTCAAACAAAATTGTTAATATTTAGCTGGCTAAAGGAGATATTGAAATTTAAGTCGTTTTGTACCAAATAAAATAACCATTCTCTTTCACGAATTAACTTTTGGCAGAGATTCTGAAAATAAAGTCAGGAATTAAATGTACCGTGGGTACTTCAATGTTATAACACGATAATCCTGAAATCCCAGTAGCTTTTTGAAAGTCAATTGGACGTACTCATTTAGAATCATTATTTTATTTCACAAAGCTTTAATTAGACTTTTGTAAAACCAGAAGAGCTCATGTCGTCGAATTTGTTCCATCAATATTGTTAGTTGTTTTCGAAATGTAACGGAATTGCAGCCGTACGGACTCTTTCAGAAATAAGGTCACGTGATCATGAGTGTCACTTGAGAAAATAATAACTTTCCATCAATTGCAATGTTATTCATGACTTTGTAAAGAGGTCCTGATTGCTACATGCTTTCCCATGCCAATATTACCGTACAGATTGGCAAAGCCTTTCAAACACAATAGTTGAATAGAAGAGAATACTGCACTTTATTGAATGACCTACTTGTGAACATTTTGGTGGGATAGTGGTGCATGGCGTTTTTATACGTTAATGCATTTCATGTTCAAACTTAATGAAACTTTAATTAATCATCATAATCATTCATCCGTCGCCATTAGCCTCGCTGCAGAACAGTGCGACGTTAAGCCCCAGACAAAAAAAATATATTAGGAAACATACTAAGTGGGGTTTACACAGTGGCGTACAAGGTCTCTCGTTTAGGTGACTATATTAATTTTCACTTTTTGCTTTGTAAACTTTGGGGCTCTCAGTGCTCTTGTGCGAATAAAGACTAATTAATTGTATGTGACTAATGGCAATTAATTGCTCTTTCTGTCAAAATGTTGAAAAAAGAGTTTCCATACGCTGAATTACGTTACCTAAATATATCCATTAGAACTTTGTTAGAACTTTGCAGCAGCGTTTACATATAAACGCGGAAAGCGGAACGCGTTTTTAAATTAACCAAAACACAGAGAACCAACACATTTTTTTTTATTTTAATTTCATATTTTTTAAAAAAGTGTTTATGTTGGCCATCGATTTAACAGAGTTGAAAACTAAGTAAGGAAAACGGTGAAAAATTATAAATACTGTTAAGAAAAACAATACCGCGAAATGATGTACACAATGTAAAATAATGAAGGTAATTGAAGGGACTCGATATTTGTAATAAACTTGATTTCGGTGAATAGAACGCAACGAAGGATATGGTATGGAATGACATTCCATTATAATCTAAGTCTTCAGCCACTGCTTTAACCCCTTTCTATGAAAAGCAATTTGTATGAAGGCACGTGTCTTTTTAGCACAGCTTTAGAAATCCGGCAAGTGAAAACAGCAAAGACACAGTCTACATTATAACACTAGGTTTATATACCTTGGAAAATCCATCAAGAGTTTGCACAAATCTGTTGACGAATGTTCGCAAGTAAACACGAACTAATTGTTTGAAAGCTTTGACCTGGGATTATTATATTATCATTTTAATGAAACATTACGCCTCGCCTCTGAGATCCTTTAATCACATTCGCCGGCATGCGCCTGGGTTTAATTATTATTGCTCACTAGATCTTGCTTTAATTGACACGACCTGAGCTCGGTTAGGGCTCAGAGAATCAGGTCATGGTCATGTGACCTGGCATGAATATGCGCGAAGAAGATCACAAGAATAATCTACTTTTGCCACAGAATCCAGGCGAGATGAAAATTCCTTTTAGAAGGTGTGATTAGTGAGTCGTTTTTTTATGACAGTTTGTAAAATATTCAAATGAAGGGGAGGTACAGGGAAAGAACGATAAAAGTCACTTTTATTCAATTTGAAGATAAACGAGTCATGAAAAGTTAAAGTTCTATGCTTTGTATTAACAGGTCATGTTTAAATATTTAATTTAAGGAATTTATGTCAATATTTCCATTAAACAGAGAGCGTAGTCTAAAAGCTCGTTTATCTCATTCTCTCCAAAAGTTTATAATTCGTTCCCTGTACTATTCAAATATTTGAGAAAATATTTCATATTAGTTTAAATTTTTTTTTTATACAGATGAGTACTATCTCTTCTACAAGAAAAATGTACACAAAACGCCTTATTTATGGAAGATATGAGTTTGTACCTACAACTTTAAGTTGTCAAAACTCAATTTAAAGTCAGGGAAACCCGATTATTGAGATTTTTGCTCTTTCGCCAACTCAAAAGCTGGAAAACGCATAAATATAACAATAATTGAAACCGCTTGTGTGGGTTCTATTCGCTTTCTCTTGTTGTGCAAACGTATTACATATTTTATACAATAATATACTATATCAATCAGTATACAATTATGTTTTAGTAACATTGATCCTAGTCCCCAGATGGTTACTTTTGACGAAAGTTGCAAGGATTATTTCTGATTTTTTTACGACTTCCTCTATGGCAATTCGCTGCGAATTGCAAACAGTTTTTATACACATTGTAATGTTATTCAATCATCCAACATATGAACAAAGAATTGTTTTTAATAAGACATGAAAACAAACAAGTTGCTGCGAACTTCCTTGTTCTTGATGCTTGAACTTGTACTTAACTGATGACAATATCGTCCAAACTTCCTGCGCTCGAATGATTTGTTTTATTTTAAGTTTACTCACCGTTCTTTGTGGATAGAAATGATGATCCATGCAGACTTGGTGGTTATACGTGCAATCCATATCGTCTCCTCCGTTGCTAGATTCCGATCTTGATCTCTTCCAGTCGGCCATGTCAACAGCTTCTTCACTGCAAATCAAACATCAATTATCATTCTCTCTTCGAATTATGTAGTACACTCGGCCAAACAAAACTTGAACGTTGACGAAATTTGAATGACTGCTGGTCATGTCCCATAACCAATCAAAGCTTGTTATTATCATTGAAATGTGAGGTCACCTACTAGAGTGAGACAATGAGATCGCTTAGACTGACTTCTGATGGTGCGATCTTACATTTATCAGCCTATCAGATTTATTGAACGTTCAAGTTTTGTTTGGCCAAGTGTACATCCAGAAGCAGATGGTTCGAAATCAATTTTCACGATTTTGCGTACACACTTTTAAAACGAAGAATCCAAGGTCTAGTCAACCACAGTTACCACCCCATCACCCCGATAGAACCATAAGTCTATACAAATGTGATTGGATGAGATGAGGACAGAATTCCTGTACCTACTGGATTTTGAGATCACCTCAAGAATCAGAGAAATGGACTTGAGTCCTTCTGCTTCTAAGATACAGAATTGTTTTATGGATTGCTGAAGCGAATATTATTAATATGTAAAATACTTCGTTTCTGTAATATGCCAATTTATCATCATTTTTTAAAATAGGCAAAACAATAAGTCATATTTTTATCAACTGTCATTTAAAATGAGTTCGTATAATTTGATGAGTCAAATGGATAATTAAAATTCCTGGTTAAATGAAATAGGCATATAATTTTAAACCACATTCTACTAATAAGAACCTATAGCTTTACGACGGTAATGAATGAATATTGGAGTTCTATAAAATACTAATGTCTGATTGCAAATGTCTTAATAATATCTTATAATTGTTATCACCATTGTAAAACTTATGTGCTTGTTGACATTAACTACCATCTAAATTTTAATCAACCTTTAAATTAATTCTCAAAATTTAATTGTGTAATTTACGAGATCACCAAAAACGTTAATTTTGAGTGATAGTTTTACGATTCTTTAATCATTCACGAACAAGAAGAATAAATTAAAGCATATTGGTGGAGGTGCCGGTTTCCATATCCCGGCACCTCCACTTCTTAAGCTTATTTGTTACGTGCGACATGGACTTGTTTAAACCGACATAAGTTCTAAAACAGTTCGGATGACGAGGATAAAACTGCTGAATTCCACCATAAAGAGAGATAAAAGTTTATAGAAAAGAATAAAAGGCGAACTAACTTTTCACTTTTCCAATATTTCTACATTTCCTTTTCATATTAATATTTTTCTTACTGTCTTTTAAGTTTTGAGAAACTATATACGAACAACTCTGCAAGATAAAAACAGATAGGAGCTGAACTTGGAGCCTGGAAGGCGTCAAAGTTATACTCAAGAAAGTCGGCATTTCTTGGTGTATTTGGCAATCTGGACCCGGAATATACTGACTAACACTATTGAAATGGAGGAAACAAGTGGACATTATAACCAGGCTCATAGATTTCCATTATCCTATTTCAGCCTTATTAACTATTCATGATCATGGTCAAATTACCAATATTAAATTCCACATAATAGTACCAGAGAGTTTGTAGGTGTATGTTGTAGTTAATAATAGACCACAATAGACCACAAAATATGGACATTGTGATGTAGGTATACTCTAATGTGCAGCGAAGTTTTGGAATGAGGCTTTCCCACATAAATACTTTGGTAGTTGTCATTTTCTATTTCCGTTTCTAAAATAAATGTCATGTCTGGTTATCCAAAATATTCATACTAGCTTTTGCCACAAAATCTATAAAACGAGTAGGAGTGAAATGAAATTTCCGTTGTACATAAGTTGGCATTATTTAAATGAGGCTGGATTTTACAAATATGAGTGAACGTGCAGTTTACGTTGCAAGAAAAGCGAGAAAAGCGGAGACTCATCTATTGCATTATCAAGCAAGAAAATCATGTGCATCAAATATTGTAGGTACACTTGATGCTACTATTAGTTTAAGGTACTTCATATAGAAATAACCGCTCTTAATACGAAATGTTATATTAAATGATTACCTAAAAGTTCAATTAATTGATAAAATCTGAGTTCTGTAATGTTATTTATTGTGATTTATATTATTTATAATTTATGTTGTTATTTATGTCCAAATTACTGGAACACTTGGGCTAATCAATGGTAAATGGCCTTTCATCAAGATACACGCGGTCAGAAGAATTGACGGTCTGCTAAGTTGGTGTTCAAACTACTGTCATTGTTGAATTGAGACATAAGTAGTTCTTTTAATCTATCCCTCCAATCCCACAAGCTCGAAATCTGCGTGTAACATCTGATTTTTCGTCTGATAATCAAGTTTTGGAACTGAACTCAGAATTTTACAAGCAATTTATGTGACCGCGGGTGTAGACAGGCGCGTAGGAAGGGGGGGATGGGGGAATATCCCCCCCCCCCCCCACTCGAGCAGGCTGACCCCCCATTCACCATAAAAAATTAAGTTTAGTGTCCAAGAATCACTTAAAAATTGTTTAAAAAACGCCCTGCTGGGCAAAAATCGGGAGTTATTTGTTGTAATTTGAGCAATTTAGCATCCCAAAATCGACTTTAAAATGTATATATTCAAAAAAATGCACTGCGGGGAACAATTGGATTTTTTTGCTTCAGTTCGTGCATTTTGAAGCCCCAGAATCACTTTTTCAACTGCTTTAAATTCTAAAAAAACGCCCTGCGGGGCTAAAGCTGGTGGCATAGCCCCGAGATCCCTCTTCCGGGTGTCGCCCCCCCCCCCCCCCTCATGATGAAAGTAGTTCCTACGCGCCTGGGTGTACATAATGTCATCTCACTCACCTTGCCGTGGATCTTTTACTGATCTCTTTCTTCCCTGCCTGCAGGTTGGGCAAGTCCTTCTGCCTCTTCTCCGTCTCCCGCCAGATGCGCCAGTAGAGGAAGCACATGACCGAGACGGGCACGTAGAAGGCGGCGATGGCGGTGCCGAATGTGATGTAGTGATTGGTCTCGATGAACTGGATGTAGCACTCGTCGTCGGGCACTGTGCGCTCGCCCTCGATGTACGGCCAGGAGTAGATCCACGGAGGCCAGAGAAGCAGCGAGATGCCCCAGGCGCATCCTGAAGCAGGAGGATTAGGGTGTTAGGTAGTGCAAATGAGATCGGGGTTGTGGATTGTTAAGGACACGTTTTTGGGAACAATTGGAGATGAAGTGGATGGACGATATAAATTAATTTTAATCATGAGTAGATAAATATGAACTTAAGGTTATTTTTTTACATAGTACATTTTTAAATTTGTTCTTTTTAATTAGTAAATGTTGCTTGAATTTTGGTAAAATTTGTTATTTTCTTTCGTGCTTGACAATTTATACAAAATATTTTTAAAAATATGCCATCTAACACATCCAGCTAGTATATCCATGCTGATCAAAATATGATGTTCATATTTGACATCAATTGGTTGGGCGGTTTTGCTGCAAAACCAAGAATAAAAATAATACTTAATACAATCAGACTGATCATGTGAACATGTGAACATGTGAACATTTTATCAGTTTTTAATGTTCTTCAACAGCCGACCGTCCTATAGTATCACAATCACATTAATGTCGTACTTAACGAGGAAGGATGAGAGATGATGATTGGGAGATGATGATGAAGAATAGCTATGGATGTTAGATGGCAAATAGGCAGCAATAATCTAAGCAAGGAAGGAAGCCAGCGGTGTTCGAACCCAAGCCTCCTGAGGGAAAGTCCTGAGCGTCTGCCTGATCCAACTGTCTCCATAATTCAAGAGGAAGATTAGGGCATCGCAAGTGGGAGGATGTGAAAGGATTGGAATTTTGGAATTTCCTGGCAGGACCTACATTATAAGACGTGTGATATTCATAGGAAAATAAGGATATTGTTCAGCGGCCATCTTTGTTGCTTGACATTTGGTAACTTTCATCTTGCAATTGGATCAACAATGTATCACAGTTCCACAGAACTTTCTTAATTATAGACAAGGGTAACGTCGCAAATTTAATAACACATTCTTGGAGGCGTTCAACTTTCCTAGAAATGATCCAATTCATATTGAGGAAACATCTTGTTTTTCTACGCCACTTATGCCATGAATTTGTTTGATTCTCCATAGTTTGATGTTACTGCCGATAGCTCACTTTGTGATGGCTAAATATTGTATAAAACATTTTGTTCATAGTTGAGTCAGGTGTGTGACGATTAAACTTTCAACACGCTTGATAGCAATGAGGTGTGAGAAACATACCACACCTAAACAAATAGTTACGTTTAGAGGAAGTCAATGAAAATCTAGATTTTTATAAAGTTCAATGCTATTGGATTTGGAAACAAGGAAATGAGTATCAGCCCATGAGCTAGTAAAACCCCAATGGGGCCTCTAACCCCCTTCACCCCAATCAGCCCACACTTGGGGTCAGTGCCGTCTGCTTTCCAGAGTTTCGCGTTTGGCAATTATACTCTTCATGTATGAGGTCACTAATTGTAACTGGCTTAATTAATTGGCATGTCATTCCAATTTGTTGCTAAATTGGTCGACTTCGGGCGATCATTAAAAAGAGAATTGCGGCGCTAATCCCATAAGCCGCGGATTTTGAGTGGAATTTGTAATCTTAACATGAAACAATTGTGTCCGTTCGTTAATTTTGTACATTCCAGTTTAGTGTCGGGACAAGTAATTATTTTGAACATTGTTATAAATATAATGTACACTCATGGACACGGAAAATGGTCCGCAGTCAATATTCACTCGACTCCTAGGCTAGTATTTATTATTTATTTAAAGTAATTTTTCGGCCCTAAACTTACACTAGCCATCCGGTCTCTGTATCAAAAAATTACATTAAAATAAATGTTAAATTCTAGCTTAGTGTCACTTGAACATTGACCACGGACCAATTTCAGTGTCGATGAGTGTACTTACAATGAAACATAAAACTAAATTCTTGCGGCAGATTTTTCAATGAAAATCTATATTTTTAAAAATAATTTTAACGTTTATGATTCAGAAAACAACTAAATTAAAATTCTACTACAAATTCTACTACAAAAACTACTACTACTAAATTCTACTACATATTTTTTGAATACATGGATTTGATAAAAAAAAAATACAAAAAAGAAAAAGATTGGATCCTTATTTTCTTTCATACATATTTCGAAGTCTTCGTTCACATGAATGTTTTATCATATCTTACCATATAAAAAGAAAACAAGAATAACATTGTAAATTGAAAAAGCTCCAACTCACCGATCATGATTGCGGCTCTGTTCGTCGTCCTCTTCGCCCGATACGTCAACGGCCTCGTCACAGAGAAATATCGATCAAAACTTATGATGAGTAGATTCAAAACCGACGCGTTGCTCGCCAAATAATCCAGCGCCAGCCACGTGTCACACACATGTGGACCCAGGGGCCAATACCCCAAAATAGTCGATACAGTGAACAGCGGCATTGATATCAAACCAATCGCAAAGTCAGCAACGGCGAGACTGAACAAGAAGTAGTTACTGATCGTTTGGAGTTGTTTGTCGATTTTGAATGAGATCATGACCATGGAGTTGCCGATGACGGTGACGAGGGAGAGGAAACCGGCGACGATGGCGATGAGGACCATCTGGGTGATCGAGTAGCGGCCGGCGCCCTCGTGAAATGTCCCCTGCGTGGCGTTGCTAATCGACGCCGCGGTGGTGTTCAACATTGCGGTGGCGGTGGCGGTGGCGGTGGCGGGTCACATGGTCTTCAGGTCGACATCCAGCTCCCTGCGACACAGAAACATCACGGTTCATTAATACAATACTCATCATGATGAAAGGTCAATCTATAGGGCACCGGTCCGATGGAGTCCGAAACTGACGGACAGCGGCCAGGAGGGGTCTGGGGTGTCCATCTCGAGGGGAAGCCTGCCCGAGGATGGCGGTCTGGGACAGTTTTGGGCTACCTGAAAAGAGGCAGAAAGACTCTGGCGTGAGAGGCCCTTGCCCCTTACTCATGCGCAGAAATTCTCGCCTCCTAACCCAGTGAGTGGATCACTGAAAAACGCAAACTCAACCTCCGCACTAAGGTAACCTTCGGGGAGCCTTCGGGCAACAAGTAACATCTTTTAATCAGTAGAAGAGCACACTTGTTAAGTATAAAGGTGGATTCACACGGCCGTTCCAAACTTCGAGTTTGAAACTCAAGTTTGTCAAAGTTCCGAATCGCCGTTCCAAAAACTCCCGTGTGAACTATGAAAAGATTCGAACTGTGAGGATTGAGTTTCAAACTTTCATAGTTCACACGAAGGTTTTTGGAACGGTGATTTGGAACTTCGGCAAACTTGAGTTTCAAACTCGAAGTTTGGAACGGCCGTGTGAATCCACCTTAATAAACGAAACGTATGATCTAAATACACACGCAAATGATGTGAATTTGTAAATTGACTCAAACACGTGGTAAATTATACCTACTTTGTTTAAGATTCCTCCCAAATTATAATGTCACGTCCTGATCCCAAGAAACATAAGAGAAAGTTGTTTTAAGCCGATCGTAATTGAATATTCGCAATTATTCACTGCCGTGGTGACAGGGTATCGAACCCACGTCCTGTAGGACTCACGACTCACGACTCATGACTCATAATGTTCTGATGATTCGATAATCGATTCCAGTTGAATGTTTGTTCGAATCTTCTTTTTCAAGCGATGAAATTCATGCAACTGGGTTAATGATGACGTTGGAAATAGTGCTTTGAACGATTAGATGAAAGATGAACATTTGAATTATAATTTGTGCTAGATCCATCTACCAGCATGCTTGGTAATGCTAGAGGAAGTACCGTAATCATTTGCATTGAACAAACTGCAACAACAAACACACCTACACACATATCTTTTATTTCTCGGTTCTAAATGTGTATTGCTCTTTTTTTTGTCTGGGGCTTAACGTCGCACTGTTCTGCAGCGAGGCTAATGGCGACGGAAATATTGCTCTCAAATAACTAAAAAATATATTAGGTACGTACTTCTATTTTATTTTCTCCATGCTACAAAACAGAGGTGTATAACGAAAGTAGAGTGGAATCGTTCGCTTAGCTTTTGTCGTTGATATTCTTAGATTGAACCTATATGTAATTTAATGTTTTTTACATTTGATTTGATTAGTCTATTTTACACTCTTAATTTTGTTTACTTTTTACGTTTAGTGGTTCGTGCTTTGAAAATGTTTCTCTTTCACAGAAAGGCGTTTTAATTTAATTATGTTAAAATGTTAGGCCAAGGTGTGATGATCCACCAATTATCTCGGGCCTCTTCTCCGAAGCCGACTTGCCAGTCCGCCTCCGCCTAAAACACATAGGCAGCTTTCACACGGTGCAACTTGAAGGAAATAGTTGCTGCAACTCGGTTTTCGCAACTCGTGGCAAGGAATGAATCAGTTTCACACGATGCAATTGCAGTTCGGAAAGTTGCAGCAACTAGTTTCCTCCAGAGAGCGTTTTTGTTTTTGGAGATTTTGAAATCAATTTTGAGATGTTATGAGGTGTATATTGTTGAAATATCTAATGATTTTTAAAATTTGACACCTAAGGGTGTTGTAGGTAGGGGCTGCCCCAACTCGCCCCGCAGGGCATTTATTGTTTTATGACACTGTCAAATGATTTAATAAAAACTACTCTCTAGGAACTACACCAGTACTATGTCAAACAAATAAAACCTAGACACAATATTTCTGGGTTCCTTCTACACCAGTCGTCAGGTGCAAACTTTCAACCTATACTAGTTTGAAGTTATAAAGTTATACTGAAGTTATTTTGAAGTTAATATTTGATGATTGAAAACATAATTACTTTAAGAGTTTCGTTTAAAGCAATATCTATTAATTAGTAAGTCACAAATATTTTGAACAGAAACACTGGTATTGTCAAATATAAAATAAAAAGAGTCTGCAATATTTCGTCGATGCGTTCGATCGACTTTGTCAAGCAAGACTGCTTGCTTCAGTCTTGCTTGACAAAGTCGATCGAACGCATCGACGAAATATTGCAGACTCTTTTTATTTTATATTTGACAATACCAGTGTTTCTGTTCAAAATATTTGTGACTTACTAGTTGGTTCCTGGTATATTATCTTCTTCTTTCTTTTATCTATTAATTAGTTAAAAGCGCAAGACTCGATCTTGAGTCTTGATTTAAAGAAAACTCATCCGTGTAATCCAGGCTTAATAAACGAGTGAAAATGTCTGAAAATGAGAAAATATGCGCCTCTTGTTGAAGGAAGGTGAACGAGGTGAATATGGCAGGAAGAAGAGATCTGTGGGTTTAAGAGCAGCGGCACGGGGAGATTGTCATGCTAGGTACATCCGTGGGGAGATGAGAGAAAAGAAAAGACGGAAGAGAGGAAATTGATGGAAATTGATGTCACGTGACCAGGGAATTGGCGTGCGCTTGCGCGGATGATGCATAAAGAGCGGCAGGCTGGAGCTGAGGCGCTGTATAACCATCAATAATCATAAAAATATATTAAATTCTAATGCTCTAGTCGGCATTCTTATAACGTGGTAAAAAATGGCCGCACATTACTATTCGCTTGTTTTAAAGGTTATGCGGGGGTAGAGTGTACTAAACAATAATAGGGCCGCATTATTAAAATGATATCATAAATTGTTCCTTTAACGAGGCACAAAATAGCCATGAACTTCATTAATTTATTCCATTACGCCCTGGTCTATTATTAGCCTATGCATTTATAGTTTTTCTTGAACTTTTACATTGGTTTATGGAACGGAATACTAAAATAGCAATTTTACCAATAACATAGGCCATATTTAAACTGCGGGAAAAATTATCCCTGGTTTATTCGTCGCGCTAAAAGTTTCGTGGAGCTATCAAATAATTTGTGAGTGAACTTTTTTTCCCTGCTGTTTTATAGTTGAGAGACCAGAAATTTAATTTTTTAAATCAACTTTAGCTGCTATAATATTCAGTGAACTTTTCAATTCACTTAATAAAAATTGTAATGCAGTTCATATTTGCGCTTGGTAATCTTGAACAACGCTATTTGCTATGCAACAGTTCACACAAGAATTATGAAATAAAATTCCTTATGTAAGTACCTAAAATACTAATCTTCGCAGCGTCCCATAACTGACATTTTTATTACAGATAATAGTCGTGGTTATGAAAAATTTCATTACTGTCTACCCACGCCGTACTTTTCGTTGACTACAATTTCGCTGAGCATTGCTTTCTGTTTTATTAATTAATAAATCTCCGAGAAATCTACGAGACTGCTTTATATATCTCTCGAGACAGTACGAGCTGGGTCGCTAGATATGACCGGAGAGTTACGAACCCAGCTTCTCCACAGATCCAGTTTGTGGGGGATACGTTTTTATTACTGTGGACTTTTCCTAATAAATACCTACACTTTATATATATTTTTTAGCTGATGTAGAAGTTTGGAAGAGAAAGTACCTACGTCTTATTGCCTTGTCAAATTACATTTTCTTTTCGAGATCAGGTAGAAGAAGACATGATATTTTGAGTGGGTGTTCGCTTCTGATTTATCTATGGTTTCTGCTTTGTTCATCAGACTTTTATTTTATCTGAGATGAAGAATAGAATAAACATATAATGCTCAATTTCTTGGTAAAGATGCTTGTCAAAAGTCGACTTCAAAGTTCAGTATAGTATACAGGATTAAATTGTTAGATTATAAGCATAAAGCTAATATTATATTCAAGAACTTTAGCCTTTTTATGTAGATTCTGCCCGCAATACTGATGGTCCGGGGCAAATCTTGTGGATATCATATTGTTTTGCATTTCTGTCCACTTTGGATCCAGAACATCAGATTGAACTCAAAATTGTCCAATGATATTAAAAATAAAATTATTCATGCAATGAATTACATTTGAATATAATGCGATTTATCAAGAGTTTTACTTTACAAGTATTAAAGCGAATAATTGGTTAATTGTTGGTTCACAGTTAAACAAACATCTGGTTGGTTGAATATTCAAATTCTCCCGATCAAGGTTGTACTTTTACATCATTTTTTACTTTTTCAGCTAATTTTATCACGAACTTTGGCATTTTAAACAGATCATTGGGACTATACCTATTGCCATGGCAATCTAGTCCTTATCAACTGTTTAAAATTGAGCAGAGTACTGAAAAAGTGGCACAGTGTAAAATATATATATATCAATTTAACAGGATTTTTAATTTTACGACGTGATTTTTTAAATTCACACATACTGGAGGCGTATTCTAGAACGTTTTCCCAATTCCATTCCTGATGGAATCCGCTCAAGGCCATAAGGATTAACATTGCACCAAATCAGATTCCATCAGAATTGGGAATTTAAATGTTCTAGAATACGGCCCCTGATGTACTGCAGCGTATTTTGGAATCTCAAAGACTCAATATGTCAAAGTTGTTTCTTATTAAATGTCCTAATGTCCTCATTTTCCTGTAGCAAAACAGCAATAACATTTGCCTCTATTGCGGGGAAGAACAGCGGGTATTTGCTAGTAGACGCGGACTTTAGACGCAGGTCACATAACTGGGTGATGATATGCTAATGAGATCGATCAGGAGACAAGCGGGGTTTGAACCAGCGACACCTAGACACTTCGCAGATACCAGGCTTGCTAATACATCATTTATTACAGGACATCCAAGTATTTACAACTTTATTGGTAAGAACTATACCTGTACTGGGCAGTAATACACAAAAGATACTGACAAAAAATCAAATTTTACTAAAATATCTTTACACAGAAGAACTTCAAATCAGCAATTGTAACGAATGATTCTTCTCATCATACTTATTTGATGGCGATTTTCACTGACCAGCACTTAGTTCTGCACTCAGTTTGAAATTTGCATTGAGTTTTGTATGGTGACGTAATTTCAGTGCAACTCTAGAAACGACCAGTAAGCTGGAACTTCTTATTTACTTTAGAAGCTGAAGTCTATTTCTACTATTTATTTGCGTTCATTTGGAATCATGAATGAAGCTCTTGCAAATTGACTGAAGTTCACAAATAAAGTTTTATTGAAGTTGTTAGTCTTTCAATAAGACTGAGAAATAAAATTGTATGTGGGCAGGGCAGACATACTAGTTTTTGAGCTCGCCTTCTGTTTCTAAGATACACTTTAATTTCTCAGGATCAGACACCTGGAATTCTTTGCTAACTTAATGGTCCAGCACTCTAACAAACAACATGTGATGTATTTCAAACCTCCTGGAATTTTTGCTGGTAATGGGTTTCCTTGAGATGTAATTTTGTCTTTGTATTATCACCCACTTTTACCACTTTAACGTCCTTTTGTCCCCTAAGTCCCATTATATAAATTATGAAGAACCCCATTAAGATGGCATACGCGAAGGCGTGTTCTAGAAGGGATGCACGTACTCTATTTAGTGAAAAGAGAGTTACAAAATGAAATTTTCGAAAACGGACCTCGAGGCAAAAGAAAAGTGTCTTTCTTTTTACATGTTCTAAGAAGTGACAGTTTAGTAGGAGTTCAGTGGCTTTGTTCAGAGTTTTTTTTGAACTACTGGTGTAATTATTATTTGGAAAGCGTGTAATTGATCTCTTTGTGGGCGAGCAGTTGCAGGCTAAAGGAGCAGATAAGATGTATTATACTTTACTTCGTTTCAATTTGTCTGGACGGTAGTTTTTAATATTTTTTAGTATATTTTATTAGATAAGGGATGTTGGAATTAACATAATTTGTTTAAAAGCATAACGCTTTTTCTTTAAGTACACTCTTATTGATTGGAATGTTTAAATTTTTTAAGATTTTTCTGAATTATTCAATGAATGAGACAAAAAACATTTCGATGCACAATCTGAAATATTAACGAATGATCCAAAATGTTGCTGATAACTTTATTTCAGTCATACGTTCTGTTTTCCTTGATATTGAGAATTGCTATGTAATTCATGGCGTGTCCTTCTCAGCCAATCAGCGACGTCTGATTTGACAGTTCACTCTTATCGACTCTCTGATTGGTCGAACCAAGTCACGTGGTTGACATTTCAAATTCCTCGTGGAATGTAATGTTCGACCATGAAAAGTTATCATACTTTAAAATGTATCCATAATAAATTTTGACTTTTTATGAACCTTGGGAATGTGGATGATCAGTGTATATGGGAATGTGGGAATTACTGGCCCCAAGAGGCCAAGAAATCGTAAAGCGTAAATCGCAGCTTCCGATTCCCCAATCGAAAGATTTCCCAGTATCTCTCGATATATGTTATGTCGTGTAGTGTACCCAGTCCTAGATGCTATGCGATAATGTTCTCTTACTTAAAAAAAAATGAATCATTTTGCCTCACCTATTTTATAGTTATTATAATTGAATCATCAGATGATTTTGAGTGTACATTTTCTTTTTTTCGATAATGATGATTCAATGGTGATAAGATTATCGTTATTTGTGTATAAAAGAATATTTAAGAATGAATGGTTGGAAAGTGTCATTTGAGTTAAAACAGAGTTATCAAAATGATGAATCTCGTATGTTGTTATTGCATTGACAATAACATAGAAAAGTAGTTTCATTTTCATTCGCATTTGAAACATTCTTGTATAACCAAGATAAGTACTATCTATGGTACAACGATTAATAAACACTATTAAAATGTTTAAAATATTGCTTACTTACTCTGACAGAAATAAAAACTGACTAATTCCTGCAGGAAGTAACAGAGGAAGTGCTTTGCTATTGGTCAAGGCCACTTCATTCATGCTTAGCAAACAATACAAATCAAACAGGGGAAATATATTTACACTCTGTACCACGAGGAGGGGAATCGACATAATTTCAACTACAAAATAAAAGGGAGGAACAAGTCAGTTTTTGAAAAAACTGTGTCTTGATTTGATAGAAATATTAAATATTATTATAAGCATGGCAAGTCTGGCAAGTCGGCTCCAGCTTTAGAAGTAGAACCCAAGATTGTTGGTGGTTCGTCCACCCCATGACCTAACATTGTGTTGGAATCTTGGATTGATGAAATAAAATAAATTATAATATTAAATATTATTATAATATGAAATATTATTCGTATACACCGAAAGAAATTGATCCCGATCGTGTAGATTCATTCAATTTCCATTCTCTTATGACATAATATGTTACTCTCGCTCAGCAATCCCAACAAATCATCCAAAGACATAACAAGCCACTCAACTCAACAACACAGGTACTACACACGCTCTATGTGATAGCTCATAGATCTGTCAACGTCGCTTGTAATGGAGCAGTGTCAAGAAGGCTGTGACCACGATGTAGTCGTTTGATTCACTGCCTTCTGGTGTTGACAGACACGGACACATCGATCTCCAACTGGCCGTGATGATGTCACACGTCGAATCCCATTGGACGACCATCTCCCTGACAGTGTGGTATAGACATATACCGATCATTTACCCAATACAACCTCGATTTAATTAAACCCTTTGACCGATTGTTTTGTGAAGGGATACGAAGTTGACAATGCTTGTAGAACAGTGGCGTACATGATGTGATACTTCTGTGTACTATATTTTGTTGTTTATCTTACAAAAATAGGTAAATTCAGGGCTTAACGCTCCACTTTTGGAGTAATTTGTACGTTTTGCATACATAATTTGTAGAAAGGTCCCAATTGTTTGAGTGTTGTTGGTTCCAAGTGAATTTTTGATAGCTGAAAGTTGTTATACGCATGCAATAAATGAATCCTTTTTATGTAGCTATGTAAAGGTTATATTTCCCTCCTCACAAGATACAGAAGGTAGGAAAATATCGTAAATAATTTGCCGACTTAGAGAGCGCAATAAATTTTATTTATCAAAAAGAGTGTATTTTATATAGTTACATTTTGATTTTGAGAAAATTGAATTTTAGTTTTTCATCTATTTCTTGTTTTTATACTTCCTATTGATCCGGTTGTAAAACAAATGTCCCAACAGCTTGGTTTTATGGCAACTCGGAACAATCACTTTTCTATCCTCCGCCGATTTCTCGCGGTGCCAGCAAATAAAACATTTCCATCGATTGAGAAGTAACATTATTTCACAAACTCTTCACCAAACTGTTACAAATCGTCTGTCAACAATTTGATTTGCAGATGTGATGAATTAAATACTCTGATGTAAATAATAAAACCTCGTAAAAAATACATCATCCCTCACCCTCTCTGAATCCCTGGCAACAGAATTCCTTCCACTTGTCCATTCCATGCCGTGGACCTGTGTAAATATGCAGTAATGAGTGTGCAGTTTGAACAACATGATGCAAAATGTATTGCTCAGTGCATTAAACATAAGTGGCTAACGTTTTCAACCTCTCCCCCTGCCCAAGAGAGTTTAATGTTCATGGAAACAGGATTCAAAATCACTGTTTCGATTTGGTTTGATTATTCTAAATCATGCCTGAGGTTTGAACTCTATATCCGGTTTGTCAGCCATTTTGCTGTCCCATGATGTTTAATACTAAGTAGTTCGGAGAGAGTGTAAAGCTTACCAGAAACACTTTTGACCCTTGTTCGACATACATTTTTAGGACTATGTATAGCACTTTTGTACACTTTTTACAACACGCAATAGAAACAAAATGTTTAGATTCAGAAGTGGATTGAAATGACCAAGTGGCAGGATTATGATGTTGACTATATTCGGTTGTAAACTCATCCCCCCTCCCTCATAAGCCTATCAACAATGAACGTTTCAATTGTTTATTTTAGTGGTGTTTAATGACGCACTGTTCAGCAACTATGCTAATGACGACGGATGTATTGATGATTAATGAGAAGATGACGAAGAAATAATGTAAGGATGGACAGGAGACGATCGTGGCCTATAAATAGGGAACCTTCCCATCATTTGCTCTCGACTGAGAGAAACTACGAGATAAACTCAGTCATGAAGACTGAGGGAATCGAACCCTCAGAGTCAACTTGTTCGCCACTGGATGTAGCAAACTCGATGGCACGGAAAATAAAAGGGCCGAAGTAAACTTCTATTTCATGAAATGCTTGGTCAGTTGAATGCAGACTCGAGTTGGTGTGCCGTGAAAGCATGGCGGATGATTCACTAGGGGATATTCTCTCTTCATTTCACCTTCTCCGAGAACGAATGTTCACTTCTCATTAACTTGCCAAATGACCACTTCTCTGATTCGTCAATTAACTGCCGAGATTCAATTTAATTAATCAGTTTTGATGGAATTCTGGAATCAAATACGACGAATCATGAATTTTCATTGGACGGAAAATTCTCATCTACGAAACTTATATTTAGAAAGAGTTTGATGAATTTTCCTATTTTCTTGAAATGTTAATTAAAATGAACAATTTCCTCCTTCATGTTAAATTGGAATAATATCTAGAAAGTTGTTGGGATTGGTGATGGGAACGTAATTGTATAAGTCAACAAAACGAACTTTATCAAGAAGTAGCAAAAGGGAGGCGCAACGTTTAAACTTGAAGACTGGAATCGTTGATGCATTTTTAGCTGATAATAAAAATCTCAGTTCAGTGTTTGGCTTTTACGTCTCGACAAAGGAGTTGATAAACAGAGTTAGACAGAAAGAGACCAGCTGAAGCAGGTCCACAAGAGACGACCACAAGTATTTGGATCGTTAATATACACAACCAAAAGACCTGCTTCAAATATCTTGGTCGTAGTTAAAAATGTCTGAAGAAAGTTTAAATAGCGTTTTAATCAATGCGTGTGATTACATACCCCTCTAAGTAGGACAGCAAACATTACCAACGTGTTACCAATTACCAATGTTGATAATTATTCAATCATCAGTCATGGTTATAATGTGGCGATAAATCATGACAGTCGTAGATATATCCACCAACTGTCATTGATGGTGGAATATCACCCTCTCCCTGTGCCTCAATCATCATATCATCATCAATATCCGCTCTATAAACTAACCAATACACAAACTGCTGCCGTAGTGAAACCTCCCCAGTTTGCTAAACATTATTATGAATGATGGTATACAAAATGTGATTGCTGTCAGTTTTGTGTAAGTGAAACTCTCCCCTTCGCAGATTAAACAATTGGGTAACCTAAGCTTTTAATAGTTATCATAATTTTATATGGTACAGCAGTGCGATTGTATAACTTCTTAGCCGAGATAATGGATCGTTATCGATACCAATTGATGAAAGTAATTTAGCCTATCAGAAGGTAAAACAATTCAAAGTGCGTAAAGTCGTCTTCCTGAGATAAATAATGTAATTATATTTCATATCCTCGTAGCTTTTGCACAATTCAAATGATTAACAATGATATTAATAGTTTACTTTCATCAATTGGAATAGATAACGATCCATTATCTCGGCTTAGAAAGTTAAACAATCGCCCTGATGGGAAGGAGTTTATATTCTTTTATAAAAAAGAGGGGAACTGGTTTCAAATATGGAATGCTTTTACTCATTAGGTATATAATACATATAGTTTTATTATCGCTTTTTGAACTAAGTGTAAAAAGAATAATGAGTGGGGAAGAAGTATTCAAAAATTACAAAATGTATTAGAAACTGGAAGAGTTGGGATAAAGAGGTTTGCAAAATGTGAATTATCTGTCGAAATGAGTGAAGCATTAAACTGGGTTTGACCGCCATTTGGCTCTCTGCAGAGGTCATTGAAACAACACATTGAAACATCTCTGTCGTGGACTGATCAGCAGAGCACGACACACTTAAGCAATATTGTTACATCTTTTGAGCCATTGCCAGTCATTTGCGGTTTGTATTATCAGTTGAATTCGTCACACGAATGTACAATTAAATTCGTTTCAAAATAGCCCCCATATAACTGAAACTAACATTTGTTTCGAAATGGCCCCCACACTACTGAAAATAATATTTGTTTCCAAATGGCCCCCACACTACTGAAAATCTAATTTGTTTCAAAATGGCCATCACTCTACTGAAATTACCACTTGTTTCAAAATGGCCTCCACACTACTGAAAATATAATTTGTTTCAAAATGGCCTCCACACTACTGAAAATATAATTTGTTTCAAAATACCGTATAATTTGTTTCAAAACGTCCATCACAATACAGAACGTAACATTTGTTTGAAAATGGCCCCCACACTACTAAAAGTAAACTTTCGACCAAGCCGTCCAATGAAATTTGCCGTTGCGTCATTCTAATCTTAATCACGGATGATTGACACAATGCTAGTTCATTACTCTCACGTGCTATTCCCTCAATGATGCCGACATTGGACAATTGTTTTAATTAAACTGGAGTACAATGTAAGCAGTAAATGTACCTTCTACGTCGCTTGATTGCGTCGTTCAACCTAAGTAACGCTGGTTCGAGACCCGAGTGCGTCAAAGTTGCAATTGCGTCTGTCAGACGTAACTTACGTCGACGACAGCCCGTGAAATTGCAATCTTTTTGCAGTGAATTTGACTTGGTGAGATATTACGTGAGACTTGGGGCATAAACTTCGTGAGATATAAGCTGTAAATTTTCAAGTCGTAATTTTGAATTCTGTTTTTAGTTAGCAAAGTGAGAATGTTAATTTGACTTCCATTGTAAAGGGTTTAAAATAATACGACAGAAAATTTGAAATTGTTGAAGATGAAAGTAGCGAACTTTTTGGAATTCTAATTATTTATGCTAATACGGAGGAGCGGCAGGTGTTAAAATCCACAAACTAATATTCATTGTTAAACATATTTAATGAATTAAAATTCATGAAATAAATCGTAAGTAGTTACGCCAAATCATTGCATGAAATAAAAAAAAGTCAAAATAGATATGTTCTTAAGATTTTCCTATTTCTAAAATTGTCGAGAATTCGTTTAAAAGAGAATTTCCTCATTCAATGTGATACTTTTATCTTATTCGCAACCTTTTTGAAATCGTTCAAGGAAGTTGGAACGTTACCAAGGACATTTTAGAACGTCTCAACGACTCTTCCTCTTCCGCTTTTCCTAGACGATCTAAGAGTGTGCGTAAAAATGGAACTATGCTAATGAAATGCGATTGGATTGCTTCCCGTTTATCTCTTGCCGGACACACTTCCGCCCACGCATCGTTCCCGTTCCATCCCCCATCCCCCACCACACCACCCCCTCGGTGTGGGAGTAAACGTAGCAAGTTGGAACTATTTCATCCCTCCCTCCCCCTCTGGTGTGACGCGTGGGTGTCAGTAATGTGGGTAAGAGTTGACATAATCCCTCTCAACTCACTTTTAAAACTCAACGGGTTTTTTAGCCCCCGATGGATTTTGTAAATGATGAAGTTGTTGTTGGGTTTTTGTTAGCAATGTTGTGAGTATGTTCTGATTATTTTATGTCTTTCCTGGCAAGATTTGTTTTTGACTGTTGGGAGATGAAAATTTAATCAGTTGATGTAGCATCGGCCGTGAACAGAACAACGGTGAACAAAACATTCGTTTTATTAAATCCATTTGAACGAGATTTCGAGCTTTCACAAAAGTGTTATTGGGCATGCGCAGCACTCCAACGCCACTAGTGAGAGTAAAAAGAACTCTCTTCAGTCAGTGCTCAAACTTATTTTAAAAATGCTTATTATATCGAATCAAACGAAATAGTATCTCGCGAGATTTTAGAATATCTATGTTTGACTGAAAAGTGACTGGATAACTAATCTGTTGTCCAATCAAGATGAATTTGGAATGGTCATTGGGACAAACATTGAAGAGGATTTTGTCAATTTTCAGACAAATGGACCAATAACTTTTCGTCTTATTGAAACTTTAAACTTATTTTGAAATATTTATAAAAACGGTTTCATTATTCACCGCAGCTTGATCCAAATGATTTGATTTGTCCTCGCAGCTTCTCTCAAGGTCTATAGAACATTCAAGGAGCATATTAGTTATCATGCTATACGAATGATGCTTATCAACGCTTACACAAAACGTTTTCCTAATTATAAACACGTTATCATCTAGTTTTAAGTGGTGGAGGTGCCAGACTCCAAATTAATTTCCATCTTCATTAATCCATCTATTGTCTACGAAATCTATTCCAACCAACATAACGTATTTACAATATTCCCGTACGCCTTATGAATCTAATTGAATACGCTGGTTGTGACGTAGTTATAGTAATCTCGTTATGGTGCGCTATACATCGCCGTCTGCGAAGTGTAACTCCATAATCTGTTCTTTCAGTCCGCGCATCGTATCTCATTGCTTCACATTCATTACCAACAAGAACGAGATTAAATGGAATTGTGTGTCTCTCTCTTGAGATGGAGCTGCCAGTTTCCAAGCGACGGCCGAGATGCATTTGAGAGATTCTGAGGACGAAACTGTGAATAGAAAATTAAGGTTTTTGTTGTCGCCTTGATATAAAATGGTTTGAAGAGTAACGAATAAATCTGCTTTAAAAGAAGTGCCAATGATAATTCAATGAAATTTGTCAAACAATTCTAAAAATATATTATTTTCATAATACAAATGCGCTGGAGCTAAAAACAAAAACTGAGTATTATAGGAAAAAATGTTCGTTTTTAAGACTTAATCCATTTCTTTCTTTGCAGTCTCGCTGTCTTTAATATTCTTTCTCTTTCATTCTCGAGTGAGAGTTATCAAATTAAATCCTTCCTTGTCCTTTCATCCATTAATTGGATCCTTATTGGATTCTGTTTGGTTGAGAGAATGTGTAATGCCCAAGAGAAGAATAAAACGTCTCCAATTCCACCACAATTCTCACATCATATCACCAAACACCAGGCAAAGTATCTTCGCCTTCATATAATCCAAACCCTTTGCTTCCTTCTATCTCATTTTCAAGCAGAAATAGTCACGTTATATATTTTTCTTTATGAATCTCCCTTGAGGTTTTGCTAAGGACATTTCCTAGAAAACCTCTCCTGGTGATCCAAAGATCTTAGCTCAGCCAAAGAGGTCAGCCAGACATCCAAAGAGCTTATCCCGACAGCTAGACTCTAAATTCTTTCTCAGATGTAATTCTCTAAGGACCTGAGTTCGGATTCCGGTGTGGAGAAACATATGATGTAGTCATTTCGAACAAACATAACGTCGTGAATTATTTCGATGATGGATAACGTTATTTTTAACTGAATGTAAAGCTCTCTTTCTATTATTTGCGCAATATGAAAGGAGAGATGCGAGTCAATTTTACCTTCCGCTTGCATTCTTGCTGGCTATGTTAGGAATAAGTTATTGATTCAGAATTATTGGTTTGGATACTAAAAAGCATTCGCTTATAGCCATAAACATGTTTTAAAATCAAAAAGGGGTTAGGTTTTTCTCGAAAATTTTTAAAAGATTATTATTGTATTGAGACTTAGTAAATACCATACATTTGTAGTGACTTCATTTTTGTAACTTGCTAACAAAAAAAAAATCATTTTCCAATAAATAACTCGTATTTAAATATTGATTCAAACTACAAAATACGATTAACATTTTATACTCGTATGTATCGTATACCATTCAATTCGTTTATACTAATTGTATTAATACTTCATAAAACATGAGTGAAATGAATGAACGATTATGCATAATATAAAATCACATGATACTCGACTTCCTTGCTCTGGGTTGATTCCGAGTCCTTTCCGTCTCTATGATCTTTTATTGTGCAACATCAAAGATGATGGGCATTAATCGTTGATATAAATTAGCATGACAATGTTTTGAGATCATAACTTGGCAATGTTTGTTGTTGCTGCAATCGGTCTTCGCCGACATGCGCCACATTGTCTACAAGTCCGAACGATTACTAACTCACTATATTTAGGCAAGGTTGCCATCGAAAAGACTGACAAGTTAGGAGAGAACCGAAACTTTTGTACACCTTAAGACGGCTGGGTAGTGAGTTTGACCTTGAAGAGTTTTTTTAATCGATTTTTATCAATATCTTTTACCATACATTTGTTAACAAAAATAGAGCTTTGTACGCGAATTCAGAACAGTTCAATGAAAATAAATTCATAGTTTGGAATAAGTTATTAGTTTTATTTTGTCCAACAGATGTTTAGAGCCATCATTTTACTAATTTTCGGGTACTAAACATCTGTTGGACAAAATAAAACTAATAACTTATTCCAAACTATGAAATTATTTTCATTGAACTGTTCTGAATACGCGTACAAAGCCCTATTTTGTTAACAATTACATTGGTAAAAGATATTGATAAAAATCGATTAAAAAACTCGTCAAGGCCACGCTCACTACTCAGCCCTCTTAAAGTTACACTACACTAGGAAAACGCTTTGTATGAGATAATAATAACGTGAAAGTGGCTGCTGTACCTTGGAATTGTAGGAAGACAATCAAACGAATTGCGTAAGAGGAGCAGTGATAATTTCTTTAGATAAATTTGACAAAAACTATACACGTGGCCGCTCATATGACATTAGTGTGTGTGTTCAAAATTTTAGATTGATTGGTTGAACGGTGTTACCTGTGGGCATTGCCTACAAAAAGAAAACAAACAGAGAAAGTGAGACATAGTGAAGTATTTTACTACATTGTTACCATGCGTATTTTGGTACACTTGACTTTGGTTCTTAGATTCCCATTTTGCAAACTACGTGTTGCTTCAAAATGATAAATAAAATACGTTTCTAGTTCGTTCTATATTACAGTATTATTCAAAACTAATTTCGTAAATATGCGGTCTATAAATATAGTACTGCATCAGTACTAATACAAAGTATGTCGTGCTGCATGAAATATTGCAAACTGAGCTTCATTTTGCATTTTTTTTAACAGCTCTAGAAATGTAAATGGATAAAATATCAGCATGTAAATGTGTGGGAAGAACGAATGCCCGATAGGAAGCAGGAAATACGGCATTCAACTGAACATCGTATAAAACGTGCATTAAAACACTTTCGTGAAACATGTTACTCAATTCCTGGAAGTCTCTCTTTTGATCTTTGTGAGTGACTAAACCAAAATGCGTTTGAAAGTTGCGTCATTGCGCCCGCCATGTTTTGTGGTTGTAAAATAAAATAAGTAGAAAACAACGAAACTGTAGGTTTTATTTTATTATACAGACAGGAAAATGAGGGGGAATGGAAATTATCTCCCACATTTTCCAGGAAGGACGAAGTATGAGAGTTCAAAATTAACGACCCGTGAGACAGTCTAGATGTACGGAAAATGAGCAATAATGATTATTGCACCACGAAAATGTTGCGACAAAGTTTATACGTTTCCTGTTTGGTCGGGATGGGAGATCTCATGGTTGGTTGTGGAGCAGTGATTTGCGAGTTCGAGGAATTGGGGAGGTGATTCCGTTTAGATTTACAAGAAAAGATTGAGTGTTGCGGAGAAAGGAATTCGTGGCAAGGACGCAGTACGATGATTGCTTTAGTTTTGATTCTTTGGTGAAGAAAACCAAGGTGCTCGTGCTAGGACAATATAGGCTCTCTAGTGCTAGGGATTGGATTATACATTGTTATAATTACATCGTTATTTAATATTATTAAATGGCGCGAGAAAAGCTCGATGTTTTCGAAAGAAACGGATTATCTGAAAAAATTTGATGGCGTAACTCGAGTAGGTGAGCTCTGATTTCATTGATAATGACAAGGATTGATAGCCAAGTAACCTGACCAGAAGCCAATCCGTTTTGTTTATATTCTGTTTTGAGCTTTTAGATAAAATTGTAGTTTTGACAGTGTGACTAATTTTGGATGTATATTCTGACACATAGATAGTAATTTTTTCAATAAGGGTACGTTTATCAATGCTCTACAAATGTTAAATATTTTATTAGGACTATCATTTCCATAGCAACAACCAATGACATTCTTTGAATTGAAAAACTGCATGAACGTTTTTGTAAAATTTCATATTTTTGAACGACAAATGTTGACAAAATGACTGGATATAGATTGGTCCATTTGTTGACATATCGCTAACGCTGGGAGAATGGGTCAATACGCAGACTCAATTTATTTTTAATTCATATGAAACCAATGTAATTATTTGCTTTTCGTGTAGCAAAATCATTAAAATCATTCTGGCGTGATCTTGATAAGATTTCAGTGAATCTATCAATCAATTATTATTTGATGACATAAGTGTGAATGAAAATGGCAAACGATACGCTCGCTTGAGCAATGTTTATGTTTTTCTGATAATTCTCCCGGGATTTATAAAAAGAAATACCGAGTAAGTTTCCAGAGAGTGAAGGAAACATCTGATATCCTTCTCTAAACTGGATTTAGCTTGAGTTCAAACGAGGGGTTGTTTGAGCAATTGAATACACGCCGAAACCCTTGATCATCAACCGAAAGATCTTTCTTTCAGCAACAGTAGTCCAGTTTTCTGTCTTGCCGAAAAAAAGTTTGCTCGTTTTCCCTCATAAATCTCTCAGCGCTCAGTGTGCTACTAAAACACTCAAAAGCACTTACACTCAACCCGACTACGGTATTATATACCATGACATAATTTTTTCTCCATTGAATTTAAGCCAAAATCTTGACTCTCGATGACAAGAAAAAAGTGATATTTTTTTCAATCTCGAAATAACACCTTTTTACCTATCTACAATACGTTTGATTTTCCACTTGAGACTTTTTATCTAGCTAAATCTCTCTCTCTCTCTCTCTCTCTCTCTCTCTCTCTCTCTCTCTCTCTCTCTCTCTCTCTCTCTCTCTCACACACACACACACACACACACTTATTACCCGCATTGGTAAAACAATCTCTACAGAGTGGCTATCGATATATTTCTCTTTTCCATCTCATCGATTAGATTGCTCAATGATCCGAGTAGGGTTTCGACTGTCAGGATGTCGGAAAGGAGCTCTGGAAGTGATCATGTGTGATATCCTATCGCTTCACGTCTATTGCCACCTTGCTATGGCAAACACGGGCAGGGCTTACACTCTGGAAGTGAAAGATTCAAATACCAATCATATTGATTGCTGCAGTTTAGTGCTCGGGGGATATTTTTTGAATGTCTTCTCTAAAGATATACTTTTCATTCATCTAAGATTGAAAAATAAATACCATATACCTATTTTACTCAGTATTAGGACATGTAATTGAAAAAATAGAAATGTAATATGTAATTGAAAACTCGTTTTATTATCAATAAATGTACACTTTTCCAGTCCACCAATAAAAATATAAGAACAAACATCAAGTAAGAAAAATTAAAAAATTAAATCTGAGTTGTGAATGCGATTGGAGTGCTACATACTTTGTATCATTATGAATTTAACAGATAATTTGAACTTCCTGTCGAAGCCAAACCTCCTTGCATCTAATATGATGTTTCTGTCTTTTTTTTTGCAATAAGTTGCTATTTGACTGATTTCACTCGCATATTTTTCGTATTGTTTATAACAATCATGATTGTTTGGAAAAATATTTTCACGAATGCAGGTTTGATTCAAACATAGGTACAACACCTTGACTAGGAATGGCATGAGGATATTAACTACAAATATACCGATAAAGTTGCCGTTATTATATGGACTAGATAAACCCTCTTTGATCAAACTAATTGGCTGTTGACAAAGCACCTTTTATTAGTTGGTGCACCTTAAACCAAAATTGAAAATATATTAAATTCGTATGGATATTCCTCGGGCACACTTGTAATAAACGTAGGTACCTACGCGCTTTTATTTGACAATTTCAATTTTTTCTGAAAACCTAATATATTACATCTTTGTACGTAGCGAAGTTTTGCGGAGCTTTGACCCTATAAAAACTGTCATTCACCCCTCACATGCTTGGTAACAAACACCACCATTTCCCGGTTGTAAAGTTCCACTGAATTTGATTAGTACTTGATTTTTATGTGTAGGTCTAGTCTCAATGCCTCTACAGAAAACTGTCACTAGAGAACATTTTAATTCCACTTTAGTGCGCGCGCCTCGTATAAAATCTCACGTCGTTTTTGAGCTCTTTAGAGAAATGATGTTACGGGAAATCAATTGAATTTTCCCACATGAGCGACTGCCAAAACCAATTCCGTTCGTCAACATTCTATCTTATTCAGTTCGGAGACTCTAAAACTAGATATAAAATAAACATAACATTAGCAGGTAAATAAATTTGTTATGTTTAACAAGTAATTAAATTTGTGTTTATTTTAAGATTTTCACACCTTCTGATGCAATCTTCTTCCTGTAATATCCTCTACCTTGAGCAGCGAATAAAAAATAAATGAACACTTATGCTTCTAGAGGGAGTAGATTATTTAGTTTATGTCAAACGTTATCTCGTCTTGGCCGTCAGACTTGCCGTGCGTTTCAGAATGGCATCTAGGAGTCGACGAAGGGCGGGAGAGGGTTTGTTTGAACTTGCTCTGTGACAAAGGGCAAATGTCAGGGCGTGGAGATCCGTCACGTTTCCCAAAGTAAGTATTCCTTACAGCGACGCCGACGCCCTAAAAGAGTACTATTACTTCGGCGTCGTCCTCTAAACCGACGCTCTTAGATACTGAAGAGAATTCTGTTCAAGAAGTTGAGATATAAGAGAAAATCCTGTTTTTGGAATTTGAAATATTCGTTTGATGATGGCAATATTGGATGGGTTTTAATTTCCAGTTCGTTCTTGATTTTTATTTAAGAACAAAGGCTCATCTCTTTGTTAACGCGTATAAAGCATTTTGAAATAATAATATACTCTAACACTGTTTAAAGTAACTACTTTACTGTAAAATGGTATCACAAAGAGGCAATAAAAATGTGTGTCTTGTTTCGTATAAAAAGCTGTGCCTTCTACTTTTTAAATAATCTCATATAAAACGGCAAACGCCATAATGTAAACGAGCTTTATTGGTTCTGAGTTGCCACTTGGTTCCACAGCCTTACCGAAGGCGGTATTCTCCGCCTCTATACTGGTTATAATAAAGAAGGCTGTGCAGTCAGTAGTGGTATCGAGTTTCCCAGAGTTTCCATGAGTTTCCCAGAGTTCCAACAGAACGCGAATTCAATCGGAAATTGTTCCCTGCAGCTCGCTCCTATTCGTTCCGAAATAAATCCAAGTTCTATATCAAATGAAACGTTATAGTTTCATGAACGGTATATTGAATCGTTCTATAGCAGAAAAAAAACCGGAATTGATACTGAGATTTTTTCTTCGCTGTTTCAAACGAGATCCCAATGAATTGCAATAAAACATTTTGACTTTTACTTTCGGGATTGTTTTGACAGAAATGGGTGGGCGATGTTTTTGACATAATGGGGCCGTGTTGCTAACAGCGATGTGTCTTGACACAACGAAATTGTAGTACATTCTATGAAACTAAATGAGTAGAAGGTGCTGTGCGGAAAGTTTTAATTGAGTGGAGGTGCCGGATTCGTCAAACAAAAAGCGTCATTTGCAAAAACACCGTTGTTGGAAATTAAACAAGACAACAAAAACTAAACCCAAACGAGAAATATCAAAACGTGGCGCAATTCCGACATAATGGTTATTTATTATTGTATTGTAACAGAAACCAAATTTCACCGTGAACAAGATAGAGTTTGCTGGTGCCGTTTCTCCTATCAAAGCTGTGATCTAAGACTCAAATCTTCGTTCTGACCCTTAAGAAAGACATAAAACAGATTTTGTAAACTCACTTTTATAGTATTCTGGTTTTCATTATTTACCCAGAGAATTGTGTGATTCAGACCTCACAGCTCTAATAATGTGTGAGTTTAAATCCAATATTTATTCTAAAACTGAAGTTAATTCAAATTAATTCTTAGAACAGCAGACATCTCGGAAGACCGGTAAAATAACCATGTTAAATAGTTGTACTGTAGTTTCTATCTTTTGTTGTTGACTGCAATACTTTTTACCATTATTTTTTAATATCATCGTCCAATTTCTCAGGATTACCCACCAGAAAACAGTCACTGAAATATTAATTCCAATTTAAATTGCAGAATCTCATTCCCTATTCTCATTCGGATTAATTCCTAGAACTGTAAATCGATTAGTGAAAGACTAATTTCATTAGAGAACGGGTTAAGTTTGAATCTCGAAAACACGAAGCAATCAATACCCGACGACTTTCTGCCATCCGGAGAATCAACAATTAGTTAAACTGTTGACGATAAAACGCCGAAGAGTTGAAACTTCGTAGTCTTGATAACGAGTTCATTAGTATCTCCGTCGTGAGTAGGATTTTATGATCACGTAGCAACCCCCTTCAAAGACCTTATCTTAATTAGATTATTAGTTGTTAACTTTCTAACATGTCTTCATCACGTAGTACTTGATCATACAAGACTTTCATCATCATAGTCCTCTATCATATAAACTTTCATCACATAGACCTTCATCACACAAGCCTTTCATCACATAGTGCATCACATAGTCGTCGTCTATCATATAAACCTTCATCACATAGTCCTTCAAGACGTAGTCCTTTATCGCATAGTTCTTCGCATCACATAATCTTTCATCATTTATACCTTCATTGCATAGTCCTTCATCATGTCATCACTCATCACATATCACATAACTCTTCATCATTTAAACCTTCATAATTCATCACACATAAACCTTTTTCAAATAGGAACCTCGTCACATATACCTTCCTGATATAGACCTTTCATAGTCCTTCGTGGATTTACATTTTCGGTTGGGAAGTTTAAATATATTGTAACTCTAGAATCTTCTAATCTAATTGAAAAGTTAGTAGTTGGTTGATGCTGATGTTACTTTAGTTTTGAGTTGGAAAGAGTTGTGTTTAATTATCGTCAACTTCAATCTGTGAATTTAAGCATGGTTGTAACTAATTAACAAAAGTCGTTTCAGAGTACCTACAGTGCGGAAAATATTGTTATTAGTGTGCGCTACTTATAAAAATCCGTTATGCGATTTATGCAACAGTTCTTTCTGGTACAAAAGCTTAGTAAAATCATGGTAAAATGACGGTTAAGGACCGATTGAAATAGATTGAAATAGATGAGTGACGTAGTGTCACTCAGCATCACATTAATTAAAAACACACGGCTCTGTTCACCGATGAGTACTTTACACCTTATGTGGCAATGTTGTTAGAATATAATTAAAGTGAAGTATGAATTATTATTTTGAAATGATGTTATTAACTAAGACTAGGAAAACGCTCTGAGTAACGCGTTGATGAGCGAGCACGGATACGGCGCAATACCTCGAACCGAAATTCTGTTTATCGAAAATGTCCTTAAAAGCCAATAATTCTTGAATTTCGTCACAGACTTGTATGAAAATCTCCAACAATTCCTAAAATATTGGTCCCAATAACCACGCAAAGTTTTAAGGTTGATCGATTGAACCTTTATGATTGAACGATTCCTTGTTAATTAACAAAAATCACAGGATCTCGTTCATAAAATATTTAAACGGTCATATCAGTTTCATAATAATATACGTTTGAAAGTTTCTGCTCTAACAACCTTGAAGTGAAGATTCGAAGATGCCGTGAAATGTGAAATTCGAGAAATATGACAGCCAACACGCAAAATATCCGTAAACTGTCAATAACTGTTGAATTTAAACACAGTTTAGTCTGAAAATTATCAAAAATACAGATAATGTTGGACCCGATTACCATGCAAATTTTTAAGTTGATCGGTCAAACGGTTCTGGTTTAAATTTTAAAAAGCACATGAAATATTTTTTTAATTTTAACCAATGAGACGATTTGGCTGAAAATTTTTAAAATAAGAGACAATGTTGGTCTTAATGACCATGCAAAATATAAGGTTGATCACATTTGTCGAAGACCATTTTCATTTTTCAGCCTATCAGGAGATGTTTATTTAAATTTTAACCAATTGATAGATTTCCAAAAAAATTGGGGTCAGCAAACAGAGAAGGTTGTCTCTACATGTGTGCAAAATTTCAGGTCGATCGGTGAAACGGTGCGATTTCAGTTGCTCCATTTAGCAGCCAAAAACAAAAACAAAAAAAAAAACAGAGGTCCGTGTCAAACGAGTCAAAAGGAGACGCTCGCTTCGCTCGCTCAAAAACGCTTTGTGAAACGCGTTGATGAGCGAGCACCGGTATGAGCAGCACTTCTAACAAACTGTCACTCCTGAACTCGTGGAGATACAGAAATTTTCAGTGATCATAGAAGTATTTTATAAACATTTAGTATAGAAGATTTCGTTGCTACGACGTGCACCTGCAAACCTAACAAATCAATTTCACGAAGAAACCAATGGACCGATCTCGCTATAAATCATTAGGTAACCGAACGGGATTATAACATCTTTTGTGAAAGAATTTGCCTGCTCCGTTACTTTGTTTGACCTGTAATGAATAAGGAACAAACGACAAACAACAGAGATTCGAGCCATTTCAAGTGTAGACGCTCACTTGATTATATTACATGTGGTTTTGTCTCTAGTTTTGTCCAGTTAGCACCACAATCATTACAAGTGAGTAACCCTTGTGTCCAGAAGAGGGAGTTGGTGGAAACTGGTCACCAATCCCCATTCCTCACCAGAGAGTTCAGATTACACAAGTCAGTGAGCATCTTACTTTAAAGATACACAGACTCCTCAAAGACACTTCCCCAGCTCTAGGGACATGAAATGAAGCCGTCTACATGAGAAGTATGTGTTGTTTCAATATCTTTGTTGCAAACCACAACACGTTTACGCACAGCCCTCTTGACTAGTAGACATGTGTTGGTTATTTAAACAAGAGAGGTAATAAAACCGAGCCCTACATAACGCCACAGCATAGTTCTAACCCGTTGCTGATTAGAGTAACAAGTTGGGGCATGTTCTATACCTGAGGGACTAATTACGGGCTTAGTTTGGGAGGAGAGACATAAGTTTCTCCAGTAATAACGATAAAATATAATCATTTGTGAATATTCATGTGCTGTAGATGGATTGGAAATGAGAATTTGTGCTACGAAATGCTCAAAATTTAAAAATGTCACGATGATTACTGCTTATTGTCATTTTAACTGTGTATACTTTTCACATTTTATAATGATCAAATAACTCGAAAAATTATGCAAGTAAGCAGATTTTATACTACTCTCATTCGCACTCATATTTTTATACTTTCATTTATTTTCTTATTTTCATTTTTATTTACCAGAAATAGCTGTTGACCTAATATTTTCATTTCCAATCCATATCTTCACATTATTCACATGTACCTATCTACTTATGTTTTATTAATATGGCTTCAGAATCTCATGCCTCACATCACGAAATGAATGGAAAAGATGCATCATAGAGCTTCTGTGGCACTTTACAAAAAGATACCTAATTCGCAATAAAACAAAATGCCGGTCTGTTTTACTATAGGATTCAGGGGGACTCGTAAGTGCAAAACTGAGATATAAACGAGCATCAAGCGAAAAACAAACATACATGACTGTTAAAAAGTCACACACAGAGTCTCTTTGAATACCCTTTCAAATTCCACCTAAAAAGTAAACAAAAAGTTATGTTCTCTTCACTTGGCATTCCTTCTATGTGCTAAATTGCTTAAATATTTGATATGTATCATCGCGTACTCAATAACAAATATTCGTGACTTCTAAAAAATTGAAATAGACATTTCCTGATGAGATTGATACACCACCATCTACCCTTAAATAAAACTTCCCCCAAGAGAGTTGTGTTTATGATCGTGATGGGACTTGACAGCACTGTCACCTCCGATGCCGGGCTCTAGTTTACAGATCCTAAGCAATAAAACTAGCGCCTGAGAGGAAGGTGCAAAACACACTTTGCATCTAAACTATGTCATCCGTCCATCATTCACATCGTTCATGCATGCAAGATCGGGTCCATGCGGAAGCAGCCTCTTCAGGGAGGTTTCAGTCGCGTCAAAGATATCCGTTGTCATCAATATTACTGTCGGAGATAATGTTTTGAAAGGTGCATTTGAGACTTGATGACATAATAATATACCTACAATATGAATATAGTTATAACTAAATTTAGAATATAAAGAGCGAGAACAACATTATTCACTTTCAAATTTTGGATGCACATTTATTATAGTTAAAAGTTGAAATGATTGATGTAATTTGTGTTGAATTTAAAATTAAGATTTTAATTTTCTTGGTTATGCAAATTATTTTGTAAGAATTCAACATATTTTTATCTTTGGTATACTATGGGCACGTACAACAGTATAGTATTTTAAAAATAGGTTTTCAGACTCATTCCGTTTCAAGACCAAGATTTCATGTTCACAGCTCGCTTAATTAATTTTAACTCACTCAGATATTTGTTAAAAGTTCCGTATAAATAAAAATATGTCTTGTCAGAAACGTGCTACGTTATGAAATACTTACATTATTACGTGCGGAGCAATTAGTACTTTATCCGGAACTCTAATTAATTTCTAATCACAATTCCATAAAATAACACCATCTCATCTCACATTGATTACGAACATTAATTACCTTGAAAACCCCGTGGTAAAATCATCAGTATTGCCGAGCGCTTACTACCGTGATCGATATAGGTTGCTGGTCCAGGGATGCTGCCTATCTTATACACTCTCCGGGTGGGACTGGATCCCATCTCACGAGCACACTCTTCCCAGTCTTCCCAATTCATCCAACAGCTCAAAATCCACTGGGAGGGAAAAATAAAACTCAAAATCAGCCTTACCTCTGATCTCTTTCGCACCTCTTCTCTTCCTGTCCACCTTCACGACCCCATTCTTCTTAAAAAAAATCCAACTAGTATCAAGTCTTCACTTCCACTATGTTAAAAAACAGTTACGTATTGGTGGCATTATTATTAAGAGATACGTTGACGACGACGTCGTTGTTTTCATTCAAAGATGCGTCTGTAGAGAGCGCTGCAACCGGGGGATGGTGGCGGATCATTCACAGGGCGTGCCGACGTCGGCTGGTGGCTGTGCGAGAGCGCGTCGGTTTTCGCCATTAGACGTCGCGGCGCAGGCGTCGCCATCCCCCCCCCTCCCCCTCTCACCCCGTGACACGATGGGGAAGACAATATGCAAAGGAGTAATATGGTGTGTGAATCGAAGTGGGATGGATGATGGATATGGGTTGGAGATGGATGGAATGAAATATAAGATAATAATGGTTCAAAAAAAAATTAATTATCTAATCTAAAACAAAAGTAATCATTGCATACAATATATTCCATGAGAGGGAAATAGAATACACATTAAATGATCAATTTTTTGAGAAAAGTATATGTACATACGTTTCAGAGCTTTAAAGTTGTCAAAGTCCACGTTCAAGTATAAACCGTATCGGTTGAGCTTTTATGGTACCTATAGTCGACTTTGGGCAACAAGAAAACGAATCGGTTTACGTGTATTTTATTCCTTCTATTACATTTTAACAGCTAAATCAGTGGATTCCAAACGTGTTCGGTTCACGGCACCCCAAGTCAGAATGCGAGGGTGAGCGGCCGATTTGTTAACAGGGGTCCAAATACTTTCATAGCCATAATGAGCCCAAAAAGTATTTTTGTGGGAACCTCGTTTGCCCTCGAAAACATTGGGTCACCGTAATATGCAAGACGCACAGGCCCGAGGAATTATGAATTTCATAAATGAATTTGGACAAATGTGGTCTACAAATTGCAACATTTTGACATATGATTTAAAACTTATTCTTCATTGATATGAATTTATATTTTTTATTACATTCTCTTGCATAATATGGCGCCCCAGGGAGCCGTGTCGCACAGTTTGGGGACCGATGATCTAAATGAAGTAAGATTTTTTTAATTAGCTCCCAGATTCAATTATTTCAATTCCGGTTTCCGATACTCAATTTTTCAGATTTCCAATTACGTTTTCTATTAAAAGTGATGGATTCTAAAGTTGGAACACATTTTGAATTATACGAATGAAAAGTTTTTAATCAAAAGTACAGTAGACCATCAAACTTTTTTATGATGACCATTTTGCAAAAATACAACTCAGCTTTTAATTTACCCGTGGACTGTCTGCTTGTTGTAAAAGTGTTCACTCGATGTTATAAAAATAATAAATATTTTATATTCAGTGGTTTTATAACTAAGTACAATAACAGGTTCGTTTCATTCTCAAGAAAGCCGGTACACATAGACCGTGTTTGCGTGTTTTTATTTATTTATTAACCAATCACAAGTATCCTTTGAGCGCTTTCTGGACTTGTGATTGGTCGGTAAGAAAAAACGGAAAACGAAAAACGCAAAATCAGTTTATGTGGACCCTTTAAGATGACAAAGTTCAATGTAGTATGATTTAGATAATGTTTATCTGTTTGTTTATTTGTTTACATAATCTTCGGCCACGCAGTCAAGTCAGCCTGTTGCTTTTGCCGGGCCAAAGAATATTGAAATTTCATGCCAAAATGAGTAATATACTGCACAGTTAGAGAAACAACTATTCAATATTTAAAAATAAATTCAAAAACGATTATATTAAATAAATTTGAATTACCTATATCTTATCATCAATTAGTTTGATAATTAATACATTCATAAAACTTAGATTATTTAAATTTTAAAAATTATTTTCAAACATTCTAATTTATATTGTTGATTTATTTCCCGGTCAGAGTAACACTTCGAACATTCCATTTGTCAATAATTTAAAAAACTCTTCTATTTAATACTTTGATGCATTTCCCGCTCACCAGTGTCGCTGTAAAACTAAAAAATACGATTATTCCATTTTAAAAATAATTTCAAAAACATTCTGGAATCCGCATTGAAATATTTCCCGCTCATCAGTATTGGCCGTTACACTGTGGTCTGTTGCCGTGGTGCCTCTTCCAGTCGACATTGATTTTCACGTTGGGCTCACAATCTGCGCTCAGCTGAGGGGGTGTGAACACACACCCAGGCACCACATCATCCACCGTCTGCGATTCCGCCAATAAAACTCATCCCAGAATCATAACAAACCCGACGAGAGTCGATCGAGACAACCAACTTCGACCGAAACTCTTACTTATCGATCGTGATTGATTGAAGTGACAGCTGTCGTCGTGGAATCGGATCGGAGACAAGTCAATATAACCTATGATATAACTTCACATGATAAACATGTCATAAGTGCATCAAGGAAACTGTGTTTGTATGAGGGGCAGTTTCTGAAAACTAAAACGTTTACTATTCTTACGGTTTTGGTTCGGGGGGGGGGGGGGGGGGGGGGGCAAGAAGAGGCACTTCCCCCCCCCCCCACCCCTGAATCTCAGGAAAATATAAACATTTTTGGGTGTGTTAGGTATAGTTTCATTTTGTAAAAAAAAAAAAAAAATTGATTTCGAAGTGTCAAAAAACCAAAAACTGCCCTGCGGGGCAGGTTTGTACATGTTTCCCACCACCCCAAGTGCTAAATTTAAAAATATTGAATATTACAACAAAATACACCTCATAACGTCTCAAAATTATTTTTAAGTATCCAAAATCCAAAAAACGCCCTGCGGGGCAGGGTGGGGCTCCCCACACCCGGCTTTACTAGTAAAATATTGTTTTCCTTGCCTTGCCCCTACCTGGCCGAAATCCTGCAGACGCAGAAGTCTAGGGGTTTCCTATTTTTGCCTTTTTGAGCGACATTATTAAAATCTGCTTTCTTTCGTCTCTTCTAAACAAATTAATTAATATTAAATATTGAACTATGGTATTTGACTTGTTTTTTCGATGTGAAACCCACACATAGGGAAGCTACCCACTTGACGTTCGCCTACTGTGTATGAATATGTGGTGGGATATATGGTGGATTTCATTCATCCCCTCCCATCTAGCTCACCTGCCCACCATAAAAATACAGTGCTTGCATGAAAGGTCAGCTAACGAATTGCCGATCGAAATGTTTCAGTAATTGAACTCAATGTGGGAGAGAGATGAATTAATGGGAAGGTTGCACCCTTTGCAACCAGTTGATTGGTAAATCTAAATGATGTTAAAATTAAGTTTTCTCGAAATCTTAAAGTACAATATTTCATTATAATTAGTAATTACATAATCTCTAGAAATAAAAAGTACATTAGTTATTAGTTACAATTGATTTTATCATCATTGTGTTAAAAGTAAAGTAAAAAGTAAAAACGTCTTTTCTCCCACATAGCCATTTGAAGCTACCTATCAAAGTATCAAGGATACTAATTTGTTTAATTATTTTCTTAGTATACAGACGTATGACGTGTCCCGATTTCTTATTGACGATTTTTTGCAATTCAAGTTAGTTTTTGTTATAATAAAAATATTTTGTTTCTCGAACAAATAATGGCATCAATAGTTTTCCAGTACTTGAAAATATTTTATATGCAAAAAGGAATTCCATTGATCGGATTACAAAAACGTAAAAGAAGAATGAATTGTTCTAATTTCTAAAAGGTTCTTGTTTGAAACATTTCTAAATTATGCCGCCACATGACGGAGTGCTGATTCATAGACAGCTAGTGCCATCTCTCGTGTTTATTTCGACATAGCTATATACACAAGGTTGCCGTAGGGTCGTTGTGATTGGTCGCGATCGTTCCAGAAATTTCTGGGGTTATTGTTCGCTATCACTCGCCGTCACATTTTACAGTTTGCACTAATTTATTTACTTGTAATTGATACTAATACGAAATCAGATAAACTTAATAGAATTTATTGTGCTTGACGTACTATTTAGTTGTGTAAAGGTATGTAAATTTATTAAATGTACTAGGTACAAGATGGTAAGCCTTGAATGATGTCACATTTTCTTGGAGCCCACATAAAAAAATGCAATTTGCATTTTACTTGCACAAATTCCCGTTTATGGTAATATAATAGTGATATTGAAAACTCAAAACATTCTTTGCAGTCTGCCCACCGTCAGTGATCTTACATAATGGCAAAATGGGGAGAAGGAGACCCTCGATGGATTGTTGAAGAGCGTCCCGATGCTACAAACGTTAACAACTGGCATTGGTGAGAGCCAAGAACTACTTATTTATATTTTAGGTGTAAATTTTTATGCTGCTTTGTACTAGTATATTGAATTATCTGGTTGATTCGGACTATTGATCGACACACTTAGGTTGCTCATGAACAAATTTGAGCGATGTGTAGGTCACCCACATTTTGGGAATCATGCTGTCACATGACATGGTAAAAATGTAGAAACTGATAGGGAAACTTTCTTCTTTAGCATGAGCTCGTTTTAATTTCTACTGCGTGCTATATTAGCAGACACCCCTATACCTACGACAATTGATATTATGGCTGTGGCTTGTTTGGCAAGAAGTGACATTCTAGTTCGATTAGTCTTTGGTGGGCCGTGAGGTAAAAGTTTTACATAGCGGTGGGTACCTACCCTACCTAGGTATTGTTGAGTGCAATGAAAGCTTATCTTAACAAAGGTAGGCACAGTACTTTCAATACAATCTTACAATCTTACAATACAATCTTTGTTGATTTTTTCATGAAGAGGCTACATTTAGAAAAAAAAAATTCTACCTAGGTACCTATGTAGGTATGTAACTTATATTTACATTATCTGATCTGTGTTCGTGGTGTTGTTGGTGCCGGGAAAGAATCCTATGTTGTTTTGTTGTACAGAGTGTCTCCAAAACTAATCCCCTTTCAGCCTCATGCTCAAAAGAAGTTGCGTCCGCAAGTAGATATTTGCGGATGTCAGTCCTCAACACCACAAGACCGTGAGCTAATAATCTTATACGGAATCCAGTAGACTCTGGGCACTTGCGTCGATAAATCTGGAAATTCTTTTGAACTTTATGTTTATCAATCACATTCACAAGTCACATGTTGTACGTTTATTGCTGTGATCGGAGAAAGCTGACTCATTTAAACACTCTAATCTCGAAAACAGGAGGTTGCTGATTCGATTTCAGCAGCCGTCTTTTCTGATTTGAGTTTTTGTGGTCTCTAAAATACTGGGAAGGTTCCCTTCTATTATCTCCTTTCCACCATCTATCCACCGACACTCTACATCACTCTTTTCATTATCTCCCAGTCAAAACATTTCATCCATCAGCATTAGCCTATTGCAGCATCAGAACAGTGCTTTGTGTGATTTATAGGACTGAGAAAAATGCCTGCTCCTGGTCAGTTGACAAAATTAAGGAATTGCTGAAGGATTTAGAAATCAAAGGAGATACAGGTAAGTGTCTTCTTATCACATGTGCATAACATTCTGGTTTTCATGTATAATTATTAATTAGCGAATATGAATGTGACCTTTGTTGCGTTTGTCTTCTAGGAAAATGTGTCATTACGGAAGTGGAGAAATGTGAAGGGGAAGCCGTAGCCAACAATCGCAAAGGGAAACTGATATTCTTCTACGAGTGGGACATAACATTAAAGTGGAAAGGTACTTTGACTGGTGAAACTAGTGAAGTGGAAGGAACAATTCAGATTCCAAATCTGAGTGAAGAAAATGATGTGGCAGAGTTAGAGTTCATTGTCTCGTTGAAAGAGAAAAGCACCGATGATGCTGACAAGATTAAACAATTTCTACTCAAGGAGGGAAAAGAGATTGTTAGAAAGCAGATTGGACAATATGTCATACTGCTTAGAGAAGGTATACCTAAATTTATTTGAAAGTTTTAATATTTATTGAAAAAATAAATACATATTTAATTTTGTGACATTGTTTTTCTTTTAGAATTTTCCAAAGGCATGATTCTTCCCAAAAAGGAAGATAATAATGTGACAAAAAACCATACCACGATGACCAACTTAACAGCGGGATTCAATAATCAGGTGAGAAAATGAATGGTGTAAAAGCTAAATAAAACTTTACATAAATAATTTCTACTTATACCTGCAAATTATTTAGGTGACTAAGTACTGCTTACAAAATGTATGTAACCTCCCATTTTGTTAAACTGACTAGTACCTGTATAATCTTCCTAAAATAAAAATGTACATATTTGTGATACCTACCGAAGCAATGTAAACCTTGCTTTCGAGACGATTCAAACGGGCAAAACTTGCTATAACAGTAAAAACTGAAAATCAATTGATTTCTTGGGCTTTCACTGCTTTCTCCATAAAAAATGTAAATTCGTTGGATTTGAAGCATTTTGTCAAATGGATTAACATAAGCAACAGGATAAGCATGTTGATGCTTGTCTTTAGTAAAGTGTTGTTATGAGCTTGAAACAATAGGCATAGGATTAAAACAGATTATTGTGTTAAAATCCATTCACCGAAAGAGTGACGACCTTGAAATCTGCTGTTAAGCCACATTCATTTACCTCAATTTTGAATACGATTTTAATGAATACAATATCTGTTTAATGATATTATTTATAATATTTGTTTATTGTTTAAAAAGTGTGTTTATTTGGATGACAATGTAATTAGGTTGACTTTATGTTTTAAGGTCGGTTATTCTTACAGGAATAGATTTTTTTTAGTTAATGTTAGTTCTAAGTTTTAAAAATCAAGCTCTTTTGCACAATTCGAACACTGATCTAATTCCAGAAACTCAAATAAATTACGGAATCTTATGTCCTCGCAGCGTGAAACACAATTATGTTTGGTTAATTAAAACCGGCTGCGTCATAATGTAGGTCAAGAGGGTGTGTCTAAATTTAGTTTTGGTGATATTGAATAATCACTTGATGTTTTAAAGCTGTGTTACCTACCTAGTAGTGTGACAACTGAACTAGAATATATTGTGAATATATGTGGGCTGTCCATTTTCTTCCACACAACTTCTATTCATTATTCAAATACAATAAACATGCATTTTCTAACCACCAGGTCCATATGAACGAGACTGGCAAATCTGCAAAATGTAAAATAGACACAACGACCCTCGACATTGTCATCATGTTTCAATGCCGCAGCGAAGACTTCTACAATGCCTTGACGCGATTGGAAATGGTTCAAGCCTTCACGCACGGACCGGTCGTGCTGGAGGTTAAAGTCGGAGGGAGGTTTGAACTCTTCGGAGGCAACATATACGGAGAATTCTTGGAGCTAGCACCGAACACGAAGATCGTGCAACGATGGCGGAGCAAACTTTGGCCGGCAGAACACTATTCCACCGTCACCTTCAACATCGAGGAGAAATCGGATCACACCGAAGTGAAGGTTCAGCAAACTGATGTACCACAGAGGTGAGATTTCTTTTCATTCAGAAAAAAACATGTCATAAATATTTTTAAATTCACTATATTTTATGGTAGTAGTCATTATTGGGTTTTTGAAAGCAGATTTGTGGTACCAAAAACTCTGGCGTCAGTCCCTATTCGAAATTAAAGGAAGTTGGAAGTTGTTAGGAAGTTTTCTATGTACATGATTACTACTAATAGTGATCAGTAATCACTTCCAATACATCCTTGGTACATAAGTTAGGTACACTTGGCGAAACTAAAACGGTATTTGAAAGAAATGGATTGGATTGGCTGAAAATGTCTTGAAGACATCATCCGATGAAATCTATACTAACTCAACTAGTCATCTAACTCTTGTAGGTGAGCTCATATTTCATTGATAACAACAAGGATTGATTGTCAAGTAACCTCATCAGCAGCCAATCCATTTCGTTCCAATACCGTGTTTAGTTGTGACGAGTGACGACAAGTGTTTGACTTGACCTACCTGTGTTTTAGGGCATATTACCTCGAAACCAGTTGGTCTAGCATTATGTTTCTTCCTTTCTATATCTTTTTCTGTCCAACATTGTCATTGTTAAAATCCCTAAAGACTTAAATACATGGATAATATCTGTTGGATGAAATCCCAGTTTTCATCCCCAATAGATTTAAAATGTGTACACTCAAACCAATACATAAATGAGAGTAGGTTTGGTACTTATCAAGATATATTGCTGTTCTAGTGATGCTGACTCGACGCGTGACAACTGGGACCGGTATTATTGGGAGGCGATGAAGAGAACTTTCGGGTTCGGTTCGTTCTTCGTGTGATGGACGTTTCAAGTGCAACGGACGCATCACTGATTAGGATCAATTGTTTTGTATCTCTATATCTGTACACATACATATTAATAAAGTAGGTTCGTACCTAGACCTAAGCGCTATCAATAGGTAAAGCAACACTATTAATTTATTGCCGAAGATTATGGTTAAACACACGTAGGTAGCCGAAGTTCATTTTTTTAGTAATTAATTGCCTAAGTAATTGTAAAGATACAGTATCTCTTGTTCAGTTTCTATGAGATATCCCAATGTAGATATATTTCTAACAATTAATTTTTATCCGTGCCAATACTTGGTATGTGTATTGTGTATTATTAGGTTGTAGTCCGTAAAATGTATTAAGAGTTCTGAACTTTTGTTACATAAATATGGTCCATGCTTATAATAAGTTCATTTGAATCTGAACCTAAATACAATTTAGGATCTGTATTGTTTTATTGAAAATGGATATGTGGATGCCTATCTTCTTTCTGAAAACAGAATAAAATTTGGATGCATGAAAATATGTGGTTTGATATTTTATTGGTAGCCTTGGTGTCTTTATATTATGGCGAATATACCTGCAGCTCGATTGTGTAACTTTAATTTTGAAATGTATACATACATCTGCCAATTCCAGCCAATAGCAGTAAGAGACTGCCTACGATTTGTGAAAGGACTTTGTGTACGAAATGAAAGTTACATAATCGTGCTGCAGGTCCCAGTTCCTTGTAGTTTCTAGAAAATCTTGGCTTTACTTACTTTCCAGACTATTGCCTATTTACCAGCATATTAAGAGCTCTTGTTAGTGAATAGTGGGGATCCGACATTTCTCGAATCATGATTTCTTCAGATATAGCAAAAATGATTTTTGTATCGGTAAACGTTTTTGGTCAAATATTTCTACAATTGAAATATGACAATAATTATTTTTATACTTAATTGTATGTATATTAGGAAAATGTGTGATGAAACTTCCTCTTACTGGAGTTTAATTAGGCTTCAATATTTATTGAGAACAAATTATTTTCCTAATGGAAATCATCCAGACTAATAACAATCACTTTTAAAATGAATTGAAATATTTGTTCGAGCCTCGAATGTATACCAAAATATTCTAGGAAATAAAATAAGAAAATATAAATCATTTGACCTTCTCTTGAAGGATACTTCATTTAAATAATACTTAATATTGTAGGTAGATATTGTATTCTTCCAGGCACTATAATAATTAGGAAATTCTTGCCGATAGTACAATACATTTTAAAACGTTATCTCTATCTTCGCCTATCGTCTATCTATACTCGCTCATAGGATAAGTCAAGCAAGAGTGGTTGATTATCATATTAGCATTGTCACTTTTGAAAGTCAATGAGATTCCTGTGCTTTGATACCTTGCAATATAATGATTGCATAATTATTTGAAGAATCAGAGGAAAAAGGATGTATCAATAAATGATCAGCTCATAGTCATGGTACCAACCTATCGTTTGAAGCACTTTTCACTTGCACTATTTCTTTTACTAGGAAAACGCTCTGTGTAACGCGTTGATGAGCGAGCACGGATACGCGCAACACCTCGAACCGAAATTCTGTAATTTCTTCACAGACTTGTATAAAAATATCCAAAAACTCCTTAAATATTGGTCCAAATAACTATGCAAAGTTTTAAGTTGATCGATTGATCAACTTTATGATTGAACGGTTCCGTGTTAATTTTCAAAAATCACAAAATCTCCTTCAAAAAATATATACATGGGACCACTCATATGATATAAGTGTGTGTACACAATATCAAATCGAGTGTTAAACGGTCATTATCAGTTTCATATTATGCGTTTGAGAGTTTCTACTCTAACTACCTTGCCTTGAACTGAAGATTCGAAGTCGCCGTGAATTTGACAGCCAACACGCAAAATGTCCCTAAAATGACAAAAACTTTTGAAAATAACAACAGATTAGACTGAAAATTGGCAAAAATACCTTAAATGTTGGTACCAATGACCATGCAAAGTTTTTAGTTGGTCGGTCAATCGGTTCTAGTTTAAATGTCAAAAATCACAGGAAAAATGGTTTCAAATTTGAACCAATGGGAGGATTTGGCTGAAAATTTTTATGATTGGGTACAATGTTGGTTGCAATGACTTTGCTAAATTTCAAATTGATTGAACCAACCAATCGAAAGATAATTTTTCTAAAACTTGAACCAATCACAGGAGCCCGTTCAAAAACGATCCCAGGGACCGCATAGATTACGTTAACATATGTGCAAAGTTTCAGATCGATTGAATTTGCGGTTTAACCTGGGCTGTGCGGACAAAAAAAAAACAAACAAAAAAACACACAGAGAAAGTGCCATAAGAGTACAGTGGTGACGCTCGCTACGCTCGCTCAATGAACTTTTTCAGACTTTCGAGATAATTCAACTTTTAGAAGGGATTATTGCTAGTCGCCCTTTTACTGAAATAAATTAGGTACACATTTGATGTAAGTAGGTAAAGTACAGTAAGTATTTCAGCTAAAAGAGCATATTGTTAAAATAGTACAAAACTACATATGGTGGCAGATGTTGGTACTGAATTTTGTTTTGCATTTTATAATAATGTATATTACTGATAAAAGTATACACGCTCTCTACTGATATGGTATTGTATTTGGTGGGCAATACGATGCACCGTGGGGGAGGGGGGGGGGGGGGGGGAGTACCGTTAACAAGGTACTATGTGTATTTCTTTATATTCCAGTCACTTCACTGAAAAAATTAGTACATCCCCAAACTAATTATTTATAAAAATGTTTTTTGACGTTATTATTAAGGTCCACCTAATTAACCCAAAAACGAAAGTTTACCAAAATTTGAAATTATCTGCCAAACAACAAACTCAATAACGATTTTTTATTGATTGTGTTATTTTCAACAATAATTAATCACGTTTGAACCTAATATTAAAACGTTATTAAAATACAAATTAATATGTGATTACCACAAAATTGCATGTAAGAACAAAATGGCGGTATTTAAAATGTCTATAATTTTTTAAATCATATTGAGCGTATGAAAATAGTAATTTAATTATTATTATTTTCAAATTTTCAAATTTTATAATATTATTATTTTATTATTATTATTTTTCCAAGATTTTGTAAACTTTTGCTTATAAATGACGTTGGTGGACCTTAATAATAACGTCAAAAAACATTTGTATAAATAATTAGTTTGGGGTCAAATGTAATAAATAATAATGTAATAATTTATGTAATAATAAGTAATAATTTGAATATTTTTTATTATTTGTTTATTTCTTTTGATGTAAGATTTCAGATTTCAAAATGTATTTATTCATTTGCGTTTTTACATACAAATACATACATAATACACTTTATGATAATATATCTAGACAAAAAGTAGCAGTTTTACATTACAGTGTTAAATTATACATTATAAATAATAATAAATAAATACCCACATAAGCAAAATGCTTGTGTGTGGGAGAGGAGTTTGTAGGTTAAATACAGATTAAAAATCAAGATAGCTGGAGTATAGGTAGTTTATGTGATATAATTTGTTTATTAATTGAAACTTAAATTACTAGAGTAAAATTTTGATGAGCATCTATCTAATTCAGTATCCCAATGGGATTGAGGTAATTGTTTGAGCCAAATTTCAATGCACTTCTTAAAGATTTTAATATTATCAATAGTCTTTAAGGAATTCGGTATTGAATTAAAAATTTTGGGGCCAAGATAATCGCTTTGCCTTTGTCCTAAGGATGTGCTTTTCCTGGGGATTTCTAAATTTTGTGATGATGCTGTTCTTGTAGAGTGATGATGATTTGTCGATTTAGTATTAACAAATTTAGTGAAGGTATGCAAAAGTAAACTTTGTATAAATAATGATTTAATTGAAAGAGTGTCTGAAACTTTAAAAATAGAGTTTGTTGGATAATCTCTAGGTTTATTAAACATAATTTTAATAATTGACTTTTGTATGGTATTTAGTGGTTTAACGAAGGTCGCAGCAGCGCTACCCCAAGATATGATTGAGTATTGGATTTGCGATTGAACAAGTGCGTAGTAGACTGCCTTCAAGTTACATATTATATTTAATATTGTACCTCTCTTTTTTTTTTACCTCTTTTTTTAATATTGTACCTATTTAATAAGTACCTCTATTCTTTTAATTTTCTCGACACAATCTTGCAGGCGCGTAGGAACTAAATTTGGAAGGGGGGAGGGGGATAATTTTGCAAAAGAACTTTAGCTGGAGATACTATTGGCTCGAAGATAACTGGTAACATTCTTTATTTTAAAATTGCCGCCCGAAATTGAATGTTTTTGGAAAGTATAGTATCAACATTTCCGTTCGTCAATGTTAAATTCTCCACAAGCCAGCTCGAACGGGTGTTCACTGGTTTACCAATCGTCACATCCATGCATTGTCGCTCGGATGTCTCGATTATCACCGCCTTCTGAATTTCATCCACTACTGACTATCCAGACCGTTGCAGCAGAATGAAATCTCAGTGGCCGTGCAAGATGGCACTCATGATTTAAACAAAAATTTCTGTCAATAGTGTTACGGAATGACATTTCATCCAAATTTTCGCAAAAACTTATAAAATGTTACATTGAAATGTGAATAAATTTGTAGTAGGTGTAGTATTGAAGTTAAACCAATTTTAAATACCTACCTATTATGATAGTAAGTAATTTACGTAAGTTATGGCAATAATTGATATCGAGTGTTTTCATTTAGTTTCATATTATTTTATTGCAACAACAGCAGGCAAAGGATAAAATATTTGCACGTGTAGTAAATTATCGAATAATCATGCGGGTCCGGGGGGGGGGGGGGGGGATTTGACTTCAGGAATTAGTTTGGCGATTTCTACACCAGTTTAATTTATATTTTCAATTTGTCACAAATAGCGTTTCATTATAAATAGAAATATCTACTGAATATAGGTACGTATATATTTTGCAAAAGCGTATTGACGTACTAAAACATGTTCGAATTCTACCAATGTACACTCCCCCAAATAATAAACGGTACTCGAAAGAAAATGAATTGACTGATTAAGGTTTGATGGCATCATCCCATGAAGTCAGTGCTAACGCATTATCTAACTCTTTTAGGTGAGCTCTGATTTCATTGATAATAACAAGGATTGATTGTCAAGGAACCGGCCCAGCAGCCAATACGTTTTGTACCAAGTACCGTTTATTATTTGGGGGAGTGTACCATGCATCTATTATCTACCAATTATACTGACAGTAGTAAATTTGACAACAAATGAAAAAAAAGCTACTCCAGTCGAGCCTATTATTGAAGAGCTGGTGAAGATGCTGGGAATCATTCGCCGCTGTGGAAATGGTTTTAAGAGTCTAGAACTATCGTCCGCACTAATTCAAACTAAAAACTGTACATATTTTGTATGGGACATTTATTTTAATAAATACAGTAAGTTACATTGAAAGCTACAAGTAATGTTCCCAACTTATAACGGGATAATCAGCGGTCAGCGGAGCACTGGTAGTCGGCGGAGCACTGGTAGTTGGCGGAGCACTGGTAGTCGACGGAGCACTGGTAGTTGGCGGAGCACTGGTAGTTGGCTGCTGGTTTAGATTATTTACTGTTGATGACAAGTTGGAGAATATCTGTGAGCAACTAGAAGAAGTGTTTTTTACCCCGACCGGACAGTTCTGAAAAGATAAAGAAGTTTACTATACATTTCGAGTTTTCTTTGTGAACTGCAAATACATGGGTGGGATTACAAATCATATCCCTTCCCTTCTTTTATCTTTGGTTATAATTCGATAATTCAAAGCCGAAATGGATATTAAAATGAAGGCTGTGACAAAGTACTGATGGTTATACACACCGTGGTTATACCGCAAGAGTTAAAATAAATGGGAAGTAAATCGAATAAACAGCAGCACCGACTTGATTTAATTATTAAAACTTACTGCCGCTCGCCCTCATCCTATAGCCATATCATTTTATGCGCTGATGCTTTCAGCTTTAAGCTTCTAAAGTCAGTAGAAATAACAATTTGTCTCTACATTACATACTTAGCAAGTTACAATATATCGTGGGATTGGAGGAGAAACAACTATCTATAAGTCCACCTTTTTCAAAACAGTGTTTTTTATATAAAAAATAAGAGAAAAAATCGCTTTATAATTGAGATACATTTTTCTAATCCCGGGTATGTTCAGATCTGATTTGTTCAGTTCAGATTAACTGATATTTCGAAATATCAGTTAATTTAGTAAAGGAGAAAATATGAAGATCAATTAAACTTAAATAACTAAATTATGCTCAAACTTTATTTAAAACGTACTAGATCTAGTCGGGCGTTAGCTCGACGCTGCCAAGCACCGTGTCAATACGAGGTCTACTTTTAAACGCGGCGAGCTTACTACCACTTCTGTATACTGCAAGCGCTTCACGCTCGTTTTCGGGGTGTCAGCTCGCATTCAAGCAGTTTGAAATGGAAATTGAAAACCATGGTTATCGGGTATATTTAGCCACATGACAAAACATACCAAATTTCAAAGTGCTGCGATCATCCCTTCGGGGTGAAATTTGTGCCTCAAACATGCATGGATTGACTTTCATGTTAGTTAGTTAGTTAGTTAGGCACGGCCGGTTTGTTTGCCCCTCTCCACAGGTTGCACGGTTTGGTCTAGAGAGTTGAAATTTGGCAGAGACATAGAGTCTGCCCTTTGAAAGAAAACCTGGAAAATTTTGACCGGAAGTGAAGTTATTACAATTTTAAATTTTAAATATTTTAAAAGTCAAACGGGTCCATCGAAAGTTTTGAAATTTGGCAACATTAAAGACAATGTATTGCTAGACACTCCACTTCAAGAAAAAACAAAAATTTCAAACCGGAAGTCGAAAATTATCAATATTTAGCGTTCCGCTCTTCCTCTTTATCTATCAACACAGCAGCTTCGCTGTCCGTCGGCCTATATAGCACAGTTGTCTAATGGTGGATTCACACGGCCGTTTCAAACTTCGAGTTTGAAACTCAAGTTTGTCAAAGTTCCGAATCACCGTTCCAAAAACCTTCGTGTGAACTATGAAAAGATTCGAACTGGAAGGATTGAGTTTCAAACTTTCATAGTTCACACGGGAGTTTTTGGAACGGCGATTCGGAACTTTGGCAAACTTGAGTTTCAAACTCGAAGTTTGGAACGGCCGTGTGAATCGTGTGCGTGTGAATCGTGTGCGGCCGTGTGAATCCAAGCTTTAACAAAATTATAAAAATTAAAAACGACTTAAAAATAAATTTAAAATTGAAATTAAAAAAATTAAAAATAAAGCTTGGCGCATTGAATTTGCACTGACCATATTGTAGACTTCCTCTATCTTCTTCCTACTTTCTGTCTTTCTTCGGCTCCTTTATCGTCATCTTCTTTCTTATGTTGCCTTCTTCTTGACACAATGCGCCTAGCTTTATTTTAATTTTTTTTAATTTCAACTTTAAATTTATTTTTAAGTCGTTTTTAATTTTTATAATTTTGTTAAAGTTTACAATGATGGTTCACTTAGATTGTATTCTTCAAATTTGGACACAACATTAGGTTTTTAGTGTTGTGCTTGGCGGCAGTAACTGGGCGAAATGATTTCACGAATTTTAAGTGCGAAAATGTTTAAACAATATATTATTGCTTGGCCCTTCTTTTAGATCTCAATTGTTTTAAGGTTGGGTGAGGGGTTGAGATTTTAAGACCCAAAAGTGTCTGAAATTTGGACTTTCACAATTATTTATTGTTGAACCTGAAGACTCACGGCAATATAAAATAGCTTAGTCACACCGGGCATTATCTGGCTATTTTATGATATTTAAATGAGTTCTACTAATTTGCCCTAATTAGAATGCAGGTTGTACGAGTGAGTACACTTTTATGAAAACTTCATTCGGGCCACCTGCATAAGAAAACGGCTGACTATAAAAATTCGGTATTTTTTGTGCACATCCGGAATCATTATAATTTGTCAGTCTGCTATTTTAAAATGTAATGTCATTAATATTTAATTAGGAAAAAAATAAATACTGAAATCAATATAATTGTCATATTGTGTTGGTATATGTCTTCATCGAGAAAGCAGTGTAAAGACTCCCCCTCCACTAGGGTAGAAAATGGTCCGTCACGGTCTAGTCACCATAAAGTTTATAACCCCTCATAAAATATGGAGCTGAAGAATTCAACCTAAAATTTACCTGGAAAAGTTAGAAGAATTGAGATATCGAAATCTCATTCCACTGAGATAGGTACATTACTATCAAACCGTATAGGTACATAGATAGTTATAATCATTTTGATGATCGTTGTTGTTACTCCGTTCGGCAAGCAATCAACAGCGAAAAAAATAATTTCAGTTTGAAATTCCTATCTTGCACGTCCTTTAGGTCCCATTGTGCAGGTGACAGTCAAGTGCGCAAGCCAAGCAAGATGTTCCGGGTTTCGGCCAGCGCGCCCCATACTCTCTTTTGTCTTTTGTACTATCTTTTTCTCTTTATCTTTATCTAGATAAAAATAAAATTATCTAATCACAACACTGGCCAAGATGTTCCGGGTTTCGGCCAACGCACCCCTTACTATCTTTTGTCCCCGCCCTGCCCTTTCTACCCAACTTCATTACAAAAAGTGAACTTTAATTAAACGTCAAGTATTCATTGTATGGATGATTGACGTAGAATAATTGAAAATTAAAAATGTTGCAGATCTAGTGGAGCGGTCGCTCCACGCCAGCCAAGTCGTACGGCGCGCGCACACTCTCATTTAAAAAGGCTGGAGCAACCCACTTTTACTGTAAGCATCAAAGTGGCATTTTCGGCCTACTGGATCTTAAAATTGGGAAATCTCACATTGTTGCGAAATATCTTAATTTCGAGCTATGGCCCACCCTACTACATATACCAAATTTGGGAACAATAGGTTACGCCCTTTGCGAGCTATAGGGCAGTGAAAACAGTGTTTTAGGGCGGTTTTCATAATAATAATAATCTCAGTAGTAGTAGTAGTAGTCTCCTGGAATTCAAATCCGGTAACAAGGCCACAGCATAAACGGCTGAACCGATTGATCTCACATTTTTACCACGTGTGCACTTTTGGCGTCTGATTTAACCTTCACCCCATGAATTTTTTGTGCCGCCATTTTGAAACCGGAAGTGACGTCATATCTCAACAACGGCTAAACTGATTGGAACGAAATTTGCGCCAAACGATTCAGACGGTCATCTATATGATTTATCAGTAGCAAAAGACTGAAAATTATGTTAACGAAACCGGAAATGACGTCATGAAATTTGAAATACATCGATTGGCATTTCGGCAACAAAGATTGATCCGATTATTTTGATATTTATGTAACGTATGTACTTTTGATATCTCATTTGAGTTGTTATAAAACCAACCGGAATCCGCCATTTTGAAACCGGTAGTGACATCATATCTTAATAACGGCTAAATAGATTTGAACGAAACCAGCGCCAAACAATTTAGACGGTCAACTTTATGTATATCAACAATAATATTTGCAGTTTCTTATAGCAAAACCGGAAATGACGTCACACATTTGAAAAATCTCACAAATTTACATTTTGATACAATAAATACTATTTGAGACAGCTTATAATAAGATGTTATCATGTGTAAATTAAAATTCAAGGGGTCAGAGATTTCAGCCGCCATTTTGAAACCGGAAGTAACGTCGTATCTCGAAAACTGGTAGACCGATCAGTACGAAACTAGCGCCAAATGATTCGGAAGGCCATCTTAATGTAATAGGAACAGTCAAACTAGAATGTTCTTATTTATGAGCCCGGAAATGAAGTAATTCAAATTTAAAAATTATTGTATTCCCCATTCTATACAATGAATACATATTCAGAAAGCCTAAAATGATACACATTAATTGTAGATATAAATTCTATGTGGCAGTGCAGTAAGTTTAGCAGCCATTTTGAAAACCGATGTGTATGCCATATCTCGGAACTGGGTTGACCGATTGGAATGAAACCTTTGCTATTCTTCACGAAAGACTATATATGAATATATAACAGATTTTCATTAGTAGTAACCAAATCGTAAATGGCGATTTTTTTTTTAAGAATTTAGTAATTGTTCATTTCATATGTGTCACAAGTTGTAAGAATAAACTAAAAAAAGGAGTGATATCCCCATAAAAAACACTTCGTGTAAAAATACCAGCCAAGTCTCTTCAACTAAAAAAAAATATATGAAATCTAAAAATTCTGCACTGAAAAGTATTGATATCAAAAAATTTGCCAAGTCAAAACTTTATTTGAAAATCAAAAAATACTTGGCGCATCGATTTTTTTGAGATTTATAGGTATACTATATGTATATGTATATTTGATGTATATTTTATATCTGGCCTATACTTCTAAGCTATTTATATACACGATGCGCCAAGTATTTTTTGATTTTCAAATAAAGTTTTGACTTGGCAAATTTTTTGATATCAATACTTTTTAGTGCAGAATTTTTAGATTTCATATATTTTTTTTTTAGTTGAAGAGACTTGGCTGGTATTTTTACACGAAGTGTTTTTTATGGGGTGTTTTTTAATTTAGGAAATCATTGCTGTATTTACCTACAATTATTATGATCCGATTTCTCTCGTTATACCTATTTTGAGACGACACAATTATTACTTGTGATACGTATGAAAACATTTGCTATTATGAAGACAAATAATCATTAATGAGATCACTTGATATTAGACAATTATTATTTACGCAACAGCAGTGAAATAGCTATTAGAAAGACAGTATTGTTATTATACTTTCAATGAGAATGTGGAATGTTCAGGTTATAGTAAGAATTGATGTGGCTATTTCAATGTATTTTATTCAGTAATTGATAATAACACGATAAGCCCGAAAAACTCGTTACAATATGCTAGGTATTTATTTCAAACCAATGCGCTTGTGCTACGTTATTGAAGTATATTTTTCAAATAATACTAAACTTTACATTTATATAAGTAATCTGAAATATTGACGGATTATTACTTACAAATATCGATATTCTCGTCTAATAGGTAATTGTGATTGGTGAGTGAGGACCACGGTGGGTGAGGACTAAGATGATTGGAGTACACTGCAGTGTTAGAGAATAATTGAGATTGAATGTTGGTGCCTAGAATATTCGTCACATTGGTCACAACATTGGTACAGCATTGATCGTGGATGCTTTAGCATGAGTTTGTCGTGGACTAAGCTAAAGGAACCATCCCATCATTTGCTCTAACAACTGAGGAAAACCACGACTAAAACCTCAGTAGGATGGAAGTTGTGAACTCAAAATAGATGTACAGCATTGGTCGTTGATGCTTTAGCATGAGTTTGTCGTGGACTAAGCTAAAGGACGCTAATTTGCTCCGAATTTTACAAATAAAAAAAACAATTTGAACTACTATCGATCAGGACTTTGGTTGTGCGGTCAAAAATAAAGAAATTTTATTTGATCAATAAGCACAATAAATTAATAAAAGGGATTATTGATCTTTTGTTGTCACGAGCTGGGTTCAATCAGGCATGAACACCCTTCATGAATGGAAGACGGCTCTCGACGGTGTGTTGTAAAATGTAATTTCAAGGCATCGCAGGGTCCGAGAAAGGTTGCTTTGCTGATGAACACCTCGATGCAGAAGACGAGAAATCTACCTACCCAGATATTCGACACCCCTTAAGTGGGAAGGTGCTTGGCAGTTTTTTTTCCAAGTTTTTGTTTTTGTACAATAATGTTTTACGAACAAACGAGTAATTTAATAAATACTAAGCTCATTTGTGTGTACAATATTTTTCTATTCGATATGGTCCTCTCCTTGGGGAGTGTGACGTACAGCTTGTTTTTGCAGAGGAGTGAAATGTCGACAACTAATAAATTAATTACCAATGGGAAATATATGAATTAAAAAAATGTAATAAAATTTCACATTGCTCTTTGAGGCTATTCTGGTATACAAACAAAATATAATCTCAGCATTCACCTATTCCCCATTGTATTGTATTGTATTACTTACATTATATAGGTTCAGTATGAAGCAGTCTCTTAATTGCGCCGCCCCAGACCTGCAGGGCACACCTACAGGAGCAACATCTGAATGTTGCATCATAAAAGAGATTAATACAATAGTAATAACTCATGGACAATTCTGCACGATTGTATATTTTGAGGTAAGGACATGAAGTATCTGGTAATGAGGCACTGAATTCGAACGTAGCTTACAGACGAGCGCATAGCAATTGGTGTAGGCAGCTACAATAGCATAGCTCCAAATAGCACTGGAAATAGCCATCAGAGCTGCGACATTATTGTAGAAAGCAGTGATGTTCAATGTTCTATCCAGATTCACCTAGAACATAGACATAGGATTCAAGTTAGAATTCTGCATTTCAACAGATCATGGTACTTCGACAATAGGCTTAAACAATAAAGTATCTCATGCTGAAAAGCTATAATTTAATTATTTTTAGAATTCATAAGAGATAATGTAAAAAATGTAAGGCGTGTCTATTCACACGGCGGCCGTGCCCACAAGGGGTTCAAATTCTATTGACACCAGGGGCTGGATTCACGAAAGGTATTATCTGCTAATACGTATTATCTTTTGATTTAATACCAAAAACACCATGTTAAATGAAAGATAATACCAAATATAGTACGTGATAGAAGATAATACTTTTTGTCAATCTGGCCCCAGAGTAATGAATCTATCGTGTTATTTGAAAAAAATATAATGGACTATAAAAATGGTCTTACCATCCCTTGATTCACGAAGGCACATTCGATCATGCACTGAAAAAGAGGGAAAAGAGATAACGCATTCCATCCACAAACTCGTCCGAATGGTTCAAAGTTCAAATGGTTCAAATGATCTTGTTTGTACTTACGCTGAATTGAAGCGGATTGGGTGGATAGCAGGCGAGCTTCGACAGATTCGACAATATCATCGGTATCGCTGGACAGCAGGGGATCAGAGCATTGTAGTGCTGAGATAGTAGTAGTAGTAGTTTATTGTTTGTAGCAGAATTCAGCTAATACAATACTAGAGTAATATACAATGAAATTTGATATAATTTTAGAGTAAAATTTTAGAGTATGTTAAGAGTAAACTCAACACAATCACAAATTGACAGTTATTTCAGTAATTTAACTAGTCTGGTCAGCAGCGCTGTCAGTTTACCTTGAATATGAGTTTAAATTGTATTATAAATTGTTATTTTGTGTACTTTGTAAAAACACAAAATGGAAAAAATTAAGTAAATATCCTCAACGGGGACGGACTAAACTAGTAAGGATGTAATATATAGAAGATAGGAGAGGACCCGTTACCAACATCTAGCCCTTCATACCTTAGAAAGATACTAAGGGCCAGTCTTTCAATACTCTGCTAAAATTTTAACTGTTGATTAGGACTGTATTGTCATGGCAACAACCAATGACTAGAGCCAAGATTATGGTTTTATCACTTTTAATCACGAAATTTCGCTTTAAAATCAAACATTTTGTAAAATTTCTATTTTGTGTTTTTATATTATTTGTGTTAATTAACATAAAACTAAGAGAAATTATACCTTAAAACCACCAAAACGCGAAATTGCCAATATTTAAAACGAAATTTAATCAATTTAAAAACCATATAATCTTGGCTCTCAATGACATTCCTAGAATGACCACTAACTAACTGTTTAGAGCTAATTGATACTTAAGCAGAGTATTGAAAGACCGGGCCCAAGAGAGCCAAAGGCTTAACGTCGCATCTGAAGGACGGTGTGACATTTACGGCACGGGCCTCCACAACCCGCGCCGTCGAGAGACTGATAACAGGTGGAGGGAGGTCGTCCCATTAACCCCAAACACTCAGGTCACCCATCCAAGTACTGAACGCGCTTAGTGTTGCTTAATCTCGGTGATCTGACGAGAGTATCCAATAGACCAACCTTTGTTTATTGTATTTCGAACATACCTAGGTTCGAAAGTTGACTCTAGGTATTTCTTAATCTTACACTTGTGTAACTGTTGACACACTTACCCCTGCATATGGTGGGAAAGGGATACCCGAAGAAACCGGAGACTGAGAAAATACAGGAATCTGCAAATAATATCAAGAGAGTAAAGATATTGTTTAAAATAGTAATTAGTTCTTTAATATTACAAATGGTGGCAGAAGTAGGATTTAAAAAAAACAATTTGTTTAAGTTGTTAAAATTAAAGTAGTACAGTAAGTTTATGAATGAGAAAGAGACCCAAAAATATTTGACGGCTTGTGATTCCTCCCCTCTATAACGTCAGAGCTGTCCTAGAATGTAAATGATGTGTGTGATTAGTTTATTTTAACTGATTTGGTTAATTGTTATCGACACAATCTTAAAAAAAATCCAGTAACGTTCTATATTTTAAAATTGCCGCTCTAAAATTAATGTTTTTGGAAAGTATAGGGAAAGTGACATTCCCGATCGTCAACGTTCAATTTTCCATAAGCCATGTTCGAACGGATGTTCTCTGGTATACCGATCGACTAGTCTGTGCATTGACTCTCGGGTGTCTCGATTATCACCGCCTTCTGCATTTCATCCACTACTGACTGTGCAGACTGAGGCAGCAGCATGACATCTCAGTAGCCGTGCAAGATGGCGCCCGTCATGTAAACAAACATTTCTGTCAAAGTGTTTCCGAATGACATTTCATCTGAATTTTCGCCATAATTATGAAGTAAAAATGTAGATAAACGAGTGGATTAGTAAATGAGCGTAACAATGTATGTCCTAGGCTTTTCAGCGACCTCACAATTTGAATTATTATTCGTAAACTAATTAATTAGTGTCAAATGGTTATCATGGAATGCAGTTTTTGTGTTTATGATTGATATGAGATAGATTTCATATTGTAGTGATTGTGAATAGATGTGATGCCATATCAGAATTTGGGAATTTGACATTTAACGTTACGAAGTGTTGACTATTTTAAATCGGGTGATTTATTTTGTAATAGTTTTCTTTTGCGGTTTTTAAGACGGCTAACTTCAGACAAATATTCAAAAAGTACATACATTCATTAATCATTTCATAAACTATATAATATTTTCGAGTTTTGTTGATGAAAATGTAGGGAGTTTTGCTGCTACATCACAAATAAATATTCTAATATGAATTATTAGTGCACATTCAGCATTATGAATAAAACCCTACTTCAACCCTCTGGGGTAAGGGTTAAGACCGAATGTTCTATTATCTCTCTTTATAAGAATGATTTCAATTTTAGACTCTGGATGCAACATGAAGTCTGTTGAGTGAATTTGTTGAATGAATGAAGTTTGTTGTTGGTGTAGTTTGTTTGTTGTTGTTGTTGTTGTTGTTGTTGTTGTTGTTGTTGTTGTTGTTTGCTGTTGTGTTTGTTTTGTTATTCCCTTATTATTTATATTAGTACCTAGTAGGATTTCCTTACCACCGTGTAAAAACATTTGTAAGATGCCTAAATAAAATGTTCAATGTTCAATGGTGTTTATGGCTGTAAAATAATTGGATTGAATACTTACGATGAAAATACCGATAAAAATATAGCACTTTGCAATCATCTTATTTTCAGTGGTCACAGAAAATTGTTCACAATAATTTTATGAACTCTGTTTTTAAATTATAATAAAATAAAAGTTATTACGTGGAGAACTTGCTTCTCTAACGATTCCGGTATTAATAGTGTATCGCACTAAAATTAAAAATATAAAAGTAAATATACACATTGATACAATAAACTGACCGCACGTCGGGAGGTCGATTTATACACTCATAAAATATCCATTTCCTCCTGATTTATCATGTATTTTTTGTTGTTAATAACAAAAAGTATAGGTACGTGATTCTACATTTTGCAATAGTAAATATATTAGTCACTTAAATTACTTACAATGAACATGTCATTGACATAAGCTCAGTCCGGAAGAGGGGTGATTGGAGGACAAAGCTAAATGCTAAATGCGCCGCAACTGCGCAAATGCGCAACTGCTTTTTACATCAGTGCTTATCATTTATTTGATTTTGTTCTTGTGTTCATATAGGAGAAATAACGGTGTTAAGCACGTGTTTGATAACGGTGATATCAATTGAATCACGAAACAAAACTTTATATTCACTTTTACGTTGCTGCAGAGGTTATTCCACCCCCTGTAATTTATTATCACGAATGGTTAATTGTACCCGCTGCCGCAATTTGACAGCAGCAGATAATTATTCTGGAAGTGGATCCACAAAGAGAGATTCTACAGAATCCCAGAGATTGTGATTGAGATTTTGACTTTAAGCAACTTTAAACACTTTAAACAAAATACTTTAAAAGCAGCCTGATTTCTTTTCTGAAATGATGCAATAAATATAAATGGGAAAGAGAACCATTTGCAATGGAGGATACGAATATAAAACACTATATTTGATATGTTTTTACTGTAATACTTTATTGTCGTAATTACAATTCGAGTGACAATTTCAAAAGACGCTGTTTGAAACTCCAGTTTGTAAAGTGTTGATGTAGTCCCTTTAAGAAGAGATCAGCCACCTCCATGAGTGTTTCATACTGTTCCATTACCCTGAAGTGATGCTGCCCATTGCAATCAAATTGGTGGTCACGTTAGCGAACAGCGCCGTGCATGCAGTGTTTGTCACTGGGGACGGACAATTCTAAAAATAATGGAATGATACGGTGATTTTTTTAAAATTATAATTGATACTCGTACTGCACGTACAAGTAATACATTGCGAGTGCCAGAGTATGCCAGAGTGCCCGAGCTCTTCCGGGTATGGAGAGCTTTTCCCCCAGAAAATGTCAGCAGGGAATTTATTTCATGGAAAACAAACATAAATATAAATATACTCTCCTCTGAATGATAGCTTTTTGACCCCTATTATCAAAACAGTCCAAATATTAACTTAAGTAGAGATGTGACAACCCTCCTAAATGATATCTTAACTTGGAAATATAACGAGATAACAGTTTCGAGAATAGGGGTCCTGTAAAAATACTGTGATAACTATAACTAGTACCAAAACTAAGTGGCCAAAACTAATTTTCAATTATAATCGAAATTAAAAATAAATCCAAAGCTATGTGAACTGTTTTGCATCCTACGAAGGGCAAATTATTAATATACTTACATTGTACAGAGTACTGATGAAACAGTGGCGCATTTGCGCTGCACCGGACTTACACAGCGCACTGGCTGGTGTCAGAGCGGTAACTAGAACAAGAACAATGTAACTTGTATTTGTATTTGTATTTGTATTTGTATTTTCCCGACTTATGATAATAAGTATGAGCACCGTCATTGGTACATTTACACTTAACACAATATTTACATACACAATATTTATATACATTGATATGTACTTGTCAATTGTAATAAATTAAAACAAACACACGTAAGTGTGAGATGCACTGACAATCTAAAAAATAGGTACTAAATCTTCATTAAACTTAATTATCTAGATTAAAATGAAATACAATGTAGAATATACTAGCTAGATTGATAATTATGCTAGACAATTAATTTCTATGAATTTGAATTTATGTCATGACAATTATTATTAACGCACTGAGATTAGCTTTCTTTATTAATATTTAAATAAATATAGATATTTCTTTCAACGTCTGAGTTTAAAAGTTATTTTAAACGAGGTTTAAAACAAATGTATAGAAATGCCAGTAATAATAAATCCAATAATTGACTACTCCCATAAAGGCCAATTTTATGATAAGAGTTCTTGGTGAAACGTAAAATTTGTTGTAGGACATAGAATATATATCTAGATTACTTACAATTCAACAAGCAGTTGTTGTAACCAGCGACAACAGGGTTGTACCAGTTCCCGATGTTGCTGTTCGCAAGAATTACGTCGACCACATTCGAGAAGGCAGTGGTATTGATGGTATTTGTATTGTCTACCTAAAATAAAATTCTTCCTAGTTATTTTTTGGTCGTTTAACTTTGGTTCTGCACATGTGTAGAGTCACTTTATCGTCACCAAAGTAACTCTCTGCGCACGAGCAGAACCAAGTTGATCAACGCAAAAGATGCTAGTCTAAATCGGCTCAGCATTTGTTTGGAAAGAGAAAATAAACAAAGAACTTATAAGAATGAAAATCTACTGCTCATTGAGAGGATTGTATTATTTTAGAGATCAAAGTATAAAATGTAAAGAATTCGTTATTGAAATTGCAAATTGGATATCTTACCATTCCCATATTCTTGAAGGCGCATTCGATCATGCACTGAAACAAATTAAAAAATTAAAAAATTACAGCCAAGAAGCGTATATATCGAATAAACTCCGATTCAGACAATCCAACCAATCAAAGCACTGCGATGTTTGGTGCGAACGTTTCTATGGTTCTGTTACGGCATTATGTGTCGTTTTCCCATGCATTGCACAGGTTTCACCGATAATTTTGCACACACACAATAATGTCATGCTAACGGTCATGGGAATAGCTTGTGCCCTGCTTGTAGGTATCGACTCAATTATCATCTGATTGGTTGAAAAGTCATTGGAACCAACATTTTATCAGATTTAAGAATATTCAGCGAAATCGGTTATTGACAAGGATTATTGACATTTTAGCTTGTTTTGAAATATTTGTCAAATTCGCTTTATGGATGAATTATGCATCGAATTATCAAATCATCAAATTATCAAATTATCGAATTATTATGCGTCGCACCTTGAACACAAAATCAATTTGTTTCTTTTACCGCTACTTTCCAAGAGCCTCACAGAATACTAAGAAAACGCTCTGTGTAACGCGTTGATAAGCGAGCCTTCCCATTGCATGCGAATTCGAAAGTTTCTACTCTTTACAAATCTTGGAAAGAGCCGAAACGAAATGCATCAACAAAGGAGCAGATATAATAACTAGACATTTCTATCACAAAACTTGACAAATATATCCAAGAACGCATGCAAAATTTGAAGTTATTATGTAAAGGGTCCAGTTTAAATTTCAAAAAAAACAACACAGGATCATGTTCAACAAATTATCACGAGGCCACTTGGATTACAATGCCTAGTCTGTGTGCAAAATTGCAGACCGATTTCTGAACGGCACGGCAAAAGGGAGCCTTGAAAATACATGACGGCCACAGCTTCTCTCACTTTCTCAATTGTGTTGTTATACTAACATATAAACATTGATTTCATATTAAATAAAACACTAACAACACTTTTATAATGTTTCAAATTCATAAACACATGTATTTTAGTGAAAATTCGCGTGAAATATCATTTACAACACTTTCTGACAGTTCTTCGTTTGTTTACACCGGCCATCTTGGACATCGGCCTGGTGGATGTCGGTCCGCGGAACCAAGCTGAACATGCACTCAGCGACCAGTCATGTAGGAGGCAGTGAAATTGGTCCACCGAGCGCCAATGAGTGGATGAGACGGTCGGCATACCCGCGAACACCCGGACGAAGACGTCTTATGAGTAATTATCATTGACGATCGTAAGATCGGAAATACTACTCTTTCCGAAAACATCAGTTTTCGAGCGGCAATTTTTGAAATGTGGAACGATCTTCAAAAACTGACGTTTTCCAACTTGTCAAATCCAATACAAATCAATATAACTTGTTTTATTGAGCGAGCGAAGCGAGCGACTCCATTTGGCTCTTTTAGCACGGACCTCTTTTTTTTTTTTTTTTGTTTGTTTTTTTGTTTTTGTTTTTGTATGCTAAAGGAAGCAATAGAAGTCGCACCGTTTCACCGATCGACCTGAAATTTTGCACACATGTAAAGACATCCTTCTCTGTTTGCAGACCCAATTTTTTTTTGAAATCCATCCATTGGTTCATTGTTAAAATAAGTATCTCCTGATAGCCTAAAAAATGAAAATGGTCTTCGAGAAATGTGATCAAACTCATATTTAGCATGGTCAGTAAGACCAACAATGTCACTTATTTTACAAATTTTCAGCCGAATCTGTCAAGAAAGTATGCACTTATTGACATTTTTAATAGCTGTCAGAAATGAAACATTGAAAATGAATGTCTTTCCAATGCAACTGAATCTGATTTGCTTTAGGTACAAGAGTGTTTTGATGGTATGTACACTTTTTTAGTGAAAAGCAGATATTTTTATGTTTATTGAGTTGATCAAATTTGAATAATTCAATTTGGATCATAGTTTCCAACAAATCATTTCGAGTTTTTAAGGACCTTGATTGTCTTTTCGTCAATTCGTAGTTCTGATGGCCGTGCCTCCCGTGTTTCTACTTGGCTGATTTTGCATCCAGGAGGGATTAGAAACATAAGCTCACATTTCAATAATATCATTGAGTGGCGTTTGTTCTCTTCTAGCGTTCACACGTCATTCCAAATCTCTCCTGCATTTTGCTTCTTTTCGTTGATAATTTTGGCAATTTGGTGTACTTTGTGAAGGTATTAGTAAAATTGAATTGCTTTTAAAGCATAGATATTAGGTATCTTCAGTTTTTGTCCAGGGGATTGATTATTTCAAATTATTTTCTTCTTGGAAACGTTGGATTTATTCCGTTTCTGAGCTTCTGTCAGCCTGACATTTCCTTGAAGGTTGCTATTTTTTTTTTGAAAGTTTTGATTCATTCAGTTCAAAACATTACGTTGTCTTATTTTAATTGTGGAACGTTGGATTCATTCCGTTTCTAAACTAGGTAGTTACTATTTTACCTGATCCGTTTTTTTGTGTGGAACTTTGATTCCTTTCGCTTATTAGTTGAAAGGTGTTTACTTTATTTTCATATTTGCGAAGTTTTGTTCAAGATTCATTTCGTAACATTACGACATTGAATACATTACGTCTTTGAGCACACATTTCGTGCATTTCAAACATTGATCACACAAATATTATTGTACTTTAATTAGGTAGGTACTCTACTTCTTACTTTTTCATTACCTATCTTATCCCTATTTAAACATGCCGAAAAATGGAAAGACTTCTGCTAGAATGAAAGCCATAAAGGCGAAAAAGGTAGTTAGAGCAGAAAGTTTCAAACGAAATGAAACTAATAATGACCGTTTAACAGATTGATCTGATATTGTGTCCACAGTAATATCATATCATATGAGTGGTCCCAGGTATATTGTTTGAAGGATATCATGTGATTTTTGAAACTTAACAAGGAACCGTTCAATCAAAGGTTTAATCGATCAACTTAAAACTTAGCAAAGTTATTGGGACCAATATTTTTGGAAATTTTGGAGATATTTATACAAGTCTGTGACGAAATTCAAGAATTATTGGCTTTTAATGACATTTTCGATAGACATAATTTCGGTTCGAGGTGTTGCGTGTATCCGTGCTCGCTCATCAACGCGTTACTCAGAGCGTTTTCCTAGTTAAAAACAATAGTGTCCAGTGTGTAAAACTAAAATCATCCATGATAAAATTCTGTTACCACAGTATGCTTACTAATTTAATACTTTAATACTTTAATACTGTTTTTAATTTTAAACACGTAGGGAATTTGGTGAAAATTCAAATGCAATATTGAGAGTACGTATACATTGAGACCCAGAAATTTCATATTAACATTTGAAATCCATTTGAATGGCAGCCCGCTTAAGGAACCTTCCCATCATTTGCCTCTCGAAACAACGGAATAATTCAGTATTGAGCCAACAAACCTACTGATACTGATCGTTATTAAAATAGGGACGTGTAGCGTAAATAAGAACGTGTAATTATGTTTAAATTATGAGAGTTAAAATTTACCTGAACTTAGAAGAGTTATTGAGCTATAGTCCCAGTACGCTACACGTCTCTATTTTAATAACGATCAGAATGTTGGCTCAAGTACCTGCTGAATTATTTCGTTGTTTCAAGAGGCAAATGATGGGAAGGTTCCTTACTAATATGCCACGGCCGCCTCCTTCTCACCGTATATCCTTATATTATACTCACTACACTATACTCCTTATACTTACACCAAAACGCTCGGTGTAACGCGTTGATAAGCGAGCACTTCGAATCAAAATTACCTAAAACACTCCAATAATCCAGTCAGATAATAAAAAATTACAGCAACACCTGCTTTTCAATGCAACTTAGTAAAATCCACACTCAAAAATATAATTATTTTGAAAAAATCAAAAAATAATTTAAAAATTTTGCAATTTCTACATTACAAAATAGGCATAGCTAAATGTATGAGCAAAAATATATTTTAAAAATTATGAATTATTATCTAAACAGTCATTACTTCCCTGTCTGTATTGAGCGTAATTACCTCAAACGTTTAATGAACTAAGAAACATATCGATTTAAAATCAAATTTCGTAAACACAATTTCTATGAAACATACCAATATTTTCTGCAATTAATCATAACTTTCGCATGTCGACAAAGAGTTTTTTTAACCTTTGCAAGGAATGAAAAAATGCTTCATATAAAAACTCCATAAACAAAAAAAATATAGGTATATAAACCCACGCATGTAAACTAATTAAAACTAACAGTCATGTAATAATTGTTACGTGTTCTAACAATAATACGTTCATAAATATAGACAGCTGGTCGCCTCCGTGTTTCGTTTGAATTGGGGAGTACCGAGGGGCTGCAACGAACTCCTTGAAATGCTACGCATATTATATGAAAATACATGTAATTTTATTATTCATTGACGGATCTTTCTCAAAAACTGCAGGTCCAAGTTAGTATGTGATAAAGGTGTGTGCCAAATTTCTGATCGATCAGTTGACTGGTGCGACCTGGGTTGACGCGACAAAAAAACAAACTAAACAACACACACACAGAGAAAGTGCCGCAAGAGTCAAGTAAAGACGCTCGCTCCGCTCATACAAAGGCTCGCTTATCAACGCGTTTGCCTCGTATTTATTCACACTTACGCTGAAAGACCTGACTGTGGGCGGATAACAGGCGAGCTTGGCCGCCTTGGTCAAGATCATGGGAATCCCCGGACAGCAGGGGATCAGAGCGTTGTAGTGCTGCCAAGACACAGAGGATACGTTATTCAAAATAGCCAATACTATTAAATTGTTTTATTTAGAGAGCGACTCCTTTGTAACCTTTTGGCTCCGCCATCTCTTTTTGTTTTGTTTTTCACTTTTTTGGCTATACACACTTATTCTCCAATCACATGTATTTGAGTGTAAAGCGTTTTCAAAATACCCTGATTGGCGATTTATTTTAAAATCTTTCTGATAGATTGAAAATTCAAATGTCAAATCAATACCACATTTTGCATTGTCACTGGAACCAAAATTTCATCGAATTTGACAAATTACGAAATTATGATAACATGTGATAGTATGCTATTTAATTTATTGTATTATTGTCCAATTGTATTTATTGTACTGTATTATTCGTATGGGTACGAAATACAAAATACAACTGGAAGCTCCCATCCCTCTGACCACTCATTTTTCGACGCATTTTTATCCCCCCCCCCCCCCCCCCCCCTCCTGTCTTTCATCGTATATTGTTTTTAGATTGAATTTGTAAAATATACTTACTCCTGCGTATGGAGGGAAGGGTATACCTGAAGGCGGTGCAGTCTGAGAATACACAGCAATCTAAACACATGAACACCAGTATACTCCTGAGTGTTGTTACAATAGGTTACAGAGGTTTATAGCTGCACTTCTATGAGTCCATAATTTTAAACACTATTTTCAATTACGTGGAGTGTGATTTCATAAAACAATCATTTTAAAGTGGTTCCATCGTTTCGGCATAGGAATGAGAATTTGCTGTAATTCACACCAAAGATTAATGAGACCATATTACATACAACTAGCAAAAAATATTTGCCCCTTACGGTATCATATAATTAGATATTCTTGATTGAAGATCATCTTTTCCCCCATAAGATAACACAGGGAGACATGAAATCGTCCTGGAAAATTGGCCTTAAATTGCTCCTAAAACCGCAAGAGGAATGACAAATTATTGAAAATAGTCTCAAATTAAAGATAATAATTTTTAGAATAGGACTGCTGTTTGAAAATATGGGGTCACGGGCCAAATAAGAAAGAAAATGTGTACAATGTGTAAAATTTACCATAAATCTGGCAACATTGCACTACAAATATGAATTATTTTGGGATAGTTTAATTGGAACTTCAATTAAAAACATATAATTGGAGTACACGGTAAGATATAATTGTTTTATGCTGTTGTTTGAGGTATTATTTCATCAGAGATTTGTATGAATTACGGCGAATTCTAAGCACCTTGCCTGGAGCAGTGGGACCACTTTAATACACCATCTCCACATATTTTCACAATCTTGAGCTTCCAAAGGGAAATGGAACCGATATGTTAGGAACTTTGAATTTACAGAGCCTTGTTCAAAATGCATCAAATTATTTAATAATTCATACATAACATTTGAAGTTCCCAATCGACCTAAATAATGCATAATTAAACCAGATTTCATGCATCATCAAATCCTCAACACTTATGATATCCCTACACTTAAGGTGGCGCAATCACTCGAGGCATAGTCTCAGATCTGCATACATTTTTGTGTACTTATTGATAATCATGCAATACACAATCTCTGAAAAAAATAATCACTTCTAGTGTCTAGTTTCTGTGATAATTTGAATTTTAACCCCCATGTTATCTTATGGAAGCCAAGTAAAATTGTGTCATTTTTAAGCTAAAATGAAGTTCTAATTTTTTTGTACCGTTAGATTTTAACAAAATACTTTTTTTCTGTTAGATCTACGGACATTCTATCAGGAAAAAAATTGAAAACCAACGTGTGCTATTTTAAAAGTTATTAACCAAATTCGATCCGATTACCTCCCATGTTAAAGTTTTGTACATTCTCTAAAGACATAACATTGAAAACTCATTATTGGGTGGGAGTTGCAAACTACAGGACATTAACTGAGTCTTTTATACTTAAATCTAGTGGAGCGGTCGCTCCACACAGCCAAGTCGTACCGTACACTCACAGTATCTCAACATACCGTAAATGCCTATATAAACTGAGGAGCAGACCAACTACTTTTACTGTAAGCAACAACATGGCATTTTCGGCCTACTGGATCTCAAAATTGGTAAATCTCACATTGTTGCGAAATATCTTAATTTCGAGCTATGGCCCACCCCACTACATATACCAAATTTGGGAACAATAGGTTATGCCATTTGCGCGCTAGAGGACCGAGAAAACAGTGAAATTACATCACTTTCTGATTCTGATGATGATATCAGGAAACGTTGCTATCACCGCCACAGCCTAAACAGCTGAACCGATCAACCTGAAATTTTTACCACATATGCACTTTTGGCGTCTGATGATACCTTGCCTCTTGTGATTTTTTGTGCCGCCATTTTTAAACCGGAAGTGACGTCATATATGAAAAACGGCTGGACCGATTAGAACGAAATTAGCGCCATTCGGTTGAGATGGTCATCTATATGAAGTATGTTACTTAAAAATATAATTTTCTTATATTCTAAACCGGAAGTGGCGTCATAAATTTGCAATATTTAGCTTATTTCATCAAATTATACTTTAAATACACATATCATTATCTTACATTGTAACAAAGACAATACAAAATTATAATTTCAATACACAGTGTTCTCGGCCGCCATTCCTGAAACCGGAAGTGACGTCATACATCGAAAACGCCTGTACCGATTGCCACTGAACTAGCTCCTGTATATTCATTCTGCAATCTATTTGAAAAATCAATTGGGATAAATGAATATACAAATTAACGGTACCGGAAATGGCGGCAGGAACCACTAAATGAAACCGGAAGTGACGTCATATATTGAAAACGGCATGAGCGATTTGACGGAAATTAGCGCTATTGAATTCAGAAGGTCATTCATGAAGTATCAACTAGATAAAACTAAATTGTTTTCTTATTACCTATACCGGAAATGACGTCATAAAAATGCTAAATGACGTCATTAATATTCTAAAGGACACTAAATTCACCACTTTATACTTTTAAATAGATATTTAGTAAACATACATTGTAAATAATTATAAATTCAAGGTTGCAGTGCTCTCGGCCGCCATTTTCTAAAACCGGAAGTGACGTCATATAACGAAAACGGCTGTACCGATTGCAACTAAATTTTGGAATTGTGTAGGACTTATAATTATGAATTCAATACGACATTAATTTCGGCCGCCATTGTTAAAACCGGAAGTGACGTCATATATCGAAAACGGATGTACCGATTGCAACCAAATTTTAGAATTATGTCGGACTAATATAATTATGAACTAAAGACGACATTATTTTCGGCCGCCATTGTCAAAACCGGAAGTGACGTCATATATCGAAAACGGCTGTACCAATTGCAACCAAATTTTGGAAATGTGTAGGACTAATAATTATGAATTAAAGACGACATTATTTTCGGCCGCCATTGTTAAAACCGAAGTGACGTCATTATCGAAAGCGGCTGTACCGATTGCAACCAAATTTTGGAAATAGTATGACTAATAATTATGAATTCAAGACGACATTATTTTCGGCCGCCATTTCAAAACCGGAAGGGACGTTATAATATATCGAAAACGGCTGTACCGATTGCAATCAAATTATGCAATTTTGTAGGACTAATAATTATGAATTCAAGACGACATTAATTTCGGCCGCCATTTCAAAACCGGAAGGGACGTTATAATATATCGAAAACGGCTGGACCGATTGTAATTTCTTAGTACCTATCCTAATCGGTTGAGGCGTATTTTTTTAAAGAAATTAGTCCTTGCTCGGACATGTGCTACAAGCTGTATGAATAAACTAACAAAAGAAGTGATATCGCAGAAAAAAACACTCCGTGTAAAAAAGGCAGCCAAGTCTCTTTACTTAAAAAAAAATCAACACCGAAAAGGAGTGATATCAAAAAAGGAGCCAAGTCAATGACATTTCCAAATATTTAATCGTATCTTTGAAATAAAAGTATAAACACCGAGAAATACTTTACAAAAGGACTTGGCGCATCGTTTTTTTAAAGACATTTTTCTATTCATAAGCATATGCCATTTATATACAACCGCAATTTAGAAATTTTAGAATAATAGGGACACAACTTTCAATTACATATTATACCTACATACCTACTGTAAAATATTTTCTATTTGAATATGTACGCGATGAAACTTGTTGCCTATATTTGTAATAAATATAAAATAGTTATCTTCATATTATTGTTTCGTGGTCAACATAATTAAGTCTCATGCGTTATACCTTCTCACAATGAAATACATTTCTATTAATCCACATTTTATAACAATACATTTCACAAAGTACACAGTGAAGTCACATTGAACAACTATTAAAACCATAATAATATATACCATATAATGGTATAATATATACCATAATAATTTACTGCCATAATATAATAGTGTTCTATAAATAGTTAGTAATTATTTGACAACTTTTCATGATTTCCTTCAGTCATGATCAAATTATGAAAAGATATCCTTCTAATATCACCATATTAACAGTGCTATAAGAATATATATGAGCCCACTTCCTTGTTATTTAATTCTACCTCCCTTATTATTACTTCTATTACAGCATGACATCTTTCTTCTATCGCCATTACAAAATTATAAAATAGCCATTACCAAAAGTAGCTTGATTCATAGATACTGGCTCAAATAAAAAGAGGAATATGTACCTACTTGTTAATAATCTTTCCACTTTTAGGATAGAATGATGTCTTTAAAAAAACGATGCGCCAAGTCCTTTTGTAAAGTATTTCTCGGTGTTTATACTTTTATTTCAAAGATACGATTAAATATTTGGAAATGTCATTGACTTGGCTCCTTTTTTGATATCACTCCTTTTCGGTGTTGATTTTTTTTTAAGTAAAGAGACTTGGCTGCCTTTTTTACACGGAGTGTTTTTTTCTGGGTATAGTTGACCTGTTATAAAAAGTTTTTTGAAATGGTAATTTCAAAATAAATAAAAAAGTAATATTAGTTGAACATTAAATGTGATTTCTAAGATATTATAAGATGTGCATTTTAAATTAATTGATTTGTATACTCACAATGACAAAATTGATGAATGCTGGAATAGTTACTGCAGATGTCATCTTCGCAATTTCTTTGGAATTGTTTAAATTTAGTTTCAGTGTCACAATTTAGTATGAGTGTGCAGTTAACACAATTTGGTTTTGAATTAATCTGCTCTGTCGAAATACAATTAGTTTACAAATAATTGTGACGATAGAAAGAGTAGAATTTGTGTTATATTTTAGAAGGTTCGTTTTACTGGAAGAGATGATTTCAAGGTAGGAAACTGTAATAATAAAAGTGTAAATTATTTTCGCATTATTTCGTATGTTTTGCGATGGTATCAACTCTTGCACTCTGGAATAATGGTTCATGGTACACGGGCTTTTTTCAAAGCGTTCAAAGCGTAATCACCATTTCAAGGACACAGACTATTCACTGAATATATTCAAATTGCATAAAATTGAAATGCTTTTATGATTCTTGTGTGAAGCACTTCTCAGTAGTTGCTATTGAAAATTACAACACAAAGCATTAGAACAATATATCGCATTTTATACCTAGCTCAATTGCTACTATCTTGATCGTCAGTAGCTGAATGTACACTATTCAATTTACATTAAAATTTAGGCCTGGTTGTAAACTTCACACATTGATTTCTATATTGGTGTTAAAATAATATCCAATTAGGTGCTGATAACGATGCAAAATAACCAATTTACTTTCGTACCTACACGTTTGTTTAAAGTAAGGAGACATTTTTATGCTCTACCAGTATTGGTGGCAATGACATATCGAAAATAACCTTGTTTTTGGCTTTTCTTATGAGGATTGTTTACTGGATAGTGAAGAATGTGACGTACTTAGAGTTTGAGAGCTATTGTCAAGCTTTAATTAACTCATAGGTTATGTTTATTTGTTATATAAGTTCTGAAAAGTGTAATAGATACGATTTCAATTGTGACATCTTCAGGTGCCTTTTCAGATCTAATATATCTAACAACCCTTTAAGCATTAACCGATGACTGCAGAATGGTGTATCTTTTAAACAAACAACTATTATCAAAGTAATGTATTATTTTATTGATTGATATTCTGTGTATTTACAACCTTTTTGTATGAAGACAGACTTTATTTTATAATGACTAAGGATTTACATAATCTATAATATATTTATAATTAAACACATGAAACTATATAGGTACAGTACGTCCAGTGAGCGTGTAGCCAGTTCAGCAAATGCTGTGTAAAATTCAACAATGGGTTTAGCTTGTAATCCTGAGTGTTTTGACGCGTGTGCGGTTGTAAATATCTCTCAACGACTGCAGGTGTTCTGGAATGGGTTGTTTTGTTGTGGTGCCAAATATCTTTCAATGCAGTTGGCTTTTAAAATTCAAGGAAAGTTGTTTAAAATGGCAACAGTGTAGGTGGAAGGGGTGGCAGGTCATAAAAAGAGTTGTATCTTGTCAAACCTTAACTGTCGAACAAGGGTCGAACAATACTGCTCGTCTTATGAAAGGAAAGGCTACACGCTCGCTGGACGTACTATACTATTATTTAATGTTGATTAACCTGCATAGCCACTTTGATTTATTAGCGTCCACAAGTTGACGAATATCTGCGAACAGTCATCAGTGGAACTTCTGATGTTGGCTGGACAGTTCTAAAAAGGAGACGCTTGAATGTATCAACGTATTCATACACATTGATTTATCAAACAGAGAAAGAGTCCCGTAGTAACTGAAATATACCATGAGATGGTAAACCCGCCATTATTGTAGAGCGGTAAAATTATATACTGTTATACTTACATTATATAAGTTTAGTATGAAGCAGTCTCTTAGATGCGCCGCCCCAGACTTACAGAGCGCAGAATCAGGAGCTACATCTGAAACGGTACTATAAGTCATGAAACCAGGCCCTAATCTATAACTTTTACATTCCCAATTCTCATGGAATTCGAGTTCATGCAATGTTATTCTATATGGCAGAGAATAGAATTCCATCAGAATCCGGAATTTAATAGTTCTGGAATAACGTTCCAGGTTAATAAAAGTATGGCATGTTGTAAGTTTGTAGGAAACGAGTTTAGACAAATGAGAGATAACTTTGAAAGTGGTTAGCTTACAGTTGAGTGCATAGCAATTGGTGTAGGCAACGACAATAGCATCGTTCCAGGAGGCCATTGAAGTAGATAGCAATGATGCGACATTGTAGTAGAAAGAAGTGATTTTCAACGCACTGTCGGCTGTCACCTAGAAGATAGAATTACAAATTAAATACAATATTGAAACAGTATAATTTTTATATTTTAAGAATTTATCAGGGATCATAATGTAAGAAATGTCATGATGACTTTTGGTTCTAATTTGAAAATTGATGTTTGATTAAGTTGTCTTACCATTCCTTGTTGCTTGAAGGCACACTCGATCATGCACTGAAAGGAGTGAAAATATCAAGTAAATTTATTCCACCCACGTTATACGTTCTTTCATAGAAGAGACATAACAGAAAGTCATTGGTAATTACGCTGAAGTGAAGTGGATTCGGTGGATAACAGGCGAGTTTGGATTGATTCGACAATATCATTGGAATCGCTGGGCAGCAGGGCATCATGTCAGTGTAGTGCTGCGCAAGACACAAATATGTTTAATATTGCTGCACAGTGTAATGTTAGCTATAGTGCAGTGTTGGTTCACTTACTCCTGCATAAGGTGGGAAAGGGATAGCCGATGAAGAAGATAGCTGAGCAGTCACAGGAACCTAGAAACAATACCAGCAAGACTATTGAAAACTATTTGTTCATTTTATTAAATATTACAAAATTGGTGTCAGATGTAGGATTTTCATATTTTTTTAAACAAAAAAATATTATTTTTAAACATAATAAAAAATGTATCATAAATTACTGTTTTTATTCCAAGAATAGGTTTAACTTCGTAACTTCAAAGATTCAAATATTTTATTTTTCAAAGTGATGGTGTTTTACAATAGTAATGTGTGCAACATATCCCAATAAGCATAGCTTGTGGCAGGGCATGTTATTAAATTAGATTTGATTAAAACTAGGAAAACGCTCTGTGTAACGCGTTGATAAGCGAGCACGGATACGTGCAACACCTCGAACCATAATCAATAATATACGTAAAACAATTGAAATCTAGAAGCACGATCCATTAAATTATATTAAAAAAATGAATTTGCTTCACATTGCAAGTAATACTACACTCATGTGTATTTATTGGAATATTTAGGTATTATGGATTAATACAAAATAAAAATACATAGATTCAATCCACAAAATAGACCATTATCTAAGTGCTAATATGAGCAAACCTAATTTAAGAAATATTATCCAAACAGACCGTTCCGTTTAATAGAGCTTACCTAACACATTGCTTACCTAACATAAACCTAACTCGTTGGATCTATAAGAAACATATCGACTAAATAAATAAAATATTTTATAAAATTAATTTCAATTAACAACTAACCAAACTGTTTCTACAATCAAGCAGACTTGCCGGTCTACAAATAATTAGCTCAACCTTTAAAAGGATTTAAAGTAAGACTGCATGTTAAAACTCTTATAATAACCTATACCTACATTAATTACATCTTCTTCAAGAAAATAATATAAAACCTAAGTATAACCTAGCAGGTATTGCTATAACTATATATCATACCGTAAAACGTATTCTAACAATAAAATAGATAGGCAGCTGCTTGCTTCCGAGCTGTTTTGAATGGGGCGCATCGAGCGGCCGCAACGGACTCCTCGAACCTACAATGCTATTTATATGGGAAAACATGATTTTTTTATTTATGGACGGATCTTTCTCAAAAACTATACAGGTCTAAGTTAGTATGAGATGAAGGTGTGTGCCAAATTTCAGATCGATACGTTAACCGGTGCGACGTGGGTTGAACCAGCAAAAAAAAAACAAAAAAAAAACAAACACACACACAGAGAAAGTGCCGCAAGAGTCAAGTGGAGACGCTCGCTCCGCTCGCTTAATTACAATGTTATTGAAAACGTTAAGTTAAGAGTACTTACAACTATCAAAAACATTTTAAGCATCGTTAAAAATAAACAAACATAATTATTATGATGATATTATTATGATTATATTATGATTATAAATTATAATTATGATTATAATTGAAGCTATATTGTTTATGGGCTGTTAATATTAATATTAATATCTGACTCTGATATCTGATATCTGGACTCAAAGCAATAAGTTTTCAAGTGGACTTTGAAATAAAGACTTTGGAATATATAATTATATTGAATACTTACGATGGAAATGCCGATGAAAATTACCCATTTTATTGTCGAATGCATACTATTTTCTGTGATCACAGAAAGTTATGTAAAAATATACCTCAAGGTTTGGTTATGTAAATGCTGTTCTTTAATTTACTGTAAATAATCACTATTTCCACTTCCGTAATAAAATAAATGTATAATAATTATAATATGTTTTATAGTACAGTGAGTGTAGTATAGTGGTGTTATAGTGAGTAAAGATTTTGAAAATAAATATGGATATACTTTTTAATACACATAATAATGAACTGACTTCACAAAGCCTATTTCATGTGTAATTAAACTCATTAAAAATCCATTTCCTCATAATTATATATTTTTTCTGTTAACAACAAAATTTGCATATGAATTAAATTTTTTATATGTATAATTTATAGCTACAATTATGGAAAATTTCATTGTTCAGTCCTTCAAAGCACAGTCCGGAAGAGGGGACATTGGAGGACAACGTAATAAAATAATAATGCTTTATTTATAATGTTATGTTTGAATTATACAATTGACAAGTTTCTTTATAAGCTGTTTAGAAAATACATAATTAACGATATACATTATCTGCTTTACGGATATTATCCGAAAAATTAAGATACATTAGTAAAAGTTATTTTGTATTGTATATAGGTACGATTAATGATTATAAAGATAATTGGACTTAAGAAGAATGAGGGAGGATGGAACTTTTAGTAGGGTTTTCCCAGCTTTTGTCATTCGACTGAAGGAAACCAAGGAGAAGCCTCGCTTACAGGCCCCGGGAATCGAGCTCGGGCCATCGTTGTGCAAGTCTAATTGGCTTACCAAATACGTTGGTGGATTTTATTAACAGAAAGCGTTATACGTTAACATTAAAACCCTCTATTTTCACACTCGAAAGTGTAAATTTTCATTCATAAATATGAAATTTAAATTCAGTGGACGTTTTGGCAGGAAAACTGTATTCCTGTCGAATTATGTCATATTTTATTGTTACAATGGCAAAATCAAAGTTGGTTGATCAGCACCATTTTCCGCCTGAATGTCACCTGAATTTAAATTCCATATTATTTATTAATGAAAATAATAGTTTGTTTTGTCAACAAACATGTTATTTTGAAATGTAGTTTTTATTATTTGGACACTAAAATCAAGTAATCCATCAAATAAAAGTAAACGAAACTGTTCAAGTGTTTAACTTTGCATACAGAATAGTCGGGAAGAAACTCAAGGAACACTAAGCATTTAGGGTTACGAAAAACAAAACAGTTTATTCCAATTTGTATTCATTTACTTATCCATTATTTCTATGTATTATACTTTGCATTACCCTGATGGCGCAGGTATACTACCCATTGCAACCAAATTGGCTGTCACATTAGCAAATAACGCTGTGCAAGTGGGACTAGTGTTCTTGATATCAGACGGACACAGCTGAAATCGAATGCATAAAAACAAAACGATATAATTAAATATTATAATTATTAAACAGATACATCCTATTCCTTCCAACGAGATACGAAAAAATTATACTTACATTGTATAGATTACTAATAAAGCAATGGCGCATTTTCGCTGCTCCCGATTTGCATAGCGCATTGGCAGGAGTCAGAGCTTTAACTAAAACAAGAACATCTAATTCATGCGCGTGTACATTTGAAAGTTCTGTAAATGTAACAGTGAAAACGCTCAGTGTAACGCGTTGATGAGTGAGCTCAATAATGGTACTTACAGTTTAACAAGCAGTTGTTGTAACCATAGACAACAGGGTTGTACCAGCTTCCAATGTTGCTATTGGCAAGCATGACGTCGACCAAACTCGAAAAGGCAGTGACATTTATTGTATTGGTGGAATCCACCTAAAAATACAGCTCGGTTTTAAACTTTATGTGCCAGGCCCTTAAATTGAAAAATAACGATAAAAATAACATATTTAGCTAATCGCTCAGTCAGAAGATATGGCTATCTTAAGTGGTCAAAGTAAATTCTTAAAAACATACTTTTGAAATTGTGTATGGTATCTTACCATTCCCATGTACTTGAAGGCGCATTCGATCATGCACTGAAACAAATGAAACAATATTATTACAATGAAGAACATAATATGGACAAGCCGTATTGATCGAATTACCTCTGAAAGGCTACGTAAAATTAAACGAACGCCAATATGGAATTACATACGAAACTTTCAATTATTTTGTTAAGACACGGATTGCAGACATGTCTTAATTTTTCAACTTGTATGACGCGGTAATTTTCCGTCATATGACAATGTCACGACCTTATTTCTTATTATATTTCTTGATTTCAAACAAAGCCTTGAATTCCTGTAATGTCATGTTTTTAAGCTGCGTCTGCAGTACAAAGGATCGCTCATCAACGCGATATACTGAGCTTTTTCAACATGCATCACTTACGCTGAAAGATCTGACTGTGGGTGGATAGCAGGCGAGCTTAGCCCCCCGGGACAGTATCATGGGAATCCCCGGACAGCAGGGAATCATCTGCATGTAGTGCTGGACATTGAAACACATTCTTAATAACAAGTTGAAATACATTCCTAAATGATCAATGCTTCTTCTAGAATATTTGTGTATAGGTTACTTACACCTGCATATGGTGGGAAGGGGATACCTGAAGGAGGCGGAGCTTGAGAAAACACAGCCGTCTAAAACACACAAGCACCAATATCTAGAGTGAGGGTACACTGTAGGTTACACCATTCAAAATACACTTTTCAATTAATTTACGTATCCACAACGTATCATTGTTAAATTCACTATTCCAGATTTTAAACAGTATATTTTTTCAGCAGAATCTATACCATCTTATAAAATTACAATCTTGTATTTAAAAATTGTTTGACGAGAAGAAGCTTTTGCTTATGGCCATAATGAATAGAAGCTTTTGCTTATGGCCATAATGAATAGAAGCTTTTGCTTATGGCCATAATGAATCAAACCTCCGAACGGAAACGTAGATGGTTTCCGAACTGCCTTTCGGGACTCCCTAGAGTTTCAGTGGTTCTCGAACTGTGCACCACGGTGTTTTTGTCCGCATTTAGATCTTCATCTTCCTTGGTTTGAAATTAATTTAATTTAATATTTAATTAATTCTTTATTTAGCGCAAGCGTTATCTTTCACAATAGTAGTATAATACAACTATATATGACTGTTACACAAATATAGATATAAACCAAATGAATTGACACAGTAGAACATAGAATGTAGACAATTAAGATGTCAAAATACAAGTTTCCTCCATCATAATTTCCAAAAGTTTACTCTTAAATATGTAACCACTCCTCGCACTTTTAATTTAAGTGGAAGAGCATTAGTCGTCAAACATTTGATTGTGTTGTAGGGCTTATAGCCAATAACGAAATAGCATGATTAAATGTAAGTTTTTAAAAATATGTTAAATACATGTAGTTATTTGAAATGATTTGTTTACTTACAATGACAACGCCGATGACGGTTAGAGTTTCTGTAGGCCTCATTTTTACTTGAAACATTAACTTGTGCTCAGAGTCCTGGCGTTTGAATTGTTTACATTTAGTAAATGCCACAGAATAATAGGAGATACGCTAAATATGCGGCTTGGTAACAATTTATTTAGAGTTAATCTTTTCGAACGAACTGTTTTTAGTTTTAGTTAAGACATAATTGAGAGTGCAAAGAGCGTGGAATTCTGTTCAATTCTAAAAGGTAAATTTGCTGGAAGAGAAGAGCTTTGTAGGATATTCTATAATTGAAAATATAATAGAGTAAATTATAGGTATTCGTTACGCGTATGTCGCACGTTTTGCGATGGTATCAAAGTCAGTGTTACGCATTCCTGTATAGTAATTCATGGAACATGAGCTTTTCAAATGTATGAATGTGATGGCAATTTAAAGGGCGTCGAGAATTGTCCCTAATTGATGTAAAATATTCAATGTGCAGAAAATTTAAGTGATATATGATTCTCGTATGAAACAGTTCCTAGTACCTATACCTACTCTTGGAAATTACAGCTCTCAGTGGCAGGACAAAAAGGTGTCAAATTGTTATTTACATGTGCCTAGTGTATGACAATTAATATTCGTGTGAAATTTGATGCTTTTGGATAAATATTGGAAATAGAGGAAGATGATCTGACGGAATGAGTTAAAGGAGCAGTGATACATTCTTTGACATTTCCCTGAAGAAATGTAACAAAATGTTTCAAACTAGCATAAAATGTCAGTAAAATGTCAATAATAATAATAATAATATAATAATAATAATTGTGCGAAGTTCTTGATTCATCTGAAATTGTCAAAAATTCCTGAAATGTTGGTCATGACGATGCAATATTTGAAGTACCTATAGTTCAGAGTCAATGTGCACAACCCACGGCCCACCAAGACATTTATTTCGACCCACCAATTAAATGAGTGTAAAATTTCGTATCAGTATTCCAGACAAAACTGAGATTATTCAATTACAAAATGTGACACCACTTTCTGCAGAAATGTTTTCCCCACATTGCATTGATTCCAGCCAAAAGTATACTGGCTATATCATCCAAATTCAGAATGTTGAAAGATAATTTTTGTGATTTTAATTGTTACAGAATCATGTTGAAGAAATATGCCGGCCTCTTATTAGCATTCCTTGATGCTATACACACCCCAATGTTGTAATGACATTAATTGAATGTAGCAACAACAAACATTGATATAAATTCTTCTCAATTTGTTAGTTTTGATATTAATTCAGTAATATTTATTGATAGACTTATCAATAAATTTTAATTATTTTATTATATATATTTAATTATTTATTTAATTAATTAATTTATTTATTTAATTATTATATCAATAATATTGATATTTATTGATAGATTTTATTGTATGTATAAATAAATAGTTTTTGAAAGTCTATCAATAAATATTACTGAACAAACATTGAACTCGCACTATCAAGACGCTTTCGAACTGTATATGGCGCAAGGGGTGGACGCAAAATTTATATCTTGCCTCTGCCCACCCATTTTTAGTGTCTGCGTAAAATTTATTGAGAGAGCGAAGCGAGCAACTTTTTTGGCTCTTTTGACACGGACCTCTGATTTTTGTTTTTTTTCCCATACCGCTACAGGTCACAGTTTTTCTTCGATCGAGCTGAAATTTTGTACACATGTACGGACCATTTCTGGGCGTTGTAGACACTATTTTTTTTTTCAAATCCGCTGATTGGTTCAAATTTTAAAAAATTTATCTTCCGATTGGTTGGTTTGATCAATTTGAAATTTTGTCAGGTCATTGCGACCTATATTGTTTCAAATCTTACAAAGTTTCCAAATTCTCTAATCTGTTCAAATCTTATTTAGCCCAATCAGTCAAGTAATTACAGACTTATTGGCATTTTATGAGTTTATAATCGGTCTCTGAAGAATTTCATCGAAAATGAAATGATGACTGCTATTTTATCCAACGGTTCTGAAAACATACACGATTTCAATGTATAAATTAGATTAACTCGATGGAATAAATGGAATAATACAGAAGGTTAGAGGAGAAGAACGATAAAAGTCAATTTTTGTAATCAACGAAATTGATGTCATTTGTTAGTTATTTCTATGAGCTTTCAAAATATATTGTCTGAGTTTGTAGGAAATAATGTTTCAACATTTAAACAGGGGCTGTCAATGCATAAGCAAATGACTTTCGCTCTTGTAATGTTCCAAGGTTAAATTGGAATATCTCCCAATGGGATTCTTTGGAAGATATTCCAATTTAACCTTGGAACATTACAGCTCTTCAGGGCTATGATTCTATAACTCCATTGCGACCGCTTAGCAATTATTTCAATGTTAATCCTTATGGAAGAAATTGCCAAGCGGTCGCAATGGAGTTATAGAATCCCACCTCAGACGTTTTATCTTCGAATTGTATCAAATGGACTTGTAGTTGTATCGATCTTCCGACGATATTGAATAATAATAACATAATATTAACATAATAATTAATAATAACATAATGAATTATTTGTAAAAAAATATTTGCCTGACTCAATATTTTATTTATAATTTAACACAGTGAAGAGAACAGTGCACGGTGCAATAAACACGTTTCGTCCTGGCTGTTGACAGTTGTCCTGTTGTTGACAATGAATTAGGCTGCAGCAGCAAGCTGTTGATGAATCGCTGCGAACTTGGCTGCACATTCAGGTGTGGTACTACGACTCTCAGTTGGACATTGCTGCAAAACAACCCAAATTATTTATAAATTTAATTTTAACTGGCTGAAATTTGATCCAATTATTTATTAGGTATATTTCATTAGTGAATTTAGTTCCGCTAGTCTCCAAACTTCAGTAAATATTTTGGTTACTTTTGTAACATTTATTAACAGGTAAACTGTAGTATTGCAAATAATGGACGAAGCAAAAAATACATGTTTATTTTTTTCAACGCCATTATTTACTTTTTACATCACCAATAAATTAGTTAGAGGTCAACGTCAGGTAAGTCAGGTGCCAAAGTTCAAAATATGTATTAAACAGCTTCCGCATTCAACAGCAATGATCATGCTTATTGGAATGGTGTGACTTACATCAATCATCATCTGGTAGTAGCATCTCACGTACTCCTGAGCTCCAGACTTGCAGGCCACACTGCTGGGGTTTGTTGCTAGAAAAGAAACACAGCATCTTTTGTCATGTGATCTGTGGAAAGGCAACTGGAATTTCCTGGAATTCGATTTTTTAATAGTATTACAGACCAATACTACCATGAATTTGAAGTTGCATTTGTATATATTTTTGATAATATACATAATAAGATATAGCCTACACGTTGATAAAACAGAATTCATGCATTATACAGAGAACTAAAATTAGTTCACCCACATGTCCCTTTTCGCATACAGCATGTAGTTTAATTCTTTGAAAACCGTTTATCAGTAACTATTTACATAAATATAGAAGCATCAAACCTATTGGTTTAGTAATATCGATAAATGCGATATGTTCTGGAAATCAAACTTTTACCAGGAAGCTTGTTGGGAGATTATTTAATTATTCCAAATCCAAAAGATCATTAACTTGGCTGAGTGGGAAAAGAAACGCCATCTATTGCAAGTAGACATAACAAAGTCAACGAATTACAGGTAAAATGAATGCGAAAGTAAAATCTTGTGAGACATACCTGTATAGTATTTCCTGCAATAGTTGTAAGTGTTAATGTAGGGGTTGTACCAAGCTCCAAGGGTGGGCAATAAGGCGTACAGCTGAGTCAGTATAGCATTAAAGTTAGAGGTATTTTGTGGCGTCAGCTGAAATGAGATTCGTATAATTATTATTTTCAGGGGGATTATGTGGCTATACTATTTATTCATTTGGATAACAGTTAAATTTCATAATTTCCATAATTAATTTATTAACATTGTGTAATTTTATTGTGAAATTTATATTTTATTGTGTGAAGAAACGTTATATAATTAGAAGTTCGAAGTTTAGGCAAGAGTTAGAAGTGGAAAAATTGCGATTTACACTGAGAGAAGAGAGAATACTTTAGTTTGGTATCATGAAGATAATTGATTGGAAGGAGAGTCAGGCGAGTGATGGAAGAAGAGACCTGCCAAGATATAGAGAAGATCAAGATAAATGTTTAACGTTTGATTTTCTGTGTATGGAAGACAATAATTATTTAATTCTGTATAACTTGTCTAACCCCTGACACAATTACCAGGGAATATTAAATGAAATAATTGTATAATTTGACTTACGAATCCCTGTTGCCTGAACGCACACTCGAAAACGCACTGAAACAACATTTCAAATATAATCACAGCTTTTAAAAGAGTAATTAGGAGTAATTTTGTGAATGTATTGTAAAATGTATTCGGTTGCTTGCATATTGGAGTTCTTGACAAATTTACTTGCGTGGTTTCGCAACGACTAAACTTACACTTCTGTCCGTGTTCGCAGTCTGTGGGGCGAGAAAGCCTCCCGATGGTGATTGCCCCAGTCCGAATAGGCCCCCCAATGAGCCCCAGATCCCCCCCGTGCGGCCCAAAGGGTTCAGCAAGGCCGTGAGATTGAAAGGGCTCTGGGCGCCAAATGGATTTAGAGGTCCTAAGATGTTAAAAAGCCCTCCCTGCGACTTGGTACAGGCGGCTACAGACGAAGCGTTCAGCAGGCGAGGTATGTTGGGACAGCAGGGGGGCTGTTTTGGCTGAAGAAGTCATGAAACAGGTACAAAACTAACTTTCGTTCTACATCAAGTACCATGTTATGTCATAGTACTCATAATTTATCACTATGAAAGGGGCGTGGCATATTAAAACCTAACCATAGTTACTTTGAAAATAACAATTTTAGGTATATACTAACAGATGAAAACAAAGAAAATTAGAGAGAACCTAATCATAAACTTCTGGGCCAAAAATAGATTCTCTCGATATAAAATGAGATACTTACAGTTCCAAATATAACTGAAAGTATGTCTGACTGAAGCTTGGTGAGCTGTGCGAAGGGATTGGAAGCATTTCCCTGAGAAACCACTGCATTCAACTGAAACATATCACAGCACATCTTTATCTTCATAATGGAGATGATCAAACATATTATAAATATAATCTTATTTTATACAACACGAAGCCAGAAAGTATTGTGAAAGGGAGGACATTTTCCGTCCACAATCTGAGTTGTATCTATTTACAAAATAGAGACACAAACTCAAACAATGATTCCTCTTTTGGGGGATGACCTGTTTTAAATATAGAGAACCCAATAGACTATATTATAGTCTAATTTCCACTTAGTGATTATTCTTACCATGCTGAGGCAGAAAGCGACAAATAATATCGACTTCACAGACATCTCAAAGTTCGTGGGTTGTTGTCTGATTGCTTGGCGACTGACACATAATATTATTTAGTTCGCCCATTTTATTGACAAAAACATAAAACGAATAAATATCAATATTATATAACATAATTAAATGGACATTAAAAAATAGCGTAACAAAGTAGGTTACGGTACTGACAGCTCCTTGTAAGAACAAAGTAAAATACCCAATACAGAAACTTAGTAATATGACTAAATGAGAATGTTCATTTAACTGATATTTTAACACAGATTAACAAATAATATAGGTAATAATGATATTGTGTTAATAATGATGGGAACTTAATTTTAAATTAAAATATAAATTATTATATTATATAATAATATATTTAGCTATATTTAACAGGATGTATGAATCAAGATCGAATTTTCTATCCTTCATGTCCTTTATGAATTTTGCTAAATAGGTAACAATGTGTCACGGAATACAATTTCACGCAAAACCTCAAATAATATATTATGTTTTTGTTTAACTATCCATCATCATATGGCTTGAAATCCGCTGCTTTGTTGACTTCTTCCAAATTTTAAGTATAGAATGAATGAATTAAATATTAAGGTTGGTGTTCATTTTTTTAAATTTTACGTACAAAGAATTTAGAAGAAACAAGCAGTAAGGCGGAATTCTGGGTGGATGCTGACACTATAATATGCCCTCGCACATTAAAAAAAGAAAATTCAGCAAAGGTTTCTACAATTACCCTCTAAGAGCAGTTCTTTTAAAACACAATTTTAATACTATAGTTTATCCATTGTTTTAATTTTAATTTTTATTATAAGTAGGTATAGCATATTTTTTTTTGTGTTTGACGCCCTAAATAACAAATTGTTTGAAATAATTAAAAAATTACTAAAGTAATATAAATTAATGTGAGGAATCTTTCCTCTTAGCCCACGTCATTCACTTTAGTGATTCAATCTACCATCACTGATTCCATCTGTCCCGGTTTCACAAGTTTCTTTGTTCTATTTATTGTCTTCATTAATTATTCTTCTCTTGTAATTTTGTCAACTAACACCTACTTCATTTCTAGTATAATATTCTTTGCGCGCATACACCATCTTGAATGTTATTTGTCTCTGCCAAAGGGTATACTACGGTTGGGTTTAAGGTCTTTGAACCACAAAATACCTATTACACTTCCCTTTAACCTTCTATATACCCATCCATAATACATTATATAGCTCTCTATTTTAATCTCTCACACTCTGGAGTGAAAACAAAGTCAAATAATTTGTTAGTAATCAAGGTACGTCGCATTTACTTTTAGAAAGATCAATGTTTTGCAAATATTTGAAAATCAGGTTACTAGGAAAACGCTCAGTGTAACGCGTTGATGAGCAAGCACAGATACGTGCATTTTCTCCAACCGGAATTCCGTACCACTTACAGAAAACATATACATCCATATTGCATTGTAATTTCATCCCATAAAATGTACCTTTCTATTGAAACTTAAGAATAGCCATCAATATATTCTGGTACATAGGTAATGCAAATAAGATTCAGTTGCAGTGGGAACACATTCATTCCGATAGGTACTTCATTTCTGACAGTTATTAAAACTGCCAATACGTGCATACGATCTTGATTGATTGGGCTGAAAATTTGTAAAATAATAAGAGACAATGTTGGTCTTAATGACCATGCAAATATGAGTTTGATCAGAATTCGAAGACCATTTCACTTTTATTTATTTATTTCATTACCTATTTGAAGAGAAATACATCAATATTTTAGCGTTCCAAATCTCTCTTTAAACTAGGAGTAGGTATACTCCTATAACATAAAGTCTATACGAAAGCTTCAAAATATTAATTTTTGAAATTACCATCATCAATTATTTATTGCCTTCTGAGAATGAACAAATCTTTAACCGTGAGGTAAAGGAAAATCATTTCGTTTTTGGTTCATACATTTTAAAATAGCACACGTTGATATTGTTTTCAAATTTTTGCCTAGTAGAATATCCATATATCTACCAGAAAATAAGTTTTTTATGGCATGATTATCAATAAGTAGCCAAAAAATTATGAAGATCTGAGTCCATGCCCCGATTGGCTGAGCCACCTTAATGTGATGTAGACTGGACAGGTTTCATAATTGACGGTGACGGGATACTAAAAATAATATATTCTTTTGCAATGATTCACTTATTGTTGTATTGCATTTGAATAAGCGTTCACAAACAGCAACAAAGTCAAATAACTACACAAAGTGATGATTTGAACAAGAAAGTGCGGGCAAGCGCGAGATCCATGAGCATTATCCTCTTAATTATCAGCTTGTCGTCATCACTGATCCTGATCCTGATCTGATCCTGATCCTGATCCTGACTGTTATCCTTGAGATGTCTTGTTGAAGAAGTCAACGCATCTCGTGGAGTTGCCTTGAGCACTTTGCGGGCAGTTCTGAAAAGTATCACAACAATAAGAATTACAAAACGTGATCAAAAATATTATTGTAACTTCTCACTCATTTTTCTTTCTACCTACATATTATCATCATCCTCACATTGCTGTAAAATTAAATTTAGGAAATGCATCGCTCGCTCCACCTACTGTCATTCTCCCCAGAAGGGTGGGCTTCAAATGACGTCACTATAGTGGACAATCAGACCCTATAGTGAGCAATTCAATTAGTCAAGTTTCAAATACATGGACATATGTATTTTCATTGTTTGAAGGTTTCCTGTATATCTCCCAATTGTTTTATGTAACAAGCAAAGTTTAGTGACAGTTTTGAACCATAATGAGAGCTAAAAACAAACGTGTGCGCCATGATTTGTGGACGTTTGGTGTGTTTCTTCCCTCATCTACTCGATCTGGCTCCCCCCCGTCCCCCCTCCCTTCGTTTCTTCTAAGAGGTAGGTGATTGAAAATTATTTTTCTCAGATATTTCATCATGAAGGTAGCACATGATATTTTCTATCATTCAGTAGTTCTTGAGTGTAATAAACAAAATATACTCGTACATTATTAAATATGTTACTCACATTGCTAATTCACGCAGCTGATTGCTCACTGGTGCTTTATGATTCCTACTGAACATTTTCTAAATTTAGTGGCTTTTTTGGCTCTGATTTCACATCATCCAATAGGGTTAGAGATGCACGAAGCATCAAAACTTTTATAAAAACTTAAAATATCTGGTATGTTCAAGTTTTTGCTCCAAAACAACCCTAACCACACCCTATACCCCAAACAACCTAACCGTATTTTCCTTTGTTCCACCCTCCGAAATGAAAGCTTCGGTTCAAGATAATAAACATATGTATAAAAATAATTACATACAAATATCGATACTTGTGTAATATTCTGTATTGTGTTTGTAATTTATTATTTATTTAGTTTATTTACGAACGTCTAAAGCACCCACAACCATGCAATATACTCACATGCTGGACATAGTTTCTCATACAGAAGCTAATCTGCGCTGCACCGGACTTGCAGGCTGCATCTGCAGGAACGCTCACTGCAAACAAAGATTGAAGGAGCGTCATTACATGAAATCATGTTCTATATGACTCCAAAGTTATTTAAACGTATAGATAATGTGGAGGTATGACAATTTAACAAGAACATCCTGATTCTGATTGATAAAAATAATAGCACTTTGAAGTTAGGAAAACGTGAATGATTGAGCTTTCTTTCTTAATTTGGGCTTTTGACGACTGTTTAAACAAATATGCTAGGAAAAAGCTCTGCGTAACGCGTTGATATAAGTGAGCCTTCGTATTGCTTGCGAATTCATATTCGAGTAAAAGTTGCAACTCTTCAACTAGACCTTGGAAAATTAATATGGAATCGAATATGTCAAAGGAGTAGTGATATTTTCTTTAAAATTTCTTTGAATAGAATTGATAAATATTTGAAAACAAGTATAATTTTCAATGACATGCTCAATCAATCAAATAAAAATTCAATCAATTTTTCAATCAAAAACTCTTAAAATGTTGGTTGCAATGACACCTCAACATTTTGAGTTCATCGGTCAAACGGATCCTGCATTATTAATTTTGAACCAATCACAGGATCTCGTTACCTACTCGCCCATATGACATGAAATTTGAATGTCATTATTTTGAAATTTAAAATGAAATGTGAAATTTCATATTCATTGAAAAAAAGCATGCCTTAAAAAGTAGAAGTAAAGTAAACATAACAGTAGAAAGTTTTTACTTATAAATTATATATATTATTTAATTTTTCTATCTTGTTCTTCGACTTATTTATATCAATAGGAGAGTTGAGATCTTACGTGTCCTCGAGAAATGAGGATGTGTTTTACCTGGGCCTGCAGTGCAGTTGTTGAAGGCACTGGTGAGCACCGCGGACCATGTGGGGTTCTGTGCCGCAAGCGCATTTACAGCGCTGTGCAGTGCCGTCTCGTCAATTACATTGCCAGCAGTCACCTACACACATAACTGTGATGAGTACTTTCTATGATATCGTCATTATTAATGTACTTCTATAAGAGATTTGCAATGAACTTACGAGATTCTGGTTCTTCCATGAACACTCGACCGCGCACTGCAAAATATAAATTAAGTTATTTTGTTGAATATAAATATAATTATAATCCTCAATAATATTTGTAGGCTTTTTGTCAATTCATGGGTTTGATATCTATGATTAATCAATCGCAATATTTGTGAAATATTAAAAATAAATAAAATGTATCATTTTTGTCATTCACATGAAAAGCATTATCAACTTCCATCAACTGATATTATATTTTCTTATATTTCCAGTATATGAAAATTTTAAGTCATAATCAACAATACAATTAAAAGTTTGATTATCTTCATATACATATTAATTGGAATAATTTATAATAAGAAATAGCATGTAAACTATGTACTGTCACGCGATGTACCTACGTCTTGGTTGGAAGGTGTTTAAATATCTGCATGCAAAAACAGTTATGTTTACAGTTGATACATACAGTCCAGTTGCCTCGCGGACCCTGTGGTGGCGGCGGACCCTGGGGACCCTGAGAACCCTGAGATGGACCTTGAGGACCCTGAGAACCTTGTGGTGGCGGAGGTCCGGGGGGCAACCCTGGGGGTCCCTGACCCGGGGGACGGCTTGGGAAGCATTTCTCTCTAGATTCTTTGGTCACTAGTTGTGGAACTCGTCGACAGCAGTCGAATCCTTGGCGGAACTGAATACAAAAAACTAATTAGATTAAGAAAGAAAGCAGTTCACATCAGACATGGTATCATATGTATAATTATGACAAATATTCTTTTATTGGGTAATGGAATATAATATGAATGATACTTACTGAATCTCCCTGGCCCCCCTGAGGAGGCTGCGACACCACAGCTGACATCTGTACAGAACAAATCATCAACAGTCATGAAACAGTTCATTGTACATGAACAGTATTTCATTGAATTTCATCTCGTTTAGTATGTAGATATTTGTGCGAGTTATACTTTTACAAAAACATAATATTTGTTACATTTATTGACTTGTTTTACTTTTAACAAAAAAATTACTGAAAATGAAATTTAAGCAATTACCTACTAGTGTTGGGATATTTCTTCGTGTTTTTTATTTATATTAAAATATTATTTTTACAAGTTTCGATTTTCCTTTTACAATCTTCTTCAGAACAATAAATTATCACACTTCCATAAAAAAAACAATTACACATTAAACCAAAGTTTCCAAATAACATTTTCTAGATCCATAATTCACAGACAAACTTATTTTCTAGCTCTAAGTCGACTAAATGAAAATAGACATGAAACAAAAACATGTATAAAAATGAAATAACTTACCAAGCCACAGAAGGCGAGAGCAAACAACACTATTCTTGTCGACATGGTGAGCTAGCTGTATGAATACTGAATCCGAACTACGTGTTAGTAATGGTTGTTGGGCCTTCCTCTGGCTTTATATTCTCAGTGTGAACTCACAGCAAAGGTCAATTACACTTTGTAATCGGTTCCCATGCAAACAGGGAACTCATCCAAATCGTTAAAACATGAAACACGGACAAAAGCTCATCTAAATAAAAGTGAATTAGTTTGCTTATTGTCATATTTTATCACGTTTTTAAGAGATTTAATCAGACATCCTGTCATATTATATAACTGTATGTTTATAAGAAATGAATGTCAAATTTAGTATTATCGTTGTCGTTGTTGTTGAAAATTATATAGATCCGACCTTCTGTTTTGAATATGGCTGATATTTAAATACGCTTCAAATGACAAACGAACTTATCAATGTGTTGGTAAAAATTTAGGAACTACGGTAACACATTGTTAATCATTTAAAGGGCAGATCTTTCAATACTCTGCTAAAACCAGTAATTAAGTTAACAGTCCTTCTAGGATTGTCATTGGTTGTTGCCATGGCAATATAATCCTAATTAACTGTTTAAAATTTAGCAAAGTATTGAAAAACCGGGCCTAAATGTTACAATTAATTATACATAAAATTACTATCAACAAAACGAACAAATATTTAATTTCATTTTCTTTTGCATGTAAAATCATTGCGGTTTTCCGGAGACAGTAACTTTAAATCTCGAAAATTATCTTCCCAGTTTTGTACAAGAAATCTGGGAGAGCTACATTCAAACTCTTCAATATCATGTATAATATCTGTAACTCAGAGGTAGAAGGACCAATGTCCTTTTAATTATTCTTGAGGTGAGATCAAAAACTAGTAATTCCAATCACATTTGTGACTTCAGTTATTATGTAAAATAATACTTTGATATAACTGTATTTTAAATATGGTTTTTGCTGATGACCTCAGATAGGTCGATGTGAATAAATACCAACTGCAATGAAGATTTTCCTTGAGTGGGCTCATGGGTTCCTCAAGGTTCCTCAAGCGTAACTCAAGGCTTCCTTGAGCTCCTTGATTTTCTACCCCCCCTTGGTTCCTCAAGGGTTCTCAAGGAAAATCTTTTCTTATTGCAGTTGGTATTTATTCATTACTGTATTTGTTGACATCAGTGAAATGGCAATAGATATAGCTTGAATACATCATTTTAAAAGTGTGCAGCCCCAAAATCGAGGTGATGGACATCGGGCCTTCTACCTCTGAGGTACAGATATATAGGAACCAGGAACGAAGAATAGGGAGTCGGTGCCCAGGAAAAAAGAACCAGGAGTTGGGAGCTTTTCGTCATTTAAAAAATAATAATATCTTTGCTTATTCTAACTCATTTGATAGATTAACATAAAAAATAGTATAATTGTCATTATTATCCTCTTCACTGTGTTGGATCTGTTACTATAGTGTTTACAATTATATGATACAGTGTATATCTAAATAAATACATTTGTAGTTGAAGCCAGTTTGTTGTCCTTCTTCTGACACCATTTGTAGTAAAAATATTGCTTCATATAAAGTAGGACGGTAGCTTCACCCCAGCCCAATCATACTGCACAAACTGTAATACAAAGTAACATTTATAGGTACCCTTTTGGTCAGAATTTATTTTTTATTTTAAATTTGAACCTATCAACGAATTTCAAACAAATGTGACCCTAAAACTATACAACGGCCTCAAAATATTTGAAAAATTTCAATTTGATAGGTCAAATTGTGATAGTTCTACACGCTATCTTCATTTTTAAACCAATCAGAGGGCAGCGTACAAAAACCACACACTTAAAATTATAATGATATTAAGAAGATGTGCAAAATTTCAGCTCAATACGAAAAATAATGTGACCTGTGGCGTCAAGCCAAAAAGCCAAAGCCAAAAACAAAAACAACAATAAATTATTATTTGTTTGAAGTTCTTTTCATATCCTAGTTGAACGCTATAATTTAAAATAATATTTTATGAATGATATTTCGGTCATGGGTCATGGCTCATGGTCATTGGTCACTATTTCCTAATGAAATTGTGTTAATGAGAAATGAACAGATACGGAGGTGGATGAAGAAGGAGGAAACAGTGATAGAGGAGCGTTGGATCCTCATAGCCTCGTAGGTGCCCCTGAAACTGTGGAACTGGACCCCTCCAGAGGGGTCCAGTAAATCAGGTAGTTGTTCGCTAATTTCATCCAGCATCATAATGAAATTACTTAACAATGAATTGACACTTCGTCCGTATTTCCTATGCATTATTATACCACTTTATTCCTGTCAAACATATCAAAATTAATTACGTAAATTAGATTTTACTTTCAATATTTTGCAAGGTTAACATGAATAAATATATTTTACATTATTATAGTCATTTCAATTTCATTTATTTGCTGCTAGCTGAACAAAACACATCATTTCAAGTTCAAACTGCAAAACATAAATTTAGTTTGAATATTGTAGAGCACATTTCAATTGCATTTTGTTACGCAACACAATTTGATCGGATTGATAACAAATACAATTTTCGGAAACATGTATAGTGAATTAAAATTGGCCCTCATGATTGTATTGTTTTGATATATTTTGCGTCACTTGCGTATATATTGCGTCAACGGTGTAGTCTCACGTTCATTTTAGCCTTATTTCTTGACGACCACAATGTCTAAGACTGTGGTTCTCTTTGGTCTGGTCTGCATGGGCATGGTAAGTAGCTGATTATATTCAGAGGAGGCTGGAGGGGCTCGCAGGGGTCGTGGCCTTTAATCATTGAGAACTCTTTGTTTAAAAAATGTAATATACCTAACTGTAAATTTTCATAATAAAATTAGTTTTAGTCGATAAAAGAAATAAATTGCCGAAGTTTATATTCCAAATCGTATAGAAATTGCCCAAATATATTTTTGAAATTCAAAATATCCCGGAATCATTAATGTAGCTGGAAACTGGAACTTAAATTACAGTTCTTGCACTTTGCCGATTGACGCTAAGTTCATTTCATGTGTTCGTGGTTAAACTAATATCATGTTGATTAAAGTGAAGAGTGTTTTTGTTTCAGTTATGTACTGTGGTATCCCAGAGTACTTCAACTAGTTCATCGGCTAGTTCTTCGACTGGTCAGTCTACTGAGTCTTCCAATTTCTTTTCATCGACAAGGCCTTCGACTGGAGTAAGTTCGAATATAAATATGATAAAAACTGTTCCAAACTGTTTTGGAAACAGTTAAAAAAAACTTATAAGTACTTTGAGTTTTAACGTAATTTCAAAATAATTTTAAATTCAACAAATTATGAATTTCAAAATAATTTTAAATCAACAAATTATTACTTATATGCATACTATTTATGTAAGCAACGGCTAAAATTAGAAATGGGAAATTCTTTGGGTCTATTATGCTTCCATTAACATATTTGGGTGATTCTAATCTATAACAGGTCAGGTATATTTGAACAAAAATAAAATGTTTATATTAAATTTTAAGGAATTTGCAGCAGCGAAAAATCTATTTTCCATTTAGAATTCCAATTTTCCACACTAATTTTGGCTAGTTTTCTGACACTACCTCTTCCTCACCTCATAACAATAGATGACCAAAGAAATTTTTACATTTCTGAGATGTATACAGCATTTTATTAGCGTTTGTATTTTGGCATTTGCCCTCAGGCGCTGAAAGGTCCTTGTAGAACGTACGTACATGTACTCTGAGACATTCTGTATGGTACTTGGTAGCCAGGACATCATTTTAAACAAGGATGTGTGTCTGTACATGCACTTCCAAAATCTCAAGCTTAAAGTAAATGGCAATAGGCCAGGAGAATTACGAAAAATGGCAAAAAATAATGCCAGGAGAATGACAAAACATAATTTTTGAGGAGTTTACACAACAAGTTAAAACAACAGACTTTCCTAAACCAAGTAATTGCTTTTTATGCTATGGATAGTATTAAATTGATGACAATTTTACAAAAAATAATCGTGTAATTAACACAGTGCAGGAGAATGACAACGAGGGTAGTAACAGCCAGGAGAATGACAAAATTTACTGTTTTTATTTATTATCAATATAATTTTTAAACATGATAAGTTCAAGTAATTAACACATTGTATAAGAGAGCATAAATATGTATCTACCAACTAACACAAAAAATAAATAACGGACTTGTGATTCAGGAGATATCAGCCAGTGACATAAATTTACCTGTTTGCTTAAAATTATGATAAACTGTACAGATTTGTTATCTGAACGATTCCATATGTTTAGACTACTGTAGGTTTCTGGTCATGCTGCCGTTCCGTCCCCCAACTTGTGAGGCCCGCTTCGCACATGGCTTGCCGGCCCCCACCAATCAGAAGGTCAACTCCATCCTATGGCTCAAGATCAAGTTGGTCAACTCCATCCTACAGCCCGACGTCTTCCAGTGGGTCAACTTCTACCGTGTCAACTACCCCGGGGTCAACTCCTACCGTGTCAACTACCCCGGGGTCAACTCCTACCGGGTCAACTACCCCGGGGTCAACTCCTACCGGGTCATCTCCTACCCCGCGGTCAACCCCATCAAGAGCCCGCGGGATGCCGACGCCCATGGACCCGGCCAGGAATTGGCATGTACGTAACAACAGACGTACATCGTCAAATCCTCGTCGTCATAGAGATAAGATGGTGAGAGATGGTAATACGAACGCTCGATGGTCGTAGAATAATGTGTGAAGCAAATTGGCCAGCCGTCATCTATGTCGCTATTGAGCAAGGGAAGCGTACCATTTTCGCTCTTTTGACACTGACCTTTTTTTCGAACAGTTTTTTTCTGATCGAGCTGAAGTTTTGCAAAAGTCATTAAAGTTTCAGCCAAATCCTCATATTTATAAAATATTAAAAATATCTTCTCATTGGTTGAAAATTCAGGATGATTCGATTAATTAGACAATTTGCATGGCCATTAATATCAAAATTTTATAAAATAATACAATTTTCTAGCTGAATCGATCATCGCGCAAATAAGCGTTACGTGATAGAGCCACTTCTGGCAAGATGGCTATCTGTCCGTCTACAGATTCACTCATTTGTTCTTACAGTTCGTGTTTCCAAGTGCAGTGAAAAAGAGAAACAATTGAAATTGAAATTTAGTTATACATTTACGTTTGTCTTACATCCTCCCCTTAAACTATAGTACCACAATAATCACCGTCGTGTTCGTTGTTTTCTCGAAGTTGTTGTTGCACGTAACGGTGCTCGCTCATCAACGCATTACACTGAGCGTTTTCCTATAGTACAATAAAATTAGATCGGGTATATTCACATAGTTCGGGCAAAGTAAAACAACTAAACAATCTATGTTCCTTTGATTCGACTCGAATCGAAAGATTATTTTAATTGATTCTATAAAACTAATATTTGACTTTATACTTTTAGAATATTTCCTGTACTACACATGCTAATATATCATCGTGTTCCTCCAAAGATAGGCAGGGAGTAAAGTCAACTAATTATGAATAATTACTTTCAGTGCATTGTGGAGTGCGAGTATAAACACGAGAACCTGGTAAGCAACTTTATATGAAACACTTTGTAAGCCATGTGTTTAGTTCGGCTCTAAACTGTTGCATATTTCCAGATAACTGATCGAAATGAAACAGATTTGAATGCCGTGAAGACAGCAATGGATGCTCTTGGTGATAAATACCCAGCATGGGCCTCAACACTGACAGCAGCTTTCAACAATTGCACAGCTAAACCAGGTAATATATTTTGAAGAAAAGAGCAAACACTTAGCAATTTTCCCCCAAAGTTCCAACAAAAATAAATTGTTTTGTGATTAGGTATTTAGAACTTAGGAAAACGACATAATTCCCTTGATTAATCTTTATTTTCGTATTTAAAATAATTTTGATCAAATCTTCAATGTCTAATACTTCAAACGTATACATTCATATACTGTGTATACAGCCGGCTCTGATAAAACTTACCCCTTGTCGCGACTACCAGTCGTACACAGACATAAAATATTGATATTTGTATACAGAGGGATGATTTGCAAGACTGGTTTTATCACTGTCTTTTCTCACTCTGTGCTACATATGACGGTAACACAAATATTTTTAAAGCAAAACATTCCTTGCTCTGAAGGTTTCACACAAGTGTCACAGAGAAATACATCAGTAATGCGATGTGAATATTCTGTTGCAGTGACTGCTCCAAGGAATGCACCCTGCAAGTCCGGCGCAGCATATCTCAACAGCTGCTTGTTGCGCTCGATGCATATTGTAAGTTCTCCCAAGAAGAATTCAAGATAATATAGTCAGCCTGGCGATTGTTTATTGATATTTAATGAAACTGATCTTGTTTCAGAACTGTCCCATCAGTGCTCGCTCGAACAATACTCAGTGCGCCGCTCGCTTCAGCAATGGTCAAGGTTGATTGGCCACACTTGAATCAAGATGTATCATATATCAACTTGTTTGATTCAGATTTATTAATTTCTGCACTATTGCACACCTTTGTGTTTGATTAATTTGTAATATGCAATCGGCATTACTGTTGTTACAATCATTCGACAATAAAATACTGTGTGGCAGCAATGAGCGATCCAAAGTATACTCTCTTATGACGTACTTGATTGATGTCTGATGTTTTAATATTTTATATTATTTTATTAGATTGCAGACAGCGCTTGGAGAAATAACGAAACAAAATCAATTTTGAATTCTTTCTATTTTTCTGTGTTACACTTCCTCTGATTTGCCAAGTGATGTACTATTATTTTCCTTTTCTGAATCTTAAGTATGGAATGGATTGGATATTTTATAGGTAGTAATGAAACATTTGTTTAATTTAAATTGTTTTAATGTGTTAAAATCGCAGGAGATAGTTTAACAAGAGTTATTTATATTTAACTAATCGATATCTAGTTCAACATTATTTTATGTTATAGTTTTGGTTGCCATAAAGCCCCTAACATATTACAAATAACTTATGCAGAATAAGCAAATCACATTTCAGCGTTTAGCTTATTCTGAGTAATAATATTTACCAGCGCATTGAGGACTGTCCACTCGGGCACTAACTGGGCATTTCTGCAACACAAGAAAATCACTTATTAAGTGTTCACTCGGGCACTAACTGGGCACTTGTTGGGCACTAACTGGGCTAACTGGGGGAATTGCTTCACATCTCTGAATGAAAACTGCAAAAGCACATAGATAACGAACAGCTGTGTCTGGCGTCCGTTAAAAACCCCGTTCTTCTTAACATATTGTGCTTCACTCTCATTGGATATTTCTTCCTGCATGTTGAATCACGAAATACTTACGCCGGCCATTGAGTTGCCGAGGCAAAGACTAAACTCCATTGCGCCAGACTTGCAGATGGCATCTTCAGGAACATTCTCTGCAAATAAGACATTCATTGAGTGAGCGTCTCCATTTCACTCTTTTGGCACTGACCTTTGTTTGGTTATGTTTTTTGTCACATTGTTGGCGTCATATAGGTCATAGGTACCTTATTTCTGATTATGCTGGAATTTTGCTCACATGGAGCAAGTTCTGGGTTAACATAGTGCCTAGTTTTATCAAATTCCTTTGATTGTTCAAAATTAAAACAAATATCTCTTGATTGGTTGAAATCAAGTTCAAATATTGCGTGATCATAATCACTGAAGCTTAATATTTCAGATTGTGGTTCGAGGCGTTGCACGTATCGGTGCTTGTAACTTTGTAGACAGTGTGTAAGGTAAGAAAAGAAGTTACCTTGAGAAGCAGTGCAGTTGTTGTATGCGTTTTTGAAAATGGCCGTCCATTCTGGATATTTAGTTGCTTCAGTATCCATATCTGCCTTAATTGCAGCGTAATTAAGTTCGTTGTTGGCGTTCAACTAAAGAATAATACACAATATAATGTCATCGAAACGTCACTCAAATTTCTCTGCTGAATGATATGGAGCTGGCATGATCATAATTTCAATCCTTTAATTACAATTCAAAATTGTAAAAGGAACCAAAAGCACACATAAAAGCTGTGAAATTATTTCGTCCAGTGCTGCAAAACGTTAAATTAAATTCTAAAAGTTGTGGCTTAATATGTTGAAAGAAAATTACAAAACGTCAAGAGAACAATGATACTAGCATGTGATTTCAAAACACCATTGGCACATTGCGTTTGCACCGACTAAACTAAAATACTTTTTTTGTTTCTTTTGTGATTTTCAGGAAAGGTTACGACTAAGAAAGTGAGTGACATTCATCTTGGACAAATTTTCCTATTTCAAACTATCGGCTAACTTGAGGTAATGTGCAAAGCTGGATCTTTGTGGTGCCTCTCTCATGAAAATGGTAATAGAATCCAGAATTAAAAATATAAATGATACACATTATCTTTAATTTAATGTATTGCTCTTTAAAAATAATAAATATTTCTGAAAGAGTTTTGTAGAATACCTACTTGAAAATAGGCAGAGAGAGAAAAAGAGAGGTGTTATACTTACCATATTTGCATTCTTGAACACGCACTCCATAACACACTGAAAGTGTGATGCAAGTGACTGAAACATGATAAATAATCATGTTACTGGTTTTATCTCTTTATCACTCTGTATAACCAATTTTTTAACTCCTTTATTAATAACTAGAAAATAATACATATAAATTCCACAAAGCTACAAGTAGCTCATCTGTGGAGATAATTCCAAAATTCACTTATAAATTATAAATATAAAATTATAAATTCACTTTCTGAGTATTTTTTCTTCTGAAGTAGTTATTAATAATCCAACATTTGCACTTAGTTAACCATCAAACTACACCGCATTTTGCTACAAACTACGCACAATGAGGTTGAAATAACTTACGGTGATGTTTTCCCAGGGATTGGAACTCTCAAGCGAGCAAGCCTTCATCTCCTCTGTATAGTTGTCTGGAGGCAGACGGCAGCAAATGGGCTCCTAAATACATGGTTCTGTATTTAATGTTTGTTTAGTATTTTAATAATCGCTGCGAAAACTGAAATAATCACAAATATATAATATTCCTATGATTAATATTGTATTTATATACAATTACCTATATATAACATTATATTGCATTATTATTAAATTACAAAATTATATATTATATTGATTATATTTTATATAAATTGGCAATAAGAATAACCTAAATCAAATGACATGGTCAGATACATGGACATAAGAAAATGCTCAAACCAAAGATTCCTATTTCCCAAACAACAAACTTCAATAATTTTTTTTTTAATATTGATTTAGTTTTTATGAACACTTTAAACGTAATTTTGGGAGTTTATTTGTTTCAACCAATACTATTTTTCCATTCAATTTATATAATTAAGCTTTTGAGCGAAAGTCTTGATCACTACAACGAAAATCAATATTAGCCAGTTTTGTTTCATCGAAATTATGCAAGCGAGCAAAAATAAATTTACTCTTATTTTTTTTAATGTTTCATAAAAATAACAATTTTTTATATTACTTGTAAATTTATGACTTCTACTCACTACTACATCTTCATTTCCGTTTTCCTCTGTATTTTGGGGCATAGCCACCCCAGTGGAAACCTGAAAAACATGTTCAAACCAATTGTACTGAAATTCAAACACTAACGAGATAAAAACTTTCTCCCTCCAAAAAATTCACAAAATCCACAAGTCCGTTTTTTCAATCTAGACACAAAGTCAAGTCTGGAGACAAAATGTTAATTAATACATTATTTTAGTCTATTGTCATTTTCACTTGTTATATAGATTATACTTAGTTTTCTGTTAGGGACGGTATTACCATTAGTTTTTAAGCTGCAGTTAGCTTAAACTCCACTTCAGAAAACTCGGTGTAATACCATTATATACCGCAATTTAATTTCGAGCTTTTTCCTCAGTTTAAATTAACCTCGGGCTACAATGACTGCAGTGTTTTTAAGCTATGCCACAGTGAATAATGGTGATACAGCACATTTCCCGAAGTGGAGCTTAACTAAACTGAAGATTAAACTAATGGTAATATGGCTTCTTAGTGAGTTTAAATTTGTTAAGTAATGTATTGACATTGAAAATACAAGGCGAAGGTTCAAGACATTGATCCGTTTTATTCAAGCCTTATACAAATAAGCTTAACTTCAAGTTAATTCGTTAACTTAAAATGCACCAAATCCAATAGAATCGGGTGCCTATAAGCTTTTACTTTCAAACCCTATACGTTGCAGTATGGCAACTAAAGTATAAAACCTGTAACTCAGAGGGAAAAGGACGAAATTCCATTTTCTCATTTTACTTTGCACACTTTTGAAGATGTATAAAAATACAAATCTCTCAAGCTAAACAAATACAATTATATTGCAGTATTCTCGACACAATGGCTCATGTCACAATTACAAATTAAATGAACACATAAATAATGGTTTGTTGTCAAGAATAATTAAAATGGACTTTCGTCCTTCTTCCTCTTAGGATGAGGAACATTATAGAGAAGAGGTTGTAACTTACCAATCCGATGCAGGCGACTGCGAGTAGAATTGTTTTAGCTGACATCTTCTCTTCTTGGTTGTGTTCTGTGCTTGACGATTGATTATGACTGATTAGGCGTTGTACTGAGTTTATATACTGCACAGAATCCCGACAAATTACATCATTTTACCTGAATTACATTTTATAAACGACCCATCGTCTCATTTTGTTTTTATCTGTTTTAACTTGTACAATATATTAATCTTCCATATTATGCGCATTTCCGAATGTGATTGCTTCCGTCCATGATAGCCTATACAGATGATTAGTACAAAAAGATCACCAGAAGCTATTAAATATGAATAACTATTTTATGTACCTATTTGAAAATTAAGCATTTCTTCATTGAAGGTAGAGAATACTCACTACGAACTGTGTCATATTACCGGTGAGGATACTGGCACAATGTCTCATTGCACTTGCGTAAACCCTCTGTTACTCGACTGAGCTGCTTTTCAGCTTGCTTTTCAGAGGACCCGGGTTCGAGCCCCGGATCGGTCGGATATTTGTCACAACGCACATCCCTTCTTACACTGACTTATTGGCAATTTAGAAGCTTTGAAAAAGCTGTCAAAAGAGATTGATCGAAAAGTACCAAATGTATGGTATTTATATTAAATTGTTCAAGGGTATATATGGAAAGTTTCTATAAAAATATGTGATAATGTAGTAAATTATCTTTGATTGCATGGAACGTGTTTGGTTGGAGATGTAGTACTGCAAACGTGTACTTTCATACTGTGTATATACAGCCGGCTCTAAATGTCCTGATACAACTCTTACCCCTTACAGCGACCAGCGACTACAATTCGTACGCAGAGGTTTTTAGTATTAGGTGTCGGCATTATGTGTTAGGGATCCCTAACTAAATTAGGTTTGATTTACAAGACTGGTTTTATCACTGGCTTGTATCACGACATATGGAGTTGGCTGTACATATGACGGTAACACAAATATTTTTAAAGCAAAACATACCTTGCTTTGAAGGTTTCACACAAGTGTCACAGAGAAATACATCAGTAATGCGATGTGAATATTCTGTTGCAGTGACTGCTCCAAGGAATGCACCCTGCAAGTCCGGCGCAGCATATCTCAACAGCTGCTTGTTGCGCTCGATGCATATTGTAAGTTCTCCCAAGAAGAATTCAAGATAATATAGTCAGCCTGGCGATTGTTTATTGATATTTAATGAAACTGATCTTGTTTCAGAACTGTCCCATCAGTGCTCGCTCGAACAATACTCAATGCGCCGCTCGCTTCAGCAATGGTCAAGGGTGAGGTCACACTTGAATCAAGATGTATCATATATCAACTTGTTTGACTCAGATTTATTAATTTCTGCACTATTGCACACCTTTGTGTTTGATTAATTTGTATTTATGCAATCGGCATTACTGTTGTTACAATCATTCGACAATCAAATACTATTTGACTACAATGAGCGATCCAAAGTATACTCTCTTATGACGTACTTGATTGATGTCTGATGTTATATACTTGTAGGTATATCATAATATTTATAAGAATACAGATAACGCTTGGAGAAATAACAAGACAAAAATCAATTTTAAATCATCTTTCTCATTTCCTCTGATCAAGTGATCTACAATAATTTTCTTCTTATGAACCTCAAGTATAGAAAGCGCAGGATATTTCGTAAGGAAAGCCATTAGTTTTATTTTATTTATTTTTATTTTACAAAAGTACAAATAACACTATAGTCTGCGGATCTACACACTATAGTTAATTATAAAACTAACAATATGCACACACTAATAAACACTAACAATAGGTACATTACATTAAATTACACACAAACAGACTGAATGGAAGAATATAAATACTGCTTGAATTCTAAATTCAACAATTAAAGTAATTCGACAATCAACAAATTCCACAATTCAAGAAATGTTCACAATCAATTGAAATATTTTCAGAGACCCGTTTTGTAATAATATTTTTAACATCTGATATTTTCCTTAAATTTTTTAGTTCAGGAGGGAGCCTTAAAATAACTATAGGAAAACGCTCTGTATAAAGCGTTGATGAGCGAGCCTTCATACTGCATCCGATTTGATCGTTTGCAAGTATCAGCTGCTCTGCAGGCCTTGGTACTAAGCATAAAGAAGGCAGGGATGAAAATTTAGTATACATTTTTCAAATATTTCAAGATTATAGAATAAAACGTCCATGACGTGATTCTATTTTATAAATTATAATATACAGTTTTGGCAGTAATTTAAGTCCCTGAAATACACATAACTTAGTCAGCTGTGGCAGAATCAAAAATCACATTTGAGTCCTCATATTTATCATCGCATTCAGGACTGTCTACTCGGGCACTAACTGGGCACTTCTGCAACACAAAGAAATCACAATTATTAAGTGTTAAGTGTAACTGGACTAACTGGGCACTTGTTAGGCACTAAAACTGCCAACTGGGCACTAACTGGGCTAACTGGGACGGGGGATTATGATGGAGGGGGGAGGGGAGGGGGGACATCTCTGAATGAAACTCTGAATGAAATCTAAAAGGACCAAAACTGTTTCTGGCTGTCCGTAAAAAAAAAAACGTTCTTCTTCTCGTGTTCTTCACTCTCATTGGAATTATTTCTCCCTTGTGTTGAATCAGGAAACACTTACGTCGTATATTGAGCTTTCGAAGCAAATACTGAACTCCCATGCGCCAGACTTGCAGATGGCATCTTCAGGAATATTCTCTGCAAATAAGACAGTCATTGAGTGAGCGACTCCATTTCACTCTTTTGGCACTAACCTCTATTTGTTATTATTTTTGTCAGGCGACAGGTAATAGACGATTCCTTAAGGGGGTTCCACGGTTACGGCATAGGAATGAGAATTTGCTGTAATTCACACCAAAGATTGATGAAACCATATTACATACAACTAGCAAAAAATATTTGCCCCTTACGGTATGAAATAATTAGATATTCTTGATTGAAGATCATCTTTTCCCCCATAAGATAACACAGGGAGACATGAAATCGTCCCGGAAAATTGGCCTTAAATTGCTCCTAAAACCGCAAGAGGAATGACACATTATTGAAAATAGTCTCAAATTAAAGATAATAATTTTTAGAATAAGACTGCCGTTTGAAAATATGGGGTCACGGGCCAAATAAGAAAGAAAATGTGTACAATGTGTGAAATTTACCATAAATCTGGCAACATTGCACTACAAATATGAATTATTTTGGTCTAGTTTAATTGGAACTTCAATTAAAAACATATAATTTGAGCACACGGTAAGATATAATTGTTTTATGCTGTTGTTTGAGGTATTATTTCATCAGAGATTTGTATGAATTACGGCGAATTCTAAGCACCTTGGCTGGAGCAGTGGGACCACTTTAAAGTATCTGAGAGGCTCTGGTTTTTGAAATAATTCACATGATGCAGTTTGATTTCCAGTTATCTATTGACGTGTGAAAATATCTGGGTGGCTCTGGTTTCTAGATAAATTCACATGCAGTTTGGTTTTCCATATATCTATTAGGCTGCGTTTCACCAATATTCCAAACCCTGGTTAGAGGCGGTAAACCTGGTTTAGGAGCCTCTAAACCAGGTTTACCGCCTCTAACCCGGGTTTAGAATCTTGGTGAAATGCAGCCTTAGTGTTTTACAACAATGGGTTACAATATGAATACACACTTGGAAAATCATACTGCATGTGAAATTCATTAGAATCCAGAGCCATCCAGATAATTTCTGAATTGGTCTATAGGAATGAAAATCAAAACGCAAGTGAAATTTTCTTAGAAACCAGAGTCACTCAGATCATCTCAGATCCTTTTAGGAATAGTCAATACCTTATTTCTGAGAGAGCTGCAATTTTGCTCACATGTATAAGTATAAGAACAAGCTACTGTGTTTGCATAGTGTCAAATTTTATCGAAATTCTCTTATTGTTTAAAATTAAAACAAATATCTAATTGTTCAGTTCAAGTTCAAATCATAGATACATTAAACTTTCAAATATTACGTGTGGTCATTCAAATAGTATATCTTATTTTACAAAATTTTCAACTATATCGGTCAAGAACTTATCCACCATTTGATTTGATTTTTTTTTTTATATTTGCCACAGTAAAGCTGGGTTCCCATACTTCACATCGAATTCGCTTCCGGTTCGCTTCGCTTTCGCAAAATGGCTACCTTTTAACAAAGGAAATCGTCTATGTTTACATTCGCATGTTCCCGTGTTTCGGTTTCGTTAAAGTTCAGCCAATTTTAACTTTGACGAAACCGAAACAAGTGAACATGCGAATGTAAACATGGACGATTTCCTTTGTTAAAAGGTAGCCATTTTGCGAAAGCGAAGCGAACCGGAAGCGAATTCGATGCGAAGTATGGGAACCCAGCTTTAGACTCACTGCAGCTTTATATTTCAGGTTTTGTTACTGATCAATATATCGATCAATCGATCGATATATATACAAACATATTTTTTCTTTAAATTACAAGTTCAAAAACGTTTTCCTACATTTCAACTATATTTAACTATCGACACAAAAAAATAAATCTTCATTATAGCCTAAAAATGGCACGATTTTCTTTTTCTACCATAAGATAACATGGTGGAGACAAATCAATTGATCTCAGAAACTGGACACGAGAAGTGTTTAATTTTTGTCATGGATTGTGTTTTTCATGATTATCAATAAGTCACCAAAATTTCAAGTAAATCGGAAACATTGAGGTTATTGGTGGTTCTACCTTAAGTAAATAACTTTACTTTAAATGTTTGAACAAAGAAGTTACCTGGAGAAGAAGTGCAGTCGTTGTATGCGTTTTTGAAAATGTCAGCCCATTCTGGATATTCAGTTACTTGAATATCAATGTCTGCTTTAATTAAAGCCATATCAACTTTGTTGTCGGCGTCCAACTAAAAAAAACAATATATATTGTCATCAAAACATTACACGAATTCATTCATTCAAATGTCACGTACAAACCAGAGCATAGCCAACTGACCAGAGCTAATGCATTTTCATGCATTTCTAGGATTTTTTTTACATCGGAATCGAAATTTTCTGCGAGTACTGTCGACTCTTAAATTAGCAAATACATCTGAAAGAGCTTAGTAGAATACTATTAAATATAGGCGAATGATTAAATTACTTACCCAATTCGCAATCTTAAACAGGTACTCCAGAACACACTGAAAATTCATAAATAATCATGTTACTTTTCTCTCTCTGGTGATTTGTGCTTCTGACGTCATTAATAATAATTCAACATTTGCTGTCCTTCAGTAACAGAATAATCTTATTTTACCATCAAACTACACTGTATTTTGCTACAAAATACGTTCAATAGGTTGAAATAACTTACGGTGATGTTTTCCCCGGTATCGGAGCCGGGCAGATCAGCCGAGCAACCCCAAATCTCTTCTGCCAAGATGCTGGGGCGATCACGGCAGCAGACGGGCTCCTAAACAAATGGTCAGGTATATGCTTCAGACCATTTCTCAAACCACACACTTTATTTTACACTCTTGATATTTACTTAGTTTGTATGAACACGTTTAACCGTAATTTGGGGAGTTAAAGTTGTTTCAACCAATACTATTTTTCTTCAGTTCGTTTAATTTAGCTTTTGAGCGAAAGTGTTGATCACTACAATGTAATCACTACATCAACTACACTACACTACAAGCGAAATTATACCGGGCGAACATAATTTTGCTCAAGTCATTTTGAAAATTCTGTGTTTCATAAAAATAAAACTAGTATTTTGAATGTTACTCGTAAATTTGGGATTTCTATACTCACTTCTTCGAAATCTTCATTTCCGTCTTCCTCTGCACTGAGAGGCATAGGCACCACAGAGGAAACCTGAAAAACATGTTCAAACCAAATGTAGTGAAATTCAAACAGTTTCCATATTAATAAAATTAGTCTTTTTGATATTACTTATAAATTGGGATTTCTACTCACTTCTTCGAAATCTTCATTTCCGTCTTCCTCTGCACTGATAGGCATAGCCATCACTGAGGAAACCTGAAAAACATGTTCAAATCAAATGTAGTGAAATTCAAACAGTTTTCATTTTAATAAATTAATTAAAAAAAAGTTTTTGTATCAAGACACGAGATTAAGTTTTGAGCCAAACTCTGAATTAAATAAAATGTTACTTATGATTTAACAAAAATTATTTTTGCATAATGTTATATTCACTCGCGTCATACACTACACGCGTCATACGCGTCATACGCGTCATATACTTAATTTACTTGTTAGTGTGTTTAAAATTGATTGTTAATGAATTGATATAGGAATCCTGCTCGTGACGTCACAGTGGTAGAAAAATGGAGGCTGCTATGGTAGGGGAAATGTGTCAAAGCTCTAAATAATAGCAATAAATCATATTTATCAGATGAATATTTAACTTGAACATGTGTAAAGATAAATATTGCGTATTATTATTAGCTTGTACTTACTTAAATATCTTTCTTTCACAAGTAATCACTCAAAATATGAGATTTGGATTGCCGCTGTCAGATTTGTTTTCCCCTATACTTTTGTATAGGTTACTATGGCAACCTTTTCTCATGCAGGATGCCTATTGAAAGTACAATACAGTGATTCAAAACATTGATCCGTGTTTTTCAAACTGTAGACAAAATAAGTTTCAACTTCAATTTAATTACCATATTCAATGAATCAGGTACTAGCTTTTACTTTCAAACCCTACGAATTGCAATATTTCAGCGTATATTAATATTTTGTTTGCGACTGCTAGTAGAATTGTTTTAGCTGATATCCTATACAGCTGATAGCCCTACCGTCCGGATTTTATCCGGACACTTCGGAATTGGACAACATTGTCCGGATACTGGAATTATGTCATTCCGGAGAGCATAATGTCCGGAATTATTGAAAATATGAAATGTACCCAATATATAATGCAATATTCAGAGAATAAAAACATCAAATCGACGAAGATTGTAGACCAGAACGCGTGAAAATGGCCCAAATGCACTTTCGAAATTCAACATTTTCCCTAGCCCGCATAGTTCTGCCCCTTGATCACCCCTTGATTTCGAGTGAGATCGTCTTCTCGTACGCACACGTGTGTTCCCCAAAATACCGTTCTTGTGCTTTTTACCCCGAGAATTTTAGAACTGCGATTTCCGGAATTCGATTCTTGTATAGTTAGCAACCCTATGTAGATTCAGAGAATTTCATTTTCTCGATTTTGCTTCTTGTAAAGTGTAATTCTCGTAAAGTTGGCAACCCTATGTAGATTGAGAGAATTTCATTTTCTCGATTTTGCTTTGCCCACGTTTGGAAACGTACTATCTACGATGTCAACACAATATACAGTTATTTATTGAAGTATTCTCTTATACGCAATGACTCATGTCAGCATTATTACAAATATGATGGGATGAAACGATCAATGGTTTATAAAGTCATTTTAATTGAATGATTTGACTAAAGGACTTTCGTTCTTCTACCTGTAAGTAACAGACACATTGTAACTTACCAAACGGAACAGGTTGGATGAGTGGCTAACGCTCTGAACTTGTATTCCGGAGGCCCGGGTTCGATTCCCGCGGCCATCCTTCCTGACTGGGGTTTTTCGTGGTTTTCCCTCAGTCGACAGGCAAATGCTGGGAAGGTACCCTAATAATAGGCCACGACCGCCTCCTTCCCACCTTCCATCCTAACCTACTCTTCACCATCATTTCCCAATCATCAACATAATCATTCATCCGTCACCATTAGCCTCGCTGCAGAACAGTGCGACGTTAAGCCCCAGACAAAAAAATAACTTACCAATCCGATGCAGGCGACTGCGAGTAGAATTGTTTTAGCTGACATCATCTCTGCTCGTATTGTATTCTGTCTGTGCTTGACGATTGAGACGATTGTGACTGAGTGATTACACGTTGCTCTGACTTTATATACTCCACAGAATCTTGACAAATGACGTCTTGTCATTGAATGTTTTATAAAACGATCCAATGTCTCATTTTGTTTTTATCTGTTTTAACTTGAACAATATCAATCTTGCATTTGCGCATTTCCTAATGAGATTGCTTCCGTCCGTGATTCATGATGTTTGATAATCTTACAACAAGAGCGTCATTCAGGAAGCTATTATATGAATCACTATTCCATGCATTTTGAAGATTAAAATAACCCATACAGATAGAGACTAATAATTTCAGGGTCCATACTCAAAGGTAAAACTGTGATCTGTTCGAAAAAATCACGACATCCCGCAAAATTATGCCGCCATCTTGGATGAGACGCCTTTTATATTTCTTTATTTTGCGCTCAGCAGTTGAAAAATAATGATAAATTTGCTTTTTTGGTAATCCTTTGGTCACTGCAAAGGTATCGAGTCACAACCTCCTGATTAAAATGAAGATACTAAAATCCCTAACTTGAGACGTTTTATCAACACACAAATTAAGTTTCAGGGAGAACGGTTGGAGATACAGAGAATATGCAAATTACAAATTTAATTAGTAGTTTTAGGGCTATATTAATTTATGTCAATTAAAGTTTTTTGTTTTGCATATAAAACTTACTAAATTTTACGAAAAAAGAAATATACACTTTTTTTTATCCAAGATAGCGGCATAATTTTTTGTTTTCGCATTTTTTTTTATGAAGAAAGCATTTTTCTTTAGAAATGTGCAAGGAACCAATTATTTTCTCTTGCTAGTATGGGCTATTTTAGTTAAAAGTCCCTTGTTTTGTAGTTAAAAGTAACCTCTGCAACTTAGAAACATAAAATTTCTTGAAAATGGCGGTCATTTTAGAGCCTATACCCGAATAGAAATGTTATTTTTGTAGTACCTTCCTGAGACATCCTTTATTATACAAGTACAATAAATTGACAAAAGTTTTATAATTTCACTGAAATTTAATTTTCCTTTTTTCAATTCGGACTGCCGCCCAAAATGGCCATTCGATTTTTTGAGGATATCGAAATTAAAAAAGAGCGGAGAATTTCCTATGAGGCTGACGAAGGAAAAATGTGTATCATATTTTGCAACATTTTTATGCTAACAGCCCTCACCATCAATATAAAACTGAAATTAAAACCTTCAATAAAAAACAAGTCAATCAAATCAATGTAACAAAATCTTGTATTTACAACAAGATATACAATCTCCCCAATACAATCTATACAGAAGAACATTTAAAAACAAAGTTTTATTAAAATTAAAATTAAAATTCTTTCTATTGTGTGTGTTAAATGTAACGAACATGACACTGCCCATAGCCATTTCTCATTTCCCATGATTTTCTATGTGGCATACAATAATTTTCCTCTTCTGAAATTAAACATGGATGGAAGGTAGGATATTTAGGAACAAGAACATGTGTTTAACTTGAATACCGTAATGCTTTAATATCTTCTATTCACAAGAGATGGTTTGCAAGTGTTTAACAATTCATTTATAATGTACAGTTTTGGTCGTCATAAAGCTCCTAACATACCGGGATAGCATACCTCTATGTATCATGAATCGACACAATGCAAAAAGGCTGGCGTTTTTTACTTAATTTGGTACACATAACTTGAGTTTTGGCAAAATAAAGAAATCACATTTCTTAGGATTGAAAGAGCTCGTTTATTCTTGGTCCTTATATTTATCAGCGCATTCAGGGCTGTCCACTCGGGCACTAACTGGGCACTTCTGCAACACAAAGAATTCACAATTAGTGTTCATACAAGGACACTAAATGGCAGCTTGGAAAATAAATCAAAATGTTGTGGTAATTTGAAATTTATACGAGGTAGCATCATCTAATTTCTTACTAGATGTGTGACTGAAAATAAATCAAAAGATTCGAAATATAATTTAAAGCAAAAATTACGAAATCGGCCGTAATTGAATTAAAATTAATAAATATCGAACTTATATAAAAAATATGATAATTGTAATTAATCTGCAGCAATATGTTTCATATTGATGAAAGAGGTAGAGGTAATGAAGAGGTAGATGTAGTCATCTTGGGATAAATTCAGTAAATATGGAGATTTTCTCGATGAAGTTTTGGAGAAATAAGTGAATCTTCATGTTCTTTGAATTATGAAATGTCTACTTACGCCCCACATCGAGCGCATCACGCAGCCAACGTACTCCCCAGCGCCAGATTTGCAGGTGGCGTCTTCAGGAACAGTCACTGCAAACAAGCATTTATTATCATTATGCATTCTATGTATAATTCCTGATTCGACAGAATCCGATTCTCTGAATGTTAATCCATGATCGTGAAATTTCACAGTTATCAAATAGGGCCCCAGTCACTATAGTCAGAGCAGCAGGAAACAAAAGTTAAGACTTTATATGACGATGTGTCAGGTTGTATTTTGAACCAAGAAGCAAATTACCTGGAGAAGCAGTGCAGTCTTCATAAGCTTTGTTGAGGAGAGAAGCCCAGGCTGGGTTTTCAGCTGCTTGAGAGTCTGTCATTTTCTTAACAGCAGCGTAATCAACTTTGTCGTCGGCGTCCAACTAGAAGATACACACATGTTAGTTTGTAAAACCAAACAAATTCAACCAGTTCGAAATGGTATGATCAAGCTACATTCTACACATTCAAATTTGTATTTATTCATGGATTTACCTAAAGGTATAGTGTGAGTATCGTTTAAAACAGTAAAATTAGTAACAGCCGTAAGCAGTATCGTCAATAAATAAAATCGCATTAAGGATTGTAAAAGGAATGCTACGGTATACTACTACCCTTTTTCGCGTTTTAAAAGTTGTATTGGTACCTGACTGATATTATTTCACCCATTACTGCCACCAAGTGTAATTCTAAACAAGCAGTGGGTCAAGGCATTTTCTGTGCGGGGGGGGGGGGGGGCAGTTGCTCTCGAGCCCCCGTTGAGCCGCCACTGTTGATTTCTGCTCTCATGTTATTCCAGACAGACTAACTATTAAAATGCAAATAGCTATTTTTTTACAGAATATTAAATTATTCTATGTTTCTTTTTAAATTTGAGAGAGTATGATGTGAATGTTTGAATCACTTACCAAATTATCTCGCTTGAACGCGCACTCCGTAGCACACTGAAAGATCATAAAAATCGTGTTAATATTTTACTCGTAATCAGTTTTTAATGAATGCCTCAATGAGAACTTGTATCTTACGCTCATGTTGGCGAAGAATTGTTTGCGCTTCTCCTGAGCGTCGGCCCCATCGCCTTCCTGGGTCTGGGGCTGGGGGCCCTGGTGGCGTGGGAAGCAAGCAGCCTTCGTCTCATCCGATATGCCGTTCTCGATGTAACGGCAGCAGTGGGGGCCCTAAACACGTCGTTATGCTATTGTCGAACTCGATACAGTATCACAGTGTAATGGACATGCCGAATACCCTATAGATTGCAATCATCGTGTTTCACTTGATTTATTTTGATACCTATTTAGTTTGTTGTAATGATATTTCCACCTATAATCTTCATTTTGTTTCTGTTGTATAATTAAGATTTTGAGACTATTATTAAAACGAAAGTCTGATTTCGTTTGATGGAAATTGTGCTTCGGGATTACCATAATTTTGCACAATGATTTTCAAATAATTTGTTTTTCACAACATTAATCAATAAATGTTATTTTCTTTTACTAAAATTATTATATTTATGATCTCTACTCACTTTGTGCCACTTCTTCTCTCCTTTTCCCTCTTGGGGCTTAGCACAACAGCGGAAATCTGCAAACACAAATTCAAGATGAGAGTAGAATTTTCAATTTCTCCAATTTCATGAATTATATTTTGAATCAAGACACAATTCTTTAAAGGCAAATTCTTAATAAATAAATAAGTTTTAACCAAATTATTTAAGAAAAATTCTTATTCGTTCCTTACATTCTTCAATTTAGATATTCAATTACAGATTTTTTGTTTTCCTGATACAGTTAATAATTTACTTTAAATTATGAATTGCATTTGTTCAAAACGTTGATTGGCGTAATTCAGGCTTCGAAATATTAAAAATAAATGCAAATAAATCCATTAGAATCAGGTGCAGGGGTGCAAGTTGGGTGCAAGCGTTTGCGTTCATCCTTTGCTCTGTAAGTACCTATAACTAAAGTCTGTGATGTAATCACAATAAAACATAGTGTATGAAAGTTGTAACTTACCAATCCGATGCAGGCGACTGCGAGTAGAATTTTAGCTGACATCTCTGCTCGTGTTGTGGTCTGTGCTTGACGACTGAGAAGATTGTGACTGATGATTCGTTGCTCTGAGTTTATATACTGCACAGAATCCCGATAAATGACGTGTTTTCACCCTAATGGCATTTAATGTTTCATAAGCGATGCATAATCTCATTTTGTTTTTATTGGATATCGTGGGAAATATTTTAAATTTTGCAATGATAATCTGCCATATCAAAGCGCATTTCCGTATTAAATTGATCCGTCCATATACCTATAATTAACTAGAAAAACAGCATGCAGGAAGCTAATTAATATTTCATGAATCACTACGAACCACGTTGAAGGTTAGAATTTCTTCGTGTAATTCGACGGATTTAAAAATTAGTGATATTTAATGTTTTTGAGCCAATTAACTGATTTTTTCCCCTAATGGAATGGGTCATCAGAGACGAAGAAGAGCATGCACGTCCAGGATTTCTGCCAGGGCTGTGTTGAACGGAAAATAAAACCTGAAGCAGGTAGATTTTTTAGGAGTTGAGAAATATTTATCGACTTTTTTAGAATCATGAACATACGTTCTGTCAGAACCCAAACTATAATATAGGTGAGGCAAAGTATTCACTTTCCGCGAAAAAGGACAAACAAAATATTTAATTTCCTTTTTCGGTCTTTTGAAAATCCACCCCCTTGTCCCTGTGGATGCCCATGAAGAATAGTGCCGTTTACATAAGAACTCTTTACCGATTAAGGCATCTCACTATCAACCAACTTATATCCGCAGTTACTCACGGCAGACTTGCGATTGGTTAATGCTGCACTGTAAAAAGACTGCCAAGCACTTTCACTCCCAAAAGTATTCAGATCTAAAAGGAGGGCCAAGCTAAATTTAAATAAACCTTTGCGCATTGAAAAGTCGTGAAACATTTCGCCCATTTACTGCCGCCAAGCGCTACACCGAACTTTGGCAATAAGCCTCCAATTTCGACTGTTTACCCATCATAGCCAACTGGTTTACCATAAAGAAAGTTAAAACAAAAATATAAAATAACAAATAGTGAAGTGAATTTAAAAACAACATTAAATATGATATATAAAGCTTGGCGCAACTAAAGCTAAATTAGTAGTTATATAATTAGTAGTTACATTAGCCCATAAGCTAAAACTTGGGGCCGGGGAGGCCTTTCCCAAATGTATCGGCCTCCATTCATTCAAAATTATAAAACGTGATCAGTGTCAAAAATTCGTTTTAATGGGGTTAAACCAAAACAATCGCCTTGCGGGGCAAACGGGGTGGCTCAAATCCCTGGAATCAAGTAGGTACTAGTTTGATCAAAAACACAATATTTTCAGGAATAATATAGGCAGCGTGTTTAGACAACAGATGGCACTGCAAAAGTACAGACAGAGCCACCTAATCTGTGGGAAGGAAGCTTACCTTTTGGCAAGGCGTCCAAGTCGCTGCAGTTATATGTTATGTTGCTGCACATATTACGCATTATCACTCCTTAAAATTTACACAAGTTTATCTAATGTTTATTCGCCTACAAAATATTAACAACAAAGTGTTCACAATTTCACTGAATCTGATCACAATATTAATTTGCGCGACTAAGTTCTGATTCCGAAATATTTTGAGTACATGTGTTGACATCTGATCGGTTGCTAGGTCACGGCCAATGAGAAATAAAACAGTTGACGATCTTCCCACAAATGTTGCTAATTTCTCTCACTCGTGGCGAACACTCGGTGCCTATAGCACGAAAACAAAACGTATTAGGCACATCTAAAATCATTATTTAGTCACGAAACATTTTTTTCAAAAAATATCCTTTGTAATAAGCCTCAAAATTTCTCCAATATGAATGATCTTAAGGGAAAATTTTCTCGTGGGCTTAGCCCCCGAACTCCCTATTCTCACAGTGTTTTTGTTTAAATAAATTGGTATATAATTTGTATACAGAAAGCCCCCTAGCTCCTCTTGTCTTAATTCCGTTATTCGCTCGCCCCCCCCCCCCCCCCCCCCCCGTAATGATTACTTCTGCGCATGCCGTCGGTATCATGGTCAGTGAAAATTCATTGCGCCATACTTCATAGCCGTTTCCAAGGTCTGTAGAGCAGATCAGATATTATCATCGCGTTTAATCAAAGCGTTTTTCTAGTAGACAAATCTGCAAACCGTTCACGGCGTTCTGTACACGGCGTTTTACACAGAGAATGATTGTTCATTTTATTTTCATTCCTTTTCTCATCCAATTTCATAAAATCAGGATAATGGAACTGTGCACAGTATGTTTCATATTCCACGTTGTACATTTATTTGAAAAGAATGCCAAACTAGCTTTAATTCGATTATTTTGTATCAAAACTCAAAATACTAAAAATAAAGTGCTACGCTCTTGGGCTCAGTGGTAACGCTCTGAACTTGTATTCTGGAGGTTCGGGATTCGATTCCTGCGGCCGTCCATCTGACTGGAGATTTCTCGTAGTATTTCCTCAGTCGACAGGCAAATGCTGGGAAGGTACCCTACTGATAGGCCACGACCTCATCCTTCCCACCTCTTTCGATCCCTACATACTCTTCACCAGGACAAAACAATGCAACGTTAAACACTACTAAAAAAAAAAAAAAAAAATGCATCGAGCGAGAGCTCTCAGACGTATTTCCTGTCCAACGTACGCTTGAAATAGGCCACCAGACATAGGATAAATCCAAGGTCATTCCATAAGAAGTAAACGTAATAGAGCTCATACAAGAGTTCATTCGTACGTTGGACACAATAAAAGTTTGAGAAAGTTCAACAGAAGAATAGTTTACTTGTATTTAAGCATTATACATGATTATACCTACTTCATGATCAGTCAGTACTTAGAAGGACGTTACCATTGGATTCTGTCTTTTCAACTGCTGTATGTAAATGTACAAAAAGTAAATTTTTTCAATACTTGTCATAAAATTAGTTAGTTTAAATATCTTAATATTATTGCTTCCAATAAATTGACTCCCCACAAATTTAGCATATTTGAATGAAGCAGCACACAAGAAAAATGCAGGAAGTTATTATGAATTACTACAAGCCATTTTGAAGGTTCTTCGTATGATATGCAAGTACAAACCATAGATATCTTGAAGCAGTTTTTCCAAAATTGTTTCTTGACATTTTATGAAGGTCAATCTACTTTGGGCCAAGTAGACATGGTAACAATGCACACCTCATGCACACAACGTGATCAGCTGTGCTTGTAGTAATGATGGTAGTAATTTCGGTCTTCATCTAGATTTTCGCGGACAATAAGGGTTGGACACCAGGCAGAATTGTGACTAAAAGGGACCCTTCTTTTCCTGAGAAGTAAAATGGTAGCACCCGCTGTCTCGCCGCACTCAGGTATGTAATGATGTGTATCTATTACATAATACATATTACACTCATGTAATATCTAGTTCAGGGATGGTCACGTGTGGTCGAATTCGTTAGCCATAATTCGTATATTTCTAATTATTTAGGTGAAATCAAATTTACAATCTATATCGAACAAATATTTTATAAGCGTTGTTAAAAATATCCAACCGTACCGGGGCTCGAACCCGGGACCTCTCACTTGCCGGGCGAGAGCTGGTCAGTATCGACACCAGTAGTAGGTATGACAGTTCGTAGTGAGCAGTCTTTACCTTCATTCCATTCTCCTCGGAGATCCCTAACTCTCATCAGTGCGTTGTGTCTAATATCCGTCCGTCCGTCCGTCCGGGTAGCTCAGTTGGTAGAGCTCTCTTCCGGCAAGTGAGAGGTCCCGGGTTCGAGCCCTAATTCGGTAGGATATTTTTCACAACGCATCCCTTTATATCATCCTGACTCCATGGAAGTTTTCCAAAAAAATTCTCAAATATTTTGAGTTTTCCACAGCTTGGTTTGATCTAACTGTTTAGGTATGTGCATGTCACAGCTGATGCCTATGAATTCAGTCTTGTCTCCAACATAAAATGCAATATTGAAATTGGAATTTAGAGTGGGGTAGGAGACTCATTGGATCTTAAGTTGTGAATGTTTTGTTGTAAGAACTTATTTTTTACTTGCTTTCAAATTAACTATTCTGGTAAGAGGCTATTCTATTTCGATAAGTTAAGGTGCTGCAAGCGCGAGCGATTTTGCTGCTTTTTGTAGACACTTTTTGCGATACGATTGGAGACTAAATGGGTAGACCAAATTATTTGAAATTTTAATCGTGATTAGATAAAAGACAAACTTAGGGTTATCCCTTGGTACATTTTTAATTTTTTGTTTCGTTAATTAGTAATAATTAGTTGATTTTTGGTGAAAAATTAGCTATTTTCTCGTCTTTCTAGGCACCGTATAAAATTAAATTTCAAAAATATGCCAAGGGATAACCCTAAGTTTGTCTTTCATCTAATCATGATTAAAATTTGAGATCAATTGGTTTACGGGTTTGGTCTCCAATCGTATCGCAAATTTAATCGTTTTGCGCGGTTTTGTTGAATAACCGGCGCCTAATTAACGATGCAATAAGCAAAAATTAAAAAGGGCTACTAATATACAATCAGACTGATCATGTGAACATCCTGTAAAAGTTACACTCACTTATGAAACAATTTTTCTCTCTCAATTTTCTAAAACGGCCGAGCGCTAGTATCACCTTAACCTAACTTATTTACCCATAATTGTCTTTGGTAATGTAGTTGGCGGTTAAAATTTAGATTTACATTATAAATAATTGTGTATTAGGTACACTCTACTTATTTGCAAGCATAATAACTTTGGCATGCCCAGTGCAAGTTTAGACATCGTAGTTTAGACCAATAGTGATATCGCTGTGCTTTGTTGTACACGACTGAACGACCACAAAAATTAAAAAGATTACAAGATTGCTTGAAACAAAAGACTTTGTAATCCGTTGAAATTAAATAAGTAATGTTTTTATTTTAAGTATATATAATTCCAGTATAAGAATAATTAATTTGCAGTTAATTTGTTCATATTATTGCTGGAAGATAGCGATGTAGCGAATTGAGAGTGTAGCGATTTTATGAATGGTGTGGATAAAATGCATACTCTTCTTTTGCATGGCAGTGGGATGGGAAGAGCATTATAGCTTTATGATTATAGGCTAATGTATATTTGTTTCAAATTTATTGATTTTTTTAATAAAGGAATTATTTTTGGAGCGTCTTTTTCTTCCTATTTTTCTCTTTTGACTCAAGATAGGATATTGTTTTAGGAATCAAAGAACATGTGTTTAACTTGAATAATGTATTGCTTTAATATTTCTAATCACAGAGATAGTTTTGCAAGACAAGTGTTCAGCGTTATTTCATGTTATAATATACAGTTTTGGTCGTCATAAAAGCTCCTAACATACACATTGAGCTATGGAAGAATCAGAAAATCACATTTCAGCTTTCTTGAGTTGGTTTATTCTTAGTCCTTATATTTATCAGCGCATTCAGGCTTGTCCACTCGGGCACTAACTGGGCACTTCTGTAACACAAGGAAACCACAAGTATTTATTAAGTTTGATAATGGTGGAAATTTTAGTGAATCTCTCACTTAGGGATGGTGTTTCGGAGGTAACCTGCGAAATATGTATTAAGTGCTCACAAGAGCTTAAATATTGTTTGGTGTTTAAAAATGATAGTTTTGAAAATACAGCTTTTACCAAATCATAATTGCTTACAGAGGATTCTATTAAAATCCCATTAAGTCCATATCACACACTACAATTCGAATTGGACAATTATTTCAATCATCAGCCAAACGGATTTCAGAGATTCTTAAAAATGCTATATTATTCTAGAAATTTATGTTTCCCAATTTAAATTGTATAGTGTGCTATGCAAGATTTAGTGTGACCGAAGAGTAAAACAAACATTGGTTCAAAAATTGCTTCACATCAAAAATTAATTCAAAATTAATGAACAGGAAAGTAATTGAATTTAAAATTTAATAGTATAAAAATCATATAAAATTCGTATTCTACTATAGGTAGTACACACTACAACGATTTTAATTTTGATAATTTTTACCTCATTTGATAATATTTTTTTAAAATTATGGTGAACTAGATCCAGTTACATATAACATAGATCAGATACTACGTAAATGAACTATTCTACTTGTTATCTTATTCTTCTCAACGCGTTGAATTGGAAGAAATTGTTATACTTACGCCCCGCATCTCGCGCATCATGCAGTGACTGAATTGACCTGCTCCGGACTTGCAGGTCTCCTTCTCAGGAACAGCAACTGCGAACACGACAACCATCATCATTTACATCGTTATGCAGACAGTGGCGGAAAATACAATTCATTGTTAATAACATATTCAAATTAACTGTTATTATTTATATTGCAATATGATTAGGTGATATTTTGAACACGGAAGAAAACTATTTTATCATTTTCATACACATTTTCAAAAAAATTACACTGTGAGGGACTCGATAGTAAACTCTGTGTCCGTTTTTAGAGTGTCCGACATTCCACATGCCAGAGTACCATACATTCTACTGTTCAATGCCAGAGTGCCATACATTCTACTGTTCCATGCCAGAGTGCCATACATTCCACTGTTCTTTTTCAGAGTTTCATCTTACCATGGGCTCACTTTGAAAATCATGAATGATTGTTACATTATTTCACATCTGTAAATCTCTTGCTTAATTGGTTCTTGATGAGTAGGAGAGTCAGAATTACTAAGATAGGTTCTGATTATTAACTTTCTTTTCTTTCTGGAGAGTTCTTTCAGTATAGTTTAGTTTCAACTATAAAAGGGATATTGCAAGTAGCAACTAGCAAGGACGTCGAAACTAAGTCCTCACATGATATGATTATGTCTTACTTTTAAGTATCATTCACGTACACGGTACGCAGACTTGCTGCTAGCTACATGAATGCACTTTACCTGGAGTAGCGGAGCATTTGGTGTAAGCGTCATCGAGAATTGGTTTCCAGTCTGGGTTTTCAGTTGCCATAGAATCAACCTTCGTCTTCATAGCGGCCATATCAACCTTGTTGTCAGCGTCCAACTAGAGAACACACACGTGTCAGATGGAACATCTCTCAAATTCTCAAATCTCTCAAATTCAGCAATTCAAAGATATCGAACTGGCAAAAACTTGTAAAAAGACTGTTAAGCACACCTTCAAAGATTGATATCTAAATGTTTATTAAATCTGTGAAATAATTTCACACATATTCTGCCGTTAAGTACAACATTGACACTAATGATTTCCTAAATTTGGCATGAATTGCTTTTCTATAGAATACAGAGTAAGATTACCAGAAAATTTTAAATTGTAAATAATAATATATTTTAAAACATGAAGAATAACGCTGGAATGTTTAAATCACTTACCCACTTCTCTTCCTTGAACACACACTCGATTGCGCACTGAAAAAAATCATCAAATTCAAATTCATGTTACATTGATTTATAATATTTCACACTGATTGGTATGTACTACAATTTTTTGTATTCGTTAATTGAACATTTTCTTCATTTTAGTCACTTTATTTGACAAAATTGAATTCAAATTGCAACGCGTTTATTTACGAACAAGTGTAAAAAGTTAAAGAAAAATTAAGTCTTACGCTCATGTTGCCCTTGTTGTTGCCATGTTTCGGCTTCTCTGCAGAGTCTGGCTCTTCCTGGGACTGGGGGGGAGGGGGAGGGGGAGGGCCCTGGCGGGGTGGGAAGCAAGTACTCTTCGTATCTTTCGACAACATGTTAGGCATCATCTTGCAGCAGTGGGGGCCCTAAACAAGTGGTACAGGTGTTAGATACTAAATGGCCACATAAGTAATGAAGTATTGAACTTCAATAAATTTCATCAGTCAGACCACAGCAGACGAATGATAATTTCATAGAAATTCATAACTTCATAGAACAGAAATGTATAGAAATAATAATACCTGATTTACACAGTAAAGTTTCAATGTCTTGAACCCGATATTGATATTTAATTTATCTTGTTTTACTTATCGTTTACATTTTTTCATGTGTATCTGTTTTTTGAGAGAGCTCACTTATTTAGCCAGTTTATTTTTGTAGGACAATAATAAATAAATAACATTGTTTATGAATACTCGTATCAATATAAGTAGTATTTTCTGATATCTTGATCCTACTCACTTTATGATGACCTTTCCCTCCTTTCCCCCCTGATTTTCCAGGCATAGCAGCCGCAGCGGCAATCTGAAAAGAAATGCAAGTTCAAGCTCATGTAAGTATTTTGACAATTTCATACAAACGAGTTCCTTTTTATAATTTGATGTAGGATTTTATCCTCCAATAAAAAACCTAATTCTTTCAAAATAAGACTTAAAGTATCAACAAGTAAATTAGCTACTTTAACATACATTTCAGGAAATATAATAATGTATTTTCATATGTTTCAAATTACCTACTAGATTCTCTGTGAATTAATAAAGGAATTGAGTTGAATTGAATATAAATTTGGATTATGATAATTTTACTACAAATTATGAATTCTGTAGGAAATACACAATTTTATCTCTGCATATTCTGTCAACCATTCTAACAACAAACAAAGTATTACCAAAAATAACCCTGCACTGCACTTGCTGCATGTTTTAATATTATCGAACTAACTATCTACTAAACCAGACAGAATGGAAGCTAAACAGTGATTGAAAGTCATCAGTTGTCTTCAACACCCCACTAGCCCCCTCCCTCGTGGCAGTTGGAACGACCCGACCGATTTATCAGTTTCTTAGCGCGTAAATCAATATCAGTGGGACTCGATCCCACGCTCTCCCAGTTGGAATAGTCAAGTTCAATGGGATTACACAACATAGACCAGCTTGAGAGTTCAGAGTTAGAGCAATCAACAAGTGTTCAACTTGAACAGTTTGTCTTACCGAAAACCAATTTTATATTTTAAGAAATGGCGATATATACGTAGTACCTAAATGTTTTGGTATCTTCTGAAAATATAATATCAGTAGGTACCTATAGTCCTTTCGAGAACATGTTTAAATTAAAATATTGTGGTGAACGTAAAATCGGTCTAGTTGTTGGCACAGCAAAGTAATGAAAATGTTGGTGAGCTATCCAGTAATTGGCAATTGCGTTTCAATAAGTATACCCATGACATTTCGTCAATCAATTACATTGATTGCATTAGTATTGATTGATATGTTGATATGCTTGATAAGTTAGAATAAGTGGCAGATTATAGGTACCTGTAGCAATAATCTATCCTGAAATATTACTTTATTGTTTTTGAATGAAAGCTCAATCAAGTACTGAGTCAAAATCAATCAATAAATCAATAGATACATCATTAAATAAATAAATATACAAGTAAATAAATAAAAGTAGGTAAATAAATAACTTCACAATTTTTTAAGCGAAATTCTTCAAGTAAAATGTTGTGTTCTTTATATGTTCTCCTCTCAAGTTCTTCAAAGCAGATTTTTTTTCGATAATTCAATTTATTGGATTTAAAAATCCAATACAGGCTTTAGGAATGCATATCTGTTTGTCTTGATTGTAAAAGAAGCACAAACCTAACAACATAAAACTGCACGAAATCCAATAGAATTTATATGTAAAATCGATGTTGCTCAAAACCCGCATTGCAATAGTATTTGAAACTAATCAGTTATCATGAATGAATGAATGAGTTTATTTATTTATTAAATAAATAAAACAAATAATATAAATAAAAAAACATTGACTAAATATTTCTTACCAATCCGATGCAGGCGACTGCGAATAGAATTGTTTTAGCTGACATCTTCTCTGCTCGTGTTGTGTTCTGTGCTTGACGACTGAACTGAGATGATTGTGACTGATGATTCGTTGCTCTGAGTTTATATACTGCACAGAATCTCGGCAAATGACATGATTTTACCTGAATCTCATTTCATGTTTCATTAGCGATAATATCGAGACTCTTTTTTCATCGTATTGCAAAGGAAATGCTTTAAAATATCCCCATTTATGATGAATCTATTTCCAGTAGCTTGCACATATCCGTCATTACTTCCGTCCATGATACCAATGATTAAGTGCAAAACGAACATCATAACAGGAAACAAATCATATTCACATCATCTGTATTTTGAAGGTTACGCATTTCTTCATATGAAATCAAACGTTTTGAAAAATGTTCCATTTTCAAGCGTCAACCGAATTTTCCCGCCACTGCGGGTTGCGTCAAGTCGTGGGGCAAATAGAAAATCAATAAAGACCTATTCTGAGTAGGAAAACGTAGCTGGCCTGCCAGTGTGTGTCGGTACAGTGTATTTTACTAATAACTCCACTGATGCTAAGTAAAATACCAGTACTTCGTGTAGATATCCCTACTTGGGGTTCTGTTGTTATGTGTGTGTAATATTATCAAGTTCCCTCCTGAAACCTGGTCGGCTTTCCGTGTCAAATAGCAGTGGATTTGTCTTCCATATGGCTGCACCACCCTTCGTGTGTGACCTTTCATTATGACTGTAAGTATTTATCAACTTTGCTTATTGTTGTCATGTTATTCATGGGTTTAAAATGAGTGGCAGAAAGGTTAACCAGGAATCCCATACATTTCAATGTTATACCTGGAACCATTCATCATTGGTTTTCACTTCCTCGAAATGTTTCTAAAAAAAAAATGTATTTCAATTTTCTCTCGTATAGTCATTAAAATCGAATTATTTTTTACCGGATGTTTTAAAAAGTTGATCATTAGAGCATCAAGAGCATATCTAAACATGTTTACGTTAAGTATTACATAAAAAAAAAAATGAATGCATGAATGATGTTCATGAATATTAATGAAACTAAATATCATACAAACCGAAACTCATAAAGTAATTAAATTAATTTTCCTTATAGATGATACCATTGACGTATGCCAACAATTTAACAAAACGAATTTTTACTGCATAACCGAGTGGTCATTTCTTGAGATAGCTTAGTTTAGTTTATATGTTTAGTTTACTTGATGATAGTGATACTCAATCATTCTAAAAAATTAAATTATTGAATAGTACATTTTTCGTGAGATTTTGTCTAAAATACCAGAAATTGCTTGAGGTTATCACATTGAGGCCGTGAGTGTTTATTTGTAATTTTACCGAGGAGAGAGGTAATAATCTTCTACCAAATTAATTCATGATCAATATTTAAAGAATAAAAAATGATTAATACCAAGCACCGTAGATCTCGACGCACCGTAAAAACCAAACATTCATTCATTCACCAAGCAACCATTCTAAATGTGGATAATTTACTTATATCTCTTGTGAAAAAATTTCTGTATAGGTACTGGTGAAATTAAGATTTTCTTAAATTGAAACTGAAGCTTACAAAGGGAGCATATTACCATTAATTTAATCTTCAATTAATTAGTCTAAGGTTTAGTTAAACTCCACTTCGCGAAATGTGGTGTATCCCCATTACACTGTGGCATAGCTTAAAAAACTGCTGTCAATGTAGCCTGAGGTTAATTTAAACTGGGGAAATAAGCTCTGCAATTAAATTGCAGTTGGTATATGGTAATAAATACAGCGAGTTTCTGAAGTAGAATTTAAGCTAACTGTAGCTTAAACTAAGGTTTTAGTGTAATAAAACCGAATGGTATCGTCGTTCATCTTGAGCTTTCAAAAGGTTTTAAAAGCTCTAAGAACGCATATGTTCTCAAGAATTGGAGCTTTTTGCATGGAGTTTTTCATTAAATTTTATTCACAGTATGGAAATTTAAAATAATGTACCTAGGTATTTGATTAAAACAGATTTTATAAATTTTGTTCAATCGTTTAATTTCAATTTTCATTTTTTATTTTTCAAATTTCATAATTTTCTACATTCCCACAATAAGTTTCTTATGATTTATGCAATTTTGTTTATGTCAGACAAAACGTGACTTGAGGAATGAGGACTGTCATTCTAAATGACAAAATATGACATTGAAATTGAATGAATGATCGAAATGAATTCTTCTAGGAAAGTCTCGTAACGTGCTACGAGATGTTGTATGCTCCTGTTTTCTTCTAGGAAAGTCTCGTAACGTGTTGTATGTTCTTGTTTTCTTCTAGGAAAGTCTCGTAACGTGACTGGAGTGACAGGACTGAACATGTTCGAAGGCGTGGTGGCGACGATCCTGAACAAGTACTTGGGCAAGTACATTCAGGATCTTGATATTGAGAACTTGAATGTCGGGATATTCGGCGGCGATGTACAACTCACAGACTTGAAGCTCAAGCCGGAAGCTCTGGTAATTACTCATTAACATAGAGTCATTAGTGACTATTACCATAGAGGTATGAAGGCTATTACTCGGCTGACAGTAGGCGAGGCGTGGGCTAGAATACCCTGGATGCGAACTGACAAAGGGTTCGCTTAAATAAGTAAAATTACCTTTAAAATAGATTAGAAAAAGAGAATGTGTATGGAATTGTGTGGAAAATGCTGGTGAAATATGACAAAAGTTCTTCAGTCCAAAAGATTAGGGATGCGGGCATGACAGAAGTTACAGCAGATTGTGACTTAAAAGCTTGTTAACTCCAGTAAACAGGGACTTCCCAACAGCGTGACAATTTGTTAAGTATTATCCAGGCATCTTATGTTTCATTATATTGCTTTGAAACTTTAGAATTAATGCTTCGGAAATTTCATCCAGTTTTCTATGTTTTAAAAATAATTATTGATTCACACACATAATTCCACGTTTTAAAATATTCCTCGTAGACCAACATTTTCTTCAAAATTTTACATTAATTCACTTAGGTATGTACGTTGGTCTCTGAAGGAAATATTCCAAAATCCAAAACGTGGATCGAAACTGGAAGAGAAGTACAATATTTTTAGAATAGGGTTGTCAATATAAAAATATGTCACGCACAAAATGTAATATAATTATTCAATATAAATTCAATATGATATTAATTTAGCAAAATTTGCTTCTGATAATACTTTTACATTTATAACAATTAAATTAAAATTATATTAATCACACTCTCTGCTCTTTTATATAATTAATAAATTCACTTTAAAATTACTAAAGCTAAAATTTCTTATATTTAATCAAATCTTGTTATAATCTCTAGACCATTATTAGCAATATATTTACACTTATTACATATAAATGTAAATTATAAAAATATAGATAATAATTAATGAAACAATACTGAATCATGATTTTCTTGGCAGTATGAGCTTGACTTGCCTATTGAAGTACGTGTTGGAACGATTGGCAAGATCACGTTGAACATCCCATGGAGCGGCCTGTACACCCAGTCGGTTGTCGTCAACATCGAAGACGTCTACATCATCGCTGGGCCAACCGTAAGCCGAGAATACGATCCGAAGAAAGAGAAGCGACTCGACAGAGCAAGCAAAAAGAAGAAATTAGAAGATCTTGAGGGAGAAAATGTTATTGGCACCGGTAAGTCTCTATTACTGTATATTTATAATTATTTTGATTTGAAATTTTGGTATTTTCATGATTTATTTGATTTGCAAAATACTTTTCGTGTTTCAGGTCCGCCAGATTCCAAGAACTTTGTGGAGAATCTCTTGACGACAATAATCAACAACCTGCAAGTGTTCGTGTGCAACATTCACATCCGATATGAAGATGCTGTCTCCAACAAGGATTGCCCGTTGGCTTGCGGGATTTGCATTCAGAACATTTCCGTCGAGACTACAAACAGGTAAACATTAATCACATTAATTTATAATACAAAATAAATTAATAAACCAGTTATAATTTGTTATTAAAATGATGTAATATTATTTTTGACCGTGCGATAGCGAAGAGGGGAAAGGGCATGGCATGGATTTGTGTGTACATTTCGTATTTCGATCTGTGCGCCCCGATGTCGTGACTTATAAATATCTTGGACTTGAAACTTGCCGCGTATGGCAGACGGAAAGGGGCGGGGCGTGTGAGTGACTGAATGGACGTGAATTCATCACGCACGTGAATACTTTGCATTCAAATTAGTTTCAGTTTTAATTATTTTTTGTAGAATTGTTGAAGATATGAAGAGCTGCATCAAAGGTACTTTTCTACAAATCAATTTATTATATTTCATGATTCAAGATAATGCCAATTATTCCATACGTCAAGAATATAATAACCTCTTGGTTAGGAATGCTCACAAGTGTCATTGCGAGAGTTGTTTAAATTAATATGATATTATTTATTTAATTTTATTTATTATTTATGTATACAATTATACAAAATCAAGTTGTAGATCAACACAGCTAAGATGGCCAAAGTGATAGTTTCCGATTTCTCGTCCACGATATTACATTTTATGAAACATGTTGCTTTACACATTCCCAACTAGAGCTTCATTCTTCGTTTACATTCGACAAAAGTTAGCTGATGAGCAAACTTAATTTTTTCGCTCTGAAAAGAGAGCTAGGTATACGTACCTACTGTCAAACTAGAAACTAAGCATCGAACAACAATATTTCTCTGAAGATTTTACTTGGAAACGAATAACTAGCTACAATTTATTATGGCCGGTCTGCTTGTCGCTCAAAGTAACTACAGTCTACCTACCCTACCAAGCTGTTCATTCTAACACAATGAAAAATTGTATAGATACTTTTTATTTTGACATTCCCATAGGGTGAGAGAATTGTCACAAATTTAAAAGTCGTCCATGTTTCAACTATGATGTGTTTTCAGCAAATGGAAGCCGTCGATCACGCCACAAGGAGCAACGGCGCTCTACCAGCTCATCCGAGTCGAGTCCTTCTCCATCTACTGGAACCCGTCATGCGGCACGGGCGGACTCATCGCGGACTGGGACGGGCTCGGCAGCGCGGCCCCGTACTGGTGGAACGAGATGAGGAAGGGCATCGAGACATTCAGCATTAACAAGGAAGACTTCGATTTCAGTACGTTGGGAATTTAATATTATAAACAAAATGTCTAACAAGTGTCTAGTTAAATTCTCTAAAATTGCTACATCCAAAAAAAATTGCTTTGTTTGCACTTCTACTACTTACTCTATTTCATATTTGACTTGATACAAACATTCCTTTCCTACCTTTGTATTAATATTAATATTCTTTGTATTTGTTTGTTTGCAGTTGTGAAGCCAATAACAGCCAAGGTGAAAGTAATAATGAATAAGTCGAACGAGGCCCGAGTTCCCAAGTTGTTGGTGGACTTTGTGCTTCAAGATGCCGCCACGCAGCTCTCCCGACAGCAATATCTTTCAATAATCAGCCTTTCAGAGTCTTTCAAACGGATGAATATCAATCGGTGAGAGAATGGACTAGAATGCTGGCTAGTGATTAAATCAAGTCTTTATTACTACTATATTATCGCATGTTTTTGTTTTTAGAAACTTTCGTCAATTCCATCCCGAAGTTGCTGTGAAAGGCAATATTGAGAAATGGTGGAAATATGCTTACAATTCCGTTCTCGCTCAAAGAGTTCATCCGTACTCATGGCAGCAGGTCAAGAAGCACAGGTAAATATCTCCATTCATCCACAATCAAAATATCTTCTCAAAATAATGCTGTTGCTAAGCTGTTGAAAAACAATGCTGTTGCTAAGCTGTTGAATTACTTTTTCAGGGAAAATTATCGGAACTATCGAGCAACGTACAAGAAGACTCTTTTGAGTCCAAATAATACAGAATTAAAACTCGATCTTCAGAAACTGGAAGACGAGATTGCAATAATTGACATTGTTATTGCGAGGGAACATGCCAAAATTGAGGTTTGTTGAAAATAATATAATATTTTATATACGAATTACAAAACTTCTGACATTCCCAGTTTGATTATGTTTTTGATTCGTATAATTTTTTTCTGTTAGGGGCATAAACTGTAGGTACATTACCCAATCATGCACATACAAAAAATTATGTATTCCGCGCTCGCATAGTTACAATAATTTCAAATAATATTCATTTGTGAAATCTGAGCTACCTACCTATCCATGTTTTCTAAATTCCATGTATGTTTTATTTTTTCATACGTGATTTTCTTTGTATCCAGCTCCACCGCGAGGAACCGGAACGTATCATAGTTCGGGAGAATGAAGCTGATTGGTGGGGAGTGATGAATCAGGAGACATGCGTCGAACTACAAGTTCAGACGGAGAAAGGCAGAGGTCTCTGGGCACAGATGTCAGCTGCTGAGAAGAAACAACTCTGCGAGACCATCGGCTTCGTCGAGGGTGTCAAAAGACCGGAGAAACCCAAGCAGTACACTGGTGGGTTGCTGACTAATCACAATATATCACAATATATACACTTCACATTTACTGAAACCAATATGTTCCATATATTATTCCATATATTATAATATTCCATATGAAATCAACAAACAAATTTTTGATGACCATTTGCTTTTCTGAATGCAGTTTGTACAACTTATATCTGAACTCTCAACAGAATGCCATTCTGTTAAGCTGAGAATGACTACATTGCAAGGTGAGCGCGCAAGGAAGTCTTTCTCGCCCTAAACAGAACAACTGACGAGTGGCTCCGTCTGGTGAGATCTCAGACGTACACTGGACAGACTGTAGAATTCATTTGTATTGAACAGTGTATTTGTAATTTTAAAGATTTCTATGCTAAAATTCATGAGCATAAATTATCAGTGAAATTACTAAGTATATACACTATTCGTAATTTCAGTGCTGGTAGTTATTGTATTTATTGATCTCTGCATGACTTGCTTGCTACTTGTTCACAGAGCACAAGATCAATTTCACGCTCGCCAACTGTTCTCTGAGCCTCGTCAACCACCGACGCGAGATCTTGGTCGTCACGCTAACGCAGTTCCTCGCGAGCGTGGAGACAAGGCCATCCGCGCAGGCATTCAAAGTGTCGGCGCGTGCAGAGAGCTTCGTGGTCGAGGGATCCAGCATGGAGAACGACCTCATTCCAATGATCACGGCTGATAATATACACACAGGTATGGATTTTGTGTTTCCAACTTGTACAATCATGATGCCTTCATTAGAATTTATTCTAAAATCTTAATTTTTAATTTTTATAAACAATAAATTGAAAATGTGTTCTGATACTAGGTTTTACTGACACTGACAAAAGCTCTTTATGTAGTTTTATGTATATCCAGTGTGATGTTGACCAGCAATTTATGATGCCAATTTATTTGCAGGAAATACCAGCTCAAACTTTCTCGCTGTTGATTTTGAGAAGAATCCATTGAATTCTGAAGCTGATTTTGGTCTGGGCCTTACAATGGAGCCAGTGGAAATCGTGTATCATGAGGTAATATAAAATGACCACTTAACTCATTGGTTCGTGGTCGAGTTCTCTCGCTAACGTCGACTCCTATCTCTTCCAGCACGCGATGTCGGAGATAATCAACTTCTTCCAGACCAAGTCGATGGCTCTGCAAGAAGTCGTGGAGTTCTCCCGACAGCGAGCCAAGCAAGTGGCCAGCGTCGGTTCCACTCTCGTCAAGTACACCGTCGCTCGACACAAGACATTCAACATCAACATGGATCTGAAGGGACCCTACTTCGTCCTTCCCGAGATGGGATCTGTGCAGAAGTATGTTGATAGGGAATATGCAAAAGTTTTTTAATTCGGTTAAAGTACAATTTTTCACATTGACAACATAAATGCTGGTAAAACACATTAGTATTTTCAAACTCAAAAGTGTAAATTTTCAATCATAAATATGACATTTCAATTTACTGGACATTTTGGCAGGAATATAATATTCCTAATGTCGTTTTCGGCTGGCCGCACTGGGGTTGCACTGAGCTGCACTGAGTGCAAGTGGCGTGTTCGACTGGCAGTGTGCAGTTGCTCTGGGGCAATGTTTTCGTATTCGACTGGGAAGTGGTGCACACTGGGTGCGCACTCAGTGCACTATTTCTTGCTCGGAAATATTTGGTAGAGTTGCCCCCTCCACTCCGCCGCACTCCGACAAAATGGCGGCACGAAAAACAAAATTTATGTTGTTACTGGAGGTTTTCCTTCAAAACACTCGGGAGCTCAATTTCTTCGGTTGCCATTTGAAAATAGCTGTCAGTGTCAAAACACAAAATCAAAACATATCATTCGTATTCGGCTGAGACCGCACTGGGGGCAGCACTAGGCAGCACTAGGGCAAAACCAGGTTACGACATGACGTCACGATCAAGAACTCAGTGCAACCCCAGTGCGGCCAGCCGAAAACGACATAACATAACTTAAATGAGTGATGTCATATTTTATTGTAACCATGGCAACATCATTGCTGGTTGATAAAAATTATGTCACTGGTTAGGAAATGTCAGGAATACTGTTTTCCTGTCAAAATCTCAACTGTATTTCAATTTCATATTTATGATTAAAAAAAATTTACACTTTTGAGTGTGCTTTAGGTAGGTACCTACCAACAAATATGTTGTTTTGTTACCTTTTTTGAAATATGGTATTTAATAAATTTATGCCTATTCCCTATTCATACGTGATTGAATTAAGATGACTTAACGAGGTTTACCTTCCACCATTATCTTTTGTCTAGTTTTTATTTATCACTTAATTTTTCTGACCATTTCTCCAAAGAATATACATATATGATATTCTACCTCCGATCATCAGAAATAAACTGAAGATCTTTAGATCATGGTCTGAGGATGAAAGAATGAATGTGGTTTCTTGTTTTGCAGGGGCGGCAGTGTTCTGGTGCTTGATCTGGGCAGAGTCGTGATCCGCAGTGACCTTCAGCCGGAGGGAGCAGCTTTGGAGGACGCCACACAGATGGAGCTGGAAGAAAGACTCTACGATCGAGTTCACCTCGATTTCTCCGATTTTCAGCTTTTGTTCTGTGATTCTGGTATGCATTTGGTTTTTTTATTTAAATTAAGGATGTGTTTTTGAAAATAGTTAATCTAAGTTGTTGCAGGAGAAGAATGGCGCGATGCGAAAAAACGTCAAGACACCGAGCATCATCTGATTCCAAAGATTCGATGTGGCGTGGTGTTTTCAAACAGTATTAAACCTGAATACAGACAACTTCCGAGGTAACTTAAATATAAGCACAATCCTTGACTAGCATTTTTTACACATCCTTGAGAGTTGCCATGTTATATTCCAACTAAATATAAGTTATTTATATTGTTTGTCACTGGGCTTAAGCAAGATATTTATGTTCCAGACACAAGTTAAATATTTCCGTATCCAGCTTCAAGGTCAATCTCTCGGACCGCAAGATCGGGCTAGTATTGGACTTCCTTGACAACCTCCCTCTGCCAACGCCGAACACCGTGCGAGTGTCCGACGTTGATGAAGCTATCGAAGTAGCGCCCAGCGAAGTCGACAAGTTCAGCGCCGACACGATATTCCCCGAGTGGGGAGTTAAGCAGCTGGGCAGGATCAAGAAGGCAGTGGCTTTGGCAGAGGTGTTGAAGATGAGAAGAATTCCGGAAGACTTTGACCGAGTAGCAGCAAAGATGGCCATGTTGGAAGTTGATAAGTGAGTTATGATTAACAGTATTGAGTCATCTTTTTCGTGTAGAAAGGGTTCTAATTTATATCGTTATGTTTACAGAAGTTTCATGTCTTCGGAACATAGTGATGAGGAGAATGAACTCTGGGCGAGAACTGTCGACCTTCCAGGATTCGATGATAACGTGTCTCCTAGAAATGTTATAACAATGTTGTTAAGATTCATAGTGGGAGAGGTAAGAATCGAAGATAATCTATATTTTTCTTTGAAATGTAGTAGGTATAGATGTAATTTGAAAATCTACTTGTAAATAGAGGATTGTAAAAATTATATGTCATGCAATAGTGAGATACTCTATTACATTCTGAGTCAAGAAATTGAAAAGCATTGATGTAAATCATGTTGGTGTCAGGTGGTCGTTCAACTGTCACGCTCCAACAATCTCGTGGACAAACCGTACCTGATGCTGCGAGTGAGCAAGATCTGCTGGGACACGGCACTGATGGAATACGGTCCAGCGATTCAAGCCAGCATTGGCGGAGTTCATCTCATCGACAAGATCCACACCGGGAACTCAGGCGAATATCTCGAGTTGGTGTCTACCGATCCAGCCGAGGACATGGCAACACTGCTCTACAGAAAGGTAATAATAATAATCCATCCCTGGTTCCAATTTAATGGTTCAGGGGGTGGGTATTCCCACCAACACTAGGGCCCCAGGACTCCTGGAAACCGGCTGGCCACGCCTGGCGTTTCCTCCTCTTCTTCCTCCTCTTCTTCTTCCACTTCTAATTGTTCCACAAATTCCTTCCACCATGTTCTGTCCTCCCACTGTCTCTCAGCCTCCAACTCACTCCACCTTCCTCCTCTCTCCAACACATCCTCCTTGATCAGTCCAATCCACCTGTCTCTTGGTCGCCCCACTCTCCGAGTTCCCCCTGTAGCCGCTTCAAACACCCGCCTTGGCACTCTATCGGTTCCCATCCTCTTCATGTGGCCGAACCACCTAAGCCTCTCTCTTCCCAGCTTGAACACCAATCTTTCAACCCCAAGCTCTTTTCTTATCTTCCTACTTCGGATCCTATCCATTCTTGTCACCCCCTTCACACTCCTCAAAAACTTCATCTCAGCTGCCTGTAGCTGATTCATTTCCTTTCCACCTGCTGACCACGTCACTGCCCCATATGTTAGAATTGGCAGGAAATACATCTTGTACATAATGATCTTGCAGACTTGTGGAAACTTCTCATTCCACAGCAACTTCCTCACTGCTTGATAAAATGCCTCTGCTTTCTTTCTTCTTTCTTGTATTTCTCTGTCTACTTTAGCCTTGTTGGTGAGCAGGCTACCCAGATACTTAAACTCTTCCACCTCCTTCAACCATCCCTCTCCAAGCTTGAGCCTAGCATGACCGTGTTTAAGCTTCTTTCTTTCCATGGACATTACTTCGCTCTTCTCTTCACTTATTTTCAAACCCATCTTCTCCGTCTCTTCACTCCACTTATTAATCTTTACCTGAACTTCCTCCCTAGTTTCTCCCCACACCACCACATCATCCGCATAAATCAACGTTTGAGTATCGATCCCCTCATTCGGCTCTGCTTTCTTCAACAACTCGTCCATTACTATGATGAACAGTGTTGGTGACAGCACACTCCCTTGCCGAAGCCCTTTTCTAATACTAAACCATTCCGATCTCCCCACTCCCGACTGCACACAACTCACACTGTTCTGATACATACATTTGATCCGCTCAACCAAGTCCTTGCCTATTCCTCTCTTCACCAAACACTCCCAAACTATTTCCCTTGGCAACCTGTCATACGCCTTCTCCAAGTCCAAGAAAGCCATATGCATTTCCTGCCCCCTCTCCCACTGCTGCTCCATTATCTGTCGCACTGTGAAAATTGCGTCTATTGTCGATCGCCCTCTCCGAAATCCATACTGTTCTTCTCGCAACCCCTCTTCAACATAATTCTTCAATCTCCGTTCCACTATCTTCTCAAACAACTTCGCACACTGACAGAGTAAGGTCACACCCCGGTAATTATTACATTTCCTTCGATCTCCTTTCTTAAAAAGGGGAACAATAATCCCCTTTTCCCAATCAACTGGAATTCTCTTCTGTTCCCATGCTGCTCGGATCACTCTACAAAGCCATCTTCTACCATCCTCCCCTGCAGCTTTTACCATTTCTATGGTAACCTCATCAATACCAGGCGCACGACCATTCTTCATTTCCCGCATCACACTACTTACTTCTGCATCACAAAGATCTTCCTCCATCTCACTGTCTTCCATTTCACTTCCAATCTGCAGCTCTTCTTCACCCATTGATACATTAAGATCCTTTTTTACATTTAAAAGATTCTCAAAATACTTCCCCCACATCTGGTTTATCTTCATTACATCACTTATCAGATCACCCTTGTCATTCTTCATACTCTTTAGATCGTCTCGAGTTCCCCTTTTTTCCTTGACTAGTCCATAGATCATCTTTTTGTTGCCATTAAAATCTTCCACCAACTTGTCTGCTAACTCCTCCATTGATTTGTCCTTCTCTTCTTCTACAATGCATGCCACATTTCTTCTGCATATTCTGTACTGATGTTTACTTTCTAACGATCTGTCTAATTCGTACTTCTGCCATGCTAGTCTTTTCTCCTTCACAGCAACTTTCACTTGTACAAAACTAAATAGTAAATATACTTACGCTATTGACACAAAAGACTAATGGACTTTTTAGTGAAGAGACTTATCGTTAAAGATTGCATAAGAAAGTTAATATCTGGATTTTTATTTATTTCTGTAAATGTTTCAGGTCCGGTCTGATTGCCCAGATTTCAAATCCCACTTCCACAGTGTTGAAAAGTCATTAGTTCTCGACTTTACTTCGATTTCTGTCGTCTTTCACCGAGAAGCGTTCTCCACACTCAACAAGTACCTACAATATCTCTTGCAAAAGTAAGCTTTTATTCCTTTAATCAACAATCTTTACTACCACATGAAAATTTAGTGCATAACTTACAATTTTGTATACACACAGAGACACTAATAATAATATAATAATAATAATGTAATTTATTGAGCACATAAAATAGGTACATAATTGGTCTGTATTCAACAATCGAGTCGTTGATCTTCCATACATCCATACATACATTTCCAAGAAGAACACATCATAAAATTTAACAAATTAAACTTCACAATTCACCAAATATAAGAAAATATGATCCGATCTATACAATCCCTCTTCAGTGTATTATTTTTCTTCTAATCTGTGTTGACTTCCAGGATGCAGAATCGTGAGACTTACTTGAAGCCGCTGATCCCCGAGTCTCCAAGACTCATCTCGTGGCTGTTCTCCCCGGAGATCGATCCCCCCATCCCTCCGGGCGCCACCAAGTTCAGTTACTCAAGCCGTCTCGGTGAGATCAAGGTCCGTCTATGCGACACCGACATCGACTTCCTCGAGATCAAGGTATCCGGATTCGAGAGCGACTGTCTGTTCAAGGCCAACGAGAGGATGGTGCTGAGGGTTTATCTTACTTCGTTGAACGTCGATGATCTCTCCGATATGACGCTTTATCCCAAGGTATTTATTCATTTTCTACCTTGGAATGGAGAAGCAGAGAGAGCGAAGCAATGTGAAAAAAGAGACACTCACTTAATGATTTTCGTCTTTTAGATTCTTGGTATCGATGAAGACAAAGCGTTTGAGTTCAAGTACGTCCGACACAGCCCGAAGCTCTACACTCGGTCCAACATTGAGTCGAACAAGGACGACGTCAAGTCCGACGGCAGTTTCCGCCTCTATGTCGGTCGCATGCACATCGTGTTGCTGTACAAGCTGTTGGTAGACCTGCAGCACTTCTTCGAGCCGTTCATTCACCCTGGCGTGGTGGCACAATCACTGCGACTCACGTACAGGTAAGCTATCTGAAAGAGAGAGTGAGAGGAGTACGTGAAGTCTGAACCATGAGAATAGAGTATGGGTGTTTAATTATACATTTTAATAGTTTAGTTGTAAAAAGTCCACTTGGAATTCTGGTAAACCTGAATGTTACATAGCTTTTTTGGTGCTCAGTTGACTTGGCAACTTAAAAGTTGTTTAAACTTATAAATATTCAAGCGGAGTCTATTTACGTAGCTTCTATTACTGTATTTCTGTATTTTCGCGGCCGAGCAATTATTTCTTTTCCAAATCATCCACTCTCCAAAGAAAATATTAAATTAGAGCCAGGCATTTGGTCTGAATTTTATTTTAAATGGGGGGTTCAATAGATGGTTCAAAAGATATGGTTCAAATGATACATAGAAATTAAATACGTTTTATTTAACATAAGGATATGATGTACTAGTTACGAGTTTCTCTCGGAGGGAGTTTCCTATATTTTCTGTCATCGTACACAGAGCTATGGAACAACAAGCAGCACAGTTGAGGGGGTGGAGCACAAAACTGCATCTCTCACTAGACGTCCACGCACCGACACTGTTGCTGCCGCAGAAGACTGCCTCGCCCAATCTCATCATTCTCAACATGGGTGAGTTTGTTGTCTTTCAAATACAAGAGGAGTGGAAGTTAACAAGAGTATTTTTAAATTTGAAATAGTTGAAGTGATCTAGGGATCTCTCTAGTCTAGTGATGTTCGTTCTTGGGTAGGTACTTGTTTTAACTTTTATATTATCAATTAATTATCATGATCTCAAATGTGATGAAAATTCTAATTGTGATCTAAATTGTGTACAATAATTTTGCAATGAGATAGCTAAATAGTAAATAAACGAAATATAAAATAACTCTTTAGGGTGCGAAAGGTCATGGAAAGTGGAAATTGTGTTGTGTATTTCAGGGGACTTGACTGTGGAGAACTTTTTCAAAGAAGTATCGACCAATCAGATGAGCAGCTCGATGACGGCCGAGACGACTCCTATCATCGACAACGTGTTGGTGCGTCTCGACACGCTGCAGATATGCCGAGCCATCATGACGCTCGCAGGCACTCTGGAGATACAGGTCAGTGCTCGAATGAAAAGCTACTCTTTTGAGTGTGAAAATAGTGTGTTTTACCAACATAGGTACTTGTTATTTTGATTAAATGTATTTTAAACACATTAAAAAAATGCGTGAATATTCCTATGCAAGAAAAGGTGTCTATAAATAATAATAAGATTATTATTATTTATAGGCTCCTTTTAAAACAACATTTTATAAAAAACAAGTTTTTGCTTGATGTTTTCTCCTCCAGGAGCCCATCCTGGAACCGATGAGCATCCGGCTGGACGTGAAGCGAACGCTGGCTTACCACATGACTGTCAGCTCTCTTCCGCCCGCCCCCGGTCCGTATCTGCAGCCGAGCAAGAGTCTGTTGCTGTACGAGGTGGTCGGCCACATGGACGTCGTCAAGATCAACCTCGGACAGAGAGACCTGTCGACGCTGCTCGCCGTCTGGTCGGATAATCTGGCAGAGGGACACGCCATCGGTGAGTTCACACACAACAGCTCACTGTTCAGTGCTTTAACTCTGTATAACTCCAGAGTCAACTTACGTAACTTGCATTATAATGTCTCTGCAGCGGAACTCCGGCCATGCTCCCCGATGCCGACTCCGCTTGAACCTCACACGCCCACCAATCCTTCAGAAGAAGCGGCCGTGCGGAAACTCCAGGCGTTCTTCTGTCAGAACGAGCAGACCAGACGCGAAGCGAGCGTGAGGCTCACCTTCGAGGGATTGCAGCTTTTCCTTTTCAACGACATAGATGAGGTATACCAGTCTTGACAAAATCATATCCCTGAAGCATTCATCTAACTTTAGATCAGGGACCCGAACCTTTATTAATAAAGGTTCCGGTTCCGGTTCCACAATTTTACTTTATAAAGGTTCGGGTTCCGGTTCCGGTTCTTAAACAAATAATCTTAAAGGTTCGGTTCCGGTTCCGGTTCCTGCATAAAGGTTCCGGGTTCCGGTTCCGGTTCTCAAATTTTAAATCAAACTAGATTATAACACTTCAGTATTATGTCAAATTTAATGGAATTTTATAATTTGGATTTTGTCATATGAATGAAGCACTGGTATAGGGTCTGTAATATGCGTACAGAAGTCACAGGATGGTACGCAGACTAAATCTCAGAGTCAGAAGAGACAATGGCGGCAATTTTCTCCATAAGACGGCGTAAACATTCATTTTGCCAGAGCTTCATAATTGTCAGCAATGCAGTTCTCATCGCAAAAAATTGAAAACTCGAGCACCATTTAAAAATGAAGGATTTTCAAGAATTAAAAAAGTCTACAAAAAATACTAATAGAAATGTTATCAAAAAATATTTTTTTTACAACTTTGCGAAAAATATTCTTTGAAAATATCATAATATTAAAATCCAAATGTTAAAAAATTAAATCGTACATGTTTCTTTTATTAAAAGAAGGAACCTTTAAGAACCTCTAAGAACCTAATTGATTATAAAGGTTCGGGTTCCGGTTCCGGTTCTTGGGGAAAAAAGTATAACGGTTCCGGTTCTGGTTCCAAAATTATAAAGGTTCATACCGGTTCTAGGTTCCGGTTCCGGTTCGGGTCCCTTCTTTAGATTAATTCTATTCCTACTATTTTCTCCATAGTGTACCTAATATTGCTTGAACATTTTTACATTTTTACGTATTGGTGTGTTGAGTGCTTAAAATTCAACACAAGTACATATCTACTCTTATTTCCATAACAGCATCACAACGAAATGGTTGGGTCTGAATCTAATGTCTATGTTTGCTGATCCAGGTTCTGAGCTCCCCCGTTCGGGATCTGACCCATGGTCTGTGCAAGTTGTACGTCGGCGAAGCTGCTCTCTCGCTCGAGACGTTCACGGACAGAAGCTTCGAACTCAAGTCTTCGCTGCAGTGTATCTTCCTAGAGGACATCCGTCCCGACAACACCATCATTATCAAGAGGTATAAAAATAACTCCAACATTTTACAAGAACATTGATGAATATTGTGTTTTTAAGAAATTACAATTCTAATGAAAAGAAAAAAATTATGTGATTAAAAAATCAGTATTTTAGGCAAATACATATCACAAAATGAAACTTTGATACACTAATTTATGATAAAAATATGCTAGCTACAATTTTATAATTTTGATAAAATAATTAGAAAAGTAGGTAGGTAGGTACTTACGTGATAATATTCACAAATACTACCTGGGGGCTTATTCTTGAAAAAGTTATCACGTCATAACTCCAAGTTATGATGTCATAAGGAAATTTGTCCTATCTCTCACCATGTTAATATTATGACTTTCTTATGAGTCATTACAGTAAAACCTCGTTAAGTCGAAATTGAAGGGACCCAAAAAAAAGCACTTCGACTCATGATTTTTCGATTTATAAGTATTTTCATAGAATGATGTTTTCCAGACGTGTAGTAAAGATAAGCCTCGTAAACCTACCCCCTCCCCCTGCGCAAGGGTCTAGAGACCACTTGAAGACAGCTGTTTAGTGAAGGGTCAATGCCTCCAATGGTTTATAGGACTCTTATTATTTACGCAATTATATATAATCTGCAGACTGGATACTAAACAAATTAATCACACACTTAATTTTTGATAAATCGATTTCACAATTATTATTTATTCAACTACCTATAGGTGTGGTGTTATTGAAAAAATAAATAATGGAACAGAAACGGAAAGATAATTGTTCGTTGTCATTTATGAATCATCAAAAGATTGAGAAAAAAATTAAATAGGTGGAAGATTTCTTGAAAAAGTCACTGATTTCAGTTTGTTTTTCAGTCGAAAGAATATTTATTTTATGTGGACATCCATATTAAAAGTAAACATAAGATCTAGTGGAGCGGTCGCTCCACGCCAGCCAAGTCGTACGGCGCGCGCACACTCTCATATAAAGGCTGGAGCAAACCCACTTTTACTGTAAGCATCAAAGTGGCATTTTCGGCCTACTGGATCTTAAAATTGAGAAATCTCACATTGTTGCGAAATATCTTAATTTCGAGCTATGGCCCACCCTACAACATATACCAAATTTGGGAACAATAGTTTACGCCCTTTGCGCGCTAGAGGGCCGTGAAAACAGTGTTTTAGGGCGGTTTTCATAATAATAATCTTAGTAGTAGTAGTAGGCTGGAGCTAAAATCCGGTAAACAGGCCACAGCCTAAACGGCTGAACCGATTGATCTCACATTTTTACCACGTGTGCACTTTTGGCGTCTGATTTAACCTTGTCCCCATGAATTTTTTGTGCCGCCATTTTGAAACCGGAAGTGACGTCATATCTCGTCAACGGTTGGACCGATCGGAACGAAATTTGCGCCAATCGTTTCAGACGGTCATCTATATGGATTATCAATATCAAAAGACTGAACATTATTTTAAATAAACCGGAAATGACGTCATGAAATTTGAAATACATCGATTTGCATTTCAGCAACAACTGTTGATCCGATTGTCTTGATATTTATGTAACGTTTGTACTTTTGATATTTCATTTGACTTGTTATAAAACCAACCGGAAGCCGCCATTTTGAAACCGGAAGTGACATCATGTCTCAAAAACGGCTAAACAGATTAGAACAAAACCAGCGCTAAACGATTTAGACGGTCAACTTTATGTAATCAGTAATATTTGATGATTCAAATATCGAAACCGGAAATGACGTCACACATTTTATGACCTATACCGGAAATGACGTCATAAATATGCTAAATGACGCTAAATTCACCACTTTATACTTTAAAACAGATATAAGTAAACGTACTTTGTAAATAATTATAAATTCAAGGTTGCAGTGTTCTCGGCGGCCATTTTTAAAACCGGAAGTGACGTCATATATCGTAAACGGTTGTACCGATTGCAACCTAAGTTTGGAAATGTGTTGGACTAATAATTATGAATTCAAGACGACATTATTTTCGGCCGCCATTGTTAAAACCGGAAGTGACGTCAAATATCGAAAATGGCTGTACCGATTGCAATCAAATTTTGGAAATGTGTTGTACTAATAATTATGAATTCAAGACGACATTATTTTCGGCCGCCATTGTTAAAACCGGAAGTGACGTCATATATCGAAAATGGCTGTACCGATTGCAACCAAATTTTGGAAATGTGTTGTACTAATAATTATGAATTCAAGACGACATTATTTTCGGCCGCCATTGTTAAAACCGGAAGTGACGTCATATATCAAAAACGGCTGTACCGATTGCAACCAAATTTTGGAAATGTGTAGGAGTAATAATTATGAATTCAAGACGACATTATTTTCGGCCGCCATTGCTAAAACCGGAAGTGACGTCATATATCGAAAACGGCTGGACCGATTGTAACGAAACTTAAAGCTATTCTTCTTGGATAATTATTTTAATCTTATATACCAAACGCAACTTTTCTAAGTATCCAAATCGGCATAGGCGTATTTTTTTAAAGAAATAAGTTCTTGCACGGACACAAGCTGTGCTACAAGCTGTATGAATAAACTAACAAAAGAAGTGATATCCCAGAAAAAAACACTCCGTGTAAAAAAGGCAGCCAAGTCTCTTTACTTTAAAAAAATTCAACACCGAAAAGGAGTGATATCAAAAAAGGAGCCAAGTCAATGACATTTCCAAATATTTAATCGTATCTTTGAAATAAAAGTATAAACACCGAGAAATACTTTACAAAAGGACTTGGCGCATCGTTTTTTTAAAGACATTTTTCTATTCATAAGCATGTGCCATTTATATACAACCGTCATTTTGAATGTTTAGAATAATAGGGAAACATCTTTCAATTAGGTACATATTATACATACCTTCTGTAAAATATTTTCTATATGAATATATACGCTATGAAACTTGTTGTCTATGCTTTCTATAAATATACACAATAGTTATCTTCGTAATATTGTTTCGTGGTGAATATAATTAAGTCTCATCATGCGTTATACCTTCACATCATGTAACAATTTCTATTAATACACATTTTATAAAAATACATTTCACAAAGAAGACAGTCATATTGAATTTCTATTAAAAAATTTAACTTTATACACTTGACACTTCAAAAATATATAATTGTGTTCCATTAGTTAGTAATTATTTGACAACGTTTCATGATTTCCTTCAGTCAAGATCAAATTATGAAAAGATACCAGTCTAATATCGCCATATTAACAGTACTGCAAGAATATGTATGAGCCCACTTCCAATTGATATGAAGGGATGTGTGTTGTGAAAAATATCCGACCGAACCGGGGCACGAACTTGGGACCTCTCACTTGCCGGGCGAGAGCTCTACCAACTGAGCTACCCGATCGGACGGGCGGACATTAGACACAACACACTGATGAGGATCCTGACTCCTGACTCCATGGAAGTTTTCCAAAGAAACCTACATTCTCACCACTTCCAATTGTTATGTAATTCTTTCACCCTTATATTACTTATATATTACAGCATAAAATCATGCTTCTATCGCCATTGACAAAACTATAAAATAGTCATTACTAAAAGTAGCTTGATTCATAGATTCTGGCTCTAATAGAAAGAGGAAAATGTACCTACTTGTAAATTTCTTTCCACTTTTAGGATAGAATGATGTCTTTAAAAAAACGATGCGCCAAGTCCTTTTGTAAAGTATTTCTCGGTGTTTATACTTTTATTTCAAAGATACGATTAAATATTTGGAAATGTCATTGACTTGGCTCCTTTTTTGATATCACTCCTTTTCGGTGTTGAATTTTTTTAAAGTAAAGAGACTTGGCTGCCTTTTTTACACGGAGTGTTTTTTTCTGGGTTAAATATTACGCGAATAATAATTCAATGACCAATGTTTATGCCGGCAGTCAGTTGTTGACTATTTACAGCCCTTTTCAGAGTGACTTTTTGCTCTAATTCTTAGAAACAGGGATTCAACCCTCCACCCGTGTCTGTTTTTTTGTTGAGAGACCCACTTGTCTTTGAGATAGAGCAGGTAGTGCCAGCTGGGGTGCCGCGGAAAAGGGAGGGAAGTCAGGCGGACATTCTGCTCCAAAAATAGAGGACATTTTTGATAGAAATAATCCTGTATTCTCCGAAAATTGTATTATACAAAATAAATACTTCGATTTATAAACTGAAATCACATGTTATATTTCAACTTGGGGCCAAATATTACTTCGAATTACGACTTACGCAAATTTCGGTTTATAATTTATTTTAACATGTAACAGATTATACTGTGGACGGGACTTGAGTTTACTTCGATTTATGATGGATTTCGGCTAATGGCTGTTCGATTTAAGGAGGTTTTACTGTACTTATGACGTGATAACTATTTCAAGAATAACCATCCTGGTTACGTAGAAACATACGGGTTACCTAAATTAAATAAATAATAATACGGCATTTTGAAAATGACTACCTCAACCAGAATCATAATTTATTATTATCACTTTCATATTATTTTCCCCTACAAATCAGTCCACTACTACTGATCTACTAATGGAGGGATCTGATATTAATTCCAGGATCTTCCAGTCACATGGAGACGAGATGAAGATGGAGTCCGGTCCAATCATGGTCTCGACGCCCCCGATAGTGGACTTGACATTCCGCCAAGGTCAGAGCGGCGATCGCAACATCGACATCCTAGTTGAGAAGACTCGTCTGAACCTGTCTGTGCCATTCTTCATGAACCTCGGTCGCTACTTGCTCGACTCGCTGCCAGGGGAGCGACCAAACGAGGGCGGAGTTATCAACCACGGATATGTTGGTGACGGCGTGCCGGTAAGAAACACGTCTTTATTATTTAATTTAAAAAAAAATCTGAAAAGTTGGAGTTATAATAAAATGAAAGTTGAACTGTTGCTCACAGATCAAGGCAGAACGAGATTGTTCAAAGCTGGGTCAACGACCTCCCAGCTCAACTGACAGCACAAGTGGATATTTCTCTTCAGGGGCTTCATACGTTGATGACACTTCAGGTAATAAACCGGAGAAATCAAAATATAACAAATCTTGTTATGTTATCACTTAGTTTATCCTTGATGATATTTAATGCCGGTGAAAGAACAAGGATGAAGAAAATTAGTAAATTATTCAATCATTCTCATTGTAAAGGGTAGAGGTAAATATTAATCCAAGAGCAGTAATTTATATTTTATTATTAAATTACAGTAGTTCATATCACAATAACGTGTTGATTCTGTCCTTCAGGACTGTCCATCTCGATCCAGCTGCGTAAGCCCGAGATCATGCTGTTTGCCGACCTGTCACAGCTGCGCACACATGCGCTACTGCTGCAGACGGAGTTCCTTGTGGACTACAGCCGTCATCCGGGCAGGGAGTCCCTTGTGTGTTCTTTCTCCGGACTTCAGGTCAGTCGCCAGATGTTTACGTTAATTTAATAATAATAAATGACGTCTCAAAAGCCGGAAAGATTAGGAAAAGGGGAAAAGGGGAAAGCCCCTGCTTCGATCGCATCACGGGCCCCTGTCATTTACGGCCTTTTTTCCCGTATTACGGGCCGCTATTTACATTACTGTCGTTTCTCATATTTAACCAGCATTTTTACTCATATAAATTTTTTCTATCTCTTATTTATTTTACGGGCCCCTTCACATTTTTATCTAAGCCCTTTGCCTCATCGCATCCCGGTCCTGCTTCGTTTGTCTAATGACTGTTTGCTTGCAACTTGTTGCAGGTTCTCTCCAAGCTCCAAGGTCACAACAAGCAGCCTCCACATCTGGTGCTTCATCCATGCGACATTGAGTTTGCTAAGAGTTTCAAGAATGTTGAGGAGGGAATCAAGGTGACAGCAATCGTCAGCAAAATCGACGTCCATTTGTCGGCTAGCACCATTCACACTGTTTGTAATGTATGTACCAACAATCTTTCTTAAGAAACAAAAGCATATAGCTAGTGTGCGAATTAGCATTCATTTTACATTATTTTTTTAAAAATAATTCTATGAATAAAAGTAAACTGTAGAACATTGGTGTGTTTTTAAAATAGTCTGAACATAGTTAAGAATTCATCATTTCCATGATTTGGCTATTCAAAATCGATACACAATCTTAGAATTATGTAATCATCAACTCCTTTTATGTTACTCAACAAGTGTTTGATAGAAACTATTTATTTTTATTCCAGGTTATTGAAGATATATCTACCTCTTTGCAAGCCGAAGAATTGGATGCGAATACAAAACTTCAACAGGTCTTAACTGAAATGGAAGATTTGTGGTCTCCGAAGAAGATTCAGCCGTACATTTTAACAGAAACTTGCGGTAAGAATTTTATATGCTTTATATTGCTTGAAATTTGTATTACCGTTCATAAATTAAGATGATTTCTATAATTATTGTTGTTTTAGAGAACGTTTCGTACAGTACGCCACCAGATCTGGATGGAAGGCCCAGTGAAATGTTGACTGCAGCGATCCCGAAGATCCGCGTTGTATTTGAGATGGAAGACGGAGTCACTAGAACACCAGTACTTGTGTTTAAATCATCGGCAGAGGCCTGCGTTCAAGACTGGTCGAAACAGATGCACATGAAAGGTAAGTGATTTCTTATGGTGAGAACAAGAATCAGCTCTGGAACGAACCATCTTTATGTCAACTTGGCATGTTTCTAGCGGAGATCCAACTCCAAGCGTCCTATTACAACGAGCAAGTAGGCGCGTGGGAGCCTTTGATCGAACCCTCCGTGGATGAGGAGAACGTCTATCGCCCGTGGGAAATGCTCATCAAAGTGTTCCAAGCGAAGGCGTTCCCGTTATCAAGCAGGTTCGACCACGAGAGAGCGACCGAGACTGAACGAGACTGCTCCAAGATTGAGCGTGTCGCGTCCGAGCCGAAACCGTGCGACCAATCCGACACCTCGGCTGATGAGACTGAACCGGACAACGGGATGACGTTCATTCGACGACACAATAATGACACATCGTTAGCAGCCAAGAGGAGTGCGCATAATGGTAAATCAATCAATCGCATCCATTCGTTCAAGAGTTGGCCTTTCTATGTAATGAATAATGATATTGGCTAATACTCGAGGACAATGAGAAATTGTTTCTTTTTCGACACTAGTCAGACATTATATTGTGAGCTCCTTGCCCCGAACAAATTATTACCTAAATAGCTAATAATATATCCGAACATTTAAATGTTTAAACTAAGATGGGTTTCTCCCATTGAGTGGTTTTGTCAACAACCTATGAAAGCACAAAAAGTAAGTTAATTCAGGCCAATCCAATGTTCAATCTATGAAATCTTTTAATGCTACTTCTTTGGATACTTTTTAATAATATTATTTAATTTATTATGTTCACAGAAAGCGTCAGCATGATTGGATACCCCGATGATTCCGACTCTGAGAACGAGGAGGGCGTGATGGAGAAGCTGGCCAGTGCCATGAGCCACCTGTTCACGGGGTAAGTGTGCATCGGTCTGACGCACGGCCAACATTCTGTCTTCGCATGTGTGACTGAGAGTGACTCTTGCGTTCTTCAGTGACAGCAGCGACGGCGAGGCGAGTGAATCCGAGGACTCAAGTGGAGCCGAGCCGTCGGTCGAGACGGAAGAAGCCTCAGAGATGACCATGAGCTGCGCCGGCAGTGCCAAAGCCGGGAGAGAGGAGAGGGCTGTCTTTCTCAAGAAACATGGTGAGTGCCTTTACTCACTGTGTAAATTAGATGATACTGGTATGCTACAGCATTTAGCAATTACTGAATGCCACAAAATCTAAAAATGATTAGCTATGGAGAAACTTTAGAGTATTATTGATGCAAGGAAGTACAAATTAAGGCCCAGAAAACATATATATTTTTTTTTTAGCAATGTAACTTAAACAAGACACAACAACATATTTTAGTGAAATAGAAGTTTTACAACAATTGATATAGTAGGTAGCTACACGATTTCCTAAAAATCCCATGCATATTAAAAAGTCGTCACATACATAAAAAGATAATAGTTTCTATCTATTATTCTATAATTCATAAAAACTAACAAGTCACTAATCTACCAACTAATTTTTTTTTTAAATTTCAAAATTTTCTTTCTTAAGTTTTCTAAGCTGTTGTGAGCCCATCTTGTATTGCAAGAATCCTGTGTCTTGTCTAGACGAGTCCGTGGACTCTGGCGTGGAGGCTGAGGTGCCCGACCGCCTGGCGACGTACATCATGATGGATGCGCGCGACCGCCTGGAGGTCATGCTCACGCCGGCCGCCCTGCAAGTCCTGCACGACCTCGCGCTGGCGTTCGAGCGCAACTCCGTGTCGCACGGACAGGTTGCCGCGCTGCGCAGTCTCGAGGCTCCACTCATTCTCAGCAACGACATCGGACCGGGGTCCATCGTTACACTCACATCCAAGGCAGAGGTGAACAGAGCTTATGTTAATTATCTCATGTTTATATTAGGTCTGTTTTAAACATTTTAAATTAATTTATTCAATATTGCATGCATATTTATAATTCTTTCTTCTTTCTGCTCCCAGTTGGCTCCCGATGGTAAAGATAAAGTGTTGATGTTCGCGACGTACGACAAGTCCGACTCTCTACCGAGCAGCCCAGCTTCGACCACAGCTGGTCTGGCAGACGTCAGTCCCACGGAGTCAGATGTGGATATGGAGAGGTGAGACTTCGAGAGAGAAAAAAGTGAATGTATTGTGGATACATTATTCCACATTACTCTTTCTGTGATTGGTAGAAGCTTTATCTTCCAATCCATTTAATGAAATGTGATTTTGGACACTTTCATTTGTTCTCAGTTTCGAGGGCGGCTTCAGCACGTCGAATGTTTTCGCCTCTTCCGGACAAGAACTGAACTCGCCAGTGCTAACTTTCCCCGGAGAAACTGTGACGAAGCTCTACAAGAAGATCACGGACGAGAGAATCAACATCGACGTAGAAGGTGATGTTTCGAAATGTGACGACGCATTCCTGAGCGTAAAGATGAATTTCAATTAATGAGTTTCGTGTCTCTTTTACAGGATTTGACAGCTTGCATGTTTTGGCTCCACAACGTGTTGTTAGCAAACTTCACTTGTTACAACCAATCAAGAACAACACAAGATATTACCTCGTTGTCAATAATGACATCCGCCAAGGTCATCGCAGAATTGCAATACGCTCTCCGCTTCAGGTACCAACTGCTTTCTGTAATACTAAACCAATGTTTATATAAAATAATTGTGTATCCCTATTTCCTTCACATGTGATCTTGCCAATTTTTACCAAACAAAGAGTTTACATGAATCAGTTCCCAGAGAGATACTTGGTACCTCAACCTAAAATAAAATGTAGGTTTCATATACCTATATATAATTTCCAGAAGTAATTTTCAAGAAGATGGCTACCTACTGGCTACTAGTTTTAAAGTTTATAAAAATAACACATTTACATACAAAAGGTATTCCTAATAAAGTTTGAAATATTTCCATGGTTACTGCCATTATTATTTATGTAACTTATTTAATTTCGGTGTGAAAAATCGATATTAAATGCTATATATTGTATACTGCGTTGCTTTCAATCAACCTTCTTGCTATGCATTGTTATTTCATTTGACCTTCAGATCAAGAATGAGACGTCGTATGCCATGGGTCTGTACTACAAGAAGCCGGTGTTGGACGGTCTCGGTATCGAACACATCGGCGAGTCGATCAATCCGTTCGAGGACACAATACGGGTGGCGGTGGTGGAACCGGACGAGACCTTCAACGTACCTCTCTACGTAGCCTACCACTGCAAGCTGCACATCTTGCCGGCTTATGTCGAGTAAGTCTAGCAACTCAAAGTGACCAATCACGGTGAATGTAAAACCAATCTTCAATCTTTCATAAACCAATTAAGTAATGTAATTGACACCTGCTCTTGGTTGTATTTTCCCCACAGCAGCTACAATGTGAGTGAAACCGGGCTCTGGTGGCAAGAGCTGGCATCTGACTTGAACACCCCGCGCGATGTGCACTGCGCAGCCAAGGAAGAACACGACGTAACCGTGTTCTCTGTGCGCGCCATGTGCGTGGAAGGCGCTCTGATCAGCCGAGTGTCGCGCTCGATACCCAACTATCTGGTGCGTCTTCTGCCGCCCCTGGCGTTCCACAACCGCCTGCCGTATGCCATCGAGATCAAGATACCGGGCATCAAGTACGAGGTGGGTCGGATAAAACATAGAGTTTTGTCTCTGTGGATTGGTTTGTTGTGAGCGGGACTTCTTGCTACAAAACATGTTTACGTCAGGGTGCTTATTCTTGAGTTTGTGAATGTTCATCATGCGGAATTGCACCGCTGCACAATGAATTCATCTAATAATATTTATAAATCAAATAATTTCAATTGATTACACAAGGTTGAACATTTCCGTTGACTCATTCAAAGAATAAAAAAAAAACTGCTTCCAACTATTGTCGGGTCAGGCGGTGGGATGATCCCACCAATGTTCTAAAGCACTTGTGTTCTCAGAGCTAACTTGCCAAGTCCGACACTCCACACTTCTTCAATCTCTTCTTCCACTTCTTCAGCATCCTCTCTTTCCACCAGTTCCCTCCATCTCTCTTTCTTCCCACCACTTCTCTTTTGTCATTACTCCCCAAAACTCTCCTCTTTCTTCAGCGGCTGCGTCTATTCCGTTGATCCATTTAGTTCTATTCAAAGGATATATTCAAAGAATATGCCATTACATTATTAGACTGTATGAATTGAAAAATTAGACTAGAAAATTAACATTTATACCCTGGCCCCTAAATATAAATTAAGAAAAGAAAACACAAAAAACCTGTTAAACAGATTGGTGTTGTCCTTAAAAAAAAAAGTAAATGAATAAGGTTTTAGAAGCTAAATAATGTCTTGCCATGAAAACAAGCCAGTTCTGCACTAACACTTGTTCTGTTGTCAATGGTTAGGTCCGCATTGAGGCTGGCGAGAAGGCGAACGTCTACTTCCTTAACTTGGTGAAGATGCACAAGATCAGCATCGAGGTGCCAACATACCTCGGCATCCCGTGGACCGGCTCGTTCAACCTCACCGCCGACCTGGAGGAGAAGACCGTTGCCATGGCGACCGAGCACGACACTGAAGGCGGCAACAAGCAGCTGGGACTCAGTCTTCACGTGTCACGGACGGAGACGTGCGACGTTTATCTTCATGCCCCGTACTGGATCATCAACAAGACGGGCCTGCCTCTGCAGATCAGGGTAAACCATTTGAATCGTTGTAGTTTTGGGCTCAAACTAGTCAGTAAGTACCTAGAATAGCTGATTAATGTTAAAAAGTCTTCCTGTCACTGAGTACCTAGGTATTATAATTTATAATATTAGTTTTTGGTCAAAATCAGTCTTGAGAATTTACATATAAAAATTAATTTACATTACCATATTTTTTAAATTAAATAAATGTTAACTAATGGGAGGTTCACAACGAATTTGCATTTAGCAGACTCTGCAACGCACTCTGCAAAACGCAAACCGCTGTAGGGAGCAGTTCAAGTGGTCTTGAAATAACTGGTCTTGAAACAACTGGTCTTGGGACAACTGGTCTTGGAACAACTGGTCTTGGGACAACTGGTCTTGGAACGACTGGTCTTAGGTTTTCTTGCACAGTGCTGTACAAGAAACATTTAAATAATTTTATTGACAGAATTAAAAATAAAATATCCTCAATTTAATTAATATAGCCGATAATCTAGCTGAGCAGCCCTTTTCCTGTATTGTAATAACTGGTCTTAGAAAACTGGTCTTGGAACAACTGGTCTTGGATCAACTGGTCTTAGAACGACTGGTCTTGAAATAACTGGACTTGGATCAACTGGTCTTAGAACGACTTGTCTTGGAACGACTGGTATTAGAACGACTGGTCTTGAAATAACTGGACTTGGACCAACTGGTCTTAGAACGACTGGTCTTGGAACGACTGGTCTTAGAACGACTGGTCTTAACTCTTTTTGCACCGTTCTGTACAAGATGCATTTAATTAACTTTATTGACATTAATTAAAAATAAAATAATGTTGTATTTTAATTGGTCTTATTTAGCAGCATTCTTCCTGTCTTCTAACATCAGCCTAGAGATAGAGAATAGAAACACGCTGCCGAGCCAGAGAATGGGCAGGGGTCGCACATTGTTCGCACATGCTACCTGCTTTTGGGAGGTCTTCAAATGCCACATTACACTAACCAAAGTATAAAAATGGCGCAAAAATAAAACCATGGTGTTACAAATGATGATTTACAAGACTCCTGAATAGGAATAGTTACGAGATAAAAGAGCTGGATTATTTGTTATCTTTTATAATTTTTGGAAATAAGAAAATACCGATTGCCTTTCAAATACAACTACAAAATCTATATACTCAATTTGGTATTGTGATTAAATTTTCATAAAATTTCGTAAAATTTACATCAAGGACATAATATGAGGAGCAACATTTCTAATCGCAACTTGTCCAATGGAGTTTTTTTCGAGATAATGACCACAAACGAAATTCTGTTTTGTCGCATACATTCAATTTATGCACAACATAAAAATTATAAGAAAATGATGTTTCAAATCTTAACAAGAATAATACAAACCTAAAAAAAATATTTAACTAGGAAAACGCTCAGTGTAACGCGTTGATGAGCGAGCATGGGTAGCCTACTTGCAAATTCTCCAACAGGAATTCCGTACAAAACGCACAGAAACATACATCCATTGAATTGAAATATGATCCACTCTTGCTGGCTTGCTGGCTTGCTTATCAACGCGTTATACACATAGCCGAGTCCTATAGTTTTTATCTCGTCAGACAGAATTTACACATGACTACAGTCTTCCCGCGTTGCACAGGTCTAAGGGCGACATTCACATGATTTTCAGTGGTAAAATGACCCTTATCCGACGTAAAAATTCAAAGTTGGCTTTTAAGTTTGTCTGGAAGAGATTTAGGTAGATATTTTCTTACTGATGCACTTTCCTGCAAAAAAAATGTGTTTTGTTGTACCTCTTTTATCTGAAATGCTTTGATTAACGGGAATTATCGTTAAAGACCCAAGTTCATCTTTACTATAAAGTCAAGGCTACTCTGTTGATAGAATGATAATTCCATAAAATCTGAATTATTCCAAGTCATACTAATGACGAAATGATCAAACGGGGCAGTGATTCGTGTAGGGGGAACTTTGGCAGAGCGAATGAAAAGAGTACGATGTCTAGGTGTATGTCAGAGTCGATTTATAGCCGATTTAGTGATTGATCATTGGAAGGATCGCGCAAAAGTACGCACACGCTTCGTAAGCGTGTAAAACGATTTCTAATGATTGATATCGGACACGACGTGTAAAATACGTGTAGACATAGTTGATGGACTTTGGAATCGAGTGTTTCAATCCTTAAGTTGCCAACACTTTTAAGGTCTCATGACATTATATAATACGTATTTTAGACTGCATTCGAACGGCCCGGTTAAAAACATTTTGTGTCACTAAGGGCCAGTTTCTATTCAATTTCTATGCCAATTTCGACCTTACACTCCGACAAAAATTGTGTACATTTAGTTTTTTTATCCTTTAACAGGAGTCTATGAATGTATTCATGAATTAATTTGATATTCGAGTAAAGTGATTCTGATTCAATAGTAAGCTAACGTGACCCAACTCAAGGATCTGGGTGCAGAATTACAAGAATACATCGCATTTCCCCTTTCGAATTATTCTGTGTTTGTTGCTACCTAGATTCCTGACCCCGCCATGATTCAAACACTGGAAAGAGTAAAGACAAAATGTTAGAAGATTGGTGTAGAAACCAATAACCATAATGTAAAGATCACTCCGTAAACAGGAATATATTCTTCTACCATGTGTAGAAACTATATAGGTACATAACTATATTAGAATAAAGTTTATGCAAAATTATTTATGCAATAATTTTCAAATATTTGTCAAGTTATCGTTCTATCAATCGACATCTCGATCAAAAATCTTAAAAAAATAAATTTGAATATTTTAGCCAAAAGGTGTGATTCGTATCGATCGCATCAAGACAGGAAAAAGAGTGATCGCAGAGACAAAAGAGTCAAAAGACAGTAGTCGCTTATATATAATAGAATATTGTTTTAAAGTCGCACTTTTCAGCAACTAGGTTCATAAAGACGGGTGACTATAAATTGAATACAGGGGAAGAATGAACAGCTGGAGGGAAGGAGGTGATCGTGACCCTTTTGTGAAACCTTCCCAGCATTTGGCTCTTGACGTTTATCCAATGCCAAGTTTATGCAATAATTTTCAAATATTGTCATGTTATCGTTCTGTTGCCCCGGTCTTCGTTACCGGTCTTCGTTACGTAACGTTTTCTTCGTTACCCCGACACAAGAAGTTCCTTCTTACTGGGGTATAAGAAATCACTGTAAACACAAATGTATTTATTACTAAATAAAAATACTGAATACTGAATACTGTCAATAATAGAATATGTGCGCAACATCTTGATCAAAATAATTCTTTGCAGCGTTTCCCAATGCATAGTTCAGCAATCAGTATCCTCAAATATCGATGTATAGAATAAAAAATTCCATGCAATACCAATTGGGTTGGGTAGTATTTGCATATTATACCCTCCAAGCTTCAGCAACACTTGAGAATGATATAAACATTGGACTGCACACTGCAGCTATAATTTTTAAAATAATATTTGACAAAGTTGGTCTTGATGATGCTGACTTGTCAACCAATTGGGCAATTATCTTCAAAAAAATATACTGCAATATTTTAGCCAAAAGATGTGATTTGTAACGATCGCATCAAGAACCAAAAAAAGAGAGATCGCAGAGACAAAAGAGTCAAAAGACAGTTTGTCGCTCATATAATACACCTAATTGTTTTAACGTCGCACTTCTCAGCAACTAGGCTCATAAAGACGATAGGTGACTATTAGAGATGATTAAAATACAGGGGAATAATGGACAGCTGAAAGGAAGGAGGTGGTCCTGGCTTTTTTAGTACACCTTCCCAGCATTGGCTCTTTGACTGAGGGAACTACGCAATCATCATTATTCGAATATATGAGCCCATCTTCCTTGTTATTTCATTCATCCATCCTTTTATTACATTCAAACATGAAATCTTTCTTCTATCGCCATTGACAAAATTATAAAATAGCCATTACCAAAAGTAGCTTGATGCATAGATACTGGCTCTAAAAGAAAGATGAAAATGTACTTGTACATTTCTTTCCGATTTTAGGATAGAAAAATTTCTTTAAAAAAACGATGAGCTATAAGTCCTTTTGTCAAGTATTTCTCGGTATTTTTACTTTTATTTCAAAGATACGATGAAATATTTGGAAATGTCATTGACTTTGGCTCCTTTTTTCATCACTCCTTTTCGGTGTTAATTTTTTTTGAATTAAAGCTTGGCTGCCTTTTTATCACGGAGTGTTTTTTCGGGGTAAATATTACATCAAATGATGTACTCGTAATTTGCTCAGAAAAACAAACTGTAGTGAAAATTTTCAAAAAAACGTTTTTGTGAACAAGAAAATGGCGGCTATTTAGCAGATTTGATTTCTACACATAATGTCAAAAAAGTTGGAAGCTTCAGGAATACCGTAAAAATAATGTAGTTTATATAATTTTCTTCAGAAGTTTTTGGGATAAAAAATGGGAAAGTCCTCGAGTAGTAGAACAATATAACCTAATTACATAATTTTCCTTGAAATAAAATTTTATGAAATTTTATGAGTGTAATCACAACTTATTTCCAAAAATTATATAAGTTAACAAATATAATCCAACTCTATAATCTCGTAATTATTCCTATTCAGGATAGTCTTGTAAATCATCATTGTAACACCATGGTTTTATTTTGGCGCCAATTTTATACTTTGGTTAATGTAATGGGGCCTTTGAAGACCTCCCAAAAGCAGGTAGCATGTGCGAACAATGTGCGACCTTCCTATTCTCTGGCTCGGCAACGTGTTTCTATTCTCTCTAGGCTGATCCAAGACCAGTTATTCTAAGACCAGTCGTTCCAAGACCAGTCGTTCTAAGACCAGTTGTCCCAAGACCAGTTGTCCCAAGACCAGTTGTTCCAAGACCAGTCGTTCCAAGTCCAGTTGATTCAAGACCAGTTGACCCAAGACCAGTTATTCTAAGACCAGTTGATCCAAGTCCAGTTATTTCAAGACCAGTCGTTCTAAGACCAGTTGATCCAAGACCAGTCGTTCCAAGACCAGTTTTCTAAGACCAGTTATTACAAGACAGGAAAAGGGCTGCTCAGCTAGATTATCACCTAGATTAATTAAATTGAGACTATTTTATTTTTAATTCTGTTAATAAAATTAATTAAATGTTTCTTGTACAGCACTGTGCAAGAAAAGCTAAGACCAGTCGTTCCAAGACCAGTTGTCCCAAGACCAGTTGTTCCAAGACCAGTTGTCCCAAGACCAGTTGTTCCAAGACCATTTATTTCAAGACCACTTGAACCTCAGCCCCGCTGTATGTAACTTTACCTTAAAGGTAAAGGTAAATTTAAAGGTTAATGACTGATATGAATGTAATTGAATGTAATTTTAATTTTGGCAATGTAGTATAAAATAAAATATTAATGATATTGGTACAAAGACATCTACTAACAAACTAACGTGTCCTCATGCCTCCAGGGTTCTTCATCCGACATCGTGTACGAGGCTCAGGGTGAAGAGCCGCTGCTCTTCTGCTACAAGAAGCACCGTCGTCGCTGCGTGCGTCTGCGCGCCTACCACTCGAGCTGGTCGTCGGCGTTCTCGCTGGACACCGCCGGCTGCTCGGGCCTGGTGGTGTGTCAGGACCGGGAGCGCAAGAGGCGCTATCGCATCCTCCTCACCGCAACGCTCTCCCAGCTGTGTCCCCAGCTCACGAGGATCGTCACGCTCATGCCCAACTTCGTGGTGACCAACGAGTGCAGGAAGCATCTCAGGTTCATGGAGGAGAACGAGCGGGCGGATATGTGGATCGATCTGGCTCCGGGACAGGTAGGTTCTCTTCCGTCTGTGTTCTTCTGTCGGATGATCTGAAATATTCTCGTCTGATTTTCAAACCCTTTATTGAGAATGTAGGTTTCTTTGGAAAACTTCCATGGAGTCAGGATGATATGAAATATCATCATATCAATCCCTTCATATCATCATATCATCATATCCCTTCATATCATCATATCCCTTCATATCAAACCCTTTATTATTGGGTATTTTTTTGTAAGTGCAAGTTTCAAAAGAGCAATTGAGATTACAACATCAATACCCATTCTAAGTAACTTACATATTATTTTATTCATTGATGCCAAATGCTAAGATTTATTTAAATATTTTTATACATTTTGCAGAGATTTTCATTTTATTGTTTTAATAAGATTAAGTGGTTTGATTTTTTAAAGTTTTAGGATGTCTACAATGTAGTACATATGAGTGTGTTTTTGTCTGTGCTGACTAGGCATTAGTATGAGTTTTGTGTGTGTCCAGTGCGTTCCCTTCTGGCCGGAGACGGACTCCATGAAAATGCACGTGAAGTTCCGCGACAGCAAACTCGTGTCTCAGCATTTCCCCATCACGCACAACCATCAGACAGTGCTGCGCGTTGACAAGGGCGTAAGTGTACTTGCCTAATTAGTAGGTTCTTAACTTGATCGTTCAATGATCACATAGTTTGTAAAACATTTGTACTCTCTTCAAGATTATTTTGAGAGAAGAAAGAATGAGAAAGTGACGATTGTGCTCGTACGTATACTAAATTATATATGTGTTACCCTTTCATTGACATCAGACTCAGTTGACTATGTAAGCAAAATCAAAAAAACATTCCAATCTTAACCAAGCCATCATATTTTCATCATCTACTTAACTTGCTATTCAACAAGAAGATAGACCAACAAACATGTAATTTCAAGTTCAACAATGTGACTTTACATGCTTTAGGGAGGACTCACTGTGAATGTGAACGGTGGCGGCGAGCAACCTTTCTCTATCGTACTGCGTCACTACTGCGGCGGCGACGCTCCCGTGAGAGTGGACAATCTCTGCGAGGACCTCTTCCTGAAGATCCACCAGCAGGACTGCGGCCAAGTGGCGCTGCTCAGTCCCTATCAGTCCATGCTGTGTACGTGGGACGATCCCACGAGAGAGCGCGCGCTGCTGTGGAACGTCTACAACAAGAAGTCCAAGGGATTTGTGGCCGACTTCTGGAAGGATGGCTTCGGACAAGAGAGGGTTAGTTTCCACACGGTGAAGCAGTCGAGTGTGAACTCAGCCGCTGCCGCCACCACGCCAACTGTGTCGGCCAAACTGTCGGCTAGTCTGAAGCGCTTGTCACCCAAGTCGCCGGTGCTAGAGGGCAGCAGCAGCAGTGACGATACCGAGTCCGATGAACAAAAGCCACAGGTAAACATTACATTCTTCCTTCACACAAACATTGACATTTTATGACGAATGTCAGGTTGTACTTGAAAATAATTGAATCATTGTCTCTTTAAATCTGAAAACTGCTTCACCCTGTCTGCCTTAATATTGTTGTATATCTTCTTTCAGAATATTTCATGTAATAGGATCTGTCAATGTTGCAGAATGCTATTTGTAGCAGTTACTTCTCCATTTCTTGAATTGTATTTTGTTTGTTTTGTTTCTTAGTGGTATGGCGGTATTTGATTACAATTACAAACCATAACTGTTGGTTTCTAGTACACAGATTTTATCCGTATCTCTTATTCTCATCTCGGCATTAATTTCGAATCCTGTTCTGTTGTTAAATCCCATGCTTCTAGCCTTCTTTGTGAAATGATTTTCATTATGTATGCACTTGTGTAATCAACTATTGACATTAAAAGTGCATTTGTAGGTTTTAGCTAACAATTAGCTAACTCTACTTATCATCTCCCTCACAGCAAATGAAGAAGACGCGCAAGGCCAAGGTCATCGTGTACTGGGTGAGCTTCCTGGAGCACCACCAGCGCGTGCTGCTCTTCACGCAGGACGAGCGCGTGGCGTACCGAGCGCGGGCCAAGATAGACGCCGAGAAGAGCAGCATGGAGCTGTTCGTGTCTCTGGCGGGCATCGGCGTGTCGCTCGGCATCGAGACGCAGCTGTGTCACAAGGAGCTGGCATACGGAAGTGTTTCGGACTCGTCGGCAATGTGGGAGGTAATGATGTCGAGCTTGATCAATTAAACTTCTCCAGAATATTTATGATTTTGTAGCAAAGGTTTTGCAACTTGAGCATAATCATTTGTTAATAATAAATACTTATACTTTTAATAAATAATAAATGAGTTTTCACCTCATGCTTTGCTAGACTTACTTTTTTTAGGAACACTCTCTGTTTTTTATTTCGATTTTTTAGTAATTTGTTTCATCTAATTTAGGTAAGTACTTAAAAAATGTCTGTAATAAATGGGTCACTCTCACAACAGATAATAATATCAAAATGAATTCTTTGATATTGTATGAGTATGAACTCTTTTTTTGTAAATCTTGACCAAAATATTACAATGTGCTCATGAAGTTTGACATGAAAGAGCAATAAACAAAGTACTTCTTCTCTGCCTTGTCCAGGTGATGGTGGCGCACCGCTGGAAACTCCTGACACTAGAGCTAGCTTCGTGGATCGAGGACAAGTGGCGGCAGGATCAGAAGAAGGCACAGATGAAGGACTACGTCCACGTTGACTTTGAGAAGATGCACATGACGAAACCGTTCTACGGCGAGCTGCGACGTCGCTACAACCCCGGACTCTGGCTGCAGTACCGCAAGTCTCACCATCAGACTTACGTTCACTGCAAGATCAACAGACTGCAGGTCAGAAGGAGTATATCTAGGTCCTTAGAACTCTTCCTATCTCTTCCTACATTTAATCCTCTTCCTCCATATCTGATTTATTGTTCTGTGATTTTTTCATTGATTTTTTCATTAGGTATTGAATAAGTTATTGTGAAAAAATGAATGCTACTAGAATTTAGGGTATAAAAATCATTACCTATGTATCTATCACATTTACTCGCCCTTCTACCATTTTTGTAACAACAATTCTTAACTGATCAGCCTTTTCATTTAAATTGGTTTCAGAATAAGATAATTTACACTATAAACAAGGAATTTCCCAATTTAATTTTTATTACAAATTAATGATTCATAATTTTCTATTGGACGTCTAGATTGACAACCAGATGCACGACGCAGTGTTCCCAACCGTTCTCTATCCAACACCGATACCTCAGCACGTAGTTCGTCGGATTGGCACCAAACCCTGCCTGGAGATGGCGTTCATGAAGCGACATCGGCCAGCTTATAACCAAGACATCTACAAGTAAGAGAGTAAATCATCGTCTAATCATCTTGATATAAAAACATTATGAGGACTTTCTAAGATTACATACAAGATTGTTGTGGAGAATAAACACAGGATTTTATTGTTCCTGATTTTGATGTGGAAGTAATTTCATTGTACAAACCAATATTATTGAGCGAGCGTCACCACCGTACTCTTATGGCACTTTCTCTGTGTGTTTTTTTTTTTTTTTTTTGTAGTCACAGCCTAGGTCAAACCGCTCAAGCAATCGATCTGAAATTTTGTACACATACTAACGTACTCTATGCGGTCCCTGGGATCGTTTTTGAATGGGCTCCCGCGATTGGTTCAAATTTAAAAAAAAAATCTTTCGATTGGTTGCTTCGATCAATTTGAAATTTAGCAAAAACATTGCAACCAACATTGTACCCAATCATAAAAAGTTTCAGCCAAATCCTCCTATTGGTTCAAATTTAAAACCATTTTTCATGTGATTTTTGACATTTAAACTAGAACAGATTGACCGATCAACTTAAAACTTTGCGTGGTCATTGGTACCAACATTTTAGGTATTTTTGCCAATTTTCAGTCTAATCTGTCGTTATTTTCAAAAGTTTTGTCATTTTAAGGTCATTTTATTCATTATCTTGAAAAATTTATAGGGTTGTGCGAACCTTGATTTTTCAAGTCGAACCGAACCTCGAACCGAACCTTAAAGTGTTCGAACCTTTTCGAACCTTTTCGAACCTTTACAGGTGTATAATCGATTTTTGCTTTCAGTGCTACCAAACAACTTTCAATGAAATCCAAAGGAAACACACATGAATGGATTTATCATACATACTATTTGCCAGTGTTGAGTAGTAACTTAACGAAAGTAACGCGTTACCGGTAACGCGTTACATTTCAGGAACTTTAGTGGTAACTTAGTTCCTTTTTTTCAGTCAGGAACTTTAACCTATAAAGTTCCTTTATTGATGTAACGTATACATTACGTTACGTTACTTGCAAAGTTCTTTTTTTCGTCTACTTTTTCAGCAATCTTCCCAAAATTTCCCAGCTTATACTTCCGGAGTAGCGATCTGCCATCAAAACAAGCTTTCACTGGCAGTCAGTGCAGCTGCATGAGTCATTGCTGTGGAATGTGCATGCTCTCGCCAGGCCATTGATGATAAGGGTGTGGGGAGGGGCAGAAGGAGGACCAATGAGAATCACTTTCACTTCACCCCCACATTAGTCCTCACTTGACCTTGGCTTGTTGCAGTGTGACGTACCTAGCAGCTCATTCTCCCTTCAACCATCGTCGCCATTAGTTGTGCAGAGCATTGTTTATAACCTCTTCTAGTATTTCAATTTCGTTACGTGTGAATTTCTATCCTTTGTAGATTTATATGGTGATAAAAATACGTGAAAACTGAAACTATTTGCCGTGATACTTTGTGCAGACAAAAATACTACACTACACATATGACATTACGTTTGAAACCACTATTTCCCTGCCACAATATTCACGTTTTTTTTCCTAAAAATCCATCGCGGTAACTTTGCAAGTTACTTTTGGGTAACTGGTAACTTGTAAGTTCCTTTTTTCATGAAGTAACTTAACTTTAACTAAGTTCCTTTTATGACCAAGTAACTTAACTTTAACGAAGTTCCTTTTCTCAAGTAACTTACTCAACACTGCTATTTGCATTTCATTTATAATAGGATGCTGGACAAAATCTTAAAGAAAGTTATGTGTTTAACACGTTCTGGCTGTTTTCAAAATGCTTCCAGATACCTATTGCTGCTGACAGAGACAGGTGTTGTTTAAAATTGTAATAAAGTGTTTTTTTATACTATAAATTGTTGTGTTGCAATTTGTTCTTGTAAGCTTGCACCTTGCCTAAAAACGGTTCTTTGTTTCATCATAGAGATGTTTCATCAACTAATTAGGGAGAGGGAGGAAGGTAACGAAAATGATGTCAATAATTTTATGCAAAATGGGCTAATAGTACTCATCATGACGCGAGACAGAAAATAAATATAACTTATTTAGGATCATCAACATCACTAATATGTACATGTATTTATGACATAATAATGTAAATTTCGTGAATAACAAACCTTTGAACTGAAACATAGTTAACTAAAGATTGATTACTACAGAAGAATATACGCGATTTTGCGTGAAAAATGACGCCATTTGAGGTTAAAATCTCGAATTCAGAAGGCTGTGGTGACGCGCGGGAAAAAGGGCGGGAAGGTTCGAAATGGTTCTATTTCGAACTTCTCATAATAATTTTCGAACCTTCAAAACCGGTTCGGTTCGGTTCGGTTTTCGAACCGGTTCGCACACCCCTAAAAATTTATACTAAATTGTCATCCCTGCCTTCTTTAAGCTTATGTTCCAAGGCAAGGCCTGTAGAGCAGCCAAGCTATCCACAATGTACATTAAAATGAAAGCATTTTTGAGCTAGCGCAGAAAATCGGATGCAGTACGAAGGCCAAATCCTCTGATTGGTTTAAGTTTAAATAATGTCTTCTGATTGGTCGACAATAAAAATGTTCACATTAAGTTCAAATTTTGCATGGTGATCAAGACCAACTTAATATTAAATTTTACATATTGTAAGCCCAATCGGCAATCAGTCAAGTATTACATAATTGTAATTTTACGAGTTTAGTATGGGATGTCACAAGAGATTTTTGAAGAAGGTATGTTAAGACTTCACGACACAATGGATCTGTTATTCATCCAGAGTATTAGGGAGATTGAAAAATTGCAGAGAAAATCGTCTTGTGCCGTGTCGTGCATCGTTACTATGGGGATGTTGCATGTTCTGTGCTCGCTCATCAACGCGTTACACTGAGCGTTTTCCTAGTAAATAATAAATATCAAATATGTTATTTTTATTACTATGTATTCATTCATTCTCTTTGCTTGTTTCAGGTTCATCAAGATACTGGTGCAGGAGTTCTCTGTCCAGCTTGACAAGGGTTTCTTATTGTCCCTGTTCGGCATTTGGTCGCAGTGGAACAACGAAGAGAAGCCTTCGCTGAGGATTAGATCGGACATAGCGATGTTACATGCACCAATATCCTCAATTGTTGCCAAGGTAGACCTCACAGTTGTATCTTTGCCACATGTACTGTGCAATTTGTTCAGTGTTTGGGAAGAATGTCCAATAAAACACAATTGAAAAAATTAAATACAGACTCATTTATTGTTCCATTCTTGACTTTTCAGACGACAAGTGATGGCCCGAAAGTAGTCATCGAGTATCTGCATCTCTCTCCTGTTAAGCTTCAATTCAGTTTCTCTCCTCGAGGCACGGTGCATCGTAAAGTTAACGTCCGCTCTTTCAAGGCTGATCTGATCGACTTCTTCCTCAACTCGTTCGGTGCGACTCTGGCTGAAGTCAAGGGCGTTAAACTCAAGTAAGAATACTTGTAGACTGTAAAGAAAGTACAACACTAGGTTCAAGGTAGGTATATGTGTTCCATACTCCCTAAATGATGACTAAGTGAACATTTTTCAAGTCCGTTTTAGTGTGACCACTGCACACATAATTGCACTGTTGTGGTAAAATATAATAAATTCTATGTTTTCGTCTTAACATTGTTTAACTATAAGTTTTTCCTTCAAATAATGAGATTTTGCTTCATATTTTAATGTATGTATCCTGAGTGAAGGAGAATAGAATGTAGTTAAAACTTCAATATAACTCCATGGTTTATCAGCTTTCTAAGTTGTTAGACGTTGAAGTCTGTTTAATCTGAATGATTGAGCATTTTCTATTCTTATTGGACTTTTCACGACTTAAGAAACCATACTTTTCAACCATATAAATATCACCAAGAAATGGATCCTTTTTATGTATGCGTTTTCCCTACTCTGGTGGTACAAATAGGTAGTTGATTCATATGAAACGTAATGTAGTATAGAGGATTGTCTGTGTGTTCTTTTAGAATGGCGTACTTTGAGCAGAGAGGGCACATAGTGAATCTGGCTCACCAGATGTCGGATGTTTATCGTCACTACGTCAGTCAACTGATCCAACAGTTCCACGTCCTTGTGCTCGGCTTGGATGTTCTCGGGAATCCGTACGGACTTGTCACAGACTTCACTGAGGGTTTCGGAGACTTCTTCTACGAACCATTCTTGGTAATTAGTTACTTGCCAGTTTCTTTAGTACATGACATTTAGATATGAGGAATAAAATGAGGATTTTTTATAATTTTTCATAGCTCCCATTTTTGTGTAATTATACCCAGATTTTAGTAATGAAGTTAAATTACCTACTGGTCAGGATTCAGAGAGTAATGTTTTGATTTATGATTAGGCTATGTTTATTGACTGTTATACTAACTTTACATACATTTTGAATTACATTTTTGTGTATTTAACTTATTGGCCTTGGAACCTTTCCGCTTTGTGCACGAGCATCCAATCGCTCAGCAACAACATTGTTCATCGTAACATCTGCTTGCAGGGAGTGATGGAAGGCCCCGAGGAGTTTGCCGAGGGCTTGAGCTTCGGTGCTCAGAGCCTGTTGGGCCATGTGGTCGGCGGCACAGCAGGCTCGGTGTCGCTGATATCTTCCTCGCTCGGCAATCTTCTCAGCAGTCTCAGCTTCGATGAAGAATACAAGAAGGTGAGGATGAACTTATCATTTATAACAAGCCTAAAAATTCCGGAGATGGAATGTTTCATTTCTTTGCCAATAGGCAATTCAATTTAGTATATCAGAAATCAATATTGGTATTGTAAATTTAAGGAAACATTTTTACTGTACCTACCTACTAAAAATTGGCAACATTCTGTTCAAAACATGTTATCGAAATCATGCAACACAATGCAGAATATAATTTCAGTAACTATTTTAAACTTTGTAAATGTTCTGTAAATTTTTCAGTTGTTGCAACCATATTGCTTTGGTTCTAGAGGTTCTAGATAGTGCCATGGATAATGACTTAGGTAATTTTTTTATGATTTTTTACTGAATAGAAGTCGATGAAAAACTTTCTCACAAGATTTCTTGCTGAATCAAGTGAAACAAGTCATTGATAGCTCCACAATACCACCTCTCCGCAAAGCATGTTGAATGACTGTCTTTCTGTTCTCCACAGAAGCGGAGATTTGGCCTCCAGCAGTCGAGTGACCTCCCGCAGCTGCTGCTGACTGCCGGCAGGACGTTCAGCATGGGCGTAGCGCTCGGTCTCTCCGGAGTCATCATGAAGCCCATCATCGGTACGTCGAAACAACACTCGCAGCTTCTCGTCATCTAGGTGCATGCGCTCATGTTGCAAACCGGAGGCGTTGTTTGGAAGACATTTCATTGTGACAACTTCAATTTCATGCAGAATAGTTGACAGCAGAATATTCAAGTTCGAAAGAGAGGCAGAAGATTTTTTTTTTTTTTTTTTAAATGATAGGGTAACTTAGAACCATTTTTAAGAGGTATTTATGACTTAAAAATAAACAAAAATAAACAAACAATCGACTTATGTCCAGAACAATTAAAAATTATAAATAAGTTCATAATTTATTGCCACTAGGTATAGGTACCATTTTCAGTATTATTGGCACCAAGATGATACATTAGTTCAAAATCATGCTGCCTTTTCGAAATAATAGTATTATAATATGCCCCTCTTTCAGCACTTTTCCCATGAAAAGGGTAAACAAAGTTCAAAAATCATTGCGTTTTGAATGTTGTTTACAATTTTGGGGGAGTAAAAGCAGGCAGGCAAATTGACGTTTTATTTCGATCCAAACTAGTGACATTATCTGTTACCTAGTCCCTTGATTGAGAGTTTGCAAGAGAACCCTCTGACCCAAACTCCGGTTTGAAATGTCTGATATTGACTGAACGGCACTAGAGAGCTATGAGTGTCTAGCCGTGAGTAGCTGCTATGATTGTGGAATGACGTGTATACTAATCCGATTTGACCAATGTTCTCTATTCCTTTTCACACACTCACTCACGTTGCATCAAATTTACCTATTGCATCGTGCTTGCTGGGGATGATAGAGAGAGAGTCCACAGGTAAATGATTTTGCATGACTTTACTGTAGTAATTAATAATTATACCAACTCAATAGGGTTCAATTGTTAAGTCGAACCGAAACCCGAACCCAACCTTTAAAAACTGTAGATTTTTATTCAAATACTGGTTTTTAGTTTTTATTCAGGGAGGCAATAGTCCAGTAATTCTAGTGAAAAAATCAGCATGACCCACCACTAATTGCAACAGAAGCGTTTTTGGTACCGTTCGATTCAGAAAAATGTCCTCTACAACATATCCAAAATTGACCAAAATCGCTGTACGGAAAAGGGGTTTTAATGACTTTTTAAGATAATTTCCCATGTTAATTCCATCTTGCAAAAAAAACTTTTTTTCATGTAACTTCGATTTTGACGAAACTTGGCAGAATTGTTCACCATCCTAAATGAACACAAATAGCTCTCCAAGCGTATTCCTCTAAATATCATCGTTTGGGAAATATTGGCTATTGAAAAGTAATATTTTAGTCAGTTTTCGTCGATTTGAGTGTAATTTGACGTTTTGCGAGGTCCATATTTCCCAAACGATGAGATTTAGAGGAAAACGCTAAGTGAGCTATTTGTGTTCATTTAGGATGGTGAACAATTCTGCCAAGTTTCGTCAAAATCGAAGTTACATGAAAAAAAGTTTTTTTTGCAAGATGGAATTATCATGGGAAATTATCTTAAAAAGTCATTAAAACCCTTTTTCCGTACAGCGATTTTGGTCGATTTTGGATATGTTGTAGAGGAAATTTTTCTGAATTGATTCATGTATTGAAACCTTCTGTTGCAATTAGTGGTGGGTATAATCACAATTACTGGACTACAAGGGAATGTTGAAGTTTCTGTTTATTAATCATAAAAAAATCATATGTTACAGCGTTACAGGCTAACAATGCTCTTTCACTCTCTTCCCCTAATGTCATGTAATGAGACCAATCAAAATCAGTGATCTTAATTAATTACAGCAACTAGTTGTAAAAATATTCAATGATATGCTGATGATTTAATCAGGAGTAAATTATCTCATAATTGGCACAAAAATTATTAAATAGAGGTTTGGCAAGGTTCGAAAAATAAATCTTTAAATCCAGTTCGGTTTTTGAACCACACTGGTTTGCACAGCCCTACAACTCAATATACCAACCTGCAACATAAAATACTGCACAGTAATTTATTATTTAAGTCACAAATAAAATGGGGTGTCTGCTATCCACTCATCAAAGGAAGTTGTAAATTCATACTGTTAATTTAAACCCGTATCTTTGCTCGTATATTAGTACTGGCTGCACAACAAGATATGAGGAAATAATACTACATAAAAAGGCTCCATTACATTGAATTAAGTTTTCAAACTTTGTTTAGCTTTTCTACTGTCAAAAGTATACTTTGAAGCTTAACTACTCTGGATGGGCCCATTTGTGTACATTTTACTCACTGTCTCTCCTGGTACAGCTCTCTCTTAGTAAATATCCAACTTGAAATGGCACCACTTCATATTACCCAAGTATCTACACCTACAAATAGTTGAGTCTACAATAAACATGGTCTGATTTGTGATTAATCACAGATCAGACCATTGTTAATTGTGATTTTCATATTTTTATTTTCAGTTGATGTTGGTGAATTGATGATGAAGTATATTGTTGCAGGAGCACATCAAGAAGGCGTCGAAGGGTTTTTCAAAGGAGTCGGCAAGGGATTGATGGGGCTGATGACGAAACCGACGGGTGGGGTCGTCGACTGCATTGCAATGGCTTGCGACGGAATAAAGAGGTAACAGAAGTCACAGAAAACATTTTTGTGAATTCACATTTCTTTAAATAACTATTCATTTTAATGATCCATCTTCTTACTGACTGGTCTTTCAGATTAATGCTAAAATGTTTAAAATGACACCAGTATCAACACACGTCCGATGTAATCAATAAAACTTTGCTGACTTAATTAGTAATTCGTATCTCTAGCTATAAATTGAGATGTCAGAAAATATCCGAATCTAATGTATGGAGGAGGAGACTCTAGGATCTAGGTCAATGAACTACTGGTACGTACATTGTCAGTGAAGCATTGCCTTGCCCCTGTGCACAGAGCTGCGGAGATGGGCGAGGACGTGGTGATGCGCACGCGCCTGCCGCGCTTCATGAACCCGTACACGGGCGTGCAACCGTTCTCCGTCTACCAGGCGACTGGCATGCACTTGCTGAACACGCTGAGCAAGGGGCATTACTCCGACACCGACGTCTACTGGGCTCACGCGCCGCTCAACGCCGAGGCCAAGTCCAACGTGCTCGTCACACTTCAGTACGTTGTCATAAGAATAAGATATTGATAACATTAGCAGATCTGTAACCCAATTCTTAAAACTATTACCTACATCATAAGTGTGATTATTTAAATAGACATTATATTAACATAGCGAGAGAGAGAGAGAGAGAGAGAGAGAGAGAGAGAGAGAGAGAGAGAGAGAGAGAGAGAGAGAGAGAGAGAGAGAGAGAGAGAGAGAGAGAGAACAAACTGGAAACTGCCTCATGATTGTATCTTGGAGATGTGACTTGATAACTCATTAAAGAATAGGGGTTCTGTTTATTGTTATATGCACGACCATTTGTACTTTGGTAAAGCTTTTATAGGCACATTCCTTTGTTCACAATTATATTGATTTGTTTTGTACGTTTTCAACTAAATCACATAAATGGACTCAGTAAAGGCTCAATGAAATTAAAATTTATATGGTATTGTGGGATTTTTGAACCCCATAACTGAAAATTATTTTGGAATAGATTTGTGGAATAGATTTGTGAAATGAACTATAGTAAATTAATCTTTTCAAGTGTCAACAATCTATGATCACGTGAATATCTCTTGGTTGCAGGCACGTGTTCCGCGTGGAGAAGTGTCGCGTGTGGGGCTTGTGGGACGTGGAGTGGGTGGTGAGGGTTGACGACATCATGGCCGTTCCTCATGTGGCGGACAATAGACTGGTCTTTAAAGTGAGACAGGCAAGTCACAACTTTTACTCTTCATTTCATACTATACTTTAGGGGAGTAAGTTATTGAAAAAAATTTCGAAGTGTATTCTTTTGTTGAAATGCATGTGAGACACTAGTATATTGTCAATAAATTCTGTACAGAATTCCATTTTTAAGTTTGTTTCTCCTCTCTCAGGACGAAAGTCTGAACTTCTTCTCGGGCGACGAACGATTCATCGAGTGTCCAGACGTGGGGGTACTGGCTTGGCTGCAGAAGAAGATCGAAACAGTTCTTATATTGAATATGGAAGACAAACCATGTCCAGGGGAATTATAATCAAGGTAAAAGAAAGGAGTTTTGAATCCAATGATGATATGAAATTCCAGTGATCTAACAAAGTTGTATTTTTGTGGGGCATTGAGATTGAAGTCTGGAATCATAGCCACAGTAGTACCACATCCTTTCACTATTTAAAAACTACTTCTTACATTTCTGTATAGTAATAGTGAATGGAATTACCTTCTACTACATTCATATGATTTTTACTCGTAACTAAAACACGCCAAATATAGAACCACCCAATAACAAATCCAATCGATTCTAATATCTGTACCTTACTAAATTCACAAAATTATGTAGAGGTCCCCATTGTTTCTGCATTCGGTATTATGTATATTTTGACAAGTGTAAGGTTCGCATGCTGTCGTAATCGGTGCCTCAAACATTTTAACCCATCGTATTAAATTGAGCTGCTTTTAAGCCTCTATGATATGATAAGATAACTTATGCTTGAAATAAGGGATTACTATTTTGTTACAATTACTAATATTTTATTTGATCACTTGCTTGTACTCCAATGAAGTGTGAGACGTTGTAAATCGGTGTAGTAACGTAACGTATTGTTGTACTGTGTGCTCTGTACCTAAAAGCAATACTACAATGTACTGGTAAGATCAGGCTCTTCATTCTTGGTTGTTTAGAGTATTGAAATAATATTCAATACAGGACGTTCTAGTTAAATTAATATTAGAAATACATGTTTATAACAAAATTTACCAAATGTGTTACTCGCTATCTTACTTTTGGAAATTCATTCTGTCTTTAATTCTGTTCTTTTTATTGTAAACAGAAACTATTTCATTTCATTTGTGAATAAAAATAACAGAAAAATCAAAACTGAATGAATTTCAATGAGAATCTGAGTAATAAATTAATACCTACTCTGCTAATCAACAATATTAGGTAATGTAAATGATTTAAATTCTACACAATAACTTGGTTAAACGATTGTTAGTAAAGGCTATTAATTTCATGGCCATGCCTTGTTTTTTATTGTTGATATTTTGTCATTACATATTCAGATTAATTTATTTTAGGATAGGTATGTATTATAATTATTATTGTATCCCTTTTAAGGTGCTATAATGTTTTAATTGTAGATAAATGACAAGAGCTTGTTACCCAATCACTCCATGAATTCACAGAATGGTTTGATTTTAATATTAATTAATTACAAAAGTAGGTACCAAAATTGCCGTGATCAGAAATGCTATGTATTTGTGAATTGTGAAGTAAATATCAACTAACATACTTCCCGATGCTTGTGAGTAACTAATGTGAGGAATTATACCTATTGATTGAACTATAATTTAAATTTGCGTGCCTACTACATATAGCATACACCGTAGTTGGATGGCAGTAGATGTTCTGTTGCTCATAAACCATGAATAATTATATATTCACATCAGAACTCTATGGATTGTTAAAATAAAATATAATATACATTTATTGGAAATTGGTTAAACTTATTCCTCTAAGCTATCTCCCTTCAAACTATCAAATTGTATCAGCACACTCAATATGTTTGTTCGTTTGACAAATCCAGTGCCAGTTCGAGCAAGAGCAGGTTCAGAGCAGAACAACATTGGATGATGTCATTTTTAGGCCCGAGCAACTTCGAGCATTTGCTTTTTTGGTAGCAGATGAACGGACATTTCTTGTTTTAGCGCCATTTGTAAATACATGATTGATTACGGACATATTAATTAATACGTATATTCTGACAGAATATCAAAGATATAATTATTAACAATATTACTACTTTGTGTTGAAACAATACTATTACTAAAAGTATGTCGCCACATTACTATCTTTGTAATAATATTTTGTAATTCAAATCAAAATCTTCGTACTTCCTGCTCGTGCATTACTCACTCCGGCCAAAAAGTCTGAGTAGGAATATCTGCTCGATCGTTCTCGATTGCTCTGAACCGACCCTGCTCGATGGCAGCCGAATGACCACGAGCAGGCTGCTCGAAGTTGCTCGAATACAAACGAACGGCCATCGCGTGATCAGTGCTACTCCGAGCAGGCAAATGAACAGACCTAATGCTAAATGTGGTACCACCTCAAATCATTGACTACCAAATACTCAAATTCTTTGTGGTGGAAGATTTACAATGCAAAATAGAGAAATTATGTAGGTACCTAGTTGTTTACACATTTTTGGAAGTCAAATTATTGTTTCATTTAAAATTTTAAGTGGAAAAATGGTTAGGAATGGAAGTTACTTACTATTATACCTCCATGGTTATATTATCATGGATGGTTATATTTTCTGCTAATTGTTCCTCCTCGTATGCATAACGAATTGAATTGAATAGCAGTCCAATCACTCCTCTCCTCATTATATTCATTGATTGATTCGAAGTGTGTAATGAATGATCTAGATGATCGTAGTCTAGAATCTACGATCAACCTAGAATAGATCGTAGGGTCACTCTTTCCATGATTTTAAAATATTCCCGCGCGTATGAGTACACACTTTTGACTTCGACGGTATTTCCGTTAATTTAACAACCAACCCAAACCAACCTTTCAAGTTTCCCATAATTCCCCTCCCTACTTCCGGCTACTTCGTTTGCAACTTTTGTCTTTTGTGGCATCCATTCACAAAGTATCGCGTCATCGTTGTTTTTCTGGTTTTGAAACTGTTAAAATCAGTGTTTAAAGTAGTACAATCACAAGTTATAATATGTCTGCTCCGGTTATAGACGTAAAGAAGGACGATTCTGTTGGTAATGGGCCTAATGCGAAGCCGGGTAATCCAAACAACGTTGGCCGCGGGGCCCAAGGTGGCGGCGGCGGCCGTGGTGGTGTTGGAGGTGGTCCCGGAGGACGCCCAAGATATGATAACAACAACATCATGAACAAAGGCGGTCGGGGTGGGATCGGGGGAGGGCGAGGAGGCATTGGCGGTGGTCGTGGAGGCCGTTTTACACCGAGAGATGATATCAAACCTCGCGGACCACCCGATGTAAGTTGCTTTGCACTCCATTAATGACGCACCAATTTCTAGGCTTTTCTGTAATGGCGGTGTCAGTAATTGTACCTATAGGGTGCTTTTTGTACCTATCTTAGTCCGTGGGCGCCCCAATGACCTACGTCCTATGCTTTCACCTACCAAAGTACCTACCTACCTATAGGTAAATAGGTAAAGTAAATAGGTACCTACCTATAGGTAGGTACCTATTTACTTTTTATGGATCACTTGTTAAGTTGTAGGTAAGTGAGTTTACCTTGGATTTAAGGTAGGCTACTAGATACCCCTAGAGGGAAAAAATCGTGTTTTTGAACTTAAACCCATTTTTAATGCTGCTATTGGCTCTCTTAACTCTTTGAAGCACAAATTATGACAATTAAAATTCTTTAAGAATTCGTAGATTTTTTCTATATTTTTGTTTATACCTAACGAATTAATTGCAAATTTCCTTAATTTTTATTTTATTTTTTTTCCAACCCGTTTGGTCAAAATTTTGTGGTATAATTTCTATACCACTGTGCAGGAAGGGACTGGGAATCACTTATAACTGAATTTATTTTAGATTTCATAAATGCCAAATATTGTTTCTGAATTGTAAGGAAAGACATGTTTTACCATGTAATTCATCTTAACATGATTTATCTTCGTGTAACTTATTAAATTAGTGTATTTAAGTTGGTAATTAATATAATTTTTCAATAATTGCAAAATAATGAAAGGAAAAACCATGGCACCATGTGGCCCCATGGTACCATGTGAAAAACCATGGCACAGTGGTACCTTACAAGTAGCACAGGAAAATGCCCGATGAAGTTTCGAATCATTGCAAGGGGAACGACGTCTTCACTATCGCTCCGCTTCCGTTGTCCACCGTCGCTTCTTCCTCGCTTCTTCCGTCGCTTATTCCTCAGATTCAGATATGCATTCAATAGTTACCTCTGGTTGTCGAGAATCATTGGCAACTCACATATATTATAGTTATTCTTTCAATACAAGGGTAGATTATAATTTAAAAAAGTAGGGTTATAGTTCGTGTGGACTGTTCATGCACGGTGGTATAGTTTCCGAACCACCTTGTTTGATAACAAATTAATTACCTTAATTAATAAATTTATACAATTGACACATCATAATATCAACAAACACCCTTTTATACAAATGTTTTTATTGCAATATTGCGTAAAGTTATTACTTAGCAAAAATTATGACGTTTTCACATAAGTCTGCATCAGTTTACAGAAAACAAAAAAAATCCTTGGTTTCATACAAGGCTGTGACCGCTGTACAAGACCGCACCCTCCCGCCATCTCTCAGGCGCTGTCTGTACTACTTGACTAAGAATATAACGTGGTACTAAAACCATACCACTGTGCTTCAAAGGTAAAAAATAATTATTTTCAATGTGGTACGTTTTTAATACCACTGTGCTTCAAAGAGTTAAACAAAACAAGAGATAAAACTAAAAAAAAATAAAAAATTAATAAATTAATTTTTAATTAATTTTTAATTACAAATATAATGGTATGCTCTTAACATGGATTGCTACGGTTGTGGTCAAGCTAGACTAATCTTTTAAACTGAATTGTAATCAGTACACATATGCAAATGTTCTGTGAGACCTAATTTGTTAAAATTGGTACCAGACAATTTAAAAAAAAATCTTAGAATTTGGCGAATCAATTTACAGTTTTTTTGTTATACAAAAACATACAATTGATTTTTTATTAATTTATCAGAAAAAGAAACACAATTTTTGGGCTCTACAGAACATGATCATTTGTCCACTCTGAAGAACAAAAAAAAAATGATGATTCTTACTTGAAATTTGGTATAGTTTTCTCATGTTAGAAGTTGATAGTAATGTACTAAAATACAGTTTTGAGTAAATAACAGTTAGACTACACACTACACTGTTCTAGCCCAAGGTGGTTGAATAGGGGGAGGTAGCCTTGATCCATGTTAAAGAAAACTAGTGGGCGGAGCTTAGGGTATGACGCGTCTGAAGACTTGGCGCGGCAACTCACGCTCTTCGCCGTGCTAAAGAGCTCATCAAAATTCGCTTTTACTTTTATAAGGATACATTTTAATTGACACATTGATATTTTGTGGAATTGTCAACCTATCTGCTGGTTGATAATGAATGAGACTAATGAAAACGAGCCTAATACACCAAAGTACAGTGTAGTTTACTTTAGTCAAAAAATCATGCAAATTCAGATACTCGCATGGGAATGTGTCTACTTCCTAATTCTTACAAGAGTAATTGATAAATGCTTAGCCCAAGATCCGATTATTAAGCTCTCAGAGTAATTAATTTAGTTATAGAATAATTAATTGTAATATTATTTAGTGTTTTTCAGAGCAAAATCACCTTTATGAAAGTTTTAAGAGCTTAAATAATTATAATTAATATAATTAATCTATCAATCGTTCCTATGCATTACAATGTTGATTAATTGCATTTTTAACTTTAAAAATAATTAAAACTCTATAAATAATAATTAATCTCAGATTCCCAATATAATAATTTTTTTAAGTTTTTCCACAAGGATAAATATTGAAATTATACTGAATAGGTATTATCATGCCACTTTAGTATTTTGGTTTAAATTGTAATTAAATTAAGTATTTATTTTGTAATTATTAAATTAATAATTACAAAATCGATTGGGACCATGTCGTGTGACGTATCAAACTGAAGAATGTGGTAAACGCAATATAATTAAAGTGTTTTAAAATGGATCTTTTATTGTTATTTGATACAGCAAGTTAATTAGCTAAGCTATACAATAATTAATAGGTACCTAAGTAGGAAAAATGTTTTTGATACTGCGCTGTAATTTTGAGAATTGGATTTATATTCATCCAATGACAAAGCCGTAATTTCATGAGGAAAAATCATGCGTCTTAGTCACTTTTATTTGGAATTATAGAGAATGCAAATTTACCCAGGAGGCCAAGTCTTGAAACTTACGCCTTCAGGACGCAAACGCTCTCGGACGTCATAAAGTCCCATTTACTGTAAGAATGATCGCCATTGAAACATAAAGTCAAGCCACTTATTTGATTGGCATCCAGTAATCTATTGGAAACAATTTATTAACATTATAATTATAATTACAGATATTATACAGTCATAAAACCTTATTCAAAATTAAGCTAAACAGTTCAAGGTAGATTTCAAGGTCATCATTCTTACATTAAATGGGACTTTATGACGTCCGAGAGCGTTTGCGTCCTGAAAGCGTAAGTTTCAAGACTTGGCCTGACCATAAAAATACAAATATGAGACAAGTTGGTACAACAAATTGCAAGTTGAAATTGTCGTAATTATTGTCGTGGACAGAGAGATAATTTGAAGAGATGAAATAAGGATTTAATAAAATTATGTAATGTACCTACTCCACAAATATCATACCTTGTGGTTTATTCTCAATCAAAATTATACATCTAATCAGCAATTATTTTTAATTATTGAACAAAATCTAATTTAACCACTACTAATAATAATATAATAATTATGGCATTATGGTATTTGTTACAACCATGATTAGATAAATCATGATACATTCATCATAGGTACATAAATTTTGCAGTACCTTTAGCAGGAAAACCGAAGTCTTGATTGATTATAAAATTTACAAGTATTGAGCAAAATCTATCATTTGAATAATAATACTAATTATAATAACAACTAATTATGACATTGTGGTATTTGGTACAACCATGATTAGTTAAATTTTTGGCCTATTCCATGATTTGGAAACCGGTGACATCTATAATGTGCTGATCGTCAGGACTTTTTCTTGTGTTCTGCGAGCTGTTATTGCATAGAACCACTGTACATCGTGTTCCCGGCATAGTGAAGTATGTACATCATGAATATCTACTATACAAGAATTGTAATACGTAAAAACAACGATTATGAAACACCTCGACGAACTAAGATGCACACGGCTAAATGGCGAGACATACAATACAGCGAGCGCTTGACGACCCGCTAGAGACAGGTGGTCCACAGTGACGTCACACGCCCTGAGGCGAGTGGCGCGTAGTCCCTATGAATCGAAGCAACCTCCCCCTATTCACCGTCCTTGGTTCTAGCCATCGAATTGACTAGTTTCATACGTAGTGCCATCTACAGCGGTGGTCTTGTCGAAAAGCACTGTACAAAACGCGTAGATATATGGGTCATTCTCCACTAAATGGAATATTGAAGAAGCTAAATAATTTTTTAAATAATATGATTTTTTCTGCTTTTTATTTCATGGGGTCTTTGAAAATACTTGTTGAAGTATTATTAATTGCTCATCTGAGATCAAAATGAAATAATATAATTTACTGTGTTAATTAGATTAGTGAAACATAGGGGAATGACGAAATTTTAGAGCTAGGGGAATGACGTACTGAGTTTAAATATGCTGCCAAATCTCTAGTAATACATTTTATGAGTTGAAATTTTGAGGTTATGTTTGGGTCACTATTATTATCACGTTTTAATTGCCAAAAAGTATGATTTCAACATAAGTACATAATTATAATCGAATAGGGGAATGATGGAGAGAAAACATACGCCCCTGAAAATTGTAGCATTTTTGCTATTATAGCCACAATTATCATTCAAATCACATATTTCGAGTGTTCCTGGCTTGTCAGCACCATCAAGCTAGTTGCTACACCTTGACACATGTTAAATACCAACTGCAAATTATAATAAAAATATATATTAAAATGGCTTCAGAAAGATGCCAAAACTCGGGACACGTTTTAATTACAGTTAAAACATAACATTTTATAAATGAATGTGAATTTGTTACATATGTCAAGATACACTATTAATAAGCTTAACATTCATTTTTGGTACATTTAATTAATGTTCTTTAAGATATATGGCAAAATCAATGCTGGAAAACAGGGTGAGGGACAAGCTAGGGGAATGACTTTTGGGGGTATTTTGGGCTGTGATAATAACCTTACACTATGGCTGTAATTGTCAAGTAGCATCTATATAAAAATAAAAAAAATAAAAGCATAGATATTTTCTTTAATATCTATATTAAAAATGGACAGGACAAGAATATTCCATTTAGTGGAGAATGACCCACATGCACCAATTCCATTTTAGAAATTCTAAATTTTTCCGGGCCTACAAGGCCCGGACTCACTTTTTCCTAGGGGGTTCACCCCCCCCCCCAGTCCCCCCATATTATTCGCTAACAAATGAACAATTTTTCGGCAGAGGATGTAATACTAAATAATTAATTGTAAATTAATTAATTAATTAATTAATTATTGTAAATGTTTAAAACAAAGATGACAAAACAATTAATAATATAGTGTATAAATATGAAAATGTAATATTTTGGGAAGTTATTGAATTTCTAGGGGTATCTAGTACCTTAAAGGCCTCTGGTGGCGATTTATTACAAATATGAGCTCTTGCTGTCTTGAACGTCGAGGCTTCATGAATTTTAATATGCATGTATTTTTGGGTCTCGTTAACGTGAACAACCGAGCTGTTCACATGAATTGATTAAAATGTTTAATCCAGTCGACCTGTGGCTCTGATCGCAATCACAATGAGCAGCGTCTGACGCTCGGCCTCACGCTCATTAGAAGCTAAATCTGCAAGCATCTGCTGGCTGCATTTATGAGCAACTAAACTACTTATTTCAATTTCAAAATTATTCTGATTTCAGGCTCTTAAAATGGAGAAAAGTGCCGAAGGAGGTGACCTTGATGCCAGCCACGGGAGCCACACAAGCCACGGTGGTGGGATGGGCCGCGGGAGCCGAGGCGGTGGTAACCGTTACCGTGGTGGCGGCATGGGCATGGGAGGTGGAGGACGAGATGATAACCGTGGACGGAATCAAGATGTGAGTTGTGTGCTTATTTACTGCTATTCAATAGTACCTTCCGTTGAGGTGTCACCTTGTCGGTGCATTTTTTGGGATGGATGAAAATGTGTGGAATTGTTATGGAAAAGTACCTTTAGAAAACGTTTATTAGCTTGCAATGATGAAAGCAATTACCGTTTGATAATCGTAGTGATATTAATGCTGGCTGCATTTATTCTGAGCAACTAGGTAGCCTACTTCATTTAATTTCACAATTAGGTAGTTACTTTTACCTAGGTTAATTAAAAATTTACCTTTCAATTATTTAGGATCGCTTAAATGAGCGTCTGCAAGCTATTGGCGGCGCCACTCACGATCTCCCACCATTGGATCTCGCGGAGAAAAAGTTTTCTGGAAGAAACCGACTCTACATCGGCAATTTGACAAACGATGTGTCCGAAGAAGAGATGACACAGCTTTTCCAACCATACGGCGAGATCGCTGAGCTGTTCGTGAACAAGGAGAAGAACTTTGCTTTCATTCGTCTGGAGTATCGAGCTAATGCCGAGAAGGCCAAGAAAGAGCTTGATGGCATGATGAGGAAGGGACGGCCAATCAAGGTCCGATTTGCTCCGCACAGTGCCGCCATCAAGGTGAAGAATCTCACACAATGGGTCACCAACGAGCTGTTGGAGAGGGCTTTCTCTGCCTTTGGGGAGGTGAGTTCAAACCGATTACAGACCTACAAGGAGATTTCTGAATTTATAAGCAACTTCTTCGATATGGACAGGGACCTATGCACTGTTAACAAGAACTTCCAATAGTCATTGTTATTCACAGTCATTTTATGCTACCTTATGAAATAGTATGGTAGGTCACTTAAACTGGTTGATATTTTGTTGTACGTTTTGCACTTAAAAACTGAGACTTTGCAATTCTTTTGATAATGTATCCGATGGCTGGACAATGTATGGAAGAAAATGGGTGGGATTGTTATGAAAAGTATTTAGAAAACTTTTATTAGTAAGCTTGCAATGATGAAAACAATTACCGTTTGATAACAGTGATATTAATGCTGGCTGCATTTATTCTGAGCACTACTTCATTTAATTTAACAATGAGTTACTTTTCCCCCCTTATTTGATTTACCTAATTTTCTACAGCCTTGGATGACTTATTATAACCAATGCTCTTTCAGATTGAACGAGCCATCATCATTGTGGATGAGCGCGGAAAGTCGATGGGCGAAGGCATCGTGGAGTTCACCCGCAAGCCGGGAGCGATGCATGCTCTCCGCCGCTGCACGGACGGCTGCTTCTTCCTCACTGCGTAAGTACACAGCCACATTAGCAACATACCATAAGTTCTTAGAAATTGGTCAAATGAAATTCTATGTCCTTTGGTCTGAAATTTGGTTCAAAAATATGTTCATACATTTTATGAAGCAATGATGACAGTAATTACCGTTTGATATTTTGGTGATATTACAACTGGCTGTATTTTTATACACTGAGCTTAAAACGTAAGGTCACCTTTATCTGTGTTCAAAATATTTCAATGTCTACATCAAGTTCTGTTTCTCTTGCAGTTCTCTGCGACCGGTCGTGGTGGAGATCTTGGATTCTGTGGAGGACTTGGACGGCTATGCCGAGAGGAACTTGCCGAAGAAGACCCCGGACTACTACAAGGCTCGAGAGGTTGGCCCGCGCTTCGCCGCGCCGGGAAGCTTCGAGTACGAGTACGGCACGCGCTGGAAGCAGCTCTATGAGCTCAAGAAGCAGAAGGAAGAGGCGCTCAATCGCGAGATGAAGATGGAAGAGGAGAAGCTTGAGGCACAGATGGAATACGCCAAATACGAGCACGAGACAGAGAATCTGCGAGATCGTAAGTTGCGGTTCCTTCTATCCCTTCAAAATTACATAATGTTTTTTAATTGCTGTACTATTGCTCATTTCATTTCTGCTTTTTTGTTTCGGTTGGACCTAGCTACAATAAAATTAAAATCTCATTGTTCAGTCTTCAACATATTTGTAAATGTATATATTCCGATCTCCTATATTTTCTAATGCTCAATTGCATTTAGATGAAATTGAGCTTGCCATAGCCGAATAACATACTATTTGAACTTGATCTTTATTAAGCCTCAATCATTCTAATTAGACTGGGTACTTTAATTTATTAAAATTGTGATTGTAATTTACATGCAGTGCATGTTGATTGATTTTGCTGACTGAGTGTTCGTTTGACTACAGAGCTGCGTCAGCGCGAGCAAGACCGCGACCGACAGAAGCGGGAGTGGGAGATGAAGGAGCGCCAGGCAGAGGAGCAGCGACGCAACGACGAGGATCTGATGCGCCGCCAGCAGGAGGAGATGCAACTGCGCATGCACCACCAGGAGGAGGAGCTCCGTCGGCGGCAGCAAGAGAACACTCTCTTCATGCAGGTGCGTTCCGTCCCCACCTCCCTTCCTCGACGCGTGTCAAGTGATGAGGCTATGATGAAAGTAATTACCGTTTGATATCCCCGTGATATTATTACTGGCTGTATTTACTCTGAGCTCAATATAGCAAGTTAATTCTGGATCACCGTAAGCCATTGAAATGATCTTCAATTTCCTGCTATGTAGCAGTACATTTGTTAGCATTCTTCTTGATTTGGGATTGGGTTCAGAAAATTCATGATGATATCATAAATATAACAGCCTTCTGCCAGTCAATGAAATTCATGTGAGCATTGGTAGATTAATATAATAATAAAATGATAGGGGTGTGCGAATATTCGAACTTCGAAAATATTTGGTTCAAATATTCGATTTGGTATTCGAAAAAAAAGTACAGTAAACCCTCATTATTTCGAACTTCAATAATTCGAATTTAGGGGTAAATTCGAACTAGGTGGATGGTCCCAGTGTTCAGTATAGGCTTTACAATGTTAAATAATTTTGATAAATCGAATTTTAGGTTATTTCGAAATTCGAACTGAATTTTGGTCCCAGCCCATGTTATAACTTGCATACAGTTGTTTTAATTCGAACTTTGCAAAAGGATTGACAAAATAATCGCGAACAAACTTCGAAAAAACAAACTCAAACTACACATTTCCAATGTTTCCAATAGCGTCACGTCACAAAGAGAGTAGTCAAACTGCTCTCTGTTGTGTTGGGGTGGGGGAAGTGTAGGTCTAGTCTCTTTAGTATACAGGTTAGCCTACCCTGGAACACTTTAGCCGGGAATATTCAAACTTCATTCAACATTTTGAAAGCATTTGGCCGCGTATATAGTGCGAGTTAGCTTTTGAAGGCAAAAAATAATGAATCAACATCGCGTTATATCAAATCAATAGGTATGTACTAAAAAAATAAAAAAATTTTTTTTTTTTTTTTTTTTTTTTATATTTTGAACTTTTTTAATTCGAACTGGGATTTTTTGGGTCCCCTTGAATTCGAATTAACGAGGGTTTACTGTATTCGAATTTTCGAATCGTTCATGTCTTTTAATTCAAAATAATCCCGCCATTTCTCATATGGGAGTGTTTTTGCAATGCTGCCAACTGCTGCAAAGTCTAAAACTTCAACCGAAAATTGTCATGGCTGCCATTTTGATTTCGAGGGATATTATTTGTAGGTTATTGTTCCTCTAGGTAGACCTTCCTCATACGCCATTTGTTCCTAGGTTAATTTAATTTTTGTGATGATTAATGACAACAATATAATCCTAGCTTATTACATCATAATCAGTACATTCATTTATATGGCCATCTTTCATTCTGGTCACATGAAAAAAGTTTGGTGTCCATTTTTTTATTTTAATGTAGGTTTCAACTATTCGATATTCGAAATATTTTTGTCAATTATTCGATATTCGTATTCGAAGTCAAAAATCACTATTCGCACACCCCTATAAAATGAATATACCTAAATACTCGTCCGGATTTGTGTTCATTACAATATGTAATGGAGGCATGTGTGTGTACACATTATCATTTATCAGCAGTTGATTAAAAATAAAACTACAGCTGACATCAAGAAAAGTACTTAAACTTGACAGAATTGTTACTAGATGTATTCTGATGTATATCTTGGTGTAATGTCTGCAGGCTCACCAGCTCAACAGCCTCCTGGACCAACAGGAGCAAGCCATGCATGACTCTCCCGTCAACGATATCCGTGATCTCGAATACGAACAAGGTCAGTGGAGTAGCCCGTCTCATTAACAACATTCCCCATGCTATGATGAAAGTAATTACCGTTTGATTGTCAGTGATATTACAACTGGCTGTATTTTATACACTGAGCTAAGACATCATAGATCAAGTAACTTGATCAAACTTGATTGGATTTTAATTTTTGTTTTGTTCTTCCAGCCGCAGGACTAAGCAGCATTCCATCGGTAACGTACCAAATTTTTTATTCGTTTTTAAATTTTCTTCAGTTTTCTTCAGAAAGTTTAGTTGCTTTGATTTGGAAGGATTTCTGTTTGTGTAACGGATGGCTAATGTGCTAATGTCACATCAGCATACAGTGGCAGAAACTCGCAGCGTTTAGCCATTTACCAAAAGGTCTTTGTATATTGTACTGTACTTAGTCAAATTCTCGTGATTTCTCTTACCAAGATCAGAAATAGAAACAATGCTGACTAGAACCAAATAGAACACACTAAATTGGGTGCTTCAAGATACCTATGGAAAAACAACGACAGCTACTACGATATAACAATTGAGTTGAGACTAATTTAATACCGATTCATTTATAGCATTCGGTGTGTTACTAGATTTGTGACCGAGTCAATTCAATTTATATAACACTTGCGAGTGGCTTGTTTTCATAATACATATCTTGATCTGTATCGAATCAAGCCATCGGGTTGATCAAATTAGTAGTAATTTAACTCGTTAGTATCAAGTAATTCGATTGTGATCCACATTGCAATATGTAGGCTGTTCAAATTAAACTCACAAAATAGAACGGGTCACAGATGATTTTTCAAAACAACATGGAGTACCTTTAAGTACTACGTGCTACGTAAATAAATAGTGCCTAAATTGCATTATTCTGAATTTTTTATCGTTTTCATTTTTACATACAGTACCTGTATGATCAATTAATTGTAGGTAGATCTAAAGTGAAGAATTACAAATTAGTGTATTAGTAACACTAAATCTTACTTCTTACGTAGTATCTGAAGTCGGCAGCTTAAGAAAGCTATCTTGGCAATCGCCAATCATCTTACCTGTTATACTACTACGTTACATATCTTCGATATAAAATTATTCGTGCTACTTTCCCATCATGACGTACTCTTGGGAACAGATGCACAGTTTACGACCTGAATTGATGGAGATGTAGAATCTGTGGAGGTTCTCCGCTGTGCAGTGTGAACAAATACAAGTATTCTCTATAGTTTTATCTACATACATACTTTGAAACGTGTTCCAATATAACTTGTCTGTGACTGTTTTCTGCATCTGTCCAAAAGTGGATACTTTTTCTTTTCATTAAGTTTGACTTGTCTTGTGCTTCTTGTCAAGAGTGCTTAAATTTTTTGACTATTCTAGATACCTAGTGTCTGCTCTTCCTTTAACGTAAGCCTAAACTCAAAACTTCATACTCGGGTGAAAACCTACTTGATCTATGAGCCCATGTATAGTATGTATTCTGCTGGTGATATAGTTACTCCACATGCAGGCTCAGGGTTCGATTCCCGTTCTGGTAGTTTTTCCATTTAACATTCTCGAGCTGTGTCCAGCATAAGAGTTATTTTTAAGTTGCCTAGGTAACTGAATTCTAGTCGTATGGTGATGTTTTCCTTCGTCTTTTAGAGCTGTACAATATTTGACAAGGACATTAATGTAGAATTTAGACTCCCGTTATCGGGAGTGCAGCCACAGCAGTTCAGTAGTTCAGTTCAGCTTAGATTATTTTTGGTCTTCAAAATAAAGAACCGGTTAACCTATGCTCATAACCTGGTTAATAGGGTTCATTGTACTCTTGACAAGTAGTAGTCGGGAATACTGTTCAGTGATTCTGTCCCAACTTGTGACTTGGGCATTCCTAGTCGCAGAAATGCACAATGAGACTGTGAGGAGCTGGGAAACTGCCATATACGTACGATCGTCACACACATAACAAATTAATAATTGCAAGTGAAAATACACAATAAAGTACTTGAGGGCTGTGCGAGATTGAAATTTTTCATGTCGAGCGAGATCGAGATTATTTCATAAAAGTCGAGCGAGATATTTTACCTTCGAGATCGAGAATATTCGAGCAAGATTATACTTTTTTTAAATATTTTTTTTGGTGGAAGAGAAACACAATGCAAATTGTCCAGCCACACAAGAATAACATTTGATAGGTATGCAGAACTCTCTACTTTATATATAAAACAATACAAATCAAATTTATGGACGATACAAAGAAGTTAGCGTGCGTAGTCCTGTTAAAATAACACAAATTTGGAAATCTTGATGGCTCTGTTGATATGCTCGAGACTTGAAAATTCGAGATGGTAATTTGAACAAACGATCGAGATAGAGTTTCATATTCGAGATTCGAGAACTTTCGAGACTTGCACAGCCCTAAAGTACTTATACGTTGTACTTGCGTTGTCGCCTCGAAATTAAATGTGATAAATGACGGAAGGTTTCAGAGCGACTTAGAATATTGCGTCTGGCTTGGATATGACCGGCCATTATTCAGATAATTTTTAATTTTGTGTGGACTTATTAGCATAAGTTGGCAGTAATCGTCAAATACGAAATAACCAATAATCAGCACCATAGGCTTCATGCGTCTTTCATTCCCTTCTCCTGCCCTTCCACGGGAAATGCTCTGTTCCGATTGAGCCTTTGAAAGCGCGAATGAAGACCAATTGAATGGCGCTATGTACTTTCCAAAGAATACCAACGTTAGAGACAAAAGTTGGACTTTGCTTTCTTTGATTAACTACCTAGTACATAGTAGTAGGTACTTTTTCGCTGCCCACAGCAACAAATGGCTGTATAATTAACGTCTAAGTAATCTACACTGATCGAAGTCTATTATATCAAAACAAGTGTTTGCATGGAGATTAGGAGAAATACAGAACTTTATAGGTACTTTGGTACTACATAATGCCACAGAGTTTTATATACATACAGCGAGATGGTGAGCTATGCTGATTTATAGCTATAAAATCTACCTAGAAGCAGAAGGCTAGGAATCCATTTCAATGATTCTTTAGGCAAAGCTTCAAACTAGTATGTCTCCTTTCATCCAATCTTATTTGTAGTGACGACACCAGTCATTTTCAAAGAGAATACATACATAACTGTATTTGTGGACTTCTAACAATTTGTTCCAAAATTGGTGCAACTAAAATGATACAAGAAAATGTACTTTTCGGGCTTTCTGCTTCTAAGATACAGAAATAATATATTCCGGTGTACACATGACTTGAAAGAATATGATTAAGATATGATTTTAAAGAAACTTGTTACCATCTTAATTATTTACTCGACGGCCTAACTGGTATAAGTTAAGAAAGTTTAAAGCCTTCAAAAAATTCTAATCCCAAGGCCAAAATGTAAGAATTGACTATGTATTGTGATTGAGCGAGATCCTAGAATTGACGGAATAAAGAGTCTGTAAACGTGTTGCAAGAGCAAAGACCAATTACTAAATCGTCCGTTTCATTCTGGAACCTAGTTCTGGGTAAATGGAATTGTGAATTTGCTGCAAACTACAAATGGTGTGTGCAATCTTTGATTTGTAGTAGATATGAATGGAGGGGAGTGGGGTCCACTGGGTGTCTAAGCAATCTCGGACTATGCTTGCATGAATTGTCGGCAAGTGAAAGCCGATGTATGTAGATTGAAAACTAGTCCCATTCATTTGGGAACATTTTATTCGAACAAATAAGCGATACGTGATGGAGCCACTTCTGTTAGGAAACTTTTTAGATGCACTTTTTTATTTTATAGTTCGTGTTTCCATAGGGCAGTGAAAAAGGAGAAACAATTTAAGTTTTATTTATATAAATATCCCCGTGATATCCTCCATTATCTCCCGTATGTCTAGTACCAAAGAATCCACCAGAGGTCAGTCTTGTTCCTTATTTTCTCGAATTGTCCCATCGTGAAATTTGGGCAGAAAATATATTTTGAATATAGGTGTTAATTGATTAGTGAATACTGATTTGTGATTACATACTTTAATATGAAACTAATTATCGAATCTACGTAATTGAATTGGATAAAGCTTAAAACAATCGGATTATCATTTTTTCAGAAATTTGTCAGTCAAATAAAAAACGCTGTCCTCTCAAGTCTTTTGAGGACCATAATAATAATAATCTATCCGCTGGTTCCAATTTAATGGGTCAGGGGGTGGGTGTTCCCACCAACACTAGGGCCGCAGGACTTCTGGAGACCGGCTGGCCACGCCTGGCATCTCCTCCTCGTCTTCTTCTTCTTCCTCCGCTTCCAATTGTTCCACAAATTGCCTCCACCTTGTTCTGTCCTCCCACTGTCTCTCAGCCTCCAACTCACTCCAACTTCCCCCTCTCTCCAAAACATCGTCCTTAATAACTCCAATCCACCTCTCTCTTGGTCTTCCTACTCTACGTGGTCCCGAAGTAGCCGACTCAAACACCCGCCGTGGCACTCGTCCTGTTCCCATCCTTTTCATGTGGCCAAACCACCGAAGCCTCTCTCTGCCCAATTTAAACCCCAATCTCTCTACCCCCAGCTCATAATGTGGCCAAACCACCGAAGCCTCTCTCTGCCCAATTTAAACCCCAATCTCTCTACCCCCAGCTTACTTCTTATATTAAACAATATTTGTATCGCAGTTTTACAAAACATCAGACAGTTCAAACACTTAATCCTCACATAGGCCAGCCCTTGACCATCTCTTTTATTCCCATATCTAGTGGGGTTCCACCCACCATTAACTTATCCCTAATTATCTCCCTCTCATAATCATTCATCCATTGAGCATAGTTGAAGTACAGTGCGATGTTAAACACCACTAAAAATACACAATCGATGATTCAATTTAATCTTATTTGTGAACAAGTCTAGTTTCAATATTAGATTCATCCTTCGATATGACTGAGCTGAAGGAATAACCGCAATTAATTCCCCTTGACCTGTGAAATGGGTTGGGAATAAAAGATAATGAAAACAAATGCATAGGTTCTCTCTAATATTAGCGAATTATTTCTTAAATTTGTATAATCGTTGATGTTAAAATATCTTTGATTGATGAATGCGTAATTAGAAATTTAGTGTTTCAATATCAAAATGGGTGCAATTGGCTCATCTAATGTTGGTGGTTAGGCACCTGGAGATGGTTGTTACTTGAGTTACTTTAAACAAATTTGTAAGTTTGAAAGGATAGTATGTCTGCAATGGATATTATATCAATTGAACATAAAATTATACTTGAGACCGCTCTTGTCTAATTCAAAGCATTTGTATGTATTTTACACTCTCAAAGCGTGCTACTGCTCTGTAGCTGAATACTAGATCAACAACTAGTTAAGCTGTGTAAAGCAAAGACAATTTGTACTACATGATACCTACAATATATTTTATGGATACATACTTGATTGTGTGATTGGATGGGCAAGGGCCCCTGACTTCGATTAGACTGATAATCCCCAATATTATCTGTCTCATCGTCATCTGCTGCTTTTCTACAAGATAGGAAGACATAAAGTGATGTTATGATGGTGTTTTGTTGTACTTTCTTCTGACAATGAGAGGAAACTCCCAAGTTTAATGGAAATCAGAATTCTACCGCTTCCGTGCTAAACATTTAAGTACATCGTTAATGGTCAGTAACCTTATGACTTAGCTGAGTTATGATGCGTCTTGGAAATTATAAAGAACATGATTTGAGCTCTGTTACTTGAGCAATGCGAGATGGAAATATTGTATGCGAGAGCCGAATTAATGTTGACTTAAACTATGTTGATCCTGACACTATTCAGTGTGTGGCTATTACTTTGATACTTTGTGAAGTGTGTGACATCGAGTAATGGTTTGTTTCTCAGTCTCAATTTTATATATTTTGGTAGGTATGATAGTTTGTGCAACAAGGATTTATCCTAATGGCATCTAATATTATTTCTCTCTTGATTTCTTTCCATGTGGTTATGTAGCTGGTGAAATGCGCCAATGAGAAATGTTGGACTTGACGGTGACATTTGTGTGATATTGCTATTTAGGATCCAAAGTCTTTCTTGGACGCATACGATCGCGGAGGTCGTTTCGAGGGAGGTCGCGGAGACATTCGCGGCGACATTCGTGGCGATGGACGCGAAGACTTGGGGGGGCCCAATGGCAGGGGCATGCGTAGTATGGGGGGCAACCAGCAACGTGGCCGCTGGGGCGGACAGAACGATCAGAGGCCAATGGACGATTTCCCCAACAAGAGGCGCCGTTATTAAGTTCTCGTCCAAGGAGCAAGCGCTGAAGAGAACTTTATCAAATCACATGAAGTTACGAAGATAAATACACGTTTTCTGGTGATTCTCAGCTAAAGTAGATGAAGTGTCTTTGAATTGCAGTGTCACATAAAAGCAGGCTTACTGTTGGAATCTAATTTCATTGTGTTTTTTCAAGAAACACAAAATCAAGCCCATTTAACTTCTGGATTGCAAAGGCACAATTTCCTTATATTTGCGGATACTACATCTCATTTAATTTTATTTATGTGACGTAAGTACTTGACTGTGTTGTTGCAAACAACCATTGTTATTCGGGAAGACACTTCAATATGAGAATATTTAGAACTAACTACCTACTATATTACATAGATTTTTTTTCTACAAATAGGTTATTTTATTATGACGTGCGAGTAAACATATAATTAATCAGCTATTTGGGAGTGAAGTACGTAGTTCAATTGCATTGCACATCCTTTACATGCTATGTTTATTTATGCAAAAGTTATGTTTCACAACTTTTATTTTATAATGCTCGGATGGAAATTTAAGGAAGTCAATAGCCACTCGCTATTGATAATTCACATTACATAGTAGTGATTTTCTCGGACCTGTTTCTAGCTTAATTTTAGTTTATTCTTCAGATCTGCTAGAATTTTTACCGAATTTTAGTGTATAAAAGAAAAGAACAAATTTGTTATAATTTTGTTATATTCAATCATTAGGTAGTTAATGAAATGCAATGCATTGTAATGCATAATTTGGTTGGACATCGTCCTTAGAAATCAATCTGCGCAAGTGTAAAATTTAAATGGGTAACCATTAGTAGATTTACATAGATAGATACTTAATCACCACTGCGTTAGATCATGAAAGATTCATTTAAACTAATCACCGTGGAGTTAATTAGAGAGTGGTATTAGTGTGGTGTCTCGTTTCGTTCTCAGTAAATTCGTATATATTTACGTACAACTCTAATTAATTGTAAACTAGATATTAATGTGAGATTCCAGGGTGGAAATTTCGTAGCCATTGAGTTATGTAATAAATTATGACTTCTATAAGAAACACACTTAGAATTAATAGTAGATATTAATTTATGACCCAAATAATAATAATTAAATATATGTAAAAATATGTAAACAAATATTGTGTACCCCATGATTTTATAATCAATTTGCCCCTCCACGAGACATTCTATCCTCCTGCCCAAGAAAAGGGCTAAATAGTTGTTAATCACTCATTTTACAAAATACATATACAATTCAAAATAGGTAGGGTAATTTCAATTTATAGCCATGAAACGGCGTTTTGAATTAAACTCTTCAATCCGATTGGCTTATGAATGAGATTGTCCAATTTGAATTGTAGTGTGATGTGGACGTGAGCAAACTAGTGTAGACTACCTACAATTAATAATATTGGGAAATTTCGACATGTTTTTCATTTTTATGACATTATTTATGTCGACAGCTTTGATTTCTCTTATGAAATCTTCCGGACAATTGTTTGAAAACAGAGTCATGAAGACTATTTCATGTTTTACCTCAAAGGGCTGTGTGATGCATTTTTTTATCTAAATTTTGACGTTTGTTTTGTAAAGATAGAGCAACATTTTGTTGCCTTCAATGGCAGAATTGAATTTTAAGGGAGGAGTCCAGAATATTAATGGCCAGCTGTGTTTAGTGATTATCCTAGTATGTACAGATAAATCTGACATCTCAATTCCTGAAAATACTTTTAATTATCCTCATAAATATTTGCAAGCAAGTAAAGTAATTAATAATTATGAATTACTAATTAATAATAATTTATGGATGATAATATGTTGCTCAATAGTATCACTCGATAATATGCATCTCCAAAAAGTTTGAGATAGAGTGAGATTGATTGTATCCTTAGCTTGTATTGGTCGACACATACAGTCGTGCAGTCCCTTCTGCTTCCAAAATGCTTTCTAATGCGGATATTTACTAAAATTTACTATTTACTAAAGCCTGATTTACCCTGTTCAAGTCTGCTTTTCAAGTCCTTGAAAAGCAGACTGGGCATTGAAAGGGCATTTACACTTTCAAGCTTCTTCACTTGCAAAAATGTGTTTTTGTCTCTATTGTGCTTTATTTTTCGATGCCATATAGACACACATTGTGTAAATAATAAACAGTAGTCTCTCGTGACCACGACATAGGTAACTAATTAATAATTGCTATAATACGTAATGTTAAAATCTGGAATTGGTGGGAAAATTTTCGAATATACTATAGAGAGGGGCAGAGCCAGAGTTGTGGCGTGGGCTGATTGGTTCAAGTACTAGGACTTAATTGAAAAGATTAAAGCATTCGAGGGTTGAACGCTTCAAGTTTCCGTATAGACTATTCAAGGGGTTGAATTCAAGGACTTGAAAGCAAACTTGAACCATAGTTCTCCCCAAACTGCAATCAAGCGGCGTATCATGTCACGTCATCTTCTTGTCTTAAATTTATTTAGTTGCTCTAGATATTTTTTAGTATTTGATTGAGCCTCATAGAAACAAGGTACTTCTATACACAATGCTAATAGTAACTTAATTTTTTTGTATAAATCGCATAATCGGGAAGCAGGGTTGGGTCATTACGCGTAGAATATTAATTTTCTACATACACGTAGAGTAACACGTAGAATATGTAGAATATGTAGAATATTATTGTAGAATATTTTTTTTAAGTGCCAGTGGTAAAATTTGGAAAGTTAGCATAAACCAAAATATATTATTTTACTTTTTTAGTTGCCCTATTTTCAACTTATCTTTAGAGCGGTTGAGTTCAAATCTTTTCTATTTATTCTACTCATATTCTATCTTGTATGGAACGGCCACATCCTTAATTTTGGCAAATTAGAGAGCAATCCTACCTCGTAATTTTAATAAGCCCATTCATAGCACACTTCCCCTATATCTACAATAGGGAACACACGATGATTTGAATATATTGCAGGAAAAGCCATTAGGCTCATTCCATTCTACTTCACCCAAAGTCGTTGCGCCTAGAATTTTGATTTTTTTTATATTTTGCACAGTTGTTCCTACATATAAGCTGATATCAAATCTCTAGTTTCAGTTTGTTTCAAGTCGGCGTACTCAAATTACGTGTAATTAAAGATGGCGCGGACGGGAAAATCGGTGTTTTTAAGCTTCCAGGAGAAATGCTGCCATTTCCATACTATTCAAGTTAACAGAACGATCTTTGCGGCGTTTTGTTCATAAAAGATCGGTCTATAATTATGTTTCTTACAATTTTGCTGTATATGGAACCCTTCATAATGTAATTTGCCCTCAAACTTTGACTAAAATTCTTAAATTTTTCCAATATTTGAGGCATGATTATGAATAGAAGGGAGTGATGGTTCAAACACCCAATTTTATTTTAGTTTCACCTTATATGTTAGAATAGATTTTCACACTTCAATGTTAGTTTTTATTAATTGTTTTTTACCAAAAAAAAGTCAAAACCCGAAAAAGTACCATTTTTGGTCCCATTTTCCTCAGGTGGGGGACCAGATAAAAATTTGCGCTCAACGGCAAAATAACCAGCATTACTTGATGTATAATTGCTGCAAGTTTGGACTTGTTTTTTTAACGGGTGTGGAAATGCATTTTCACATGCATTTCCTGGTGCGAAAATGCATTTCCACACCCGTTAAAAAAACAAGTCCAAACTTGCAGCAATTATACACCAAGTAATGCTGGTTATTTTGCCGTTGAGCGCAAATTTTTATCTGGTCCCCCACCTGAGGAAAATGGGACCAAAAATGGTACTTTTTCGGGTTTTGACTTTTTTTTGGTAAAAAACAATTAATAAAAACTAACATTGAAGTGTGAAAATCTATTCTAACATATAAGGTGAAACTAAAATAAAATTGGGTGTTTGAACCATCACTCCCTTCTATTCATAATCATGCCTCAAATATTGGAAAAATTTAAGAATTTTAGTCAAAGTTTGAGGGCAAATTACATTATGAAGGGTTCCATATACAGCAAAATTGTAAGAAACATAATTATAGACCGATCTTTTATGAACAAAACGCCGCAAAGATCGTTCTGTTAACTTGAATAGTATGGAAATGGCAGCATTTCTCCTGGAAGCTTAAAAACACCGATTTTCCCGTCCGCGCCATCTTTAATTACACGTAATTTGAGTACGCCGACTTGAAACGAACTGAAACTAGAGATTTGATATCAGCTTATATGTAGGAACAACTGTGCAAAATATAAAAAAAATCAAAATTCTAGGCGCAACGACTTTGGGTGAAGTAGAATGGAATGAGCCATTAGCAAGATTGTAAAAAATTGAAATTAAAAAAACATTTCAAAATAATTTCTAATTGAAGAAAACCATGTAGAATTGAATGTAATTTCTACGTGTGTGCATACTGCATATTCTTCATGTTTGGATAATTGAATCTAGATTACAGCATCCAGCATTACAGCAAGCAACTACCAAAGTCCGAATGAGATGATTGAGTATCACTTTGCGTTTTTATGTTAATATTAAATTTAGAAGTAAGAAATTGTAGTTGGTCCTCTCGTATCAACAATTTGGTAGAGTTGTTATGTACTAGTAGTGATGCCCAGCGGGAATATTCCCAGATTCCCGGGAATATTCCCGAGCAAATTTGGGGAATATTCCCCAAATCGGGAATTTACTTTTTCATTATAAATTAAAATGATAAATGTTCTTATTTTGTGGTATGTCATTACTCATTACCTTTTAGTATTCTCTTTTTTGTCACTAATTTTCTTGATATCTTATGACAGGGGTCGGTAACCTTTTTTGGTGACGGAGCCAATTTCCGAAAAATTTATAAATTAGATAATAATGCGAGCCACAGCATGCAATCAATCATAAAATAATACACCAAAAATAATCAATTGAATTACTAGTTTATTCTGCTATTTGAACGAAGCCCCCCCCCCCCCCCCCCCCCCCTCTTGATGTTGCCCCGCAGGGCGTTTTTAAAGAATTTCAACAATTTCTAAGACGTGATTCTGGGACTCGAAAATGAACAACTCAATGAAACAACATTCTAATTGTTTCCCCGCAGGGCGTTGTTTTGAATTTTCATCTCATAACATAAACATGCTTTAATAATGATTTCTCTTATAAATTGTTTACTCATCCCTGTAGTATATTCCCAATAAATTCCCGGTAATATTACATCACTATGTACTAGGTACTCATAGTAAAGTAAAATGCTGTTATATTGAAAACAAATCAATAGAATGGTCATTATAATCCAAATCAATGTTTTTCTTAAAAATAATATTCTACGTGTAGAATATGTCATCTACATCAATATTCTACATTACATATTCTACGGTAGAATATACGCGTAGAATACCCATTTTCTACGCGGAATATTCTACTGACCCAACCCTGTCGGGAAGAGTAGCTTCAGATAGGCTTACTTTACTCACAAATAAAAATTTGATTTTTTTTTTAAATTTATTTCATGATTGCAGTAATTATTTTTATATTGATTGGGATATTTTATCCTGTAGGTATATTTTATTTTAATAGATGTCAACCGTTTAGATTCACATATTCATATCTTCTTCAGGACAAGTCATTATCTATTAAAATAAAAAAATGCCTATGTACAGGATGAAATATCCCAATCAATATGGATATAAAAATGTGATTTTTAAAACACTGAGAAGATTATATACCCGGTTGTATTACACTATTGTAAAACAGCTTGTAAACTTTTCGAAAATCATTGTGTTATTTAATCCATTTGACAATACCAGTGAAAAAGTTCACAGACTGTTTTACATTAAAATTGTGGTTGATGACTGATGCAGTCTTGTCAAAACAAAATCAAAACACTCAAGAAATCGCTTTTGGGGAATGAAGACAGAACTGTAATCGTGAATGGTGTGACGTGATTTATTCCAGTACCTACCTACCTAATATGTGAGCATGCTGTAAGCTATTAGCTGTTCAAGATCATGCATGCAAAAATATACAAGAAAATAGTTGATCATTGCACATTCGGCCTAACTGGGTTCTTATGGATGTAATATGGGTGGGGGCTTTACTCTGAATTTTTCTCTTGACTGAAAAGAATTATTGGTTCTTTGGTTGACAAGTACACTACATATTAACAAGTTGAATTAATACACATTGCTAGTTCAGAGAAGCACTAATTTTTATATTCACAAATTAAGTAATGAATGCCATTCAATAATCATTTTACTTATGAGTGACATTCTTACGCTTGTTTTCAAATTAATGAATTTAACAATAACAACAACATTTGTAGATATTGCCATTTTAATTTTGATCATAGATTCATCTGTTCATTGTTTGTAGAGTCCTTGCTAGAAATTAACTAGGTAGTATGTCACTATAATTATCTATCATCAATCAGCAAGTAATCTTACTCTTCTTCCTCCTTACAAACTAATGTTGAACTTACATGTTTTCTTCCACAGGTACTAATAGATACAACATAAAATTTTAATTTATTTTGTATTCCATTACGAGATTTTACATGATCAATACCATCCTTGACAGCTTCACTGTCTACTTCAAGTTGATTATGTTACCAGTACACTGTTTACAGTCCACTGTGATACTTATCTTAGATAAATGCTGGTTAGAAAAAGTTTATTTTATCCCCTAGTGTTAGATAGGTATCTTTACACATCAGCCAAGGCCCGGGTTCGAACCCCATGGAAGATAATGCACATTGTGAATGAATTTATCACAATAAGGAATATGTGCTCTTGTGGATGGTTTTCTATTGAGTGAGGGAGAAGTGTTTGGAAAAGAACTGCCAACCTTAGTACATCATCTGGAAGTCTTCGATAAGTTCGATTGATAAACTTTCAGAGAGATGCAACTCTGGTCTATTATCTCGACGAATGTTGAGGAGCTAAGCTGCTGATAGTGAAGATCTGCATGCACTACCTTCTTTGAACGTAAATTGGTAGTTTTTGACATTGGTTGCGACTCACTCGCACATCATGTCAAAACGTGAGAAAGGAAAATCGGGCAATGCAAATGACGAACACGAATATTGTCCTTGTTCCTTCCCTTGGCTGAAGACGGAAGCCATGATTGAATGCTGCATGACGGAGATTAAACTACAAGCTAATGTTTGGCCCCTGATTGGCCACCGACACAATTGCAAACCTGATAGCTGTTGGTGTCAAGCAGCGCACCTCACCTGTCCACCAAGACACAGTTATTGTATCGTTTAATCATTCCAATCGAAGTTAATAAATAATATTGTTTAATTTTATTTATTTTAATTATAGAAAGTGTAAAAATAATTCATGGTAAGATCCAAAACTGCCTATACATAAAATATTTATTTGTTGAAGCAAGTGCGAGAATCTTTGTATACCTACGGCCATTAATCGAGTGGAAGGTTTTAGTAGTTTTTAAATTTTTTCTGCATACCATTCTCTTTTCTCTTATGTAGTTTTTAACAAATGGTCTGAGAAGGTTAAGAAATTAAAACATTGCGATCAAGTTCAATATTTTGTAAGCTCGTCACGACCTACATATTCTCAAATTTTACACATGTTCAGCCAAATCGGTCAAGAACTGTCATTATACATATCAAGCTATCGCAAAGTTATTGCTGTAAAAATAACTTATCCAAGTTTGCTTTTTGTTTTAAGAGTTTTTATAATGTATATAGTTCTGATGAAAGTCTAATACATAGTTATTTTATATACTAGTGGAATGGGCATTGCATTCGGTTCAGTGAATATGTTTTTCATATGCATTCAGTTCAGCGAATGTGTTTTTCATGTTTTGGAATTTAGATTCGAAGTATTGCATGTAGGGGTGTGCGAAGGTGGATTTTTGATGTCGAAGTCGAAGATTTGACCTCCTAAAATTCCGAAGTCGAAGATTTTGATTTCACTCAAAAAAATCAGAATTTGGAACAAAACAATAAACTTGAACTGAATTACTACCTTCCTCCACTAGTAGGCCTACTTCATCTTCGTTTTCGTCGGATAAATCCATTATATTTCTAAAATCTCCGAAAATAAACACGGTACATAACCTTTTCAAGTAAGCACAGCGTGACAGCAAGCGTCAATGTTAAAACCAAGATGGCCGACCGCAAAAACTTCTCGACTTCGGAAGTACCAACTACACGAAAATATATTTACCTCGAAAGACGCGCCAAGTTTGAAGACGCAAATCGAAGCTTCGAACATTTTCGAAGCTTCGTTTTTTGGAAAAAAGGGTGTCGAAGTCGAAGCTTCGACTTCGACTTCGAAGCTTCGATTATTTCGAAGCTTCGCACACCCCTAATTGCATGTATTGGTACACAAGGACTTCTCAGTAAGCCAAATCTGACTAGAGAAATGGAGAAGAGGATTGAGGGGTTGTGGTATGAATTTAAACTGTAGTGTAAATTAAAATGTCTTCAGATGTCAAGAAACTTGTTTGGTTTTGACAACATAAGTGTTCATTGGTGCTGTAGGAAGCAATGCGGATAAGATTTTTGCCAGTTCATGAAGTTTCAAGTTAGTGAGATTTTGCTGTTAACCAAGCTATTTTAATTTTGGATAGGGAACAGATTTGGACTAAGTTGAATGTTTTTGATGGAATACTCCACTCCACCAAAATTATTAGTACCAGGTGTTGGATTCACAAAAAGTATTGTCTGCTATTATCTTTTGATTTAATATCACCATATTAAATGAAAACAATATTGGCTGATAATTCTTTTTGTGAAACCAACCCATGGAGACAACTCATACACAATACTCATACACAAAGTCTACAGACTTACCATATTTCTCAAACATTTCATGTTGATTTATGGACGGCTCACCTACGGAAGTTCCAGGTTCGATTTTCTTGGTTTCCCTCAGTCAAGAGACAAATGCTGAGAAGTTCGCTTCGAATGGACCACAACTGCCATCACCTTCGTAATCATAATCTTTCGTCCATTACCATGCGCCTAGTTGCAGTGCGGTTCATTCAATCTATGCTTGAAATAGGCCACCATGACAGACTTCGAGAATATCAATACCGTAACATGTTGCATGCTTTAATGCCTGCAACAATGCGACGTTATACACCAAAAAAATAATAACTATTACCTTAAGTGTACGCAAATTTAAAAAAATTTGTCAAAAGAATTATCCCACCGTAGATATTAGGGTTTCATTCTCAACATAATTATGTACCTAACTATGATAATATCTTGGAGTTCATTTTTAGCACGAATTTGCTCTGCCTCCAAAAATATTTTACATTTGCAAATACCGTGCACAATATCATCCTATTTTAATTTGGTAATTAGTAGCTAGCTACCTACATACTACTAGTAAATAGCCAAGTGACTAATTACTGCACAAAGCAACATACACTTTAAATTGTGAATAATGTTTTCTCAAGTTTGGTTGGTACTCTGTTTTATTACATAATATTGCAGACACGAAACAGAAGAATGTGATGAAGACTGAAAACTTCTAGCTCATCCAGTACACAAACATTCGTACTAATCATCGCAGAAAGAGCTAAATGATTCCTCTTTGTAAAATAAAGCTTGGTTTCCAAAGGCGGAATTTAAATGCGTTGCGTGAAAAATCGCTCGGAATTTATATTTGTTGTGTTTCCATATGCAAATATTTCTCCGCCTCGGTAGTATTGGTACCTGGCAGCACAAATAAACAGCTCTGAAATCAAGCCCATCTATCGAGCGAGCACTATCGAATCGAATCCCAAAAGGTTGGGTTGATATAGTCAACTGAAAAACGGAAACTTCAACACAACGCACCTGGTGAGTTTACCGCTGGGTTTCTGGCTTCTGATTGGTCAAAGTCAGACATTTGCGTTTTTCCCGCAACACGTTGATGTTGTGCTCTTGGAATCGAAGCTTAAGATGTGCACCATACGGCTTAGCTGCCATGGGCAACCGCCCCACTAGGTATAGGTAGATACTTAAATTTACTTAGATATTGGGCAACAGAATAGAAAAGAACTCTTCTGCAATCACAACATAAATGGTTGGACCCAACGTCTATACAATAGGTACTCTCTTCTAAAGGTTGAACCGATCGAGGGATTTCAGTACTCGGAAGTATTCGGCTTTGTCCTACTCTGTGACGTCATGGAGTAGGACATTTCTATCTAAATCACATGCCAGCGCATACAGACTATCAAGCAGTTGCCAGCTGTGTTGACGTCACGAAGTGGGAAAAGCCGAATACTTCCGAACACTGAAATCCCTCGTTCGGATCAACCTTTATAAGAGAGTATTGTATAGACGTTGGGTTGGACCAATTGTGAAAATGCATAGTACTAAGTTTTTAGTTTCGTAATAAACAAAATCTGCAAAAATTAAATTACTAATTAGGTAGTAGAAAAAATAAAATAATTAATATATATATTTTTTTTTTAAATATTTATTCGTATTACATGTGAGCTGATCATCATCCTGATAAAAAAACAGGAATTCTGAAATACTAGTAACTGCAGATAGCTTTTGAACGCTTTTAAACAGATAGCTTCTGCGTCATGTGGTTTCGTACATTATTATTTGGGGATTTGTAGATTAGGTATCCGTATAGATATCTGTTGTATATATTGCAAGTACATCATTTGAAGTGAATTGGTGTCGTTTGGCTAAATTCTCAATCAGCTCTGCGAGAAATTGATAGTTCTTGCTGTATTCAGCAGAGCCTTGAGTGGGTACTTACACCTGGTAATGTCATTAGTCATTACTGATAAAAATATTTTATACATTTTCTAGTAGGTAGATTTCTCAAATACTCGCACTGTTTGTTGATGGATATTGTTAAAAGAAAATGCTCTCTCTCGAAAAGACAGGCAAGCGGTCAAAAATGGAGCAGTAGGTAGACATCATTTTCGTAACCATGAAACCTGATGCAACTTTTAATTTTCTGTAATTTCATTTATTCATCTTGTACACTTATGGACTAAAAATTTGGATTGCACATTTCGCCAAAAACACATGGCAAAACGTGCAATGTTTGTCTTGGAAGGTGAAATTCATTTCAATCTAAATAGGTAGATCTGAGCATGAGCACATACCAAGTAATATAAGTTATCTCTTGTTGTAACCTTCACTTTCTAAATACTATTATTTTTTTCGATTAAGTGGAAGCTAACTTATATTTCATACCTACACTACAGAAAATAAACTGCATCTTAATCTACAAGGTATTTGCAAAGCTAGACTTTGCAATCATAGACTAGTGGCTCGCCTGCTAACTGATCGGAAGCGAGTTGTAACGCAGGCCATGGGCTCATTACTGGAAAATCCTCGCAGCGAGTACCCTCCTAGTACTTCGACTGATCATCTACAATGACAAGCTCTTTACAGTCAATTCCTATATAGGAATAATATGAACACCTACAGCTGCCCAATCACCTTGTATCTTAGAGAGCTGCAAGCTTGTTACGTTCGTAGCGGATTATTGAGGTGAGTGATATAAATAACAAGCGTTGATTCCTACTAAGGTCACCTGTGAATTTTACGATGTTAATTTACTGTAATGTGTGTAGTCTTAGTTGACGCCGATTCCATGAACGAAAGGAATACTGTGAAGTTTGAATGATATTGGTTTTTGAGATAAAACTGCAAATTGCTATGCGTGAGCAATTTCTACTGCTAGTAAAACATTGTTGTTCTGAGGAGCAATTGTGAGCGGCATTGAACAATATTGTAAATAATGCGGCTAACACTTTCTGATGAATGAAGTTACGTACCATGCAATAAAATGCGTCGTCTGATTGGTCGTTTAGAACTAATAATGAGTATTAACTTGGGATTGAATATTAATAGTGACAAAAAAAGACAGTGAATAACAAGTGATGCAAACTAAATGGACACACCATCTACAGTGTTAGGGTAGGAACGTTTGTAAATTTCACATTCCTTTTCAAAGCTTTTCAAAAAACTCGGTCACTATTTTTTATGTGACCGTGAAGGTTTAAAAGCTAAAAGTTTTGCAAAGCTTCTGAAATTTGTCAAGTTACCTTTTCCATATTTTTCCAATTACAGTGGTAACTTGTTTCTTATTAAAACAATATAATTTGTACAGCAACATATATTCTAAGCTGTTGCATTGTCTGTCATAATCTAATTGTCAATCGTCTGCTCTATGGGGAGCAGAACAAACACTGAAAAATACTTGACAAAAATAATATGTTCTACTAATTGAAGGTTCAGTGAGTTCAGTTTGCAATTTTTCAGGAAAGTGTTTTTGCCTCGTCTGTAGATTGTAGTAAGTAGTAACAACCTTTTTAATGATGCTATTTTTTGTTTATTTCTTGATAAATCAGAAATGTAGCTCAACTTTAAAATCCAACCATATTTTAAGCTTTCTGTTCCATAAAAACTCTGCTTACACGTCATATCAAAAATCGTTTTTGGTTGATTCGTATGCACGGATACTATTGGCACTAGTTTCTAGTGGTTCTAGTCTGTTGGTGCCAATAAGCACGCTATAAAAGACTATTTACACACCGCGTATCTGACTTGCGTCGGGTAATACCGCGTATCTCCCTATACTTGTAATGTTAGATCCAAGATGGCCGCTTGACAAGCTAAATATAGCTAAGCCATGCTAGCTCCCCATTTTTATGGAATATTACGTGTCGTTGCAGTTAAGGTACTATTCATAAAACATTCTTATATATTTAAACTTCATCTTAACAATACTTTATTAAAGCAATAAGCTATATTTCTGTCATTATCATTGCCGCAAAATTGAGGTTTCTATTCGCGGTTTTATTTGCCTGACACTTGTTAAAACCTGTCACTTACGCGGTATTCTGTGTAACTTTAGCATGTAGTTTGCCACTAAAATAATTATTTTGTTAGATATGTTACAGATGAATGGATTAAATTATTATATTCATAATCATGTCACAGCTAAATTCGTCATTTACAGAATATAAGCTTTTGGATGCCGTGGAAATGACTTAGAAAAAATGTCCATACCACGCACTAAGAAAATACCGCGTAACTAGAGAAAAAAAACAGTGATAACCGCGTATGATTTAATATTGCGTGTTTATAATTGGTGTGCGATTTTAAAGTGACAATTAATGTAGAATCTGTTTCTAAACATTATTTCTTTAATTTTGACAGCAATAAAATCTTAGAAGTGCTATTAAAATTAAAACAAATCCGTTTTATGTTCCTCCTGCACAATCTGTCAAAAGTGACTTACGCGGTATTGCCACTTCAACGACGATATGTTGAAAGTGCTCGGACATTTCTCAGTATTATGCGTACCATAGACCAGTATAAGCTGAGATGTCCTCCCCTCATTGAACTTTAAAATTTGTCTCCCCTTAGCATAATTCCTGCAGATGATATTATGCACAGCTCTGTTTTGCTGGGACAGTTCTATCTTTTAGGTCCCATGTCCCCACAACCTTTTCTGTAAAAGACATATTGTGTTCCTTTTTTAAACTGGATGAAAGATAATTGCCAGGGGCTGGATTCACAAAAAAGTATTATCTCCTAATATGTAGGTACTATCTTTGGTATTATCTTTTATTTTACATAGTGTTCTTGGTATTAAATCAAAAGATAATACGTATTAGCAGATAATACTTTTCGTGAATCCAGCCCCAGGTGTACATATATGTAGAGGTCCCCTTCGGATATTACTGTTTAGTGTTTACCCTTAAATTCCCATTTAAGAATTCAAAGTTTTCCCATGACTGGACTATACATCTCAGATTCACTCATAGCTCTCTCACATTTTGAATTCACATTTTAAAATATTTGTTTGAGGACTAAATTTGTGGCAATAGAGCTTTAAGCTGTAATGCAGATCTATTTGCAGTACACTCGACAAAACATGAAACGGAAAAAGCCATCAGAAGTATACCATCAAAAGTAGTAGTCTATGCTAAATTCAAATCATATTCAAATTTATTTGCATACCGTTTTATGTTTTTCCATGTGTACACTGTACATACAAAGAAAATTGAAAATGCTGCGTTAGAGATATTGTTATCTTCAAGCTAATCAAATAAAAATCTGGTTCATTTTAAGTTTATTTTATATTCAACGTTTTCATAATGCAAACTGAACTCACAGAATGTCTGGTACTCGCCTACCTGCATCATAGTGATGTGTACAAAATTACCTTGTATGTATATTATTAATTTGACTGAGTAGTAGGCAGTAGCACAATGTTGATATCAATGAAGTATCAATATTTATAAATGAATTACAAATGTTGTCCACTCAACCTAATCAAACCTCACTACTGATGCAATCTACACAATCCGTTTCTAGACAATTACCGTGCCTGAACATTGAAAGGGGTGTGTTTCAATTACCATATATCAACAAGCTTCCTTACCATATCCATGCAATAGCTTGATAACGAGAAATGTGTTGGAAGAGGTAGCTGGAGGCTTTGTTTCCAAGTATAGATTTCGTTTGCAGTGTTGACTAAAAGAAGTATTCGAAATAATAGTGGTATAATTCTTGTACTGGGAAGACTCCGTGAGAAGTCAATTCGTTCAACCGGAATACAATGAGAATTTGGCACTGACACAAACAAACCGTGTCAGTATAAATGCAAAACGATGATGTCTAATCAACCATGAATAACCCAGATGACTTTTTTTGAAATTATTAAGTTATTGGTATCATCAGAATCAGCAGATAATTTTCTACCTATTCTAGATAATTTCCACATTTGTAAGATAAAATCATGTATTGCAATTGTAGGGATGGAAATTGACCGGTCAAATACTTTTTGGGTCAATTGACCGGTCAATTGACGTCAAATGACCGGTCAAATACAAAAATCGCAAAAACTGTAATTTTTTTATACTCGGGAAGTATTTTATTGAGAACTTGCTTTTTCAATTTAATACACATTTTTGAGCACCTAGGTACTTTGTTTGATTAAGTATCCATATTATCATTGAAATATTATTGATTTCCTGTATCAAGTTGAGTGGCAAGTGCGATATCAGTATCATCCGATGAAGCCAAATCAAAAACTTCATCATTTTCTTCTTCCTATTCTTCTTCTTAACACAAGTTTGAGCCATGTTAGCCATTTTCAACATGTTTAAATTCAAATTTATACAATTTGGGGACGAAAAACATATTTATATTTTCGGTCAATTGACCCAATGTATTTGACTGGTCAATTGACTGGTCAATTGACCGGTCAATTGACCTCGTACATCCCTATGCAATTGTGACAAGGCAAGGATTGAAATAAGTTTTGGCAATTTACTTAAAATTGGTTTCATTTCAGTTGGGTGCTTTATGGTTGGTTGGGCAGTAAATTTGTGAACAACTGATGTAGAGACATAATTTAATCCTGCAATATAATAATTCGCGAATCGCAAACTACTGATAAGGATGACAATTTGTAATGTCCAGGGGATTCGAAGGAATTATTTTTTATTTCAGTGTGACGTTTTATGGTGATCAATTTGATGTTATGTATACTTCTTATGCTTATGCATTTCCAAACTGACACTAAATATTAATTTAGAGTTGTAAAATTATTAATTAATTAACTACTTTTTAAATGGAGATCTCTAGCAGGTCTTAATAAACTCTACTAAATCTATAACACCATTAAATATTAATGTTGTCTGTGAGCGTCTTGAGAGAATTTCAGCAGTTGCGTAACTTAGTAAAGAAGTATATTTGATCGGAACAAAATCTGTTCGTTCATTGAGGTTAATACTTCTGCAACAGTAGTTTTTTCTATGTTTGCTACTATATTTTAATAGAACTCCCTGGTTTTTCAGCTTGCTGTCCCTGCTGGATGATTTCATGGCTGCAAGTTATGCTGGTAAGTTTATTTTTTTAATTGTTATGTTGTGTATAAATGTATTATACGCACGGATAACAAAAACACTCATGTGCCCCACATGTACCACAATCCATTCTTCAACATACTACCTTGAACCTTCTAACTACTCCATACTCAAATGAATTTGCTTCCGCAATTAGACTTTGCAAATGATCCTCGACACCACAAGTATAGATGTGCTCTCTTATAGATGGAATCAAGTAGACTGCATGCTTGTGTTGATAAAACTGGACATTTTTTTGAGCATGAGGCTGTAACAGAGTAGCTAAAGTAAAGATAATGTTAGCATTACATTTGCAAATTAATAGAATTACGGAAGGGATAGGTACCGAAACTTCTTAAAGCTGTTTGTGAATGTATTTTGTTTTTGTAGTTGGATTTCCAAAAGTAAGCGTACAATTATTTCAAATGAGACATGATATTATGCCATTCTTCTTGCTGCTGGATTTGCTGTATTGCCTTTTATTATTGAGTGAAAATTAATTTGACCTTTATTCTTGCAGAAACCATAATTAGGCAAACCCACTACAAGAATCAGAACTGAGAGGGAAGACGTCCTGATGTCTCTGTCCACGTCATGCTGGAGTGCTTCTAGAAGTCGTGCGATCTATTGAAGGTAATGGATATTTCATTATCATTAATATCCCACAATGGTTTATTTAATTAATTTTATAAAGACTTGGGTCAGCATGATTTCCTGTGTCGGCCCAGTGCCATGGGAAATGGATTAAAAAGATGTGCAAATGTAAAGGCTACCATTAATGGACCTTTCTCTTCTTCCTTCTTTTCAAAATCACAATCTCTGGAAAAAGTAAATGCTTCTTGCCTCTAGTAGTTTCTAAGATAAATTGAGCTGTCTCTAGTAGGTAGGTACTAGGTTACCTAATTGTGTCATTTTTAGGCTAAAATGGAGATCAATTTTTTGTATCGGTAGATTTGAACAAAAAAATAATTTTCTGGTGGACAGATGGACATACTGAGGCTTGCTAGTGCTCGCTCATAAACAAAACGCGGCACACCGAGCGTTTTCCTAGTAATATGTAAACATAGCTGTTTTATTTGTTCCAGATCCAGCGAATCCCATCAGATTCATCAACTGCTGATGGACACATTTCATGATCAAAGATACTTGTCCATAAGTTGAACAAATTGTTGACTTGCCAATCATTTGGAGCATTTGGTGAAATGTTAAAAGTTAAAAGTTACAAATACTGATATTGATGTTCTGGAATGTTGCCATATTTCATTATTGTAGCATGTAAAGATACAAGCTGGACAATAAAGAAGATGCATTGTTGATATATTTTCTATGCTCATATTCATTCTTACCAAAATAATAATTGGAGACAAGATGTTGGCACAGCTAAAAACCAAATCGAGGAAGATCACACTACAGATGTTGATTTTCATCTGTTAACAATACCATTCATGTACCATGCGGACATCTTGTGTATAATTACCACCAGAACCTACTACCTACCACAAACTAGCTATAGCCAATGGAATTAGGTATGAAAGGAAAACTTCTGCCTGTATTATGTTATTCGCAGTGGCTGAAGTTCCGCCGGCGGAATTCATTACTGAAAAATGTCTTCCGCCGCGAATGCGTTGATTGACTAGACAATTTTCACATAGCGCGCGCATAAGTTTACTGGGCAGCCTAAGGAATAAAACTATGGGTAGACAAATTCACCAAATTGACACAAATCGAACCAGACAAATTCTGGTTACGAAGCTGCTCATTACAAACACGCAAACATGCAACATATAACGTGCAAACATTATAGCTGGGCTACTTAAAAAAAAAAAAAGGTTAGGCAGAATTTAAACTTGTGAAGATTTCAAAATAAAAAAGTAGGTAGGTACATCGGCGACCAGATTCAAACCGGTCGCCGGTTCGAACTTGCACCGCATGCAAACGCCTTACCGCCTGGCTACGAAGCTGCTCATGCCGGGATGCGTGGAAAACTGCTACACACTTGAGAACAGCTGTTGGTGACGTTGCAAATATCACGTGTCCAGGGCGGTTATTCTAAATTTCCTTGTCGTCGCCGAAGATAGGACGATAATTTTGTCCGCCGTAAGCGCCTCGATCGTTTTGAGGGCAAGTGTTTCATCTTTATACTGAAACTGTTTGGACTAAGAGTTTGAGTTCTTTGGTTTCCACACAGACAGCTGGCTGGCTCAAAACATCTCAAAACATAACCTAAAAATCGTGTTTATAAAATAATAAAATGGTTCTAAATTGTATTGTAAAAAATTGTCGTTCAAGAATAATTCCAGGCCAAGTAAATAATCATTTAAAGTTCCACTGTTACCCTAAAATCATTGAAATTAAAAATATGTGGCAATTAAGTCTTAAGATTGGCAAAATGTTACCTTCACAAAGGGTATGTAGCCTGCATTTCTTGCCAACTGACTACACCAACACGTCAATGGGTAGGTATTTAGATATTTAGATATTTAGATATTTTTTATTAGGCATCTTACAGTTGTTTATGCACGGTGGTAAGGAATCCTACTACATGCTAATGTGCACTACATAATGGCACTTTGTTAATTATATTACAGTCGACATAATAATAATTCTTGGTAATGATAATTTCTTAATGACTAACAATTCCATATCCAAGAATAGAATATGACAGTAATAATAAAAGTATTAATAATTCAGTAAAACATTTGACAGAGCAACAATAAACCTATGTGGATATGCCACTCTATACAACAGTCTAGAATTCAGTTCATGAATACTTTCCATAATCAAGAGTCAAAGAACAGGAACATACATCTTAATAAGTTATAATAATAATATAATAGTTATAATAATAATACCTTAATACCTACAAGTCATTTCAGCAAGTCAATAGTCAGGTCAATAAAAATTATAATAATATAAATTAATATCGCATTAATAAATCAATTCAGCAATCATCAGCAATATCATCAAGTAACATTTCTTATGTACGCAATAAATTTAAATTTAACTATTTACAATAATTTTACCATCATTCATACACAGATTAATACACAGATTTTCTACATTCATTCATCAGTCTCTTCAGGAGGGCCGACCAGCATTCTGTGTATGGTGGCTCGGAATTCCTTGGTGGTCAGCCCTTTCGGAATCAGGCCGCAGTCCAGTTTGTTCCAGTCCCGAGCGGTGCGGGGAATGAAGGAATATTTACCGCAGTCTTTCTTCGTTCCCGGCTCGTGTAGGAGGCCACCTGTACCAGCTCTGCCCTCGTACCGTCGCGGGATGACCTGGCTGTTGATTTCCTGCCATCCCTGTACTCCCTCTCTTGCTCGGTACAGGTTACACAGGCGAGATTCAGTTCTTCTGAGCTCCAGCGAGTCCCATCCAAGCTCCTCCATCATATCGCTGGGGCTCTCCCACACCTTGCAGATCTCACCTTTCAAGTTCCTTTCTGTCCTCCATTTCCTTGTCCTACCGGTCACTCTCCTGGCTGCTATTCTCTGTGTTTTTTCTAGCGCCCTCTTCTCACCCTCCTTATGGGGATCCCAGACCGCTCCTCCATATTCCAGCAAGGGCCTGATGAGTGTTTTGTAGGCTTGGTTCTTTGTTTCAGATGATGTTCCGTGCAGGTTCCTCATGACGAAATTTGTGCATTTGATTCCTTTCGCAGAGACTCTACCGACTTGCTCTTTCCACTCCAATTTTCTATCTAGCCATACTCCCAGATATTTATAACCCTCGCTGCATGTAAGGGTATGGTTGCTTATCTCGTAATGAACTATTCTAACTTCTCGCTTTCTGGAGAAGGTAACAACTTCACATTTTTCTAGGTTTAGGCACATTTTATTCGCTGTCATCCAGTGTTGAATGACATGCAAGTCGTCCTGCAGCTGCTTTACACTGTCATCCCCTTTGATGTTTGCGTAGACCACGCAGTCATCTGCAAAGAGCCGACCTTTCGATTTTATGTTCTTTGTCAGGTCGTTGATATATATCAGGAAGAGTTGCGGCCCGACTACGCTGCCTTGTGGAACCCCCGAGGTGACGCTCGCACTTTCTGAGAGTTGGTCAGCTATCTTGACCCTTTGGGTTCGTCCCGTGAGGAAATCCTGCACCGTTCTCACCACCGCTTCGTCCTCAATGAGCGCAGCAAGCTTGGCAACGAGTATTCCATGGTCGACCTTATCGAATGCCTTTCGCATATCAAGAAAAATGGCATCAACCTCTTCATCAGCTTCAAGGGAGTTGGATAGATCTTGGACTAATCCTGTCAGTTGGGTCTCGCAAGAGTGCCCAGCCCTGAAACCGTGCTGTATGTTGGTAATTACCTCTTCAGCGTTCAACACTTGCCAGATATACCTCACCAGGAGTTTCTCAAAAACTTTGCAGACTGCTGAGGTGAGGCTTATCGGTCGATAGTTGGTGAGCCGACATTTCTCGCCACCCTTGAAGACCGGAATTACGATGGCCTCTTTCCAGAGAAGGGGTACCCTTCCGTCTCTCAGTATGCGCTTGAATAAGTATTCCAGGTAGATGGCAATGTCCAGGTCGCAGATTTTCAGCAGTGTGTTCGTTAGTCCGTCGCCTCCAGGCGCTTTACCGTTCTTTAGCTTCCTGATAACGTGTAGGATTCCCGTGGAATGCACTGCCATCGGAAACGATCCTCTTCTGGAACAGCACAGCGCTGGGGTCGCAGATGGAGCTGAAGATGACGTGTTAAAGACCTTGGCGTAAAATGAATTTAGAGCGTTTGCCTTGTCCTTGCTGGAAGCTATCTCATTTCCATCGGTGCCAATTAACGTGGGAATAACTCGGTCTCCTCCCTTCTGCTGTCGGATGTGCTTGTACAGTCTGGCCCAGCCCCCTCCATCATCTTCCTTGCTGAACATACTCCTCATGTAAAGATCCTTTGCCTTGGACTTGGCCCTGTTGAGCTCAGCTGTGGTCGAATACAGTTTTGCCCTCTGCGATCTGTTTCGTCTGCTTACGTTGAAAAGGACCCTGGCTTTCCTCTTCAGCTTCTTAATACTGGTGTTATAGTAGGGAGGGTCTTGGTTCGCCTTCACTCTCTTCTGCGGGATGTGCTTTTTCATCGCTGCGGACACTATGCATAGCATAGACTCCCACATCGAATCAATGCTTGAGTGGTCAGCTAGGGCCCATGTCTGAAAGCTCGTCCAGAGCTCTTCCCTCAGACCCCTTATGTCAGCCTTCTTGTAGCACCACAGTGTAGCTTCTTCCTCTGTACTCTTCTGGAGTTTGTTCGCCGTTAGGATGTCCACTACCACTGCTCTATGGTCACTGAGCTCCAGGTCCAGGACCTCACTCCTACAGATAAGGTTGTGGGGCTTCACCAGGACCACGTCTAGAAGGTTGCTTCTGTCGGCTGTGATGGCTCTCGTACCCTCCGAGACAGCTTGTTCGTATCCCAAGTTCATGATCCTGGACACCATTTCTTGCTTGCCCGAGCCTGCGCCAGTTGTAACTCCCGGGATCCATTTCACATTTGGGAGATTCAGGTCTCCGGCAATGATGCTCCGGTGTCGCGCTCCAAAACAACTTAGTTTCGTCTCGAGCTGTCGAAGGAATTCAGTGGCACCTTCCCCACTTCTGTACACCCCGATGATGTCGGTGACTTCACCTGTGGGGCGGGTGGCTCGTACACAGAGAATCTCCATTTCCTCGTCGGCCCACATTATCTTTCCAGCCTCGTCGGATGATGTGCCTATGAGTACACCTCCCCCATGTCGATCTTTGTCCCTCCTGTGGACGGCAAAGCCCGGCACACTGACCTCACTGTCTTTTATGTCAGCACACAGCCATGTTTCGACTACAACAAACACATTGGGGCTGCATGCCTCGACAATTGTTCTAAGCTTGTCGATTTTGTGGACAAGACTTCTTGCGTTGACAAGCAGGATGCGCAGTATGTGAGATGCAGATTTCGATGCTGGAGGGCAAACATATAGCACGTTCCCCATGTCCTTCATTCCCTCGTCCTCCACCAGTTTCCCGGGGAACTTGGTCTGTGGGTAAGCTGTTTGAAGCAAGTCAGCCAGTGGTGAACGCCTGCTTTGTTTAACTTAGAACGGTCCTGGCACCACATTTTTTCCTCCATAGAGAGGCCAGGGTCGAGGAATGAATGTCCCCTACTTCCTGACTCATCCCTGATTATGAAGTTGGAAATATTACACGCTTCTCTACCTAGGTCAGCCCAAGGGGGAAGCCCACTGGTGCATATTACGGCACCTCTGAATTTGTCTTCTACCATCCTTAAAAGATTGCGGTAATCATTGGCCAGGTTGGCTTCATCTATTCCTGCCAGTAGGTCATGTGTTCCTACCTGTAGGAATACATTGTCATACGTCTGCCTGGGATCCAGTCCATTCAAGTGGGCCGTGATTTCACTGGTACGGATCCCGGGAAGGATCCAGGCTTCGTCTTCTTTCCATTGGTAAAAGTTATGTGTGTTGGAAATCGTATCATCCGAGATAATTATACTACGTTTCCTGTTGAGGATAGGCTTTGGAGTTGGTACTGGTGGGGCCGGGGGACCATACGGAAGGAATGGATTGGTATTGGAGGATGCTACTGGCTGTTGTGAGTGTAGCTGTGGTACTTGTGAAGGACTGGTTTGCGCCTGCTGAATAATCGGCATCCTGGGGCCCCAGGGGGGCGTTAGTGAGGTGAGAAGGTCCTCTTGTTGGTGGTGGTGATTTTTTACCAGCGTGGGCCACATTTGTCTTGCCGCACTTGTCAGCTGAGGAATTGCTTGTGGCTGAGGGATGATGTTCCTAGATGGTATGAAGGTCCTTGTTTGTATAGGGGCTTCACCAGGGCGGGGTCCCTTTTGAGTTGACCGCTTCTTTCTCCCGGGCTTGATCAACTGCGCTGTTCCACTATGCTGAGGTTGGAAGAGTGGTGACGTTCTCAGTGTCGTCTGCTGCTGCGTTGACTTGGGCTTCGGTGAACCTGGTGGTTGCTCCAGTGGTAAAGGCAGTGTTGTATGCTGAAGGGGCTCGGGCAGGGGTGATGTTGTCGGCTGCCGCTGCTCAACTTCGGTGTTGCTTGCTAAGGAGTTGCCTACTTGAGAGGATCTGGCTGTCGGGATGTTGGTGACTTCCCCCACTGGGACGTTCTGCAGCTGCTCCTGTCCCTGCTCCCTGTCCTCACCAGGGGGACGTGTTGGTGGAACCTGCATCTCTGATTGTAGCTGCGCAGCATGAATCGAGGGTTGTGGTAACGGCATCGACTGCTCAAGTATCCTACGCAGGAGTGACTGATGGGTAGGGACTGGGACTGGCTGCAGCAAGGGCATTGGCTGCGGCTGTGAAGACTGTGTAGCGAGGGGTCTGGTCGATGTATTTGTCTTCCTGTTCTTCCCTGCTGTCCAGTTGGTGCTCCTGCTTGTCTGCAGACCCAGTCCGGCTTCCATGCTGTAGACTTGTATGTTTATGTCCTCGTCTGCAAAAACCTCTTCGATTGTGCTTTTCACCAGCGGCCAGCCCATTCTGTCAAGCCCACATCCTATTAATGGTATGGCCAGTTTTCTGATGGATTTCTTCACGCACGTCTTTCTCAGGTTTTTTATTGCGTTAACAAAGTCGAAGAGATATGGTTTCTGATAGTATCGTGGTTTGGTGATCATATGGAGGATCGTCCTATTCTCAACCACTTGCACTGCTACCTCCCCCACAGTCTTCCGTTGTGTCCGCAGGGCATCAGTGCCTCCATATTTGGTTTTAATTACCGCAGCAATACCCTCCGACATCTTAAAATCCGCCGATACACAGTGGGCCAGAGCGTAATCCTCATCTGAATCGAAAAGATTTCCAGCTATTTCCTCCAAATTCAGTTTACGCTTAGGGTCTGACTGCTTTATTGCATTGATGATTTTCGGGGTTGGTGATGCTATGTTCTTATGGGAAGGGGGTGTTGCAGTATCTTTAGGAGTATGTGATGTTACTTGTGATGTATGTGGTGTTGCAGTATCTTTAGGAGTATGTGATGTTACTTTGATATCACTGGTGGTAGCGGTGAAGTGAACCAGAGCGTTACGTAGGTCCCTTACTTCCATGGCTAGGGCTTGGAGGGTGCTCTTTGTACGCTCTTGTTCCTGACTGTTATTTTGGAGGATTCCTTCAAACTTTGATAAAGAACTCATCCACATACCTGAGGCGCCAGTTTCTGTTTTCTTATCACGATGGAGAACACTACATGGTTTACACCACCACTGCGATTCTCTTATAGAGCTCAGCACGGCATACTGTTTGTCTGTGATGTTAATGCAGATTGAGTGAGCCCACTTGTTACAATAACCATCACAGCCTACTGCTTTATCGGATTCATTGACTTCTGTTTTACAAACAAGGCAATATGTAGACTGAGCGGAATTTGTATCTACATCCTTGGAAACTACTGTAGGTGCGCCTATTGCATCAGTATTGATCTGTTCTGCAGTACTCTTCAGTGTCCTCCTAACAGCACCTCTACCATTCCCATTCCTAGGGTCTATGGTGTTTAGTTGTGGCTTGTTACCAACTATTTCTACTACTGGTTCTTCATTGGTCTTAGCTTCATTGTGATCGGCGTGTTTAACCCCACTTTCACTTTCCGTCACACGAGATTCTAAACAGTCATTCGTACTCTGCTGTGTGTTATCTAATTCTACATTAGAATACATTTTAGTAAGAAGTAGGTACTTACAATGTAGTACACCTCAGAATTTACAACTTAATTATGAAAGAACCTAGTAAAACTTGCTGGAGTGACAGGAGTCCAGTGTCAAGCCCAGTCACCATTTTGCACCCATTTTCATTTTGCACCCATTTTCATTTTGCACCCATTTTCATTTTGCACCCATTTTCTTTTTTTCGTCCTACTAAATCGGATAGACCGTACTACTTTCTTGACAAAAAAAATATAATAGGTGTACCTACTGTCTACAAATTACAGCACCCTTGAAAAACAAGTTCGGAATATTAAGTGTAGAATATTAGGTACTAGGTAATCCTACTAGTACGTAGGTACTATTACCTACCTTGTAAGTATGAAGCTGTGGTATGAAGTAATAAATCATTGTGGGTATATAAAAGGTTGCTCAATTCTCGATTAATTACTGTATGTTGCTCAAGGTCGACACAACATTACCTATTTACGATCACAGATACAACAATATTGTTACTTCCAAGCCAAGTAGGTACCTACTCATTTACTGTCACCAGTAGTAAATGGAGTGATAGTTTATTGATTAATTTTTCATTCTGAATGTCTCGTGAACTACAGAACTATCTAGTTTGGCACGCTACACTCGAACCAATTAAAACGGTATTTGAACTTAAATGGATTGGTTGCTTGTCAGGTTCCACAACAATCAATCCTTGTTATTATCAATGAAATCAGATCTAACCTTTGCCTACTAGTTGGGATGATGCGTAAGCACAGACTGCCATATTTTTTTTTTGGCGAATCTATTTCTTTTAAAGACCGTTTTATTATTTGTCGAGTGTACCTACCTATTCGAGTGCTGACAGTGATACTCATCTTTAGGTAACTAGTAGATCTAACTTATTTTCTAACTGCTGAAATTGTTGACTGCCAGGACTTCTTTCAGATACCTACCTAGTGTTCAATCCGATCAAAATAAAAACTATAGGTACATCAATTTACATAGAAACTTGTTTACAGTGAGTTTTACGTGATTTATTGAGTTACTGATTACAAAAGCAGTCATAGTAGATTACAATTACATACATTACAATTTACAATTATTAGGTACGTACACCATAAAAGCCGACAATCTGTCCTTAAGCTCTGAATCTGTCCATCTGAATCCATCCCTTCCACATCACAAATCCTACCTTTCAGGAAAATGGAGATCCTTGAAAAAAGATGCCATTCCTTCACAACATTTACCAGTTGGTGACAAGCTGCCAGATCCCCAGTTGCATCTTGGTGCACCGTGTCAGCCGGCTGGAGAACACAATGAAGGTGCTACTACGAGTTCATTGTGCCAAGAAAATTTAGATCCTGATTTATCCTTGTCCAATTCAGAGCAAGAGGACCTGCGTGTAACACAACACGTCTTCGAACTCTTGTCCAATTCAGAGCAAGAGGACCTGAATATTTCCCAACAACTATTAGAATGTGAAATACAAGTAATTAATTCATCAAGTGTAGAAGAGAGTGACAACTTGGCTACAAATGATCTACATTCATCAAGTACCGTTTCTTCTCAAACCTTTCTTACGAACCACATTGATCAATTTATTACTTTTCAAAACTTGTCAGAGAAAGAAGTGCAGTATTTTGCTGGATTAAGCAGCCAACGTTTTGACTGTTTGTATAATTTTTTGCTTGCAACCAAACCAGCAATACCATGTTCTACTTGCCCATTCAAAGATCAACTTCTACTTACACTTATCAAGTACAAGCACAATTTAGAGTATACTATGCTAGCCTTTCTCTTCCGTACACCTCGTAGATATGTATCAAATATTTTTTCATTCTGGACAAAACTCATCTATAGTGCCTTAAAATCTATCAACTTTTGGTCTCTTGGCAACCAAGATAAAGACAAATATCGTGCAATCATTGACTGCACAGAAATACCTACCTGTTCAAAAAAGCGAGAACCCGACATACCATCAACTCACATACTCACAGTACAAGAACAGACCAACATTTAAAAGCCTAGTCGCAATAGATGAATCCGGAAAAATGATTTTTTGTTCAGACTTGTTTGGCGGTTCAACAAGTGACCGCCAAATTGTGATCGCAAGTAATTTTGTTGCTTTGCCGGAAGAAGGTTCTACAATACTTGCTGATAGAGGATTCGAAATATCAGACCTCTTGGAACAGAGGAGAGTAGGGTTAAACATACCTCCGTTTCTCAGAGGCAAGGCACAGTTAAGCGAGAATGAAGTGATGGAAACAAGAAAGATCGCCAATCGGAGGATCCACGTCGAAAGGTTAATTGGCTTAGCAAAGGTTAACAAAATCATGACCGATATAATGCCCACACACTTGTGGCCACTGGCAAATAAAATAAATTATAATTGCACGATGCTGTGCAATTTAAAACCTCCGATCGTAAAATCATTTCCTATCAAATATCAAAGGAAGTGCTGGGACTCGTATGTTGAAATGTGCAACAGCAAGTGAATTGTACAGGTAGTACCTAATTGAACTTGAACTTGAATTGAAAGAATAGTGTAGGTACCGTAATATTGTATCAAATGTGGACAATTATATTTGGTGTTAAAAGGGCAAGGATGACCCTGAAAACTACAATTCTTACTTTCTTACCTAGCTTATAGAACAAAATATTCAAAAAAAATTACTCGCCAATGTATTTTGTAGATGGCACAATATAGTAAATTGACCAACGACAGATACACGCTTTGTAACAAAAGTTTCAGCTGCACCCAAAGGTAAACATAGTAGATAATATTTCCTAAATATCGTTATAACTTTTGAAACATTCAAAGTAGGATAAATGCGAAAATTATTGGGTAGGTACATAGCTTAGCTAATTTTTTATTTGATATTAGCAATACACACCAACTTATAAATCAATAGGTTGTGCCCATCACGTCAAAGGAATACCTCTATTGGTATATTCTATTCTATTAGAATGTCTATATAATTTTTTAAATTTTTCATAATTTGAATGATTCATTAGAAATTACGACAATATTTAAGAAATAGTATCTAATGTTTAGCTTCGAATGGAGCCATCTCTTATTGCTGGACTACGACCAAAGGTATTTCATACAAATGGGGGCAAATACTTTTTTATAATATTGATTAATGTAACCAAGTGATTCCACTACAAAATTTTGATCATATGAAATTAATTCTACAAATAATCCCTTGGTCGTCCAGACAATAAAGTCACATTTGTGAACTTTTGTTACATGCATTTGTAACTGTATCTGCATATAATATTTGTGATTTTTCATGAGGGACATATTCTTGATGTAGGTAGCACTGGTAGGTGATTGAAATCGTACACTGTACGGGCACTTTACTTCAACAAGTAGAGTGCGCTCCTTGGTGATTCCATCGGGAGATGCTGCCAAGTAATTGTCAAAAGTGTCAATGAAAATACCACACTTGTCGATTTTCTCGTTAATGAGGTCTTCATAAGCTTTTATTGCTCGACTCTCATTTTGCTTTCCCCAAATGATGGATTTGGCCTTGAGAACGGGCTGTGGATGGACTTGCCGAAGTGCAGGACCAGTTGCCCAGTTCTGTGCCCGGGCTGTCCGCACCACATCAGCCGCCATGGAACCAGTGATCCTAGTCTGTCGAAGCTCTTTCCAAAGCTGGCAATCAGATTGCTTCCTAGTTTTTACTTCGTAGATCTTGATCTCTGTGTTACTGACTAAATTGATGCGATCGAGATTGAGGACCGCCAGTGAGTCTTTCAGGTAGGCACCATGATCATGTAAATATCCATGGATGTCGACTGTCCGGTTCTCCAACACAGCGGTAGAGCAGCGCTCATTGATGATCCGGTTGCAAAACTCTGCTGTACGATCTTGCTCGGGGACAGACGTCGGCTCAACTCCCAGCATTTCATCAATCGTCACCTTTTCAAGTTTTCTTCCACTCGATGGAGGCTTGTGCCAGACTTGCAGCTTGCTGGTGACAGCAACATTCTCTAAACTTTCACCTTACGAAAAAGAAAAATTATTAGATTAAACAAGAGATTAATTGTTTAATTGTCACAGGTAGGTAGGTATTGAAATTTAATGTTCACATTTGATGAAATCTCTGTCATTTAGTTTAGGCTAAGAAGCTAAAGCTAAAAAAAATTCAAATACTATAGAAAATCATTTAAATTTAGTTTCTTCGAACATTATGAAATTCACAAACCTGTTATCGAGAAGTGCTCGATCAAATGTGCCAGAGCTGACACATGCTTGCATGCTGCGGAGTTGCCCTGGCCAGCAGGGCATGCACAATTGGCTTGTGCAATGCAAGGTTCTGTCCCAAGTTGAATGTGTAAATTTACTTTGTAGTCCACTGATGTTTTAGTTTGGGCCGAGCACAGACATTTGAAAAAGTAATCATTGTGAAATTTAGAATAAACAACATTCTTGACAAACTTGTTCATGCACAGAGCTCGGCCTTTTTTTTGTCCGGCAACAGCACTTCGCTCTTCAAACCAGACATCTATCACACTTAGGGTAAATTCTTCTAAATCTCTCTTGTTTAGGTTGTCTGTAATTCCTTCAAATTGATCTTCGTTTGGGAATGGTGCACTGCTGTTTCCAGGAATTACTGTTGTCGTAAACAACTTTTTGTCTAGTTGATTTTCATCCCATATTTTCAACCTATGACATTAAAAATAATTGTCTGTTTTGGATGATCATTAAACAATGTAGCTTACCTTAATACCTAATGATATTTAGGTACTAAAAGAAACTACCTACCCACTAGAATCTATGGCACAATCAAGTTCAAAATTTCATAAAGCATCAAATGTAGGTAGGTACCTAGGTAGGTATTAATTTTTCAAAAGGCATAGTCTTGCTTGTTATTACAAAAGTATGTTTTGAGAGTTGAGATATGAATTAAATAGCACATTGTGCCAAGTTTCTTACCTCTCTTGTAATGTTGCTTTTGATCCACTTAATTTTGCACCATATTCTCTTAATTTAACTTTTAAATCTGCAACTGTAGTTTTATTTTCACATTTATCCACCATTTTTCAAATTTGAATGAAAGAAAGTCACCGCCACCTATGGTTGAGCCAGCCAATCGTATACATGTGTGAAGCTAGTTCCGTGCACATTGGTACTATCCACCTTGCTTTGCCCTCAAAACGATTGTGCTGCCATCTGCTGGATGTTTCGCTTTGCACATGCCCTCAGCCGGCAACGCGTATTGACCAATCATCAGCACCCGTGTCGCGGCGACGCGACACAAAAGATGGGCATGGAGGCCAAGTCTTGAAACTTACGCCTTCAGGACGCAAACGCTCTAGGACGTCATAAAGTCCCATTTACTGTAAGAGTGATCGACATTGAAACATAAAGTCAAGCCACTTATTTGATTGTCATCCAGCAATCTATTGGAAACAATTTATTAATATTATAATTATTATTACAGATGTTATTCAGTCATAAAACCTTATTCAAAATTAAGATAAACAGTTAACAGTAGATTTCAAGGTCGTCATTCTTACAGTAAATGGGACTTTATGACGTCCGAGAGCGTTTGCGTCCTGAAGGCGTAAGTTTCAAGACTTGGCCTCATGGTTCATCTTTTTCGGTTGCGGCTAGAGATTATAACTGCTGTGATTGCTGATATTTCTTGTTTTCTTGTATTTTACAAGCAATATACCACAAGAAGAGTATTTATATAAACATTTGTTATATTATGTAGTGCTAATGATTTATTTTCTCTTCTTTAAAATTCAACCTTGAATCAATTCTGTGCATGTTGCTTCTAGCAGCAACCGTTGCTCTGGCGGACTGTAAACGCAGCTTTAAATAGACAGCACTCCAGTGTGCAGTGAGCCCTTCTCAAGTGAAACGAGACGACAAGGAAATTTAGAATAACCCCTTAGTTCTAGCCAATCAACGCATTCGCGGCGGAAGACATTTCCTAGTAATGAATTCCGCCGGCGGAACTGTATAGCGGATAGCCCTACGTATGTTATTTTATGCCAACTCTACTTACCTACTATTCATAGCATTTTAATTTTAAAAGTAGGGCTCAAACAAAAGGTAAACAGTACCTTGAAAGAAAAGGATTTTCTGATAAATGTTTAATGGTATCATCCCATGAAGTCTGTGAAAAATAGAAGCTGCTAGCACCAACAGTAAAATAAATATTTTGAATTAAGTTTTTATATTCTTACAATTTCGAAATTTATATACATTTTGAATATTCCCTTTCTCTCCTGTAACCTACTTTGAGGTTGAGCCAGATCAGCGTTGCCAACTTTTAAAAGTAAAAGTATGGTACAGAACGTGAAAAATTATGGAAATATGCAAAAATTATCGTACGTCCTCAAAATGTAGGAACTATCAGCATTTTTATTTTTTTTTAAGTTTTTTCAACACTTAGATACCAATTTTGAGACGTTCTGATGTGTATTTTGTTTACAAATTCAACCTTTTATGTTTTTCACACTTTTTCATGAGCTCAAAAACCTTGCCCCGCAGGGCGTTTTTACGATTTTTGGCTCTTTAGAACCAATTTTGAGACGTTTTGAGGTACGTAATAGTACTATATTCAGTTTCACAAAATTATCGTACATTTACCTATTATCGTACAGGCACTATCGTACATCGTACAGAAGGCCAAATTATGGTACAAATACGATAATTATCGTACGGTTGGCAACGCTGAGCCAGATTCAAGGTTTGAATTTCCCTCCATTTGGGTCACAGCCTTCTATTTCATGCAGACATCTACGAACCTTGCATCCGCTCTCGTGGCTCGTGATTGGCTTAACGATTTAAAGCCCAGTTTAGTGCAAATTGATTGGTGTATTCAAATTGAAAACATCGCTCATTGGTGGACGCCGACGCCGTTTGATTACCATTTACTTCTCTCCACAAGAAATGACGGTTGACTGCAGTGCGTTTTGACGCTTGAAGTTTTGTTCATAAAAGTTGTGTTTCTTTACTTTAACTTATCTAATTTTTTTCTTAAATAACAAATGTATTGAAGTAGTTAATGATGACATCTTTAAAGGTAAGTTTAAGACGACAGAAATTCTCCTAGGTAGACTTAAGTAGGTAGTACTCGGCCTACCTGTATAGGTTACCTTTGTACCTACCTAGGTCCCATCACCCAAGGATCAGTGGCGGCTATTTGGCTTTACAACAGGTGTTCATTACATAGAAGGACGTAGAAGAAAGTACTCTAAGAGGAGAGCCCCCAGCAGATGCGGGGCCGGGGCGCATAACCCCGGATTTTTTTATATCTTTAGTTTGAAATTGATGCATTTTTACGTCTTTTGGAGAGCAAAATAATTAGACAAAATATTGAACTTCCTCTTTTAAATAATTTTCTTGGATGATCAGGTGTGCAATTGTCACACCTTGCACACTGTAATAGCCGCCACTGCCAAGGATGCAATCTTTTATACTACCTATACCTAGGTATTACCTACCTATGTTCAAGTATACCTACCTACTTAGGTACACCTAGGAGTTAAAAATTAAAAAATGCATACTTGTTCCAGTTCGTGGTTAGTCCTCCATCGAGAGAAAAGGCGGCTCTGGTGAAACGAAATGAGAATGTGGAACCCCCCACAACCCTATATCTTGCACCATTTCAGCCAACACCATATTTGACATTTGCTGATGTTCCAATTGGATCTACCGCCTGTCGGAAGCTCTCTATCAAAAACTTGGCAGGCTTTCATGTTACGGTAAGTTTCAGAAAACGGAGTGTACCTTAGTAGGTTAGTACCTAGGTACCTATATTATAAGACAAAATGTTACATCCAGACTGAACACGATTTGCCAAGGGTTAAGCGGGGCGTGGGGGGCTGGAAATTAACAATTTTCCAACCCTTGCTAGGGGGTTGGAAAACCCCCTAGACCGGTAGGTAGACCGGAAGGTACCGGTAGGTACCTAAATTAAAATTAACATAAGTAAATTTCATTACAGACAAAGTTCTCAAAGACGCCTTCATCAACGCATGGCTTTGAGTTTAGTGATGTGAATCTTGAACTAGATCCTAATGAAGAAGGAATAATTACGATTCTGTGGACTCCCAAAGAGCCTGGTTCATGGAGAGAAACTCTTCGAGTCAACTACATTCAGAATTCTCGTAACGATCTGCCAGTTAACATTCAGTTCAATGCCGTGAAGCCAGCCAAGGTACAGTCCATTGATTTTTAAAGTTAATTTACTGCCAAAACGGTTGTTTATACTTTTTGTAGGCAGGGCCAGTTGTTTATGGTTTCCACGATAAACGCGAAATGTTTAGAAACATGAATTTTCTGTCATATCTTTACGTTTCATACACTCCTGATTCCAAATATATGTATCTTTTTCTCACGAATTTTCGCGAAATTTGAGTTTTGACGCGATATTGACGAATTCTCGCGATTTCACGCGATTTTGTCCCAAAGCTACGTGTTTTGCAACATTTCCCGATTCCCAGTACCTACCTATATATTTTACGAAAATTTCCTCGATCTGTGTCAAAAGTACCACGAAGTAGAAAGAATCACACTGTTTTCTTAGTAATTGCCAGCTGTCAGTGCCAGCCAAAGAGTGTATGGGGGTGCCAGCTGATTGGCTGCTGAGCATGGAATGACGCATCTACATGACCTTGAACAGGGGTGCGCATGTGCACGCGCCGAGTCTCGCTAGTGAGAGGTCGCTCGCGCGTCATGTTTCACACTTATTCTTACAAAAATAGTTTTTTTCCATTTCACCACCAATCGCGAAAATTAACATAATTATCACCACCAATTCACCACTTTCAGAATGTTGAAAACCAATTTTGGCTTTTTTTATCACCACAAACAACTGGCTCTGTTTATAGGTAACTTGAAGCATTGAACTAGACAGACGGCCAATCAGTAGGGGAAGTCACATGGCTCATGTTGTGTTACGCTACAAACAATGTTCATCTTTCCTCAAATCAAATGCTAGCGTCTAAACTGAAACTAAACCTAACTTATAGCTACTTTACTCCTAAGGTATGAATCTCTTCCAACTTAACATTATTTATTGATCTCTTTTCAGAAACTTAAAAGACCTGAATCCAGGACTACTCAGCAAATCCTCAAACCTATTCGTAGAGTATTTCAAATGCCCCAAACACAAAATAAAGTTCAAAACATGAAAACAATCACCGAGTTACCAGAAAACCGCCGCGAGACGTATTCGAAACTGGACTTGCCAGCTTCGTCTAATGGAGAAGACAAGGAAAATTCAATGAAACCGATAAAATCTATTACAAACTCAAAAAATCTTCTTGCCAATCGCCAACTGCTTGGCCCATCCGAGAGTACTAACAAGAAAGTGGCTGAGACTTCAGTGAAGTGTGAGGATGCACCAATCAGCCTGTCTCCACTTGCTCGGAAGATGCGCCCACCATCCGCCGAAAGTGTTTCATGTCGACCATCACGTCGGTCGAGGAGTGTTGATTTGTCTTCTCCTCAACCCACTAATAACCGAAGATCACAGAGCGCTGTTCGTACGTTGACAGATTTCACTCATGACTCCAGTTTCCTTCGTCATCTCGATTCTGACTTCACATTCACCGAACCTGGTGATTACAATGGACCTTCAATCGATCTGTCTGACCTTGAAAGTCCCTTCACTCAAAATCGTAGATCTACATTCTTGGTAACTGATGGAGATTTAACCTCTCGAGATCATTTCTGTGCCCTAAAGGACAAGATTCTTCCATCCTGCGACGATCTTCAATCTCCGCTACGCCGAACTACGTACTTGGCATCCGAGATTGCTGATGCCACCGATCAGTTTCGCCCTGTGGTAGGAAACCGTCTGCCCCCATGTGACATAGCATCGTCTCCGCTCCGTCGAACCACATACCTGACATCTGACCTTGAGACCTCGACCCAGTTCCGTCCTGTAATCGACAACTGTTTGCCTCCTTGCGATGTTACGTCATCTCCTTTACGTCGCACTACATATCTAGCATCAGATGCAATGCCTTCGCTGAATAAGTCTGTCGATGATAATCTGCGTACGCCTTCTCCTACCCCCAGATTCAATTTTTCTGATATTGCTTCTCCAAGTCCATTTGTTTTGCCACCGACTGGCAGAAGTTCTCGGAAAAAAATTAGAAAGAGTTCATACACTTTGAATCAAATTGAAGAGTCTTGCGTTTTGTACTCGACTGGAAAGAGAAGTGTTGTGAAGACTTCCAGCACTGTAACCAGAATCACCAGTTCATCCGACTCCAACATTCCCGACAGCCTCGATGAAGGTGACTCTCCGAAGATGGAAAGTCGGTTTGCGAAACAGATTGATGACTTTTGCGCTCGTTTGGACAGCTCCGATTTGTTCAAAGATACGCCAGTCAAAGCCAAGTCAACGAGTCAACTTCGTTCAGAGATACCTTTAAAAGAAACTGATGCGCTACATGTTTCACCGTTGACTCTGGCAGACAAAATGATGCGACGCTGCAGCAGTGAAACCTTCACACTTTCTCCATCGGACGCATACCTTCGCCGAGATGCATCGATATTGGAGGATGATGCATTTTATTTGGATGTAAATAATTGCAGCAAAGAAACTTACACCAAGTCTCCAGCACCGCATCAACAGGAAGTTTTAATCCTACCACAAGATGATTCCTTCACGAAGAGTCTACCAAGAACTCAGGAAAGCGCCGCTAGCGTTATTGGTGCAGGACTATGGCTCAAGACGTCGAGTAAAAGTAAATCTCCGGGTCCGGTTGCTGCCATCACTCCAGCGATCACCCCGGCTTATGGCCTACGCAGCCGATCAGTGAGCAATGTGCCGACAAGTGATTTTAAGGTGCCTGCCTCACGTGCCGGAAAAGGTAAGAGTCATAAGCATAAGCATATGCCATAAGCAGTTCTGCCATTTAAGAGTTGCAACATCTGCACAAGTAACTGGTGCACAAGTCTCGTGTGCATAGGGACGATAAATGAGTGAAATGCATGATTAAAATATTTACTTATTAATTAGTTTTGTTTTTTTGGAATAATAAATTGCCCACCCTTAGTAATATCAAGTTCATTTAGAGAAACATTGTGGAGAAGGATAGGTAGGCAAATGTTTTTAAAATCTAGATATTGTAGAAGGTAATATAATATACCTAGGAGGCTATTATTTTGTTAGTAATCTGATGATTCTGTGGAACACGAAACCTGAGACTTAAATTGTACCTTTTAGGCTTTTAGGTACTTTGCCAATTTATTTCAAGTTAATCTGTAGCTTTATTGACCTCGTACATAATTGTGTTAATCTTAGTTACCTACATTGAAACAGTCATTGTTAAAATCATTGTTAGTTGTAAGTGATCGACAGATAGCCTTTAAGACTTTGTGGGTTTTTTATTGTAGGTATATTATTTTTTCTGTATGTTTTTGGGTGCTAATAAACAACTACTCACTAATTTTACTGGTGGTTTATTATGTTGCTACTCCTGCTTTTCATTTATTTGAACAAAGTGCATTAGATTCTTTTTAAAGTAAAACTATAGTCCGAGTCAACTAATGATGCAGGTATCATCATTAGTTGACTCCGACTCTAGTTTAACTTCCAACGAGATAAACGAGTCAAGTTAAATAGTACTTTGCTTTCTGTCACTCTGGTACAGTGGGAATTACTACTTCTGCTAGTGCGTCAGCTGATAGAGCCTTTGTGAAACCATCTGTTGGGGTAGGCAAGGGGGGTAAGAAGCTTGCCCCCTTGACCTCATCGAAGAGCTGCAGTAAGCTGATATCAATCAAACGAGCTCGAGCTGCCATTCGATCATTGTCGTTTCTAACGCCAAGGAAAGAAACACCAAGTAAGTTAAATTTTTAAACATTGATAGTCATTTAGCTCACTTTTGAATACGATTTTAATGATTTTAAAATATCTGTTATAAATAATAATATTTATAATGTTAATAGATTGTTTTAATAGTTTGTTGTATGGCAATCTAATAAGTGGTGGATTGACTTTATGTTTCAAGGTCATCAGTCTAACAGTAAATGGCCGGATCTTATATTAATTTTAGACAATGAATCATACCATTTCCTTGCAGAAAGCAACATACAATCCAGCTCGCTCTCAATACCGAATCCTGACGATGGAGACTTCCTCTACGCTCTTGCCAACCCGAACCCATTCGCAGCTACAACTTGCGTGGATCCGTTCGTAATGAGTCACGTTTATCACAGCGATGAGTGGCTCTCCGTGCAAGAGAGGGACTTCGTCAAGTTACTCAATGATCTGCTCACGCCTGCCGACGAGTTGGATAGCAATGCGGAGCCACCTAAAGGTAGACAAATAATCCACCCACTCTGCCCTGCAATTTTGTTTTTCAGAACGGGTGACACTACTTTTTTTTTAAATGTTAAGTCAGATCTTGTTCTAGTTTAGATTTTTTAGGATCTAGACAATAGGTCTTGCAAGATCTTTCTAGAAATTGCAAGATTTTTCAGCAGGATGGTAGTTCTATTTTTGAAATTCTTTTGTTAGAAAGTGTATCAGCCAATAGAATCTAGCCTACTGGGGCTGAATTCACGAAAGGTATTAACTGCGAATACGAATTATCTTTTGATTTAATACCAAAAACACCATGTTAAATGAAAGATAACACCAAAGGGCAAAGATAGTACGTATTAGGAGAAAATATTTTTTTGTGAATCTGGCCCCTGGTTCTTAATTTAGTCCAAGAATTTTCTCCCCGATATTTTGATTTTCTCATAATCATTTCTCACTTCTTTCAGGAATATGGCTCCTGTTCTTAGTCCTGTTCTGTTTTTTGTTTTTCTCTTGATGAGAAATAAATTTCCTTTGCAATACCTCATTAATACCAGATCTGGCTTATGTATTCAATTTAAAGAATTAAAAATTGTCTTATGAAAGTTTGTAACGATGATGGTCGTCAACATAACACTGTGTTTCCGAATGCAGTGGACCTTGCGTCGATGTGGCAACAGAGCTGCCGCAAGGCCGCCCCCACGCTGGCACCGAGCGTGGAAGCTGTCTCCTCGCGCGTGATCACTCTCGGACGACTGGACGCAGTGCGCAAGGCATGCGCGCAGCTGTATCGCTCGCCGGACGTCGCTGCGGTTCTCACCAAGGTTGTGGGGCACGTCGACAAGGGACTGATTGCAATACGCAAGGACCGGCAGATTCATCTGGACGTGGGCCTCAAGTCCACTGTCTTAGGTAGGTATTTACTATTGGATAGTGGCATCATTACATAATATGTGAATTGTTTAGGATCCGTTTTCAATACTTGGTTGTAAATTTAAAAAGTTGATTAGGCTATAATTGCCATGGCAACAGTCAATCACATTCCTAGAATAGCCAGAGTCCTATAATTTAACATAAATATAAAAATAGTAGGTCTAATAAGTAATAACATTCTCCAGATATGCTGTCTATGCACAATCATTCCATTCCATGAAAACTTTCAGCCCTATACTTTCCCCGTCATTAGGTAGTTCAAAACAATGACAACATTATACAGGACTACAAGTGCAGGGAATGTTAATTCAAAATTTCATTTCAACGTTTAGAATTTGATTTATTTCCATCCAAGAACAATACATTACACTATACCGTATTAACTCGTGTATAAGACGCAATTTTATGTCAATATTTTGATTCTGAAAACAGCCCTGCGTCTTATACACGCATACCAAGCTTTTTTCCCAGTAAATCCAAGGTGGATGTTTGTAAACAGAGCTGTGGTAGACTGCCACATGTTGTCTATCTCTGCCTTTCCCTCTCACTCTGTCTGGACTACTCATACTGTGTCTAGACACAACACTAAATTAACATATTACATTTTTGCAACAAAATGTTTTCCCTTGCATTTTGATCAGGAGACAAAATATATGTTTACGTCTGAAAAACATTGCTCTGACAGACATAAAATAGACAAAACACTGTTGAATGGCGATCTTAATGGAAGGGGAGGAGAGGAGTTGGGTTTGTTTTGGAATGCAGAGGAAAGGCAGGTGCATGCCTCTTAGAGCAAGCAACAGCTGCTGGGAAGACACTCCCCTCCCCCCTTTCTCAGAAGCAGGAAATTACTGTTTGTTTACAACAAGTTGGCAGTGATTTTCATTCAAATAGCTCAGTTAGCTGGAAAACCAACATTTAGATGGATATCATGTATACAAACACACACTGTTTTTCTTCATTTACTGCGTCTTATACACGCATGCTAAATGTTTTCTTAAAATAGACTTCTCAAAACAAGGGTGCGTCTTATACACGAGTGCGTCTTATACACGAGTTAATACGGTAATTTGAATTACAAAAATAATGCATTTCAGTGAGTTGATTGATCTAGAATTGTAGAAAATGTACATTTAGTAAACAGCATGCAGAGCTTCTGTGTCTTAGGTATGTTTTTTTTAATAAATAAATAAATAATAATAATAAATAAATATCGCGACCCTGCTTCCAACTACTGTCGGGTCAGGGGGTGGGATGATCCCACCAATGTTCTAGGGCACTTGTGATCTCAGAGCCGACTTGCCAAGTCCGACACTCCACACTTCTTTAATCTCTTCTTCCACTTCTTCAGCCTCCTCTCTTTCCACCAGTTCCCTCCATCTGGTGGAAAGAGTCCAAAAATATTCAATTTTCAATTTTCGTTTATATTTTTTATCTGTGAATCTGTCTTCTAGTTTTTACTTTTTTCCAACTTTAAAACAGCAATCACTCCCTTAGGTCACATCAACTGGGTTTAGCATAAAATAACTCATATTTTCAGGAAGAAATTAGGTAAAATAATATGTAAAAATTGTCAACATGCCTTAAAAGTGTTGCAGTCCAGTCCCGCCTCTATATGACATTGTACAGTAAACCCTCGTTATTTCGAACTCGGATAATTCGAATTTGAGGTTAATTCGAACTATCTGGGTGGTCCCAGTGGCCAGAATAGGGTTTTCTATGTTATTTCATTTTGATAATTCGAATTTTAGGTTATTTCGAAATTCGAATTGAATTAAAGTCCCAGCCCATGTATTTACTTGGATAAAATTGCTTTAATTCGAATTTTTCTTCAAAAGTGTGGGTTTGTATAAAATTCATAACGCGTGATATATTACGCGCAATAACTTGGAGCCAGCGCCATGCGCCGCAGGCAGAATAGGGGGGTGCGCCGCAGCGGGCTGCTCAGAGCATGGCTCGCGCACAAGCGCGGCGTGGCTCGGCTATCCTCGTGTTTTAGATCGGGTGCGTCCGCCTCGGCTATCCTCGTGTGTTCGATCGGGTGCGTCCGCCTCTAGACTTACTGACGACGTGGCGACTGGCGGCATTTCACCCCTCACGCCTCGAGCTAGACTAGCTAGCCTAAACAAACAAGTGTGGCTGTGTCAAAGTTTCGTAAACAAGTTTTGACGATGGCTCCGAAGAAATACCACGAACTGAAATTAAGTGAGAAGGTGGCGCTTCTAAAAGAAGTAGATTCAATAATATGCACCTTGGCTTCCTTTTCCCCAATCCCCTCATCCTTTAAAAAAAAAAAAAAAAAAAAAAAAAAATTTAATTCGAATTTTTTTAATTTGAATTGCAATTTTTTGGGTCCCTTTGAGTTCGAATTAACGAGGGTTTACTGTATCTGCACACAGGCCTGCTGCTCAGCTACAATCCCCTCTGGCTGCGTATCGGTCTGGAGACCGTGTTCGGCCAGTCGCTGGAGCTCGCCTCCAACTCGGACTGGGTGGGACTCGGGGGTTTCATCGCCACGCGTCTGCTGGACGATCCGCACTTGGTCAAGAAGCACTCCCATCCGGCGACCAACTTGCGACTGCCGAGCTACCAGGAGGCCATCGGCAAGTTCATGCTCAAGAAGTTCCTGGCGGTGATCTACCTGCTGGACCGCGCCAAGGAGCGGAGGCTCATCGGACACGACCCCTGCCTCTTCTGCAAGAACGCAGAGTTCAAGGTGAGTCATTCATGGAACTGATCCCAGCACAAATACAGGTATGTCGGTGTGCAAACTGGGATTCTAGTAATTTTACTAACTTTTTAAGTCCAATACCTATAAATATTATCAATAAATTGAAAAAAAATTGTGTAGAGTATGGAATAGGTATAGAGTATGGGCTAGAAACATAATTCAAATTAATTTTTAAAAAAATGACCACCTAACTTCTTTCAAATTTCAAGAATGAAGGATAACGAACAACATTTGCATGGTATTGGTACTACAGTAAAACCTCGTTAAGTCGAAATTGAAGGGACCCAAAAAAAAGCACTTCGACTCATGATTTTTCGATTTATAAGTATTTTCATAGAATGATGTTTTCCAGACGTGTAGTAAAGATAAGCCTTTTAAACCTACCCCCTCCCACTGCGCAAGGGTCTAGAGACCACTTGAAGACAGCTGTTTAGTGAAGGGTCAATGCCTCCAATGGTTTAAAGGACTCTTATTATTTACGCAATTATATATAATCTGCAGACTGGATACTAAACAAATTAATCACACACTTAATTTTTGACAATAAATCGATTTCACAATTATTATTTATTCAACTACCTATAGGTGTGGTGTTATTGAAAAAATAAATAATGGAACAGAAACGGAAAGATAATTGTTCGCTGTAATTTATGAATCATCAAAAGATTGAGAAAAAAATTAAATAGGTGGAAGATTTCTTGAAAAAGTCACTGATTTCAGTTTGTTTTTCAGTCGACAGAATATTTATTTTATGTGGACATCCATATTAAAAGTAAACATAAGATTAAATATTACGCAGAATAATAATTCAATGAACAATGTTTATGCCGGCAGTCAGTTGTTGACTATTTACAGCCCTTTCCAGAGTGACTTTTTGCTCTAATTCTTAGAAACAGGGATTCAACCCTCCACCCATGTCTGTTTTTTTTGTTGAGAGACCCACTTGTCTTTGAGATAGAGCAGGTAGTGCCAGCTGGGGTGCCGCAGAAAAGGGAGGGAAGTCAGGCGGACACTCTGCTCCAAAAATAGAGGACATTTTTGATAGAAATAATCCTGTTTTCTCCGAAAATTGTATTATACAAAATAAATACTTCGATTTATAAACTGAAATCACATGTTATATTTCAACTTGGGGCCAAATATTACTTCGAATTACGACTTACGCAAATTTCGGTTTATAATTTATTTTAACATGTAACAGATTATACTGTGAACGGATGATGGATTTCGGCTAATGGTTGTTCGATTTAAGGAGGTTTTACTGTACATATGCAAATATCGGTAGGTAGATCAATCCTCTATATCTGTTGAAACAAAATAATATCTTCTAGAGATCACCTTAAAAATTGCCTAGTTTGGTAAATTATTGAAATATGGTGGACCAATTAAGAAACACAATGTTCTACGACTTATTGGAGTGAGTTCAGCATAGATGTGGTCGTTTGTGTTCGCAGGAGAGCCGCGAAGTGTTGCTCTCGTTTGCTCGCGAGCTTATTGCCGGCATGGGAGACATCACAAAACATCTGCGCACTGTTGGCTACACACTCACTCACAAGCAAACCTATCTCGATGAGTTCGACTTTTCAGTGGCTAATCTCGGTTCGGACCTGCGAGATGGCATCAGGATCACGTGAGTATGCAGAATGATATAATTTATTGATTTGTGGACTTTCCTTCAGGCCCGAAAGAGAACACGTGCCTTCAGATTAGGGTTGGGCGAACCTCGTATTTTTTAGCCGAACCTCGAACCGAACTTTAAATATTTGACCGAACCGAACCTCTGGTCATTTTTACCTGCAGTGGCTTTATCACGTACAAAAAAAACATCAAGCATTGTTTCTTCGTGAGATAAGCAAAATTCAAGGTATTCGCGTTTTCGAGCAAAGGGGGCACACTCTAGTGTGTGAAAGTATAAGTGCTGTAGAAGTAATCGTTTTCGTTCGGCCACGGCCGCCATTTTTATTGATGTTGGCAATGTCAATGTCATTTTAATCAGAAAGGCAGTACCTACCTACCTACTTATTATCTTCGGAAATGACCCACAATGGTAAAGAATCTGATGGAAAACATAAATTGAAGTCTAATCACTACTCACAAGTTATTCCACTTCACTCACACTTCGATTCCTCACAAAACGGCCATGACACCAAACCAACGTCAACAACAACAAACCAATGCGCATAACCATGACAATTGCGTGTCGCGGTTGTTATAGACGCATTGTCAGTGCTGGTCAGTGCTGCCATCTGGTCAGCCCGAAAACGCGAATATCCATATTTTTAGTGCATTTTATTTTTGATAAAATGAATAGACCAATTCAGCAAATATCTAGGTGGCTCTGGTTTCTAGATAAATTCACATGCAGTTTGGTTTTCCATCTATTGGTGTTTTACAACTATGGGTTTCAATAAGAATACACACTTGGAAAATCATACTGCATGTGAAATTCATTAGAATCCAGTAGAGGTCAGGTAGGGTACCCGGGTACGCCATTACCCGGGTACAATGGCGGGTACTCGGGTATCAAAAAAATTTTTTTTTTTTTTTTTTTTTTTTTTTTAAAGTTAGTATTAGCTTTCTTTGCATTTTTTGCATCAGCTGCCACTTAATCACCAGCTGCATTGTTTATAGTTATATAAACTGAATGTAATATTTATTCATATTTCCCAAATTTCAAAAATCCCAACCAATTTCATTGTTAGTAATTTTATCAGAATGCTGGTGAGTTGAGGATGGATAATTAATTGATGGGGAGGTGGGTGGATTGATGGAGGGGATGCAGGCAAGATATACCTTGTGTTCAACCTTCCATTGTATGGACGTTGTGTTTCTCTCCCCAATGCAACGGATAGGGCGGTAGACTCAATGCAAACAATTTCAAAGCATTCCCCCCCCCCCAAAAAAATTTTTTTTTTTTTTTTTTTTTTTTTTAGTTATTTATTACCCGGGTAATTAAAGCGGGTACCCGGGTACAAATCATTACCCGAATCCGACCTCTAGAATCCAGAGCTATCCAGATAATTTCTGAATTGGTCTATTCACGTCATTGAATTTATGCACGAAGAAAAGGTGAGATGAGTAAAATTAAATTCAAATAGTTTATGAACTGTAACAATTTGCATTATTTCTTCTTTGGCTTCTTTGTCACACAGATTTCTATCTAGAACACTACACTGGAGGAACGAAATGTTGGCGGGAAATGTCACATTAGCTCAGCGAGAGAGGTTCGGATACTTCAGTAGTTTAAAGTTCGGTTCGCGAACATCTAAAGCCGATTCGGTTTTCGAACCGGTTCGCCCAACTCTACTTCAGATTGAAGTACAAAGTATAAATTAGTTATAGGTACCTAACTGTATACTATGAAAACCAAACTCAAAATAGTGCAGTCAGTCAGTATTTAAATCCCCATTCTTGTGCGTCTAATCCTGGGTTATCTTGACAGGCGCGTGATGGAGGTGATCTTGCATGATCGCAGGCTGCTGAAGAAACTGCGAGCCCCCGCCATCTCGCGCCTTCAGAAAATCCACAACATCAACGTCGCACTGACTGCGCTTAAGGAAGCTGGATTCGTCGTTGAGGGCGGCATCGAAGCGAAGCATGTCAACGAAGGGCATCGGGAGAAGACTCTTTCCCTTCTCTGGCAGATCGTCTACAAGTTCCAAGCTCCTCGCTTCAGGGCGATGGCCGTCATCATTCAGCGATGGTGGCGGTCCAAGTACCTGGGCATTGTAATTCAGCGCAGGATCCAGGCGAGACAGCACATGCGCGAGACTCTCGCAGCACAGAAAATACAGGCAATCTATAAGGGATATCGAGCCAGACAGGAGTTTGTAGTTCTCAGAGAAAATGCTCGAGAAGAGTACCGTGTTCGATCAAGAGCTGCTGTGGTCCTTCAACAAACCTGGAGGAATTATGCAATGAAAAAGAGGGAGTACTTAATCCAGAAGAACCTGGAGCAGAAGAAAAAGTCTCATGCAGCTCAAGTGATTCAGTCTTCATGGAGATTGTACTTGGAACGAAAGATGACAAAGGCAGAGTTGGCGATGAGAATAATTTCGAAGCGAGAAAGAGTATCTGCTACAAAAATCCAAGCATACTACCGCTGTTTCAGAGTCAGACAGAACTATATTCAAATGAAGATGTCCGCTGTTAAAATTCAATCCTTTTATCGTGGCCTCAAAATACGAAAAGAATTCCTACAAAAAAAGAATTCAGCCATAACAATCCAGGCCTTGTATCGAGGCATCAAAGTACGAGAAGAATTCATACAAAAGAAAAATTCCGCCATCAAAATCCAGGCATTGTATAGAGGCATCAAAGTTCGAGAAGAATTCCTACAGAAGAAGAATTCCACCATTAAAATCCAGGCTTTGTACCGAGGCTTCAAAGTACGAGAACAATTACAAAAGAAGAAGATTTCCGCCATTAAAATCCAGGCATTGTATCGATGTTGCAAAACTCGTGAAGAATTTCTTCAAAAGAAGCAGTCTGCCATCAAGATCCAAGCATTGTACCGTGGATACAAAGCCCGTGAAGAATTCCTACAAATGAAGAACTCGGCCATTAAAATCCAATCATTGTACCGTGGTTACAAAACCCGCGTAGAATTTCTAGAAAAGAAGAACTCTGCCATCAAGATCCAAGCATTGTACCGTGGTTATAAAGCCAGAGTAGAATTCCTACAAACGAAGAACTCTGCCATTAAAATCCAAGCATTGTACCGTGGTTACAAAGCCCGTGATGAATTCCTAGAAAAGAAGAACTCTGCCATCAAGATCCAAGCATTGTACCGTGGTTACAAAGCCCGTGATGAATTCCTAGAAAAGAAGAACTCTGCCATCAAGATCCAAGCATTGTACCGTGGTTACAAAGCCAGAGTAGAATTTATGCAAAAGAAGCACTCGGCCATCAAGATCCAAGCATTGTACCGGGGTTACAAAGCCCGCAAAGAATTCCTAGAAAAGAAGAACTCTGCCATCAAGATCCAAGCATTGTACCGTGGTTACAAAGCCCGTGAAGAATTCCTAGAAAAGAAGCTTTCTGCCATCAAGATCCAAGCATTGTACCGGGGTTACAAAGCCCGCAAAGAATTCCTAGAAAAGAAAAACTCTGCCATCAAGATCCAAGCATTGTACCGTGGTTACAAAGCCAGAGTAGAATTTCTGCAAAAGAAGCACTCGGCCATTAAGATCCAATCATTGTACCGTGGTTACAAAGCCCGTGATGAATTACTACAAAAGAAGATCTCTGCCATCAAGATCCAAGCATTGTACCGTGGTTACAAAGTCCGTGAAGAATTCCTACAAAAGAAGAACTCTGCCATCAAGATCCAAGCATTGTACCGTGGTTACAAAGCCCGTGAAGAATTACTACAAAAGAAGAACTCTGCCATCAAGATCCAAGCATTGTACCGTGGTTACAAAGCCAGAGTAGAATTTCTTCAAAAGAAGCACTCGGCCATTAAGATCCAATCATTGTACCGTGGTTACAAAGCCCGTGATGAATTACTACAAAAAAAGAACTCTGCCATCAAGATCCAAGCATTGTACCGTGGTTACAAAGTCCGTGAAGAATTACTACAAAAGAAGAACTCTGCCATCAAGATCCAAGCATTGTACCGTGGTTACAAAGCCAGAGTAGAATTTCTGCAAAAGAAGCACTCGGCCATTAAGATCCAATCATTGTACCGTGGTTACAAAGTCCGTGAAGAATTCCTACAAAAGAAGAACTCTGCCATCAAGATCCAATCATTGTACCGTGGTTACAAAGCCCGTGATGAATTACTACAAAAAAAGAACTCTGCCATCAAGATCCAAGCATTGTACCGTGGTTACAAAGTCCGTGAAGAATTACTACAAAAGAAGAACTCTGCCATCAAGATCCAAGCATTGTACCGTGGTTACCTAGCCAGAGTAGAATTTCTGCAAAAGAAGCACTCGGCCATTAAGATCCAATCATTGTACCGTGGTTACAAAGTCCGTGAAGAATTACTACAAAAGAAGAACTCTGCCATCAAGATCCAAGCATTGTACCGTGGTTACAAAGCCAGAGTAGAATTTCTTCAAAAGAAGCACTCGGCCATTAAGATCCAATCATTGTACCGTGGTTACAAAGCCCGTGAAGAATTCCTAGAAAAGAAGATTTCTGCCATCAAGATCCAAGCATTGTACCGTGGTTACAAAGCCCGTGAAGAATTCCTAGAAAAGAATCTTTCTGCCATCAAGATCCAAGCATTGTACCGGGGTTACAAAGCCCGCAAAGAATTCCTAGAAAAGAAGAACTCTGCCATCAAGATCCAAGCATTGTACCGTGGTTACAAAGCCCGCAAAGAATTCCTAGAAAAGAAGCACTCTGCCATAAAGATCCAAGCATTGTACCGTAGTTACAAAGCCCGTGAAGAATTCCTACAAATGAAGAACTCTGCCATCAAGATCCAAGCATTGTACCGTGGTTACAAAGCCAGAGTAGATTTCCTACAAACGAAGAACTCTGCCATCAAGATCCAAGCATTGTACCGTGGTTACAAAACCCGTGAAGAATTCCTACAAATGAAGAACTCTGCCATCAAGATCCAAGCTTTGTACCGGTGTTACAAAGCCCGTGAAGAATTCCTACAAATGAAGAACTCTGCCATCAAGATCCAAGCGATGTACCGTGGTTGCAAAGCCCGTGAAGAATTCCTACAAATGAAGAACTCTGCCATCAAGATCCAAGCGATGTACCGTGGTTCCAAAGCCCGGGAAGAATTCCTACAAAAGAAGAACTCCGCCATCAAGATCCAAGCATTGTACCGTGGTTACAAAGCCCGGGAAGAATTCCTACAAAAGAAGAACTCTGCCATCAAGATCCAAGCATTGTACCGTGGTTACAAAGCCCGCAATGAATTCCTACAAAAGAAGAACTCTGCCATCAAGATCCAAGCATTGTATCGTGGTTACAAAGCCAGAGAAGAACTTCTGCATAAGAAGAACTCTGCCATCAAGATCCAAGCATTGTACCGTGGTTACAAAGCCCGTGATGAATTCCTACAAAAGAAGAACTCTGCCATTAAAATCCAATCATGGTATCGATGTTTAAAAATTCGTCCAAGTTTTGAATCTCAACAATTGGCTCAGGAATCGGATCAACAGTTCATTCTTCAGAAGAATGCAGCCATTAAGATTCAGGCATTGTATCGTGGATTTTCCGTGAGGAATCGTTTGTCCCGTGAAGCTGAGAAGCTATCTTGGCAAGCTAAGGTGGAAAAGACGTCTGCTACTAAAATTCAGGCTTGCTTCCGTGGCTACCTATGCCGGAAGCGTATGGAGGGATTAAGACGCACTGCTGCTGCGTTGACAATCCAGAACTGGTATCGTCGGATTAATGCTCGTCTTCGCATCATACGTGCTGCTAAAAAGGAGGCCGTACGGCTTCGCTTGCTAAAATTGTTTGCCGAGCGACAGAGGCAACGACGAGAGGATGCAGCTGTGTATATTCAAGCATATTTCCGAAACTATTTGGTTCGCCGAGAGGCGATAAGGGTGAAAATGTTGAAGGAGGAGGAAGAAAGACACAGACATTTTAAGGCTGTTATGTTGCAGGTAAGTTGGATTATAATTTCATTATCATTTCTTATTAAAAGATTCAAAATAGATATATATTTCAACTTAAGAGCAGTTTCATAGTAAATAACAACTCATCTCATCTTTGTTCTTTTTTTCAAAGGATGAGGTCCTCATACAGTTTGTTTTTGGTTGGAATAGGCCACCCACAATGGCAGATAGTGAATTTCATCTCAGTCTAGAGGATAAAACATCAGGAATCATTTGATTAAAAGTTTTTTAATAAAAGTTTGTGTACAAGAAGTTGAATCAATCGGCCACGCCCACATCATATAATCTTCTAGCAACTTTTATGTATTGTTTCCTACAACTCTAATTTTATAAGCAACATCACATTTTGATTTAGTTCTAATCATAAATTGTGTGAGTTACAGGCTTGGTGGCGCGGAGTACTTCACCGCAAGAACCATTCCCAGCATCTTGTCGAGATGCACGTCCGCATCGTCCAAGTGAACCGAGAAGCCGTCCCATCCGAGACTCTTGGCCACCGATACACGAGCATCTTGGAGACCTTGCGCATGAGCACAGAGCTCGGTTGTATCATATCCGCACTCATTAATCTAGGTGCGTTTTCCACTGGCATTTGTTTTAATTAATGAGCTTGATGCAAGATTCATTTATTTGTATTGCTTCGCTTGTGCATATTTTACCTAGAAACTTTTGCCTACTTATAGGGGCCAAGTAACGTCTTTTTGTGGATGTAATTAGGACTTTTACACTATACAGGCTCTCTAGTAACGCCTAAAGTAGACTTCTGTCTTCCTGAAGGACTCAACTTAATTTGCGTCACGTATTCATTTACAAAAATGAGTGTCACTGTCAACTACATCAAATATCTGTATAACTAGTACTATAGTACCTACAGGTGCTATAGTACCTACAGTTACAGACAGTCCATCATTATTCTTATGCCATTCGTTTCTGAAAATCATTACATAGTTGCATCGACTTCTATGGATTTTTTAACATTTTGTTTTTTTTCTTTAGACAAAATAACAAAACTCTCGTCACGAATCTGCGAGAATCTTTGTGACGATGGGCTTGTTCCGCTCCTGTATTCACTCATCGAGGATGCGAATCGCTCTGTTCCTTACATGGAGGTTCTGGTTTACGTTACACGAATCCTCGTCACACTGGCGCGATACGACAAGACAACTGAGTGTGCGTTTCAGGTAATTGACTCCCTGATCTCTTTCAATTCTCTAAACAGTAGGGCTGTGCGAGTTTGATATTTTAAGGTCGAGTCGAGTTCGAGTCGAGTCAGTGAGATGAATCGAGTTTTTCGAGTCGAGTTCGAGTCATGTTCAGCAAATGTTCACCTATGTACTATTAGGTCATAAAATTATTATTCGACCATCACAAAATGAATTGAAATATTTACATTAATCATACATCATCTATACATTGTAGGGAATTCATGTCATTTCTTATTATAAGATAGGTAAGATGTGTATTAGGTAAATTATTTTGATTCTCATACTACAGGGGTTTGACGTGTGCTACTAGAAATTTGTAGCTTGGAATGACAAGTAAAGATCTAACTTCCTAGGATATAAGCTTTAACAGCTGCTGTATCTTCGGGGAAAAAAATACATTCAATCTGCTACTAGAAATACTACTAGGTTAGGTAGGTACTACATAGAATGTAAAGGCCAAAGACCCTAGAACTTCCTTAGGCCAAGAATTCTGGGTTATTGCATTCCTAAGTATTGTCAGAAGCACTTAGACCTGCAGTTGAGTTATGTCACTTTATCAGCAGGAATATCATATTTCCCAAATCTCAACAATTTCGTCCAACAATACTTTGTTATTATTTCATTGTGTCATTTTAACAGAAATGCTGGTGTTCTTGTGAGTTGAGGAGTGGATTATTGATAGGAAGAGGTAGGTAGGGGACTGTTAAAGATTAAGCAGTATAATATTGTCAATTTTTTTTTTTTTTTTTAACTCGAAAAAGTCGAGTTTAACCCTTTTTGACTTGATTCACCCCCCAAACTCGACTCGAACTCGAAATTTCGAGTACTCGCACACCCCTACTAAACAGGAAAGATATAAATTACTTTTTCTTCAATCAAACAAAGTTGCTGACTGTGACTGCCAATCCTCTGATTTGTTATGTGCCTCAAATGTAATTTGAGTAAAATTCTTACGACTGATGGACTTAGAAATTAAATAACTAGGTATTTTACATGTACCTACTTTACCTATGTGTTATAGTAGGTACCTACCTATGTACGGTCACATTTAAATGTTGTTTATCAGACCTCCATGTTGATGGGGGCATCTGTTAAACAACATCTGAATATGACTGTGGGACACATAGGTACATACATGTTAAATTTATTTTTGGAAATGATAAATAAAAGCAAAGCGAGTATCTCCTATTGGCTTCAATTCCTCCTCCCCCCCCCACACTCACACGCAAAAAAGTCGTAGTGTTTCTCTGATCAAGCTTCAATTTTGCATGGATACCATTTGTTTTGTCACTATCATTACCTAGTGATTGTAATTTGTAATGCAATTGGTTATTATTTCTGTTTCAGGAAGGATCTTGTGTCACGGCCATGCTGCGTCTCATGACCATCTATCATGGAAAGGACAGCCCCATTTTCACAAATGCATGCACCGTCATGTGGATATACGCTCGGCAGCCGGGAACTCCAGTGGTAAGAAACGCATTTCGTTTAACCAATCTGACGATATAAAATTGTTTATTTTCCAAGACATATTACTCTGAATTGAGCCAATGAAACTGGCAAAACTTCGTGACTTTTTATGGGGGAAATATCATTTCAATTGCTTTCATTGACCTTGGAAATTTGTTCTCGTATTTAAATTCCTGTGTATGGGGAAACCTTTCCAATATAATTTTTCTATGTTAATATGTTTTTTTAGTGTCTAGCTATTCTTTCTAAACTTCTCTCAATAAAGCTACGTTTACAGTCTGAAGTAGCGCTGGAGCGCCGAAGAGCTGACTATGAAAGATGAACATTGTTTATCTTTAAAACAGATTTTGATACAATAGCCTAAATTCTAAAACATGTGCTTCCCATCTTGATTTTCATTCATTACAGTTTACACTTTGTAGTTTGTTGTATTGTTGAACATGCCATGAACGTGTACCAACAATGGTAGGTACTGCAATAAGATACAACCTGTGTCGCAAGTATTCACCCTATCCCGTTGCCCGCAGGTATTCTTGTCTGTGAACAAACTTGTACCGACGCTACTGAAGCTACACGCGACGGAGACCAGGCTCAGGGAACTGGCCATCAAAGCCGGACGCTCGGTACAGCCAATACCACGTGAGCTGCCCGCCGAAAAGCCAGAGTGGGGACTCGGCTTGAAGAACAGGGCACGGACATTCCTCGTACCATTCCATGGAATATGTGCCCTCATGAGGGCTCTACAGATCAAACCTTGATCACTGCTTCAAGGATATTTTCTTTACTCATATCATCCTTTTGTAGATATGTATTGAATAATTAATTTACTATTCTTATTTTTATCCCAATACTGTAATTGTAAATTAAGTTTTATATTGTGTAGATATTGCTACATTGTCTATACGTTGAACTAAATTACTAATCAATTTTCCCTGATGTTTTATACGGAGGAGTTGATCGATGTTTGAACCTCATAACCCAAAATATTTTTAATTCATTCAATATTAACTTTTTACTATTTGATGAATAATAAACACTATTGTCTATTTGTATAATTTGCATTCATTTTCAGTTACTATACCTCTACTACCAGTACCTACATAATTTCATTCTTTTCTCACCATGCAAACCAGATCCAATTACCTAGAAAACCAAGCCAAGTTCCATAACGTAATAATGACTGGACATTTTCAAAATGAAGTTGAACAAAAATGTATCAAATCTTCGAATTAATTGACTGAATCTCGCAGATATAGTTTTAGATTCATGATTTTTGTTTTATTGTACTATAAAAATATGCATAGGTAAGACTAAAAAATATCAAACGGGAGAAGTAACAGGTGATGGGAGCTCAACCCATTTTACCCGAAGAAGTAGGTAAGGTAGTGGATAAATGTACAAAAATAAAATTCGGAAAATAAATTATTTAATTTTACTATGTAGTTGCACAAATATACATAATAGTTATCAATATAAAAATGACTATTCTATTGCTAAAATCTATATTTAAGGGGGGATGCCTGAAATGTCGTCTCCTATAGATATCTGAATTAATATGCTTAATTAATAGATAATTTCCTTGTGCATCATATAAGGGTCATTCTCCACTAAATGGAATATTGAAGCTAAATAATTTTTTAAATAATATGATTTTTTCTGCTTTTTATTTCATGGGGTCTTTGAAAATACTTGTGGAAGTATTATTAATTGCTCATCTGAGATCAAAATGAAATAATATAATTTCCTGTGTTAATTAGATTAGTGAAACATAGGGGAATGACAAAATTTTAGAGCTAGGGGAATGACGTACTGAGTTTAAATATGCTGCCAAATCTCTAGTTTTCATAGTTTTATTTCCTTTTCACATTACAATAGTACATATTACAATGTATTGACCCTTGAGAGACTCAATAATGAGGCCCCCATATGTTAGGGTATTTAGGAAAGTATTCTTAAAGTAGAGTATTAAAATTTAAAATATGTAGGTATTTATAAGTAATATTACAGTTGGCATTTGACATTATTGAGGAATTCCAAGTGAAGATTAATATTAAACTTATAGTTATTATAATTATTATAATTATGAACTATAAGTATATTTCGAATACCTACTAATATTTTAGTCAAAACTAATTACTACCTAAGTAACTAACTAATTAATGTTCTTATCATCAAGAAACTCTTCGAGTGAGTAATATGCTGCTTTTGAGAGGAGTGTTTTAAGAGAATTTTTGAACTGATTGATGTCTTTGGCTTTTTTAATTCTATTTGGAATTTTGTTGTATATTTTCGAATGTATGTATCACGGCCTCCTTTATAAGTTCCGTTTCACTACACGTTTCCCGGCCTGTCCACCAACTGAAAATCAGAGGTTCCACATTTTGGCACAGGCCAAGGGCGCTAGTTGACACCCTACGCCTACCTTATGAAAATAGTACATGACCAACTGAAGACAACATAGTGTGCAGTGGTTGCTTTTGTCTTTGAAAGAGCTGTCAGTTAAGAAAATGCAATAAGTAAGCCAATATAGTTCGTGAATTCAACATTAAATATGATTTTAATGCTTTATAAGTAATATTTTAAGCAATTATTAATATATTAGTTCTTGAAATATAACCTCAGCACCAGTTTCATCAACATATTGAATGTGACATATACGAAATTTATTGTGAGGTTAAAAAATGTACGTAAAATCACCTAACTTAACACATTCAATATGTAGACGAAACTGGTGCTGAGGTTATATTTCAAGAACTAATATATTATTAATTGCTTAAAATATTACTTAAAAGCATTAAAATCATATTTAATGTTGAATTCACGAACTATATTGGCTTACTAATTGCATTTTCTTAAACTGACAGCTCTTTCAAAGACAAAAGCAACCACTGCACACTATGTTGTCTTCAGTTGGTCATGTAGGATTTTCATAAGGAAGGCGTAGGGTGTCAACTAGCGCCCTTGGCCTGTGCCAAAACGTGGAACCTCTGATTTTCAGTTGGTGGACAGGCCGGGAAACGTGTAGTGAAACGGAACTTATAAAGGAGGCCGTGGTATGTATGCTGAGTTTCTAGTAATACATTTTATGAGTTGAAATTTTGAGGTTATGTTTGGGTCACTATTATTATCACGTTTTAATTGCCAAAAAGTATGATTTTAACATAAGTACATAATTATAATAGAATAGGGGAATGATGGAGAGAAAACATACGCCCCTAAAAATTGTAGCATTTTTGCTATTATAGCCACAATTATCATTCAAATTACATATTTCGAGTGTTCCTGGCTTGTCAGCACCATCAAGCTAGTTGCTACACTTACGCACATGTTAAATACCAACTGCAAATAATAATAAAAAAATATTAAAATGGCTTCAGAAAGATGCCAAAACTTGGGACACGTTTTAATTACAGTTAAAACATAACATTTTATAAATATATGAATGTGAATTTGTTACATATGTCAAGATACACTATTAATAAGCCTAATATTTATTTTTGGTACATTTAATTAATGTACTTTAAGATATATGGCAAAAGCAATGCTGGAAAACAGGGTGAGGGACAAGCTAGGGGAATGACTTTTGGGGGGTATTTTGGGCTGTAGCTCTTAGATGTGCATCATAATAACCTTACACTATGGCTGTAATTGTCAAGTAGCATCTGGCTCATTCCATTCTACTTCACCCAAAGTCGTTGCGCCTAGAATTTAGATTTTTTTTATATTTTGCACAGTTGTTCCTACATATAAGCTGATATCAAATCTCTAGTTTCAGTGCGATTCAAGTCAGCGTTCTCAAATTACGTGTAATTAAAGATGGCGCGGACGGGAAAATCGGTGTTTTTAAGCTTCCAGGAGAAATGCTGCCATTTCCATACTATTCAAGTTAACAGAACGATCTTTGCGGCGTTTTGTTCATAAAAGATCGGTCTATAATTATGTTTCTTACAATTTTGCTGTATATGGAACCCTTCATAATGTAATTTGCCCTCAAACTTTGACTAAAATTCTTAAATTTTTCCAATATTTGAGGCATGATTATGAATAGAAGGGAGTGATGGTTCAAACACCCAATTTTATTTTAGTTTCACCTTATATGTTAGAATAGATTTTCACACTTCATTGTTAGTTTTTATTAATTGTTTTTTACCAAAAAAAAGTCAAATTCCTAAAAAGTACCATTTTTGGTCCCATTTTCCTCAGGCGGGGGACCAGATAAAAATTTGCGCTCAACGGCAAAATAACCAGCATTACTTGATGTATAATTGCTGCAAGTTTGGACTTGTTTTTTTAACGGGTGTGGAAATGCATTTTCGCACCTGGAAATGCACGTGAAAATGCATTTCCACACCCGTTAAAAAAACAAGTCCAAACTTGCAGAAATTATACATCAAGTAATGCTGGTTATTTTGCCGTTGAGCGCAAATTTTTATCTGGTCCCCCGCCTGAGGAAAATGGGACCAAAAAAGGTACTTTTTAGGAATTAGACTTTTTTTTTGTAAAAAACAATTAATAAAAACTAACAATGAAGTGTGAAAATCTATTCTTACATATAAGGTGAAACTAAAATAAAATTGGGTGTTTGAACCATCACTCCCTTCTATTCATAATCATGCCTCAAATATTGGAAAAATGTAAGAATTTTAGTCAAAGTTTGAGGGCAAATTACATTATGAAGGGTTCCATATACAGCAAAATTGTAAGAAACATAATTATAGACCGATCTTTTATGAACAAAACGCCGCAAAGATCGTTCTGTTAACTTGAATAGTATGGAAATGGCAGCATTTCTCCTGGAAGCTTAAAAACACCGATTTTCCCGTCCGCGCCATCTTTAATTACACGTAATTTGAGTACGCCGACTTGAATCGCACTGAAACTAGAGATTTGATATCAGCTTATATGTAGGAACAACTGTGCAAAATATAAAAAAAATCTAAATTCTAGGCGCAACGACTTTGGGTGAAGTAGAATGGAATGAGCCATCTATATAAAAATAAAAAAAATAAAAGCATAGATATTTTCTTTAATATCTATATTAAAAATGGATAGGACAAGAATATTCCATTTAGTGGAGAATGACCCATAAACGCAAGAAAAAGTGGTCAAGCTGAACTAATTTCGAAGATAGGTATATCACTTTATAAATTTGAGTTAGCCCTATCTTTAACATGGCATGTTGAAAAAACGCGGTAATTTTCCTAGTAAATTTAAGATTTTAACTATTTGCCGCCTATAGATTTTTTCCCAAAACTAATATTATGTGCATTAGGCATTAAGGTATTTATTAAGATTTTTATACTAACACCTACCTGTGCGTTTTTAAAAGTTAGAAACCAAAATCTAAATAATTTTGCTATACCTCCAGTGTTAAAATATCCTCATATTCTGGAGACATCAAATTGAAAACTCAATATAAGTCGAGAGTTGCAAGTTACAGGACATTTGATGAATCTTTTACATTAAAATATAGTTGAATTGTTGAAAATATTTATAAAAATTGTAAATTTCAAAAAAACATTTTTTCGGAGATCTCAACTTGGAGATCCCTCCTTAAGACAACACTGGGTACAATTTACTACTTGGTCAAAGTGGGTTTGATTCCCAGAAGTCTTAACTTTTCAGAAGTTTAAATACACATATCAGTGGTTGCATATCACCTTTTTGCATCAACAAAAGTAAATAAAATGATGAATTGATAAAATTTACAAATAACCTAAATTTTGACCACGTTTGTTTAGATTCAATAGTAGAATACACCCACTATTAACTTGATAATTTGTACCTACCTCTTCATTCTGTCATTGTAAAGGAGACAACACCTCTTCCATCGTACTCTTCATCGCTTGCCAACTCCTCAGCTTCACGAAATGCTTCATCTTCAAGATGTGTTTCGTCAGCAGGAGAATCTGTTCGGGCCTCTAGTTGCAGCCTCTCGATTTGAGCGGCAAGTCTGTCCGATGCATTAGCTTCTTGGATTTCCTTGGGAAATATCACAGAAATTTGATATTGTTAGTAGGTAGGTAATTAAAACATGGCTTTATTATTCAAAATCTGAGAATACTATACATTAAAAATAAACCAACTGCACCAGAACAAAATTTAAGGGTGCAGCCAGAATGGGCAAAGCAAAAAAGCTGAGTAGGCTAAAATTATGAATCGTGATTAAGCGAGCGCCACCACGGTAGATAGGTACTCTTAAATGGCACTTTCTCTGAACGTTTTTTTTTCCTACACTGCCCAGGTCAAACCGTTCAACCGATCGATCTGAAATTTTGCACACATACTAATGTAATCTATGCAGTCTTTGGGATCGTTTTTGAACAGGATCCTGTGATTGGTTGATAAATGAAAATGGCCTGTAGCTCACACCGTTCGACATGTATCAAATCGAAATTTTTACCAGTTTTTGAGGCCGTCTTATAGTTTTAGAATTATAAATTTCATGAAAATACATTGATTGGTTTAAAATTAAAATCAATGAATACTGTGCATTTTGAAATTTAAACTAGAACCGTTTGACAACCCAACTTAAAACTTTGCATGAACATTCAGACCAACGTTTCAGGTATTTTTGCAAATTTTCAGACTGATCTGTGGTTAATTTTAAAAGTTAAGAACATTTTATTCTATAATCTCGAAATGTTTACAATTTTATGCTAATAATTTCATTCTATCACTGCGTTTTTGATGCTTCAGTTCCAATGCCTGAAGGTAGAGCAGATGACTTGCAAGCCTCGTATTTTCACCGTGTTACATAGAGCGGTTTCCCCTAGTATATAGGCTGGCGCAATTTAGGGCAGTCCCCTCTCCCCTGTAGTGCCGCCTCTCCTACTGCCTGTTCATACATCCTCTCATAAACAAAGAGACCTTGTGAAAAACGACATAATGTGGCACTAGAAATCATTTTAGATAAAACATCAAAAAATAATGTAGACCTTACTCTAGTTGCTTTTTACATACCTTCAATTGGATGGTATGAGAGGTCTGTAGTTGTAAGGACTCTGCAAGGCTGAGTGGCTTTACTTCTCCATGAACATAGTCGGGAAATGTAGCTGCGGTATTCTCCCAATGTACACTTCTGCAATGTCTGTTTTTGCTGTCCTCAGTTTTTGAATGGGGTATGACAGTTTTGTATGGCTTGTATGGCCGGTCCGGTCTTGTGATTCTAGTTTCATCTCTATGACAAAGCCGGTCTGCGTAAGGCTCGATTTGGCAAGTTTCTGATTCATCATCAACTTGAATATCTTCAGGACGAATTAAACTGGTTTCTGGTTTCTGCTGCCTGAATCCAAACAAATACATTAATGAGACATTACATGTAGGAGATGAGAAAACGTAGATAATTTATTTATTTATAAATTTATTTATAAATCAATGGCAGGATTTGGCCTCTGCTGGGGAAAAAATGTATGACGAACAAACCTGTACTGTTTCTTGTACATTCCAGCACCAGCTTGACTAGAAAGAATCTTGAGTACATCAGTTTCATCCGCACTTTCATCATCACTGTCAACTGTCTGTCGATCAGCCAGAGTGTAATTTCCCGTCCACTCCAATGTCTCCATGGCCGATACAAGTTGATCTATGGGCTTTTCTGTCACAGACCTCCTCTCCTGTTCTTCTCTTTTACTTATCTCTTGAACTAGTTTTTCCTGTACTTGGTATAGTTTTGTTCCCTTATCGGGAAGCTTTGCAATGAAGCTTCTACAACAAAATGTGAGGTTAGGAAAATTGGAATGGCTTCCCAAAAGTAGGTAGGTACCTACCTAGGTAGGTAGGTAGGTAGGGTAGTAGAATATAAAATACGCACCTTTTTTGAAGGATATTATTTTGTCGAACTAGTAATTCCTTTAGCTCTACTAAGCTTTTTTTATTTAAATTATCCATAATATAAGATGTAGTACCTACTTATCGACTAATGAAAGAAAACTATCAAATCTACGATCCAAATCAACTGACTGTCACTGTCACAATATTTGACCTTGATTCGATTCGCCGCGAGATACAAATCCTAGCGCGCCAAAGTTTGAATTTTCCTACCACGTGACACGCGATGCGTAATCTGAAACTTGATCATATTCTGAAACTAAGGTCGGTGACAGGTAAAGTTGAACCCGCGCTAGCATGGGCCAGCCTAAACCTGGCAATGCTAAACAGGGTTCATCTTTGCCTGTCACCGACCATAGCTTTAATCTGTTTTAAGGGAAATGTCACGTCATGGTAGTAAAGAAAACGGTAGACCTTTTTGATGAAATAACTTGAACTTTAATGTTAGGTCATAGCTCATCATTCAGTACAAGACAGAAATACATTTATTATGAAGGTGAAAAATGTTACAGCTTTTACAAAACTAATATTATGCCTATATTCTATTAATATTAATTAATATCTCTTTAATCAAATAAATGATTGTTTGTCCATCTTCTCTAAAATAACAGCAAGCCTGCAAGTTAACGAGCTACAAATTAAGTACAATATTAAACAAGATGTCAATAACATAGCACCACTAATAATAGAATATAAAATAAGTTGTACAATTCTATACAACATCTATATTCTATCTTGCTACTGAGAAATTGACTAGAATATAAGAATGTCACACTCATTGCTTGCTAGCAGGCTCGCTGTATTTTACTCAGACCAACAACACATAATTATTAATTGGTACCTACAAATTTAAAGTGTTAACAACTTTAGTAGGAGTGTTAAGGTTTAAAATAATTTTTGATTTTACAGATAAACACACTTCACAAAACTATGATTTAGAATGACTGGCTTTCTTTCAATTTCAACAATTGGTTAAATATAAATAAGAAAATATTAAAATCATTCGTGTTCCGTCAATCTAAATAATATAATGAAGTACAGCAGTGTGTTGCATCATCAATGAGCCAGACAAGAGCAAGCATTCTAAACTGACCCTGGTAAAAGTTACAATACATTTCAATAATTGAACTTTATTTATAATATGCATTACGTTTTAGTATTAGTGTTAATCGGGCCTCCGCGGTAAAGTACAATATAATTAACATTGCGTACTACATTCTGCCGTTATAAATTCTCTGTTCTGTAAAGTGATGAACTCGTTATTTCATGACTTTAAGCGTAGGTCTAAGTTTGGAGGTAGGAGCATCCTTGGCCGCACTTGCTGCTGTAGGCCTCATGAATCTCATTCTACTGGCAGCTTCCTTGACAACAGTTCTCGGTCCAATACTGCTCCCGCTGCTAGAGCTACGGCTCGGGGGCACCGTGGGGGCAGCTACTTTACCACTGTTCTCCTTGAAACTTGTCGACGCAACGACCCTCGGTCTTCGAGCCGCCACGCTCACACTTGAGCCACTACTCGAGCTGCGGCTGGCCGGTACAGACGTCTTCAACTGAACTTGGCTAAGAGGTTTCTTCAATTGAGAGCTAACATTAGAGCGATATCCAAACTTTTTTGGTTCTCTCTCTTTGAGATTAGAAGTGAGCGATTGAATCGCAGTCGTGTATCCTGAGAGCCTGCCACTAGGTTTAGACGGCAATGGCACATTCTTGACAGTGTTAACAGAAGCTGCCGAGTTTAGAGAGCTACGAGAACTGCGCAGACTGGTGCGCGAGTTGGAGCGCTCCACCGGACGACGCAATATTGGCGAGTCAGTCTTGCGAAGACTTCCGGCTCGACGAGGAATAACGCTGCTCGTTCGATCTGCTGACTTACTCACAGAAGGTCGGCTTGAGAGACTTGAAGCTCGATTTGTTATACCTGGACACATCATTTAAACGTTAGTGTTAGAAAACAAATCTTTTAAATGTATATTCTTCATAACTATCTATTTAATACTTGTGTTTGACAAACCTGTTGGGACTTTTGGATTAGTGCTGCTACTGGTGTCTCCACTACCACTGCTGTCTGCTCGCACAATCTTCTCTGGCCTCCGCTTAACTCCATTACTCTTACTGCGGGCTGAGTCCGGAACGTCACCTGCACAAATGTAAGTTAGTCTTCTGTTTCACAGACATGAACTAGGAGTAATGAGTGAATCGGCTTACCTTCGTAATTACATCCCGAAGAAGTGCCCTGACTGAGCGTCTCCGAAACAAGGCTTTGAGTTTCTTCAAATCCTTCGTCATTCATTTCATGCTCGCGAACTTTAGGTTGCCCTGGATTTAAAGCCTGGACTTTTAAGTCTGGAATGAACTCGCTCTTGAGTCTTGAATTTCCTCCAGCTGTTTTATTAGCTCTTTCACTGAGATTCTGTCCACTTTTAAGCACAAAGCTTCGCCTCTTATCAGCATCTCGGCTCAGCTCTATTGCTTCTTGCACTTGGCGTGGTTCAATCATGCTTTTAACTCTCTCCTTCTGTGAGGCTGCTCGAAGTCGCAGTTTAGGTTCAGCTTCGTTGGAATCAGTTGATTGTCGCCTATCGTTGCCTTTAAGAGCTGCTTGAACATCACTTTGGTCGATACCTGTATGGAATCGGCCAGTAGTTCTCTGCGCTTTACCCAGATTCTGCAGTTCTTGTCCGGCTGACGCTATGTTCGCAATCGCAACTTCAGTCTGACACTCGTCCTCATCTACTTTACCACCTCGATACTTCAGCCGATCTTGCCACTTCCGAAGTCGGGAGTCTTTATCTTCTGGAGTGAGGGACACAGCGTGGAGAGAGGAGATGTGCAGTGTTGCAGGTCGGAGAATTTGTTTCTCTGATACAAGCTCTGGAGAGACAACATCCATCCTCCTGGTCTCCATATCTTCCTTCTCAGGACTTTCCTGACTCTTCTTGTACCTTCTCGTTCGTCTGGCAGAGGATCGGCGATCGAACTGACCATCACCCATCTCCTCCTCTTCGTTCTTTACGCTAGTAGACGGCAGCTCCTTTGCCTTCTCCTCAACCTCCCGACTCTTCACCAATCTCTGAATTTTCACCGGTTCCTCCTTGGTTTCCTTCTGCAGGAAGCTTCTCCTCGTGGCTGGCGGTGTTTCGATGTTGTCGGAATCAATGTCGGCAGATTCGTCACGGTGCCTACGAAGACGGCGAGGCACCGACGGAGTCACTTCTTCTGGTTGTCGCGGCTTGTGAAGGATGGTGTCAGATTCCGGTGCATCGCTCGGCCGGCGAAGATACACAGTTAATCTGTCTGCTGCAGGTGCTTGGCCCAGATTACTGATCATTCCCTTGCGCTTATCCTCCTCTTTGATAGCCTGTAAACAATGTTTCAACCATAATTACTTACACTTCCATTGCAGCACCTCTCTATCTATCTCTTTTAATGTAAACTTGCAGTTCTTATCACCAGATGTTAAATACAGGCCAGGAATATAAATTTACTAAGATTATTCACCTGTAGAGCAATTGGTCCGTCGATGCTTCCCTTAGACCGCATTCGTCTCAGTCGACGAACGTCCAACTCTGTCTCCTCTGTGCTATTTGGTACATTGAGATTGGATTTTCGCCATGGAGACTTGTCTTTGACTGGTGTAGCTTCTAAACAAAAAGGAGATTCCGTTTCAATAACTTCGTCCTCAAAACTCAAACATCAGCTACTTAAATAAAATTAAGACAACAAACATACCTTCAATAGCTTCCATCGTTCGTCCAACATCAGTTTTCTCAATTGTTGGCTTCCAGTCAGCATAGACTCGTTGATAATGGCCCTTCTCCTCTGGCAAAGTGTCTAGTGTAGCTCTTCCTTCACTCTCTGCAATCATAATATTTGTTCTCCATTATTAAATCTCATAACGTACAAAATGTACTATTTTGTAACTATCCTTAATAAGTGAAAATGTTCGTACCTGAATCGGCTTCAAGTGACCGCCTGTTACTCTGGACTCTTCGCGATCGCCGTTTTAACTCCTCACTCTGCTTCTCCTCCTTCTCATTCTCCGTCAGCCAAGCCTCGATCTTTTGCCTCCAAGCTCTAAATCGAGAAAGAAAATTAAGAATGAAGAAATATTTATAAAAGTATACAGGACCTATTTGCAACTAAATAAATAATAAATAAATAAATAACCAAATATTATATAAGTATTATTATTAAATAAATAGTATGTTGAAATAAACAGTAGATCAGTTTCATTTGGTACATTTGCTGCAAGACTTTGTATTCCTCAAGCTGTGAGTGACCTTGAGGAAATGTCAAGGTAAGCTGTTGAAGACTACAGAGTCAGTCAATATAATTGTACATACTTAGGTTTTTCCTCGGATTCTGGGACAGGCTCAGGTAGAAGTGGCTTGTTTTCTGCCAGTGGCGACGGTGAGCTTGGCCTCTCTCGTTCCGCAGAGAAGTCGGCGCTGAGAAGTTCTGGTCGCTTCCTTCCTCCGCCTCTTACTCGACGAGCCCAGGAGCGATCTAGCAACAATGAAAGAATAATCAAAACAGAGCCTCTTATTAAGAGTCATATGCGCTACACTAAACGGCACTATCACATACCTAAGCTTCCCCAAGACTTTCTCTCCCGCGTTGCCAGATCTTGGCCTGAGGCGCGTAGGAAGTCCATCAACGTTGATTCATCTTCTTCAGATGGCACTCGGCTACGGCGGCGTCGCAAACTGCCGTTTGGAGTCACATCTTCAAAACAACAATAATCAAGATTAATTGAAGAAAGCAACTCACAATTATTGTCGTGAATATTTTAAAGTTGATAAAAGTAGAAAATTATAAATATTTTTATTTCCTTTTAGATTTTTTTTTAGTGAATAGAGAAATGGGAAACCTGGAGAACAACACAAACATGCCACACAAAAACAACAAAATCGACAATTTTGGTAAAGAGAACATATTGCAGAGATAGGAAATGAAATCACACATTTAAGACAAACCACCACATTTGTTGCTGATACATGCTTTGAAAGGCTATTGAAGAATGAAACCCACAAAACACACATTCATAATCTGATAATGTATTGACCTGGTTGATTATGATTACCGGGCGGCAGAAGTCTTCCTCTCTCATCAGTCTCTGTAATCAAAGTGTGTGAATTACGCAGGGTTAGAAGCAAAGCAAAGCAAAAGTTCTAAATATTTTTGTCAGTTTTGGTGAAGATTATGATTATTATAGCACTAGAGTATTTGTTACCAAATTAATTTTTGTAATTTAGTATAAGCAGAGTGTACACTTCATAATATAGTTTCTAAAGTATAAATAAGATATTAAGATAAATTAAGATAAATTAATAAATTAATAAATTATAAATTAATAAATTAAGATTATTTTCCTAAATTAATAGTAAATTCTACTACTACTGAATTGATATTGCACTGTTATCATGTTTAGAAGACTATATTATAGGTTCAAATGAAGTTAGATACAAAATCAATGATAAGCGTTTTGTCATACCTGGTGAATAGCTGTCATCTCGCTGAAGAGCTTGGTCGCCTGTAGCCCCCGAGAAAGATCCCATCCTTCGGCGGACCACTAGTGGTGACCCAGTCGCCGACATATCCTCCTCGGATGTCACACCGCTAGCGCCGTTCAACTTACGCGGACCACTCGTACCCTTCATCGGGAAGCCTGGAGACATAGATGGCATGAGCAAGAGAAAGCCCAGTCACATTCTAATAGACGTTCCTAATACAAATCTCTAATACATATTCTTAATAATAGGGGTTCTTAACTTCTTTTTAAAAACATAGAGAAAGTTTTCATTAAATTTATGTAAACACGAGATAATATTAAATACGAAATTTGTACAAATGAGGATAAATAATAATGAAGTTTTCTTTTGTCACATACCAAACTCCAAACCAAAGGTCAAACTCTTCAACATTAGGTTTATAAGGGATTGAACTCTAGAAAACCCCCAAAATATTGATAAAATTAGCAAAAAGAATGAAAATGAAAGACCAGAAGATTAAAGAATGTTCATGAGAGGACTTTGGAAAATGTGGAGAAACGTTACCCAGAGGAGACTTGAGAATTGAATGACTTGACAGGACTAGATACTCAACATCATTCACTCGGACCAACACTGTGTCCATCTCTTATTTACACTCACCCGATCGTATGTCGTAGAGCAAGTTATCGACGATGTTGCACTCAACATCGGACCCGCTTGGCGTGAGATGTCGCCTCTTGGCAGCAAGTTGCTCCTCTCGCTGTCGACGTCTCGCCATCGCTTGCTCTTCTTGCAAACGTCGCCGCTCGTTCTCCGCCACCGCCTGCCGGAACTTGACACAGAAGCCGTGGAACACGCGGAAACATTCCTCCAGCTTGAACGCGTTCGGATCCTCGCAGAAGAACTCGGAGAGAGACTTGCGCACGGATTCCAGTTCCGTCATGTCACGCTGCAGATTCATCACCTCCCGTTCGGCCATCTGAAATATCAACAAGTTGCAAATCAAAGTGTGAAGAATTTTTCTTTCTTTATCCTTCTCTTTTCCCGATTGTCAATGCTTTACAACTTTAACTCTCTCTAATTTATATTTGGACTAATTTAGAGATTTTGAGGTACCTTTCAATGATTTTGTAATCTAGGTAGGAAGATAAATTAATGAACATACCTGCAAGAATTCAGACATCTGTTGCTTGATTTCTTCCTCAGTCGAAGGAAGGTCTATTTGCTTATGAATCTTCTTGATTCGAGTGTCCAAAGTATTAATTTCATTTTGAAGTTGTTCAACTGTTATTCTGAAAAAAAAATTTGGATGTTTAATACATTTTTCCAGAATGATTAAAAAATAGATGAAGGCATCAGGAACACTAACTTGGTCGCATCTTCCAGCACTGTCATGTCTTCAGGGAATCGTAGCAAATCTTTCCTCTTCTTTTCGGCTTGCATCGCAACGTAATGAATCAGATTCATCCCAGGTTTATTTGCTCGAATGTCCGTCAATTTTTGCAGAGAGCTGAGTTTAACGCCGGCTGCGTTGCCTGCGTAGCCGCCCTGGACATCACAAAACATAGATGTAAAACATAATTTAGCAAACACTCTCCACCATATCACGTGTATTTATTTAGTATTTACCGAATTGAGGAAATTGCCAGCAACCAAAACCATGTAGAGAACCTCTTGCAGTGGTTTATTTGTTATAAGATCTAAAATATAAATTATTCACATTTAGTTAATTTCTCTCATAAACATTTACCATAAACATAAACATTAATATAAACATAAACATTTATCTTTTTAAAATGATGATTAAATACCTTCGCCTGCAACGATCATTGCGCTGATGCTGGGTTCCAAATAATTCATGTTGGATGCAAATTCTTCTTTCAACAGCATGCTCTCAATGCGCAGTTTGTAACTAAAAAAGATATTCCCAAACGTCAAAAATCTCCAATAAATCAAGAAAGAATTTGGTATAAATAATATTTATGAATATGACATTTTGTATTTTGATTATATTTTGATGTATTTTGATTATAGTATTTTGAGAATACTATAAAAAATTATATTGATTGATAAAATTGAAAAAATATGTAGGTACTACCTAACTAACAATTTTTTAGCTAAAATAATATCTTACTTTGGGACTTGAATAAGCTGCAATAAGAACTTCTCAGCGTTGCCAAGTTTGTTTCGATCTCCGTCGAACGTGCGGAGCATCTCTAACTCGTCCATCTCCGGCAGCAGCTTGAGCAATCCACGCAACTTCTCTGCACCAATGTCATCGTGCTCTCCTTCGCGGATCAGTTCAATGATGTCGTCGTTGCTGCTGCGGAACTGCTTCAAGAAGATGTTGACGTTCAAGCTGCGTTTGCCATCCAGAAGAGCGATCTGCAATCCAAATTAAGAAAATGTTTACTCCTCTCCCTTCTAAATATGGTAAGTATACGAAGTGCTATTGGTTTTTTGGGGGATTCTCGTCGTTACATTATTTTTTAATGAGACAGCTTATGGAAATGTGTGGTTTAACATGCACTGTTCTCAATATTCGAACTTGACAATATTTTGTCTCATTCAGTAGGTAATAATAGATACCTACTTGAATCAATAGTACTTGAATGGTAGTAGTACTTGCACTAATTGATACTTGAATAATATTGTAGACTAGAGGTACTACTAATCATTATTTTGATAATAAACTTCAATATTTTTCCTTACATTTTCTCTGTTTAATTTAAAGAGATATTCATGACTGGCAAAATAACTAATCTCTGTTGTTCTAGATTACTATACCTACAATCTGAGTGCAATTCTGGCAATTACTTGAAAGTATTGACCTTTGGATCAGACAATTTATGTGAACCGATCTCACCTCCGCCGACTCTTTGCGCTTGCGGTCGGAGTCCTGATTATCGCGACCGAGCCTGGGCGATGCCTGAGCCGGTGCCGCCTGCGCTTGCTGACAGAAGAGTCCCTCCATCTCGGCCCAGTCGAGATCGGCCATCGGCGAGTGCTCGTGGCTTCGCGCTACCAGCGACCAGATGTTGTGTTTGCCGACCACCTTGTTGTTCGGGATCTTATTCCAGTTGATGGTCTTCATCTTCGCACGGGGTGTGGGAGTTTCCTGAAAACATAAGTGCTACATAAATGACCTTCCCGACACAATCACAGCTTCAGAAATCTATGCAGACGACACAAATATAACAATAACAGGCAAAACTAAACTAAATCTTGAAGAAAATGCAAAAAATGTTCTCTCAAATGCAACAAAATGGTTTAACGACAATCGTTTGCTTATTCAAGATGAAAAAACTAACTTTATGCATTTTAAATTAAAAAATGATATAAATGAAACTCCAGTTAAAATTGTATTGTCTAATGAAAACAAAACTAGTAATCTAAGGGGTGTTGATAAAACTAAATTTTTGGGAATCACTATCGATAAAAACCTAAATTGGAAAAGCCACTGCTCCAAATTGCTAAGTAAACTCCACTCAGCATACTTCTCCTTAAAGACTATTGTAAATTTGACAAACACTAAAACGGCGAAACTAGTTTATTATGCAAATATTGAATCGCATATACGGTACGGTATACAGTTCTGGGGCAACTCAACTGATGCCCCTAAAATATTTATACTTCAACGAAAATCAATCAGAGCTCTTTTTGGACTAAAATATAAAAATAACACTTTCATAAAACCAGATTGCAAACAACATTTCAAAAAACATAAAATTTTAACAGTACCCTGCCTTTACATTCTAGAGTCGATACTTGCTATTAGATCCCAAGAAAACTTAACACAAAATAATAGTGACATACATGACCACAACACCCGACAGAAAAATAACATTCATATAGATTGGCACAGGTCAACGTGTACCCAAAAAAATTCCATGTTTTTCAAAACAAAACTATTTAATGCATTACCTAAAAATATAAGAGAAATTAAAAAATACTCACAATTTAAGAAACAACTGAAAGAACTATTAATAAGTAAAATATATTATTCGATTGACGAATTCCTCAGTGACAAATTTTAATTATTTAATTGTATAATAACATGTTCAACTTAAGTATATTCTAGTACCTATATCAATATCATAATCATAATATTTACCTAAATGTGTTATATTATAGTTGTAGCATATCTATAGATATTAATTTATTTTAATTTCAATGCTATTTAATTATAATATGCTAGGTTACTAGATTTAGTTCGATGTAACCTTTCCGTATACCCCGTTAAATGGTGTCAACCATAGGGGTCTTTTCAATGTACCTCTTTAAAATGTACTTTTGATTTTGGAAATAAACTGAACTGAACTGAACTGAGTGCATCTACATACTCTCCATTCCACTCTATATGATGTAGCAGATTAAATTCATTTTTCTTTTTTTTTTGTCAACTGAGTTCAGTTTGCAACAAATTAAAATATGGATGATGGTCACACTCAAAAAATTAAGTCATACAAAGAAATGAAATTTTCAGCTGAAACAATTTCTACACTCAAATAACAATACACACTTTTAAGTTAGGTTATTTTTAAGCGAGCGGAGCGAGCGTCTCCACTTGACTCTTGCGGCACTTTCTCTGTGTGTGTGTGTGTTTTTTTTTTTTGCTGGTTCAACCCAGGCCGCACCGGTCAACGTATCGATCTGAAATTTTGCACACACCTTCATCTCATACTAACTTAGACCTGTATAGTTTTTGAGAAAGATCCGTTCACAAATAAAAAAAATCGCGTTTTCTCATATAAATAGCATTGTAGGTTCGAGGAGTCCGTTGCGGCCGCCCGATGCGCTCCATTCAAAACAACTCGGAAGCAAGCAGCTGTCTATCTATTATTGTTTGAATACGTAACAATTATTTCTTTGCGGTTAGATAATAGTTAAAGCAATACATGCGAGGTTATAACTTATACTTAGGGTTTATTTTATTATTTTTGAAGATGTAGTTAATAGGTATAGGTATTTATTGTTTATGAGAGTTTTAACATGCAGTCTTACTTCCAATCTTTTCAAAGGCTGAGCAAATTATTTGTAGACCGATGAAATGTCTGCTTGATTGTAGAAATATATTGGTTGGTTGATAATTGAAATTATGTTTATGAAATATTTATTTCATTTGTATCAGATAGGTACTGTACAATGTGTTAGGTTTGTGTTCAGGGACCCGAACCTTTATGAATAAAGGTTCTTTTAAGTTAGGTTATTTTTGTAAAACATTTCATAGGGTCGATTCAATGAATTAGTTAGAAATTGTATATCTTCTCAAATAAAAACAAAATTTGTGATTTATTTCTAGTTTGAATGTTATCTTCAGTGATGAAGTTGTTTATGCGATCTGACACACAATTGTAAGGCATTATATTTCATCTCTTACCTGCTGTGGTAGTAATCTGTCAGCTGAGTCAGAGGGCTCTGGTGTATTTGCTCTGTGAGGGGCGGAGGGTGGCATGAGAGGCGGCGGTATCGGCGGGCCCCCCATCCTCGGGGCCGGCGGCGCTGGAGCCAGGGGCGGCGGCGGTGGCGGCGGAGGCGGCGGCCCCGCGACTGGGGGCGGCGGAGGCGGCGCGGGAGGCGGGGGTGGCGAGATGGCCCCCGTGATCAACGACTGCTTGCGAGAGCCAGGTTCTTGACGAGAGTGACAGGCGCAGTGGCAGCACAACTTGGACTGCAAGCTAGGACTGCGCAGCAGGCGGGTGGCGTCTTGACGGTTCTCCAGGAGCGTCGCCCTGCGCAAGGTCAAGTTCAAGGTCACATGCGCGTCTCTTGGTCTCGAACAAAAGCATGTCGTTTAACGTCAATACACGCAAAATGTTTTATAGATTGATTGATTGCCTTTATATCAAAACTGTCACAGATAATAAACTTTAGTACCTACCTACAATAAATTACGTGTCCAACGTCGATTATCAACAAAAAATCAGTAACAATAGCTGATTATGAATGACACAATTGTTCCTAAAAGTCTGAACAACATAAAACATCACGGCAAAAGAAGAATTTTAGGTCTCCTATTCCGACTTCTTGTATTTTGAGAAAACGGACGAAAGTTGAATTGAATGGATAACAAATTGCTGTTTCTAGAATCATAAAAGCAAAAATTCGCTAATGAGTGCGATTTAAATTAATTTAAAACCTGTTTTAGAAGTCAGTAGCTATCATTTAAACCCTTTCAGAATTTAATGAATTTTGTATTATCAATTAGGAAAATAAAATGATGTCATAAAACTAAAGCCCCATTTACACCGTGCAATTTCTTGAAATTCTGTGTTCTGTGTTTCTTGGAACTTCTGTGTCACATTCCCATTTTTCATACAATTTTGTATTTACACGACTCAACTTTCTGTCACAGAACTTAAATCATGTTCTAATTTCCATTCAAGAAGTGTGACACAGAAGTGTGGTACAGAAGTTGTACAAGAAGTTGCTCCGTGTAAATTGGGCTTAACAAACATGTAAAATCACACAGTATGGACATGTGGGCAGACGACTGTGTTGGTTGCCATGGTTACCTGTGCACCAGCGTCTCGGCCGTGTCCCAGACGATGTCGCTGATCGCCTCCTTGGGATCTACTCTCAGCAGATGCTGGAGGATGCTCAGGAACGGGATCTCCTGCGGCGTCTCTGCCACCTGCCGGAGGATCGCGTAGAAGACGTCGAGGTGCGAGCTGATGTCCACGCCGCACGGTCCTTGCAAGACTTGCGCCTCGTCGCTCTCGCGCTGCTCGTCGAACACGTCGAGCTGCACGCTGAGGTCCGGCACGCCCGCAGAGTTGCGTCTGTAACACGAGCACGGTGAGCAGGGCGAGCGAGGCGAGTTCAGTTCAGGTTTCCACAATATCATTTGCCTTCTTGACAGTGTATAAAACAGCGGTATCAAAAACCAAACCATCGTTAATACATTCACATTCCAATATCATTAGAATTAGATGACACATTCCTATAAGTATCCTAATGCTATTGATAAAGTAAAGTATAAACTGAATGTGGACATTTTTAAGGTTCCTTCGTAGATTCGTAGATTGCAAATACTAGATACACTTGTGATAAACCTAGTTAAATCTAGATAGATAAACCTGATGAAATGTATTACTTGTGTTTGTGTAAGAAGAGCCAGATCATCTTCTTTGTCGATGTTCACCCAGCTTTTAGTTTTACTTTTACCTTCCTTCAGCCCTTGTCATTGAGAACTAACGCAGAGTTGTTGACAAGAAATTTCGTCGAATAATACTGTAGTTTCACAGGTAGGTAATACAGGGAGGTATTGGACGCGATGAGTCATGGCTAGGATTTGTTGTGATTATTCGATGATTCAGAACCAATAAGGTGGGCTAGAGTGACACATTTATAATACCATAGAAAAATATATTTCGAGTAAAACAAAACAACACATTTCAAAGAAATGTAAGTTCCTGTACCATAAATCAACTGATTTTACTTATCAATCCCATAAAATAGTATACCACAATACGTGAGGTCTGAAAATCATAGGTAAATACGACACATTTGTGACAATAATTGTATAAAATATTGAAAAGCAGCTGAATAATAATTATTACAAATGTAATCAATTATTTACTTTGAAAAAACCTGGATGGTGTTTTCGATGTAGTAGTATTAGTAGTATTCTTTATTTAGCTATTACATGTATAATAGATTATACACATTTTATTCGGGCACGTATTCGGGTAAAAAGATAATCATCGATTATCACTTCTAATTTATTTGTAAGTCTACAGATAGCAAGTTTTATTACTTCAATACTGGGCAATCAAGTTTTCAATAAGCCATTCTAATTATTGTAATTTCCATGTTATTCAAAAACGCGTTTTGTATATTTGCATTTCAATTTCTTCGAGAAAGTAGAAGATTATTCGTCTGTCCAAAGCAGAAGTACTACACAAAACCAACAAGTTCAAGTTTTCAAAAGTAAATGTTCCGTGTGAATGTTATTCTTCAGTACGACGGTTCCAGAAATGAGTTCTAATAACGACGACCAGACTGCCAGACCTGACACTGATCTGAACCCGGAACCGTCGCAAGTATGATAGCAGCCATTCGGGACTGGGCGATAAAACGATTGCCAAATAACCATGATTAATAAAGTGCGGTGTCAGAACTTTCAGACTACGGAGTGCAGACACAGTTCACTTTGCGGATAATCCAGTCCTTTATATAAGAAGTCAGAACCCCGCCGTTAGTTCAGACGATAAAACGAAAATAAAACCAGGAATGTCGTCTGTCTACAGAAACACTCGGAAATATAGAAAAGCCAGCCGCGACTGCGCAGTATGTGTGTGTTTTCATAATAATTTATTCTTTCCGTCTTTTCAAATCATCCGTAATGAAACTGGAGACCTATTCAATAACAAACATTCTAATTCTATCTGGAAACATTCGGGAGAGCTTTCTTCCTGAGTAGCAATAATGAGGAAGACGTCAATAAGCTTGACGCTTGCCAGAAACAAAGGTCGCCGAGTCTGAGAGAGCAAAAAGATGTCCTAATGCCCTAGAGTTGCATTGGGACGGAATTAGATTTGTAATCGCGGGTGGAGGAGTCTGTGGAGAGAAGCTACAGACGATCCAGCAAGCCAGGAAGCAACAGGATAAATAGGCTCAGGGAGAGACCAAGCAATTATAATGAAGTATCCGGAAATTCTGTATAAATATTGATAAAAGACTGAATCATTTTCGTTCTCACTTCTTCGTTTTCCAGGACACCTGTTTTTCAATTGAGTTATGTGTAGAATAAGTTCTTGTCAGACCGAAATTATATTCGAAATAATGCAACAATATCTGAACGGAAGGTAAAAAGTAAAAGTTTGAAGCCCAACCGATACGATGGTGTATCAATGTGCACAAAAAAGAACGAAGCAGGCCAATCAAGATAGTTTTGTTTTCAGTTCTATTTAAAATTACGTCTTATTAAATTAATTTAGATGATGTTACCCTTGTGAAGTCAGATAAAATCATAGAAATTCTCTTTTGTTATGATATCGAGGAAGTACTTGTCTAGACTGATTGTATGCGGATTGGGTCTCGGATTGGGTGCAGATCGAAGATGCAGATACTAAATGGTACGTATACGAATTATTCCCAAGAATTCGGACTAGATGATGACGAGTGTACAAAATACTACATAGAACAATGTTCAATACGGATATACTTTGAACTCTTTTTGAAAACAATTATCCAAGTGCGTATGAACTATAAATTATAAATTTCAAATCAATAATTTAGTCGAGTCAGAAAAGGACATAAAAATTATAAACTATGTCAATAAACCTTTCAATTTGAACAATAATATATTAATTACAATCTAATTCGATTGATAAGATAGCGTACACAAAGTTGCGCAACAATCAGCCAATCTATTTCGTGAAAAGTGAAAACAATTAACTGAATGGATAGCTTCCGTTGTGGAGATAGAAGAGCCAGTGTAGTGTATAAGTGTAGATGTGTCAAGAGATAGGTACAGAACGGATGTTCTCTTGCCATTGTCCCGCTGCATCTTAATGCATCATTGTTAAGATGACATCATGTTGACAGGAGAGGGACTTCCACCCAATAGCAAACATCCTGAATTCGCGAACAATTAGTTATTTACTAGAATAATTGACTCAAATAGAGGAATACCTGTGCTGGGTATTCCAAGGCTGTGCTGGGTATTCCAAGGCTGTGCTGGAGTAGGTAAATAAAATAATTAATTCCTGACGAAAAGAAATCATTTCGGTCTGAAATAATTTAAAGGCCACCAATATTTATCTGAAATGATTTCGTTTTTTATAAAAGAATGGCACTGGGGAAAATTATACAAATCGTCAAGAATTATCTTTATTATTCTATTTACCTATACTTTACTCTTTATTTACAACCATTTTTACGTGTTTATGTTTTTCTGACTATTAGTTTTATCGAAAACTTTTTTATTACATTTGATGATTTGGTGCGTAAGGTAGAACAAATATTTAGCCAATATTTAGTCCATATTTATGGCAAATCACATGTTTAGTAACACTACTTTTGTAGTTATTGTTCCTTCGTAATTGTGTGCTTCGGTCCTCTGACTGTATAAGCTCTTCCAGATTAAATTTTCCTCGCGTTTATCGTATAATAGAATCAAATCGTTGACAAACCACAATATAATATGTAAGAATGCAGGACCTAGTTGAGTTAATTTTAGATTTACGAGGGGAGATAAATGCCTGTAATTATTGATTAATTTCTTAGCGACCACGACTAAAAAGTCCCTCAGTAATTAACAGATAATTAAACCAATCTCCCAGCATCATCTCTGTGCCAGAACCTGGCTCTTCAATCACTCTTTCCATTCTTTCCATTCAACTTGGCGTCAAAATTACTATAGTTATAAGTACATGCCAGACGCAGGTGTTTAGGTGTTGTGATCAAATTATTAATTATTTCCGTTCGAGGACAGTGGAGTCGGTGTTCGTGGACTAAGGCACGTCTTTGCGATTATCTCCCATCATCATCTCTAACATCCAACATCACACACCAGTGGAGGGAGTGTACCGTGGTATATGCACGCAATTCTGATCAAAACATTAATCTTATGCACATTGAAATTAAAATAATCTCCTTTACACACCGTGCCTGCTTTCTAGCCGAGTTCATACTCGATAAATTTTCAATTGACGCCGACAAACAAAAATACTTGATCAGTAACCGCACGTTTGTCCACGGTTATAATATGATTATTATTAACAATCATAACAAATAATCTCAACGCTTTCTGAAATAATATTCTTGTAAAACGAGTTGCTCACCTGATGACCTACGTTAATTCAGAGTCGCCGATGGTTTTCTTGCACTGAACACGTCGATTGACTCCGAGTCTACACTCCAACTTCCAGCAAAAAACTACCGACGCCTTTCTCTCGACGTCGCGAGTTAATTCTGTCTTCCACACTCCAGAGTGTTGTTGCAGGAGAAGGGGATTGCGGTGGGAAGAGGGAAGATGCTGGATGCTAATATTACAACTGCTATCAATCGAGGAAGTAAAGACTTTACTTACCGTAGATCATGGAGAACTGGCAGCAATTTCAAGCCTGTAAAGAGAGAAAAGTAATGTGATTATTATAGTGATTAATTGAATGATTAATTATCTCGGTAGCTAGATGTGTTCGTTTATCTTCTTGGAGATTTATTAGCAGTTGGTCACGCAGAAGTAATAAGCAACTGCAGATTATTGATGCTCCTCTACTTCAATTATTAGAGACACAACTCAAGGTAATTTCTATTTAATTTGCAATGTTCCAGTTTAAAAAATAATTTCAAGTGAAAAACATGGCGGAGTAACTTGAATATTTTTGTAGTGAAGTGTTCTACACATCTAATGGCGATGGACGAATGATTATTAAAAATAGGTAAGATGGACTGTGGAAAAGAGGCGGTCGAGGCCTATAAGTAGGAAAGCTCCCCAGTAATTGCCTCTCGACTGAGGAAAACCACGAAGCATCCTCAGTTGGGATGGACTCCTGCAGGAATCGAACCTGCGACCTCCGGGAGTGTCCAGGAGGTCATTCGGAGCGGGCTTACCACCTGAGCCAACTTGCTCCGTACTTGGAGATTTTACTTTTATTTTAACATTGATAAAAATGTTCGGTAACGATTTTTCAGCACGAGACACAAAATGAACACATCAAAACAGACACACAGTACATTTTTGCCAAAATATAACACAGTCGATGATTTTCTTACCATCTGAGATTTCATATTCCGAAAGAAACGATTTGATCTCCTTCACTGGCAACAACAACACTAGTCTGAGCACCAAACACCCGTCCAAGCTGTCGATCATGCTACCATCGTCTCTTACATGGTCACAACACAACACCTCACACCACTCAACAGCAAGCTACGCGTATGACTGGATCATACGCATCTACTAACTGATTCATATCTCCTGTATCAAGACAGGCTTAACAATCTAATCTGTCGTACTCATTGGGAAAGTATTATCAACACAATAATCACAGGATAGAAGTTCAAGGAGATAGGGAATACATGAACTTGATGGACGATATAATAATTGACGGACAAACCAAACTAATTAAATGCACTTGTAATTATTAAAAATAAATATGCATCTATAATAGATTTTTTATAATAATTCTTTTTCATTTTCTAACTTTATGTATGAAGTACTTAGGTAGATTAGGTACTACGTAGTTTGTAAAATGATTATGAAATATTGGTAATGAACTAAGATAAACTTGATCTTCAGTTACCTTGAGGATTATCCGGCTTTTGAACCATTCCTGATCTTAGTTATAAATTTGAGCCACAATCTAATGGCCGTTGTAGTCATTTCGATTCAATAAAACTGTCACTACACACATTAACGGCAGATGCATCAAGAAGTATAGCTACACTAAAGTTACAGTTATCGTTGACAATTGATTTCTGATCGATCAAGATTTCGGGTTCTAAATAATTAGTGAACTCAGAGATAAGATAAGATAAACGACAACTTTACCGCCTGTGCAATATTGCGGAGAGGGGCCACTTTTTTAAATCGATATCAAATCATAGGTAACCATGGTGATGCTTGTTGAATAGCACAAAATGTTTAGTCTCATGGTCTAGGAATTCAGATATTGGCAAAATATTACTGCCATATTATCAGTTGAATATATCAATGATATCTGTTTTTTGGGACAGTCTGCGAAAATTAATATCCGTAAAATAATTAGAAATATGTAGGAACTAAAACTATTTTGTGAAGATCAATTAAAAATTCAATGTGTACTGCATATATTTCAGAGATCGGGTCAACACTATTGGATCGGGTCATTGCACCGGATGTTGATAATAATTTTCTAGAAATCTGATTGGCTCAAGGACGTCATTGGGATTTAGCAAGGATTTACTACTACCGGCGCTTAACCTATATTCATGAAAAAAAAACAATATCTGAGCCGATGCGTATGATTGTAGTTATCAAATAGTAAACAGAATAGGAATTAATTAATTTCCTTGAAAATACGTTGTATTAATCCCTGCTTATCAAGAAACGATTGTCTAAGCTGCTACCAAGTAAATTTGTACATGCTGATTCTACCAACGTCACAAAAATTGACAATTAGCAGAAGTAGAAACTAATTACCAATATAAACATCAGTTTATGTATCATAAAACTATCATAAACTCAATTTTCGGGACTTCCCTTGTTTTATAATTATGATTACGATGATGATGATTGGGATGATGACGATATGGGCAGGATGTACGAAATGCAGGAAGGAGGCGGTCGGGCTCTTTCATGACTTTAAAGAAAGGACGACCTCTGGAATCGAGCTCGGGACCGTCGGAGTGTAAGTTCTGAACATACTGACTGAGCCAACTTACTCCGTAGTTCAATTATTGTTTGATGAAGTTGTTCTTACCGATGCACTCGTTGCGAATCTGAACGCGGTCCTTCAGCTGCGGCGTCGATATGATGAGACAGTTGATGAAGGCGACGAGCGCCGTCTGGTACTCGACGGCTGTGGCGTCGCGGAGTTCCGCCACGACCACGTTCAGGCGGTAGCGAGCGTTGTTCCGTGTCTGGAACATAGGAACCATGAGGACGGCGTTGTGGAGGCGGCGCCACGACCACGTTCAGGTGGTAGCGAGCTTTGTTGCGTGTCTGTAACATTGGAACCATGAGGACGGCGTTGTGGAGGCGGCGCCACGACCTCGTTCAGGCGGTAGCGAGCATTGTTGCGTGTCTGTAACATTGGAACCATGAGGACGGCGTTGTGGAGGCGGCGTCTGTTGAAAACGTTTGCGTCCTACAGGACAATGGAAAACAAGCAAATTGCTTCTCGTCTAGGTGAAAACTGAAGAATACCACAACGGACGACGTTATCTTCAGGAAGGCGTCGCTGAGAGTTGAAAGGCCATGGCGCCGGGACGCTCTGCTGCGAATGTGGAACATCTCACTCTGGCGCCGTCTTTGATGGAGACGTTGACAGGCGCCATGTGCGAAGAAGTGAGATAACTTTTCATTCAAATCATAAATGTCTTCTCTTCTCACTGATGATAAAATCATGTTTAATAAGAAATAAAAAATTAAGGAGTTTATTTACTAGTACAGATAGAATCAAAACGCCAGCGTGTGAAGAATTAATATTATGCTAATAAGATGCAGAACAATCATCTCAAGGGTTCGTCATCCTCCGACTAATCTGTCCTAAGTGGATTTTATGCCGTATTTAGACGACTTGCAAACTGGGATTGGCTAAATAATTATAGATCGCAGTAGTGTAATTATTGTTCGAACTATCATATGCACCGTGTAGGTAATGTAAGTACATGTAGCGATTATCTCTAAGTAAGTCTTGTGTTCATGTATAACAAAACCCCCTGGACAAATTTGTTGTTTTCTGGAGTAATTATGCGTAAATTGGCCGATAAAACCAGCAAGTACAACGCATATTGATTTGGCATTGAATCCAGCTTATAAAATTATAAGGTGACTTTTTTGTGGTATGGTTTTTATTTCGCATTACTTGCGTCATTATCGACATGTCTCAAAGAAATTACACGGAGTATTATTATGTAAACTAAATATTGTGTTTAACAGCTATTAAACTTAATGGTGGTTCGTCAATACCATCATGAACTAAAATAGAGAGTAATTATAATAGCTCGTGATTTGCAGTCGAGAATGAAGGAAGGCAATAGTCCTTGATCAAATGTGGCTAAAGAGTACTTTACAAAATTAATAGAGACATTGTGAAGCCAGAAAGACTCTACTTTGTTGATCTAAAAAATCTTTTAATACTTTTCTATGTTAAATTTTAGATGAGTGTATAAATTTTTTCCACAATAATTTAAAAGTATAACAATGTTTTACTCTTTACTGTCTGTCACGAGAGGAGGGGCATAACTCTTGGTATTATAAATAGGCTTCATTTCGTTAAAAGTCCCCTTGAAAGGCCGGTAAACCAGATTGGTTGAGCTTTTCTGCTACTAAGGGCTGATTTTTCAATGCTCTGTTAAATTTAAACAGTTGATTAGGATTCAATTGCCATGGCAACATCAAATGACATTCCTATAATGATCACTAAGCAACTTCTTCAAATTAAAATACATACCAATATTATTTTTTTTAAATCCACCATTAAATTGAGCCTTTTTAATGTAGATTCCATTCCCCTTCTTTCGTGTGCAGAATTAGCTGATGTTTATTAGGAAAAGAAGTTCGATTAGTTTGGAATTTCACGTAACGATTTCAGCATGCCGTAGAATTGTACAATTCGAATTGGTCAGTGCATTCCGAGTCCCAGTATTTCTTGTCTTATTATTCGCGACTGATGAATCGTTCTATTTCCATCTCTCTGGAAGTTGTTCTGAAGAAACAGGTAGCTCGTACAGGGTGTCTACGTGATCGAACTTCATAATCGTCTCTCTTACCTTGTAGTGCTCGAGGACGTCTAGCGCGCGCCCGTATCCCTCCGCGTTGTACACGCATAGTGCGGAAAGTAGTTCCAACACTTGCTTCTTCACAGTCACGTTCGGCGTGTCGAGGGCTGGAACAGGAGAGATGAGTTTGAATCCAGTTGGGGATGATGTCGATTGTCGAGGTTGAACGACTACTCGGTACATGACAGTCATCAGTATCTTAGTTGCAGAACAGTCAAGCGTTGTTATATCCAACTCAAGGGCGTATTCAGGGTGGGGGAAGGCCTGACCCGAAATCAGGGTTTCATCTAAGAAAATGAGCAATTTAAAATAATATGTGAAAAAACACATAAATAAACAGATCATGTCAAAAACAATTCAAATGGTTAAATAAAATTCAAAAAAAATTCAAATTTGTTGATATTTTGTAATTTATAATTTTTCAAAATAGCTATAATCTGCGATTCAAAATTGCACCTAAAGGAATGACCTTGATCCAAAATTTTCTCGGGGGCTGCGTCCCCGAACCCATTGTTTGCCACTGTGATTTTCAAAATATTAGTAATGTCCCCCCCCCCCCCCCCCCCGAAATTTAATCCTGGATACACCCTTGATTCCAACTTCATAGCAACAGCAGAATAAGGAATTAAGTTTTAGTGGTGTTTATATCGAACTGTTCAATAAATCCTTTCAAACAAAACTAATAATTGAGCGAGCGAAGCGAGCGTCTCCTTTTGGCTCTTTTGGCACGGACCTCTGTTTTTTTTTGTTTTTTTTCCGTTTACTGACGCTATACAGGTCAGAGTTTTTCTTCGATCGAGCTGAAATTTTGCACACATGTGGAGACAACCTTTTCTGTTTGCTGACCCCTAATTTTTTTGAAAAAAATTGATTGGTTAAAATTTAAATAAACATCTCCTGATGGTAGGTTGAAAAATGAAACTGGTCTTCGATAAATCTGATCAAACTCATATTTTGGCTATACAGGTCAGTGTTTTTCTTTGATCGAGCTGAAATGTTGTACACATGTAAAACCAACCTTCTCTGTTTGCATACCATAATTTTTTTTGAAATCCATTCATTGGTTAAAATTTAAATGAATATCTCCTGATAGGCTGAAAAATGAAAACGGTCTTCGATAATTCTGATCAAACTCATATTTTGCATGATCATTAAGACCAATATTGTCTCTTATTTTACAAAATTTCATCCCAATCAGTTAAGAACGTATGAAGTTATTGACATTTTTAATATCTGTCAGTAATGAAGTATCGAAATGAATGTTTTCCAGTGCCAATTGAAAATTGATTCTGATTTGCTTTATGAACCAGGTGCTTAGATGCTATTTTAAAGTTTCGATGGGAAGCATACACTTTTAAGTTGATATCATAATCAATTCAATATGGATGTATATGTTTTCTGTGCGTTGTGTACGTATTTCCGGTTCGAGAATTTGCACGTACCCGTGCTCGCTCATCAACGCGTTACACTGAGCGTTTTCCTAGTTACCAACACTTGTGTTGCTTTAAACATCCTTCAAGTACTTCCACCATTAGTCTTTGTTAATAACAAATGCAAATACAAAAACGATATCACGTATTACGAGATAATTTAAGAGATATCGTGATATCTTTATTGAGCGAGCGAAGCGAGCGTCTCCTTTTGGCTCTTTTGGCACGGACCTCTGTTTTTTTTTTGTGTGTATTTTCTGTTACCTGAGGGTATACAGGTCAGAGTTTTTCTTCGATCGAGCTGAAATTTTGCACACATGTGGAGACAACCTTTTCTGTTTGCAGACCCTAATTTTTTTGAAATCCATTGATTGGTTAAAATTTAAATAAACATCTCCTGATGGTAGGTTGAAAAATGAAACTGGTCTTCGATAAATCTGATCAAATCATATTTTGGCTATACAGGTCAGAGTTTTTCTTTGATCGAGCTGAAATTTTGCACACATGTAAAACCAACCTTCTCTGTTTGCAGACCATAATTTTTTGTGAAATCCATTCATTGGTTAAAATTTAAATAAATATCTCCTGATAGGCTGAAAAATGAAAACGGTCTTCGATAATTCTGATCAAACTCATATTTTGCATGATCATTAAGACCAATATTGTCTCTTATTTTACAAAATTTCATCCCAATCAGTTAGGAACGTATGAACTTATTGACATTTTTAATATCTGTCAGTAATGAAGTATCGAAATGAATGTTTTCCAGTGCCAATTGAATTGATTCTGATTTGCTTTTTGAACCAGGTGCTTAGATTCTATTTTAAAGTTTCGATGAAAAGCATGTACTTTTAAGTTGATATCATAATCAATTCAATATGGATGTATATTATTTTTTTTTTGTCTGGGGCTTAACGTCGCACTGTTCTGCAGCGAGGCTAATGGCGACGGATGGATGATTATGATGATGATTGGGAGATGATGGTGAAGAGTAGGTAAGGATGGAAGGTGGGAAGGAGGCGGTCGTGGCCTATTAGTAGGGTACCTTCCCAGCATTTGCCTGAAGACTGAGGGAAAACCACGAAAAAACCCCAGTCAGGAAGGACGGCCGCGGGAATCGAACCCGGGCCTCCGGAATACAAGCTGAGAGCGTTAACCACTCACCCAACCTGTTCCGTTGGATGTATATTATGTTTTCTGTGCGTTGTGTACGCATTTCCGGTTCGAGAATTTGCACGTACCCGTGCTCGCTCATCAACGCGTTACACTGAGCGTTTTCCTAGTTATTTTCACATGAAAATCAGAGCTTGGACCTGTATTTTCCATATCCCATAGTTTGAATTCTGTCTTAAATTCTTAGACTTAGAGAATAGCATATTTGCTTTCAATGACGCCAATTTTGAGCAAATACTGCGTTTCCTTTCTGTCAAGTGCATCCTATTATTTAATTATTGAATATCCGGTGAAACGGGGTATAATTTTATGACACATTATGTCCATATCCGTGGTTTTGTAGTATAAATGAAAATGTTTGTCATCCAAAAACACTGAAGAATTTTTCGAATAAGGTGTCGGAACTGCCATTTTATACAATTTTATTGATTTGCAATGCAATGTCTGTGGTAATGAATAAATTTGCACGATCGTAAAAGAACAAGTATGAAAATCACAGCAATTTCTTGCCCTAGAAATCAAGATCAAGTCAGGGTTCGAACCCACGAGTATCTGATTCAGAAGTATCCATGCTCTCTGAATCACCTTTCTGAATCCCTCACGAAAGTAATTGAACATTGATCGATGAACGATTGCTCATTTTAAAGCTATCAGTTTCAAAATAACTGACTCATATTTTTCGTCAATCGCCACTCTATTAATATTGTTCATTGATAAAATGAAGTGGATATTAAAATTGGTTTACAAAAAGCTTTTCCAAGTTGTTACTGTTAACGACCTAAAACATTTTGATAAGCAAATTAATGTGACGTTTGTGCGGTGCATTTATCATAATTTATTCTCTGAATAAATATGTCATATACTAGAGTGACCCGTCATGTACAACATGACCAATGCGCACCAGTGGATGCGGGCGACGGCGTTCCCCACAGACAGACAGACAGACAGACAGACAGACAGACAGACAGACAGACAGACAGACAGACAGACAGACAGACAGACAGACAGACAGACAGACAGAAAGACAGGTAGACAGAACTGGGTAACTATAAGTATAATTTGAAAAGTATAGAATAACTCTTCCAACTCTTCTAACTTAGATTTGATACGCTCACTTAGGTACCTTCAAAATATCGAATATACACTCAATCACCATTCACCATAGAATTGCATTGATGTCTGCTACTGCTGCACTTTCTCGTTTTAGCGCTTCATGAATGAACGAAAAGGTATGAATGTATGAATGAAAGATGGAATACCATTAGCCGGTTAAAATTACACCCTATTTATACATGTAAATTTGAGAATGACATTGACGAAATTACTTAATGACAATGAGAAATCTCCATAAGATTTTTGTGTTAACAGGAAACGCCCTAAATGAACGTAGTCATAACATTCATTCATCAATCAGTATACTTTGCCCTTAGCGTCGTTGGAAATTATAGAGATCTAAGGACCTTAGGCATAGAAAATACTGAAGAAGTTGTTAAATAATGTTTAGTGAAATGTAAGTCAATCGGCCAAAAAGAGTTGCAAATGGTTCATTCGTTGTTTCTGCAGTTTAATCAGGCTTTGTGGAACAAATCCGCGAAGCAAGAGCAGTATTACAGACGCGGAAGACCCGAATTTTTCGGACAAATTAACTGATGTGATAAGAAATTATCAGCTGAGCTGATTTGGAAATTGGTATGAAACGCCCGATTGGAATCTAAAACTTTATTGTTGCGTCAAAGACGATTAAAAATTGAACTGGAGAAATGTAACCGGAATAGATTCAATAATATTGACCAATCGATAAGATCATCATAAATAAAACTCTTACGAAGCAGAAAATTTAATATCTTTCTTCTGAAATCAAAACTAGCGATTCTATGCAAGCCTGAGTTACGATCAAGATAAAATCATTTAGAACCCAATAAAAAGCATCTAGCTGGTTTCTGATTGGAATGTTAATATTCCAAGTGGTTCATCGATATAGTAGACGGGATAATATCTGCGTTATGTATCGTCACAGTTCCTGGTTGCAGCATCTGTGTTCCCTCAAGCCACAAACAGAACACACTTCGCAGAGAAATCTCCACTTCCACACATAAAACAGATAGCAAAAGCAGGCAAAACGTAAACATCATTAGCTCTCGAAACCGCATGCGGTTTTCTGTGTCCAGATAAATGTAGATGCATCTTTGTGTAAGGTTTGATAAGAGTTCTGATGGCTTGAGGAAGTGCAACGTAGAAAGTGAATAAGCGACATAATATGTGACCTCCCGTCATGCAATGGAACTTTAGATTGCATGCGATTGTATAGACGGAAAAATGATTAAATAATGTAGGGAATGGTATTTACATGTTATGAACATGTGTGACAGATGTTTTGAATAATTATGAACAGGTGCACCTGTGTATACAGAAAAATGCATCTATACTTGTACTTTTTTATTATCGATAATTAATAAACCATATCCAAGGAGAGCATGAATTGATAAATATGTAGGTATCAAAAAATTGCCATTAGTTCTCGTGTCGAATTTGAAAAGTATGATTATGAACTATAGTCGGTTTTTATTAGAACAAATTAGGACCCCACGGCTGTTTCCTTTGAACAGCAGCGATCCTGCAACTAAAACAGAATCTGGTGCCAAAAATGTCAAAATGAATCACAAAATATCTTTCCCATCATGTGTGGAAGAACTAAGATGGACTAATGAATTCAGTATGGAGGGTAGAATCATTAATTGAAATAAAATTGTACGAATGAGGAACAGTGTAAAGGTGAAATATGACCCCCCCCCCCCCCCCCCCCCCCTCCCCGTGCAAAAGAAAGTGCAATGTTGGAGCGAATGAAATAGGTAGACAAAGAAGGAAAATCAAAACGGTGTGGCCAACAACTGTAATACATTTATTTCAAGGTATTGGTAGGAACCCAAATAGACTTCATTTAGTGGTAATAAAAAAGCTTATTTCCGATACTAATAATTAGAAGATAAATAATAGTCACATGCTATATTTAGGTGACTCAGGTGGAAATGCTCCACATTTTCACTCCGAGGCCCCGCGTTTGACTCCCGCAGGTTTCTTCTTGGTTTTCCTCAGTCGAGAGGCAAATGCTGAGAAGGTTCCCTATTGATAGGTCACGACCTCCTCATCCTTATCATCATAATCATTCGTCCGTAACCATTAGCGTAGATGCATAAAAAATATATGTTTCTTTGCAAAAGTTATACTTTTATCTGAGTCAAAGTTGACGTTCTGAATACAAACAACACACGCAAGCACTTGGCACAGTGCGCATGCGTGTAGCACATAATACAGCAGCAGGATGTAATTGAATACGATTGACTCAGGTGACAATGTGCGATGATAGGATACGGCGCCAGATAAAGGTGAGACAAAGTATTCCTTTACGTTCCCACATCCTGACACGTGTCTTGACATCACGAGTACTTCAACACGCCGTTTTCCCTGACACTGTTTCTGTCATCGTCACAACTGTCTGTCAGTTCTGTGGCACTTCCACTCCTTCCGAATGTCACAAAACAATATGCTCATTTGCATAATAAATTAATGAAGACAAACATATTGTAAATAAAATATGATTGTTTAAATTTATTTAACATTTTATATTCCATTCATATTTAAATTAATTTCATTGATAGCAATCTTCATAGAAATGGTTCCTATACATTTTCTGTTCACTAACTTCCTCGAAATTCCAGTTTGGAAAAGAGAGTGAAAATTCGTAAACACAAAACAAACCAAATGTGACCTAGTTGGTCTTGGCCTAAGGACAACTACCTGAAAAGTTCGAATGAATTCAAACTCTACGCCAAAATATATATATATATATATATAAACAACATCTTGAATCTTGATGATATGTAGGCAATCATAACCTCAAACTGTTAATTTCATTCTATTTGCAAAAAGTCGTCCGCAGCGACATAAGAAACGAGCCGCCATGAAATCTCTTTGACCCCGCACTAGTGCTTGACCTCCACGATATCTGGTATGAAACGGTGTCACAGGTAAATACTGCCGATGGGTGGTTGAAAAACACCCGACCTACCGCACATTGACAGTGGGAAAGACGCGTGCAAGCGACAATTATGCAAGGATGTCGTGACGGCGACATATTATACACCCAGATCCGCACTAGCTGCATGCTTTTAGCTTATTATTTTCTAGGTGACGTCGCTTATCGCAACAGGATCTATAAATTCTTGTCAATGGTTGTTTATTAGTTGGATAAATGTTGGAAATAACTGGACGCGGGAACGGTGTGCGTGTCCTTAGAGCTTGTTTGACCAACTTCATACTTTTGAACGCAAATAATTCAAAATTTAATATAATTATAAGAATTATATGACGGATGTTACCCCTTATGCACCCCCAAAATTCCTCAAATCACAATACAAAGTATACTTCTTTTATAAGATTATTTGGCATAAAAGTGCCAAATGAAGCAATTTCCCTAAAATACAACTAAATGAGTGTCTAATTGTTTGCAATAGCGAAAATACAATGTTCTTCTAAAGCAGTTGTCGAAGGGTTGTTTTTATCTGCATTAATTTTAAAAAAAAAATTGCTACTCTACTAAAGCCCGATTTACATGGTACAATTTCTTGAACAACTTCTGTGTCACATTCGCATTTTTCAGACAATTTTGTATTTACACGACGCAACTTTCTGTCACAAAACTTGAAACATGTTCTAATTTCCTTCAAGAAATGTGCCACACTTCTGTGTCACATTTCTTGAAGAAGTTGTACAAGAAGTTGCTCCGTGTAAATTGGGCTTAAAAATACTGGAAGACTCTACTAGCTATAAGCGAATTTATTATATTTTACTAGCGTACTCTATTGGTGTTGTATAACTCTCAAAGCTCCAGACAGTGGGAAGAGAAACCGCCACAATTCCTGCACATCTTCAAGTAGTCTGGACTTCGGTTCGGCTTCATGTAAAGTCTGCACACATTCATTAGATAGATGTCGTACCACCAAGATACCAACTAATTCCTTTGTGTCCGATAAACATTCAATACCTCAGAATCTATCTCTTCCAGGGACCTTGTTCGAAGTCCGACGCGCCGCAAAAAAAAACTCGAGAGAATAATCTCTTGCAAACGCGATTTCTTATCGTTGAATTGCAATAGCGTCCAGTTGACTGTCTGTTGGTCTGCGCCTGAGCTTTTTATGCGTTGGACATCGGACAATGGGCATTCTGCTCCAGCCATCGCGACTTTAGACCGACGACAGTTGAATACCTAATCAGAATCTTCTCGTTATGTTAGTAACTGGTCCACTACAGAATCCTCTAGCAAGGTCTTCAAGGTAATAGTGGTGGTTTCTGACATTATCAAATATTACGATCGAATCTAATAGAAACTATGATACTAATTATAATCATGGTTTTTAAGAGCGTTAGTGATAGTAAAAGTGTCTTTTAAAATTGATTATAAGATGGTGGAATTAAAATTTATAAAAGGGATTAATTATCTATGATTTTGAGATAAACTACATGATATCAGAATGTGTGATATTTGGTATATTTTTAGACAGTTGAGGTAAAATGTGCTTTTGATCTCGCTTTTGATAATAGTTTAAGCTATATAATAGATTGATCGTTGAAGTAGTTATTTTTTTCTCGTAGTTTCTCGTCGTTTCTCCTCATTTTTTGAATTAAGTTGAAATAGTATAAGTCAAATATTTCAATTGCATTTTGTTCATAATCATTCACGACAGTAAAATAACAGTATTTAAATAATGATTACGGCTGTTGTTATGTATATTATTACATTTTAAAACACTTCCAATCATTATATTATTCCAAAGTAAGATTCTCTTGACTTTAAATTTAAAATGTTTCAATGAATTTATTTTCAGCTCATCAGATTTCCTGTAGGATCGAATGTTATCAAAGCATTATGTTAAACCTTTTAAACATATCATGTATGAAACATAAAACCTGAGTGACGGATCCAGTGATCTTGTCCATAGCTCGTTAAATCATTTCGCATCGTTGAAGATCGACTAATTTGGCGTAATCCGTACCCGGACTTCAACATCAACGTCAACCATACCGACCCGGACCCAAGACCGGACCTAATACAAAATATTCAAGAACTTCATTCTTTCTTTGTCATAGACAAATTATAAATTCCAATACTTGTCTACAGATGTGACAGAGCTGACTTAAAACATAACAAAACCATGTTCTTGTTTCATTTACAATCATCTTGACGACGTATTGAAGGCTATTAATACCAATTATGATGTTTTTCTAATTCAATATACCGGTCTTACTAACTCCTTCATACACACTTTGAATACGAATGAGTACGTCTTGAAATACAACTTGTAAACTCGATCACGTATGTATTTTTCAAACCAGAGATGTGCATTGTTTTTCTACAATATTTAGACAAGTATGTAATAATGTACTTCATCTGTTTTATAAATACCACACACACAAGATAATCTTATAATTATTATTTTTTTCGTCACTATTGGAGAGTATTGATCGCTGATAATATCGATCAATCAAATAGGACTGAAAAACAACATCAAACGCCTACGTCATCTCTGAATTAAGATAATGAAAATCGTATTAAGAATGACGTGTCATTGTGTGTACTAAGTTGGCACAACTTGTGACACTGTACACATCACACCCTTAAGCTGTCACAAGAGTGTCATAAACTCAAGATTAAAATCAACTAAAACCAATCAATTCAATTCTGTACAAGTTCATGACAGTGTTCTGGAAAAACTGTATAAAATATTTTTTTAGAATAATATACACTTTTGATGTTACTGAGGATCTTTATTAATATTTTCTGATCTTCTGTCCTCTACCAAAAGAGAAATTCGCATAATTTATATACGCCTTCATAGTATAGTAGTATCGAACGTCTATTAGTTCAATGCCCCAATATTTAGTTCAAATATCAGCAGTCAAGTCGGCCTACGCACAACACAGTTTAAAACTTGCTATAATTCAAGTTGAAAAAAACGTTAAACTGCCAAAATAATTAATTTTTTATATGTATCTACGCCGCAACTTCGAATTGGCTGAAATCTCTTGATTGAAATAATTTGAGCGAGCGAAGCGAGCGACTCCATTTGGCTCTTTTAGCACGGACCTCTGTTTTTTTTTTTGTTTTTTTTTTTGTTTTTGTTTTTGTATGCTAAAGGAAGCAATAGAAGTCGCACCGCTTCACCGATCGACCTGAAATTTTGCACACATGTAAAGACAACCTTCTCTGTTTGCAGACCCAATTTTTTTTTGAAATCCATCCATTGGTTCATTGTTAAAATAAGTATCTCCTGATAGCCTAAAAAATGAAAATGGTCTTCGAGAAATGTGATCAAACTCATATTTAGCATGGTCAGTAAGACCAACAATGTCACTTATTTTACCAATTTTCAGCCGAATCTGTCAAGAAAGTATGCACTTATTGACATTTTTAATAGCTGTCAGAAATGAAACATTGAAAATGAATGTCTTTCCAATGCAACTGAATCTGATTTGCTTTAGGTACAAGAGTGTTTTGATGGTATGTTCACTTTTTTAGTGAAAAGCAGATATTTTTATGTGTATTGAGTTGATCAAATTTGAATAATTCAATTTGGATCATAGTTTCCAACAAATCATTTCGAGTTTTTAAGGACCTTGATTGTCTTTTCGTCAATTCGTAGTTCTGATGGCCGTGCCTCCCGTGTTTCTACTTGGCTGATTTTGCATCCAGGAGGGATTAGAAACATAAGCTCACATTTCAATAATATCATCGAGTGGCGTTTGTTCTCTTCTAGCGTTCACACGTCATTCCAAATCTCTCCTGCATTGTGCTTTTTTTCGTTGATAATTTTGGCAATTTGGTGTACTTTGTGAAGGTATTAGTAAAATTGAATCGCTTTTAAAGCATAGATATTAGGTATCTACAGTTTTTGTCCAGGGGATTGATTATTTCAAATTATTTTCTTCTTGGAAACGTTGGATTTATTCCGTTTCTGAGCTTCTGTCTAGCCTGACATTTCCTTGAAGGTTAGGTATATCTCGGATTACACATTAATGGTGGTCATACAATGACACATTGTTTTATATTGATTCAGTGGATCGTAGTTTGCTTTCAGTTTGACTTAAAATAATGTTTTCTGTGTGTTAACGAACGCATATTCGGTTAATTTTTGCGCACGTGTCGTGCTCGCTCATTCAACGCGTTACACAGAGCGTTTTCCTAGTTAATACTAAGTTGTCAGACCAACTTGGGAGCGGAATATTTCAATGGTATCGTTACAGTAATCAGTTAGCAGTCTTTTGTGAATTCAGTATTTACAGTGATTCACATCCTTGTTGGGAAAATAAGCAGTATTGTTGTAGTTCCAGGAAAATTGTAGGGGCACGGTTATTGTAAAACTATAAAATTATTAAAACAAATAAGTTTCAAAAACCATTTATTTTGTCAGAAGATTGTTTCGTTTCCTCGTTTGGAAGTTTACAAATCTTTCCCAGGAACTCAAAACTTCAAAGCCACTGTTTGAACTGCTTGTCAAAATCCCAATTACTCACTCAAAACATATTAGGAGGATGAGACACTTGCTATTTGAATTTGTGAAAGTAAAGAAACAGTTTGAAAACTTGCTGCCTTCTCTCGAGTGATTGGCGTTTAAAAAGTCAAAACGCCAACAGTTTGAAAATGTTTTTTTGAACTCTTGGACTTCTTGCTGGAAGTTATAACATGTCTGCAAAAATGAGGCAGCTGTGATATTTTAAATATTTGTTTCTTTTGTATTGTGCAACATGTATTAATTTGCAGATACTACAAAAAGAACACAAGTAGGTACAAGAAGGTGTCAGGAGAAATTTGGCCCATCATTTACATTGAAATTTAAATAATGTCTTTACATTGGTCAGTGGCTCAACATTGTCTGAATGGTTAATATTAATCGCAAGTCTGGTGAAAAGAAAGAAAGATTAGGAGTGAATCCTACACAATCCAGATGATCCCACACACACACGACTTGGTTCGCTGGAGAAGGCCAACATGTAGTGAAAGACTCAACAAATATTACCACGACTATGCAAGAACTCGCAGAGTTCAAGTTCCTCAGTCGAGAAACAATGTCCCAACACCACTTTCATCAATGAAGAAACAAAAGATGCGCGGCTTGTGGGTGGAAGATGAGGTACGAAGCAAGAAGGTGCAGCGCTTGGATCAAGGAAAGATGCATAAGATTTCGAGGTGTGGTGTTGCATGTAACTCGACACTAGATGGAACAATTTGCGAAACAAGTGTTGTTCGGAGTTCAGTCAGCTTGCCTTTTCGAGACTGCAATCCAGGTGCATGAAAATATGTGCAGATACAAATAGCATAGCAAGTCATTTGTTTGTATAATTTTCATATAAACAGAACATGCATTACAATGACATTATTGTATTGCAGCGGAGTGGCTCACAATGTGGTATCTGCATTCCTTAATCAAAAGCGAAGTTTATTTTAGCATTTTAGCAAACTGAATCAATCAACCCTCCAGTTGATGCCCCGCAGGGCGTTTTTTTTTAATTTTAACAATTTAGAAGTGATTCTGGGACGCTATAAATTTCATTATTTTTTTAATGTGGACATTACATTTTTTACGTTTTGAGTGGAGTTTCAACAATGATATTTATAGTTATCATTTTCAAACTACAACAAAAGTCAATATTTCAACATTAAAATAACAATACCTAATTAAAAATATACTTAAAAGAGTGAATTATAGAAATTATTTAGCATGTAGAAAAAATTATATTCTCTCTGAATTCTAAAGATTTTTAATAAATCGATTCATTAATTTAGCAGGTATATTTTTAATACATAGTTTAAGTGGGAAATAAGTAATCTAATTTGATGATTTGATTCCTTAAAATCATTTCAATATGGGTGCTCGAGCCCCGGAGCACCCAGCTAGTCGGCGCCTGCACTGACTGACAAAAACGTCGTGTATGTTTGATTATTTTCACCGTACTTTATTCCTCCTTTATTTAATGTAATAAATGACTGTTGCACAATTGAACCATAATAACAGCCTTCTGATAATTTGTTCGAAATCACACCATCTACTGTATATCTTCAGACAAATCGCTACCCATCCACCTTTCTCCAAAGGTCTTGATCCTGCCATGAATCCTCCCTGCTAACTGCATGTGCACACAGCCAAGGATGAAAATGTCAAGCCGCGTTCGCCGCACCTTCCTTCTCTCTTTGCATGGAAGATAGTGATAATCTTATTCTCAATGCAGCACGTATCCTGAAGAGAGTCTACGTAGCCTAGTTTGCCCAATATGTCTTCACGCATATGGAGAGGCGACCTATGTTTGATGCCGATCAAGATTATAGTACTCGGTTTCCATGTGAGTTTCGCTTGACAAAAGAAAACTGGTGTGTAGTGTTTGTTTATGTTTGGGTCATCGAATTAATACATCATAGTAGTTGATCATTTTAGTTTATAATCATATGCAAATTTTATTTTGATGCATTTCTCTTAACATATTTATATTTGATCAGGATTGACTGCAGTCTACATCAAATCTCTGTCAAACCAATCAAATCTCTCAAAATGACTGAAATTACAGGTTTTAGTTCAAAAGTTAAATGTTGCAATCTATGAAAACCAATCGGTGAAACAAAAAAGAGCAGTACCTATAAGAAGCTTTTAGTTTTCAAGTACCTATATCTAGTTGAATCAATGTGTATTTTTAATAATTATACAAAATATATATACGAAATAATAGTAATAATGATTGCAAGCATTTGGTAAGTCTTCCAGTTTTTCCTGAAGAAAATGTTGGAACACGATTATTATACAAAGTCAAGTTTTCAAATGAAGCTCTCTATGAATTTTAAGTCATATTCAACTGATTTTAATTTTAATTTCTACAAAACTAATTGCGTAAAACACACACAAAATTAAATCGCATTCTCAACAAAGCGATCACTCGAAGACAGCTGGCACTGTCATTCAAAACATTTTAAATATCTACTGTTATGTATGTGGGAGTTGTATTGGTAACAATCAATCATTTTGTGCATGCTAATAAATCTTTCAATGACAGAATGTACTTGAATGGCGATAGATAATCGAACAAAAGCAAGGTGTTAAATACCTCCATGCAGTGATTGAATGGGGTATGAAAGACATCCAGACTGCATAATGTCAACACCAACAAAGAGATGTAGAACGCTAATACGTAACATAATGCATACTTTGTCATACCTGGAGAAGAGTTAGTACACCGTAAATGCAGGACAGCGTACAAATAGATATTAAAGTTTGCAAACATTCTGCAGATACATTCATGGCACTTCCATGTTCATAATTCATAAACTGGCGCCAACGCAAAGAAGCTTTACAAAAAATTTCATAATATAGGAAGATGTTTTGCAGCAAAATTTATAAATTGAATGAAGTGACGTATAGCATTTCAAAAACGCACTGCAATTTGTTTGTAAAACCAAAGGTAATTAATTAAAGGTAAAACATAAACAATGATTGAAACTTTGTCATTATTACGCTTACGCACAGAAATACATAATATTTAAAATTATAAAGGTAGGTAATCAAAAAATTCAAGACAAAAATATAATTGAATGATGTCAATCATCTTATTATAATTTAATTCATAGTTCACTTTAGATCAATATTTTAAAATAGTCTGTTCAGAAGCTTCACGTGCATAAAAAAGTGTATATTTTTTTCTAGAAAATTATTTATATTAACTTTTTCATTATTCTATGCAAATACTACATATTTAAATTTTAAAATAAAATTAAAGGAGAATTCCCATAAAAATATATTGATAGATTGATTGATGTCATAATTGATGTGAAATCGATGTAGTTCAATATTAAAATTAATTCGGTTCCAAAGCTGCATGTATAGTTGAAACCCCCGAGCCGATAGAATCTGTTAATCACCAACACAACGCGCACGTGGGTGCGTGATGACGTCACCGTAAGCCGGAACAAGAGTCGGCGCTTAAAGGCTCATTGTTCACCGACTAATCTTATTTCACGCAGCATCCCAAGAAGTGATTCCACGAAGAGAGGCGAGAGCGGAGAAAAACCAACTTGACAGCTCAAGTACAAATACACGCTTCTATAATGTAATTAGCAAAGAGCCCACTCGATTCGCTACTCGCTGTTTGTCCAAGAGACTTTTCAACAAATCCGACAAACAAAGAAATAAGCGTGGTCGACACTTGAAACAACAATGCGTACTTAAATATTTAAATGCCTTATAAAATTTATTTGTATGCACAATAAGACAGTTGACATAGTGAATTTAATAAAATTAATGCCTTTGAGTGGATATTATGTAAATCGTTGTGTGTTTCTTAATTATTATACATTTATGATTAACAAATATTGCAATTATTGCAGAATGTGTTATGTAAGTCTGTACCTCAGAAGCAGAAGACCCGAAGTCCACTTTATTGATTTTTTGGAATCAATTGTAATGATGTAATCAATTGCTATATCAATTGCAATTTGACTGGTCAAAAATTGTATTGAAGTAGGTATTTATCTTACAAAATAACTGATGCCACTGTTATAAAATGTGATTGAATTAATGCAGAATTGTTCTTGGGGGTAATTTTATATTTCTGTAATTATTTTCACTTTATTTTTATTTAATTTATCTTTATTTGTATCTAACATACAAATAGGCACATTGAACTGTGGGAACCGACTGAACTCGGTGGCTCCCTGCTGTTTATAAAATTGTTCAAATGTATAAAATTAAATGAGTAATCATCATTACAAAATTATTATTTAGAAAAACATATTTTTAAAAATTACAATGTCATGTCATCCTTTTTACGAACATACCTAAATCATGTAAATGATACACATTTCATTTTGTAAATGCATTCATTTTCTGTATTCTAGCTTACACGGTTTAATGTTTCATTCAATAATTAATTGAAGGAAAAATAGACATGTTCTAAATGCACGTACCTTTACTTCAATTTTGCGTCTGCACGGTTACATTCGTTGAACCAAACGATTGAACTCAATTAATTGAAATTAATATATTGAACAGTGTAAACTTTAGGCTTTACTCTAAACAAAACAAATAATCGAAAAAATCTGTAATTCCTTCTCAAATAAAATGTTGTTTTCAACAGACTTCTTTATAAAAAAATATTTTATGATTCTTTTACAGCTCTGACTTATTTCCTATAAATAACCAGGTGACAACAGATAAGAACCGATATTAGATCAGTCATTAATCCTACGAATTTATATCCATTTTACCAACATTCATTCTCAAGCCACACACAATCTAACATCTGATTTCACTTTCAAATGCAATCCACTGTCTTGCTTTTGGTTCATCCCAACAATATCTGAGGTATTTCTCGAGGCTAGCCTGTCTGCAGAGCTTTATCGCCTTGTATTTACATCGTGTAGTATAATGTAGTATCTTCCAAGAAGCGGGTTGTGTTGGAAGAGTAGGCTTACATAATATACTATTGTAATTAGTTGGATACATAACTGGTTGGAAGATAAGAATAGAATTGCCCAAAGATGAAAGGATGAAAGATATTTTGTTTGTCTCTTTGGGGAAAGAAGATTTGGAGCACAAATGGTGAACTAGAATAATTTCAGTTAGCAGAGTAGTGCAGTTTCAAACTTTTTCAATATTTTTTCTTCAATTTTTACGAAATTAAAAACTATTCTTTTTGCACTGCTAATTTAATTTGGGTATTTGGGTACAAACAATTAATAATTTTGCGATGTAGGTGTTCTTACCAAACATTATATTAAATTTGTGATATTTGTGATACACAAAACACTAACATGTTGACAAATAAACCCGTTTTTACTACTGATGATGACTAATCTAAATAGAAAACAAAGAATTTTCTTCGCTGTAGAAATTCATTTCATGCTCATAATTGTTAATTTTGTAATTATTAGTAATTTACAGACACACAGAACAGTCTTAAAAAAACAAAAATCTAATCAAATTTCATTGTTTTCCAAGAGGTACAGAAATAATGAGTAACTATGCATCATGCTATAGTACCACCAGAAAAACATTCTATTAAGTAGTACACATGCGTGGTAATGAAATTTTCACATTTGTCCAAACTTCTTACGCCCCCAAAAAGTCCCATGACCTTATTACATCGAAGCATTATTATGTCAATCTCAACCAACGAACACCACTTGAAGTAAGGTGCGCCTCAACATAATTAATTCTTACTTTATGCCAGCTCTGCCCAAAAAATCTCGGTGTATTAATAAAATCTTCACACCTTGTGTTGCGACGGGTCAACCAACCAAAGACACGATACACCGTTAGCGTTAAATTACCGTAGACATTGTGAAAGTAGAAAGATATGTTGAATTTTAAATGAATTTTTTAACTGGCAATTGAATGAATGCTGTCATCTTCATGACAAAATGACTGTTTCACGTAATGATTGAATAACAATCGCCGAGTTGAAGGCGGTACGAATTGCATGATGGGAAGATAATTCGAAAGTGACACTTATATGTTCCGCAATTCAATTAGCTTTCTAAGATATTCGAATAGATGCAAAGTGATAACTAAAGAAGAATAGAATTTCAAGAGGGTTAAATTGTAGTTTGAAAGTATCTAGAAATGTATCACAAACTGGGGCAGTAAGAGTGGTGCTTTTGTTTCGGCGAGTACGTTGAGAGTTTCGTTGCTGTGCGTGACAACATTTGTCTAAAATACTAAATACCGATCAAATGTTGATAAGAAACTTGCAGATCAAATTGATATATTTGTAAGTCTGTAAATTATATATGTCGTAAAAAATCGCATATAATGGATATGGATCATGAAATGCTAGACGAAAAAAAATGTGTAAATTATTGTCTCTATGATTCAGTCTGGAAAAATAAGCCACAATAACAATTTTTATCTTGTAATTTTGGCTCCTATATAAAATTCGTGTCATAATTTAGCTTTTTATTACTGTGCCGTCTCTTGTAGCTACTTATTATAACGCTAATTGCAAAAGTCAACAATTAACAGTACTTTCTCGTGGACGCGTGTCTTACTATCTCTCTTATCACATCCTGCGAGCCTGTCATCTGCTTGACCAAAGACGATTGATTGATTGATTGATTGGACTCACCTGCTGCGAGTTTGGCGACATACTCGGTGTTCTCGACGATGTAGTCGAGGCCGATGCGGGAGTCCATGCTTCGACGCCGGACGCCGCGACGTCGGGCGCCGCTCAGAGGAGGACGCCGCCGGTCACACCCGCGCACTGCAAGATACAGATCAATACATAGAACATGTTATTTTACCCGTTGATGTATCAAATCAAAGATTTCAATAAAAATTCAAAAATATATATTTCTTCATTTTCTTTAAAATTGAAGCGTATTTTGACGAGTCAAAACATCAAACTGTCACATCAAATGATTTAATATTTTTAATTAATTCATTAATTTTTCTTAAAATTTGAGCTCGATGGGTATTTTTTTCAAGCAACGGTCACTTCCAAAAGCTATTAAATACCTAATCTAATCTAACCCTATTTACACTGCAGCTAAAACAATTATTCCACTAGATCAAAACATGTCTTCTTTTCAATTACAGTCCTTCGCCTTCCCGCATAACAACCAACTCGAAATCTTGAAATAATTCTAGAGTAATGCTTACTTCTTGTGATTGTACGACTCCGGCTTTTCCCGATCAAAAATAACATTTTGAACTTTCCGTTGCGGATTTAAACTTTTTTACGTATATATCAGAAGTTGATACAAGTGTAATTGTCTGTAACTGAAAGCGTAAAGTAATCGAAGAATTTCAGTTTTTCAAGACAACTTTCCAACTCTGAGATGCGATGAAAAAAACTAATAGTCACTTTTTACTGTCCCTAATTCAAGTTGCAGCCAACTAAAATGGTTACTGCTTGACTCTAAATTAACCACTAGAACGCTCCGCCTCCTGATACGTCACGAGTCACGTGACCTAGTGGCGGGAACATGGTTGTGGGCCAGCTCGTCGCCGCGCGCCATTAGAACACATAGGGAAGTCAGTTCGGTTGATTCAAAAATCGTATTTCAGTGGCGAAAATGGTACCGAAATGTGTTGTGTCGGGGTGTAACATCAGCACAAAAGTTCCCTGAATAACATTTCATAGATTTTCTAGTAACATTGCTGTGAGAAAAGAGAGAATTATAAGAATTCGATTGAACGAACGGCTGTTTGCTGTGTTGGCAAAGCGACCGTGTTTTATTTGCTTGTTTAATTCCCTATACATGTACATAATTCCCTAACTTGACTCATTTGATCATCCTGCTATATAGGTGATTACCAAGTGCAATGCCTTCATACCTTCATACCTAGACGAAAATATTTACTTACTTCTAGTTTAGACCTACAAGAGTAAAAAATACCACCAACAAACTGTTTGTAGGTAAGTGGGTGGGTATAGGTAGGTATGTAGAAATAATCAACAAACCGTCAATAAATCCGTGAATAATAAACATCCGTAATAAAAATAACGTTCACCAGTGAATTATTCCTATTTAGTATAGGTACCTATAGATTGCTTACATAAATGTAGAGAGTAAGAAATATTCAGCTTCCCGCGCTAGCAAAAGCCAGGAATCAACACATTTGTCTGAAGTCCATATCTCGCTATAATATCCACTCACCAACAAACTATAACATTCTTTGAGTAGCCAATGGCCTTTCTACTTGCCTACATACTTCATAAAATAACTTTGATTAAAACAATATAACTTTTTTAACGATTTTATCCACGTAAGTTGCTGCAGGAATCTTACGGCATCCTTGTTGGCCGGCAGAACTTGGGCCACGACAAAGCTGCCCCCTAGCGGCTGAGACGCGAACAAAAGTTAACTCCGCCCCGTTCTAGTGGTCAATTCTCCGATGAACACCAGAAGCGATCGTTAAGACTTCAAAATCAATTACAACAACTACTATTTGACCTAAACACTCGTGGACCACTTTACAAGCAAGAATAAACACAGATAACGATTCACGTTTCTTTTTGTTTCAGTGTTTTTGGGGACAAGTAAGTCCTAGGGCGCCATGGTTCCATTGAACAAAGCTACACTTTTCGTTCTTTAACAAGTTCCTTGAAAATTTTCTTGAAAACCTCTGAGGCAAAATAAAACCCCGAAATTTAGCAATCTATTTCTTTTTTTTATACTGATGTACGGAATTCCATTACGCAATACTTGCGAGAAGTCACTTTTGACTTTCAAATGTTGAAGTGAAGAAGACCTTCATTCAAATTTTAATTAAAAATACGTTAGTGATATGATATGAAAATCTAATATCTAGGAGAAAACATGGAATTTCTGTGCGTTATTTTATTACTCTAGCGAAGCGAGCGTTACAATCAAATTGACTCTTTGGCTCGGGTCGCCGATTTCCGTTCTATAGGTAATCCGGTTGTTGGTGTGATTCAGGTCCTACCGTTTCTTTGATCAAAATACAAATTACTTAGAGTTTTTGAAAAGTGAAAAGGATTTGATGAAGTTGACACTTTTCGAGGTCATCAAAATCAACATTTAATACGCGTAATAGTTTAAGAATTTCAGCGAAATCGGTCAAGAACTTCAAGAGTAACTGACATTTTACATTTATTTTCAAATCATTATGAGGTGCTGCATGACAGGAGAGACTTCACCAACGCAATGCAAATGATTTGATGGACAGATTTCACCTGCCAATATTTGATAAAGAAGAGTGAATAGTCTCATAGTAAAATATTTTATTATGAAGTGAATTATGATATCATCATAGTTAGTTCGCCTTAAAGGAGCTTTTAAATAGATTTACAGTAATTTTTTATAAAACACTTGAGTTATGACTAATGGCAAAAAATCTTGACTCAGAAAGATTGCATATAAAACTTGTATTGGACGATATATTTGTTGTCGGAATTTAAATTTAGCAATTCGTAATGCGGTTTTGCATAATTAAGTTATGTAGCTCAAATTCCTTCGTGCAAATAGTATAGTTGGCCATTGATCACCTCGAATGAGTGAACATGATGGCATATTGAAAGTGTTAGGTAACAGTGGCATTCGCATTCACCACCTCACCGCTTATTCGACCCTGATCCAGACCGGCCATATGGCGTCTCGCACCAGGCACACAGACATGGGGTGTAGGTAGTTATCTAATCAGAATGTAATGCATGCAGTAGTGATTCAGGGGTGTCGAGGGATTGTTTTTATCATGAGGTATTTAGACAACGACCCAGACATTCTGTGGTCTCGCAATCAGGCTCGAAGACAAGGGAAGTGCATTCATAAGCTGGCAGAATGCAGCGACATGATCTATACAGCTAGGCTCGCAGAAGTGATGTAGGGGTGTATCCGTATCAAATAGTACCAGGCTCACAGGCATGATAAAGAGGAAAGCGAGCTAAAATGTGGCTACAATTGCCTGTATAAAATAACTCGAGCATTGTGATTTACATGCATTTTCAATCATTTCGACTCAAGGTCATGCCCACATGAAATAGGGGCGCTCGCAGAGGCTTATTATATATACATGTGGTCCGAATTTCCTGCTCACGATTTCATAAAAGAAAATATGGTATAGAAAAGATGGTAGGGTAGGCTAGCAGATTGACAAAAGTACTGTCGCAAAATCATCTGGACAAAATGTGGAGGTATTCGACCATGACCCAGCCACGGTGGTCTTGCAATCAGGCTCGCATGACATTAGTATTGTGGGTCCCAGCTAAATCATTAGGGTCGGACAAAATGGGGAGGTCAGGCGTTCAGTGAGAATAAAATTAACAATTTGCACGTGGAACCTGTCTGCTGGATAGACTGGGTGTTGTAGACATGTGAATAGAAGTAGAAGATAAATAGCTGGCTTTTGTTTGATGACAAGGGATTCATAAACCAGCCTGCTAAGCAGTTCTGAAGGCTTGTGACCATTTCATGTGCAGTCCCAATCATGTTCTGTGATTCAACCAATAGGAAAGCAGCTATAATGTCATAAAACCTCCGAAATCTATTTAGTATTGATGGGGCGTGCGTGAGTAAGAGACGTCTTACATATTTAATTTATGTTTATTTGATTAAAAAAGAACACTATAAAAAATATTTTTAAAAATATTTTACAAAAATTATAGATTAACGATTTAGACAAGACGTTGAAGAATATACTGGATACTTTCGCATAACAAAAGTAATTCTGAATGTTTTCCATAACTAATTTATATCAGCAACTCTGTCAAATATGTAATCTAATTTTCTTTGCCAAGCTCAATGTCTCGCCCACATAAACGTCCGACTTCGGAATCTCGCTTTTGATTGGGCGTTATGAAAGCTATACCATCATAAAACGACGTGTAATAAAATAATCTCTCGCACAGACAAGCTTCTGGCCAGCTGCGTTTGTTCAATAAGACGCCAAACAAATGCAGCCGAACAAGAAAACACGTGATTACATCGAAACAGCACGCGTGGCAATGTTTGTTTAACAAAAGAATTACTTACTGACAAGTCAACTCAAATGAGAAGTAGAAAAATTACTTGCTCTAGTCGAGGGGTTTAAACTTGATGTAATCAATTTTGAACTGTTGTGTGCCAAATTTGGTTGAATTCAATTAAAGGGAACGGCTTGATGGGCGTCGGCATGACGTTGAAATTCGACACAGACGTCGGGGCTGGTTTGAAACTATGGCAAGAGAGAATGAAATTATCGGTTACATTTGGTGTCTTCTGTGGAGAGGATTTAATTGCAGAGTTTAGTTAGCGATGAAGCTAATTGATAGAAAATGTCGTAAATTTGCATGTAGCATTTGGCTTAGTTTGTTTTATAACGTTTTGACGGATTCTTGAATTTGCAGAGTTTGAACATTATTCTAACATGTCATGCCGAATTTCGTTACATATTTGTTTTGATAATCGTGTTTTTATGTCATACAAGGACATACTAAATTTTTAATTTTTTAGTCTCAAAATAAAAGCAGCTCATTTATTTTGAGAATCGTGTTAAACTGTTTTGTAATAATCTTAACATTCCGTAAACTGACGAGAATTATAAAAAGTTCAAATACTCTTGGAACTTCTCGAATGATTAGGTATTTCATTGACGTTCTAATTTTGAAGAGGTTGACCAAGGTTTTGTGATTCATCAATCGTGACGTCAATACAAGAACGAAAATAAGAATCATCGATGAAATGAGCATTAGGAAACGTCCCAAAAATCCTGTTTTCGTTGAACATTGTCTTGATGCCCAAATCCAACGACAGTCTCCTAAACTAACTCAATGTTCAGTGTTCCAAGTGCAAATATCGTAAACTGCTCACAGGTTTTATCTTCTCGTTAGAGGTATTCAAAGTCAAACACTTCTAACGTTGCATCAAGCCAGCGCACTGTGTCAACATGGGTAGTGGGTGCAAACTGTGGGCCGGAGACAGAAATATCACTTTACAGGGACGGTTTATAGAGTTAGCGGAATCAGTTTGAACTTTAAACAAAAAAAAATACTACATTTACTTTAAAAAATTAAGTGACTATGGCAATACCCCACAAAATTCCAAAAAAGAGAAACATGGTGGTGGAAATTTACCCGTATGGCTATCTCTAAGGATGATTTTCTAGCAACTTTACCATAGTAATTTCGACCTTACTGTCAAATCACAATAAGGTTGAAATATTATTAGGACTTGTTTCTGAATGTGCAAATTATGATCTCTAATTTTTGAACTACGAAACTGCATACCCGTGATTTACGAAGAGATACTTGCATCATTTAAACTAATGGACCAATTTAACTCGAAAACCATATACTTAAACATATGAACTAGATTAATATCATCATAGCAAACTATAATGTCGTGCATTGGGTCACGAGAAAACTCTAAACGATTAACCCATTATTAACCTATAGAGTTCAAAAATAAAAGCATATGTTTAAAATCCCGAAAAGATCGAAAGTGTTTATCTCTTGATGTTTGTTTTTCTTGGCCATTACGTCATTTTGTCCACCCCCTGCTGAAGACGCATCAACAAGTAAGAGTTTTGTGGCCTTTTTCGCGCAAATGAGGCCGGCCTAGTTGGCGCCACCTTCAACATCAGCCAGTTCGACGCCGGGTTGAGGCAATCTGAGAACCTCGCCGCACAAAATGACGCAACCGCATTCGTCCTTGACTCCATCTCTCGCGTTCTAATAAACCCATATGTGTCGTCGCCTTTAACCCCGGTAGCGTCGCGACGACACTGCTAAACGACGTCCAATTGACGTCATGCGATGTGTTACACTTGTAGGTAGACGTCGAGACGCTTGGCGTCGTGCTGCCATCATCGACGTCGGTTAGGTGTCTAGATTTGTCTACAGATGTCACCCGGCACTTGATCTCATATGCCGCACCTTGACTGTACTATGCAGATATAAGCAGGGACTGGGCTAAAGCACATTAGTGTCTAACGCTTTGAATAGTTGTGAATGTATAAATTGCCAAACAATAGTGGAGGGGCTTACATCAATACTGTGTCAACATTGTGTCCTTAGAACCCTTGGGCTGTGCATGTTAATGGCCCACTTTATCTTACAGATTAATTGATTTTGAAGTCTGAGGTAGTTATTATTCCTTATATGATGTTAGAATTCAAGAACGGGAATGCGTTATGATGAGAGATCTACACAGAAATCGAGAGTTCAAGGTTTAGTTTCAGTCGAATTTGTGTAAAGGTCTCGTAATTGAGGCGATAGAAAAATGAATATTGCGATTTCATTTGCTGGTGATTTCATTTGTATCTAAAAAAATATATCAACCTAAATCTGATTTAAATGATAGATACTGATCGGTAATAATAATTTGATTCCAGAAAGCATAATATCAGAGAATTACTGAAAAAAATCACTTCGTCAAGTCAAAAATCCAAATAAAATTGTAATTGCTGACGTAAAAACTGTATAGGACGAAATGATTGCCTCTTTTTATTGTAATAATCCAGAGCATTTGAATTGTATCACAATTCAATCATAAGTGTGCAATTTTCATACCATTCATGGATCTAAATTTAAATTATAGGGTATTCACGAATTTTCTGACCATTTGAATGTGTTTTAGCCCGAAGGCAGCCGAAAACTCTTTCAATTTGAATCTACAATCGAACATCTGAAATCTATGTTTCGAAAACCTTTTGTTTGACTTGAAATTACACTTTCTTGACGTTTCTCTCCAGGCTAAAGGAACATCAAATCTGAAATAATCGGCCATTATGCAAATCAACGTCAGACAAATAATCTGGCTGAATTTCGCAGCGGCTTTTCTGTAAATTATTTGTAGCTCTTGGATTTATTACATGCTGTTTTTCACTTACTTGTCAGCAGGCGATAAAACGACCAAGAATTTATATAAATTACACTCTTAATTACAGCTAATAAAAGGTTTTGCATGTTTTGAACTTCTTTCATGCTGGTTAGATCGTAAAAGTATCGTATCTGCCGATAGAAATTACCATGCTCGGTGTCTTATTTACATTGCAATGAAGTGATTACTGCAAATTATAATTAGATTGGTATTTTAGTTTGTGAATTCGTTTATGATAGACAATTAATATTTATTATTTCGTGTACCTTTAGTTAATTTAACATCATGTTAATAAAAAGTAATCATCCTTGGACATGTATCTAGACGAAATCTAATTTCAATGTTACGGCAAGAATATCAAATTTTATAATATCTACATGATTTTTATGTAGAATTATGATTAATTTTTAGTAACAAAATATGAAGTGACATTAATTTTCACGTTCTAGCAACTTTAAGTTTTGTTAATTTTCAATTTTAGAAAATAATACCCGTATAGGTATACGCCTATACGGGTATTATTCACCTGAAACCCTAATAAACTGAATGATTCCCCATAATTTCTGAGTAAATGTACTCTTGTAAACGGTCAGTCGACAGGCAAGGAGATTATTCCAAGAAACAAGAAGGTGTAGTTTGACGTAACAACACATCTTCTACTTGTAATCAGAGAGTACGTGCATTTGTCACCGTCTCATAAACTCCATTCTCGCGAGACAATTTCCAAGTACAACGCGACAAGATTATTGACATTTCACATTATTCCAAGCAGCTGAGTCGGGTTTCGAACCCACGCACTGACGGCAAGTGAATCGGTAATTGATAGCAGCTTTCATGGTTCATTTCGATCACGAGTACTATGTCGTTGGCTGGATTACGACATTGCATTGTGACTGAAAGTCTGAAAGATCACGAGAGGAAAATCGAGTGAGGAATTACTCGCCTTTTCGTGCATCGAAATCTCCGATTTCAGCCCACAGCCGTCATTTCAAGGACGAAATTCATGACATTCTCAGGAAATGTAGCAGAATTTCCTCGTCAAAAGTTCATTAGTGCCGAATTCACTTACCCGATTCTTGTCTTGTATTACTTTTTACCTGTACTTTCTTCATAAATACAAAATACAACTGAAAATATTAAATTTATTGTATTGTATAGTATATATATATTTTTTTTATAAACGTATAATTATTCGGATCTTATAGCACGTCTTATATCTTATACATTTATTGGAACTTCACATGTCTCTTTCAACATCTTTTTTAAAAGGTTTGAATTTATTTTGCTGAGGGCAATGACTTTCAGTTTGGAAACGAATAGATATGATTGTCATGGCTGGTGTTTTACCAGATTTGTAATAAGTTTTAACGACACATTTAGACAAAGTAATCGTATATATATATCCTTGTCTTATACCAGGAAACATCTGAGGAATATTTCAACTCATATCTATCATTCTATTGAATTCCTACGTTAAATTTTACATTTCCAATTAGTTTTACCTGTTTAGTCAAACAACTTTCCACCTAACATTCACCTTAAAACTAATTTATAATCGCCGAAATTACTCACGAAGTCTGACAAACAAAGATAAAGAGCTCAAATCTGGAGTCAAAATCACTGAACACACAATTTCAAAAATACACACTCACACATCTTCCGCTTTCTTTTCGCGTGTGATTTATGTATCGATAAAATTACAAAACCTCCTCCCCCAATTAAAAAAAGGTTGCACCTTCGAAAATGCATTGGTGATATTTTCTCACCAACACAGGTTTTTTTTTCTCGGATCACAAACCTTCATACTTTGACCCAATAAAACAGAATTTCTCACGAGATATGTCCAAAGAAGTCGCAAAATGTCACACGCTATCTTTACTAATGAATGAGTTTGACTTGACCATATCATTGTTAGCTTTCGCCTAGAGATTATCTGGATATTGATAGATTATTATGAGGTCAGTAGTAACTTATTACAGCATCTATTAGCTGTTCTGATGTCTTATACATTCGCGAGGTATTCCTTATTAGGAAGTCAACCTACAGGCTATGAGTAACCAGTGTGATGTTGTTGCTACGATCATTTATTATAAATACGAGGATAGAAAAGTAAAAACTAGATAATTGCGTAGATAATCTAGTCATTGTTCATGACACTAAGAACAATGATCTAGATTGGGATTGATTTTAGTCATTGTTATTTATAGAATGAGATTGGGTTGATACTATGTTGGACATGTCCGAGTTTTTTTATATGCAAAGTTTTGTGCTAATTCGTGAACTTTGATTCTAGATTTGAAATCTTTGATCAGTAATGTCCATAATAACTATAATTAAAATAATTTTAGAACGAAATAAACTCTATTTAAAAAGAAATATTACAAATCTATCATTGTTTTAAATCTGGCATATTATAGCAAATAAAACTTTGACATACTTGGAAATTACTACAGAATTTTTATATAGCAAGTTCTTTCATAATGTCTCTTGGTCACCCTTGTTTATTTATATGACTGAGATGGTATGACAAGCTGATTGAATATTTGCACCATTTTCAACATCATTTCATTTTCCAACATGGATGTTAATCATTTTCAATCGACCTTGACTGAAATCTAGCATGGTACAAAATGTAATACAAAAAATGAAACATACATGATAAAAAACAGAGCTTAGAGAGAGTAGGCGTCAAAGAAAGGTCAATGAAGGCGCCAGTAACTTTACTTCTCATGTTTATTAATAGAACTCACCACGAAAGATTCACTATAATTATTAATTTATTATTATTCAATTGATTACTATCTTTCTAGGTAAGGATGCCACCTTCCGACTCTCCTCAAACAAATCGAGGCATTAATCATTTTGTTGAAATAAGATGAAAGGTTCTAATTATCAGATTGACCGCACGTTGGACAAAGGTTGCAATGTTTCGCCCACATCCAGATCTGCCTTCGACGATATTATCGTGAAGGAGGAATAATTTTCAGGAGATTATCAACATTTTCGAGTCACGATGACTTTCCAAATGTCAGCGTCTTATATCGCAATGCTAACCGAAATAAGAATTGAAGGATTTTGAATGATTTGAAGTCAACACTTTACTTGTTGGGTATTCGTGATGAAAAGATTGAATATCATTCTGTTTTTTAAACTAGTTTATTAGAAGGATCTTTGATGGTGTCAGAAAGATGCAAATTGTCATTCAATGGTGTTGTCACTTACATTGTGCATGTCAGTAATCTTTTGGTTTACTATGGGGTTTAGGCATGGCTAAACATCTCGTCGTTTTTAGTGCCATTATTCTTTCGTGTCATTCTACCAGATTATCTCTACGTTCTGCCGAAATAATGTTCTAGTGTCAGTGTAGGTACAAAGTGACTAACATTATGTCTTCGAACGTCTTAAATCTTCCCACAAGTTTATTGACACTTTGGGTTGTTAAATTTGCACCGTTAAGAGACAAGGTGTCGCCCATTTGTAAATAGTTTTATCGATATTCTATATTTACTCAATAAAAATATGCCCGAGCAATTCTTGTTTCCATTTGTCCCACACATGACATTTTGCACTCATGCGATTAAAATAATACATTTTTTCAACAATTCTTCTCTTACACTTTGAGTTCAAATCTGAAGAAATTTGGTGTACCTAGAGCAGTGTTAACAGATTAAAACACAACAACAGAACACCAAAGTGAAAATAAATAATGAATAAATAACATAAATTGAAGGATACAAGAAGTGAAAAACAGTGTAACGTGCAGAATTTCGGTTATAACATACATCTGCTTGTTGTTTGAAAGTTTAGCTAATTGTTGCTTAAGCATTGTTGAAAATTAATAGCACCTTAATGTAATTTTATATAACAAGAAATTTGATGCTAGATTCTGATGTGGGATGATCATCAGTAAAACCCGTTTATCACTCACATTTTTTTCACACCCCAGTCAGGTATGGTACTCCAAAACCTGCCCAGAAAATGAGTCTCCACTTCTAATATTAGCCGATGAATCTTATTTAAACTAATTATTCAACCTTGCCTCGATCTACCGTCAATCACTCAAGGTGTTGGTGAAACAATAGACCATGACCTCTAGAGACAGAGGTCACCACAGTGTCTTAAACGCCCACGCGAAAAGGACCCAAACCTCGCCCTCCTCGATTGCTCAACACCTTGGCTACCAGATGCAGTTGCATTTTCACACCTGCAGGTATTTACCGGCGCCAATGCACCTAGTCAAATACAGCAGCTTGGACGTGTCAAGTGTCAGTTTATCTAATGAATTGTTCTACTTATGAGGTGCAATTAATTACATGTCACTTTCCCTTATATTTTATGAGGGTGAGATTTTTATTTATTATGCTATTTACGTCACTTTATTTCAAAGTAATTAGTAAATGTGTAATACGATAAGCTTCGGTCTGTTAATCATTAATTAATTTACTTTAATTTTTAATTTTTGGCACTCGGCTGTGCATTTTTCTCCAATCAATAGGTCAATTAATGAAACTATATTTTAATTCCTCTATTAAAAGATATGCAGTGACCATTATCATTAGGAAAGCGCTTAGCCGTGAGTTTGAAATAAGATTATAGATTTGTATTCTGTAAGTAATTGGCTCAGACAGATCGGTCAGTTTCCCAACCAGCACGATCATTGATGTTAATAGTTACTGAGTTTTCAACAATGTAATTACCAGGTAATTGATATCTAAGCGATTAATTGACTCAAACTTTACGGAAATTACTGATATTATGATCTCATTTGTCTGCACAGAGAAATTTTGAAGATAGTTCTGAGAAAAAGAATTATACGTAATGAGGAAATAAAACCATTGACGCTGTAAGAATAAGCAGTAGGTACCTAGTTAAATCAATTTACATAATTTAAGTCAAATGGCTGTTCAATTTTGATTGATTACTTATCACCTGTCGTCAACGGCCTGTACTTGTTATTATTTATCCAATTACTGATTACATTATCTAACTACGTTCAATGCGTTAACATATTGCGCACGATTTTAAGATTATAATAATTTTTGTTGCTTTGTTGGTATCTTTACTTTCCATTCCATTCACTAATTGAAACTTCAATGACTGTACTATTTATCAATATCGCGCATTATACAAAAGAATCATTTTAATTTCAGAGTATTGACATACGGACATGTCAATTGGCAGTTCTTTTCTTCAGTAAAACGGCAATGTAACAAAGCAAAATAATTACAACGGTCTTACGAGTGAAGGTAAGAAGAAACCAATAAAACATGATTCTATATCAATAGAATATTTCTTTGAAGAAATCTTTTTTTGAAGTGCACTCATTCTCTTTAAGACGTAAACTAACTCTTATCTAAACAAAAGTGATACTCGAAAGAAAATCTCACACCTTTCTCCACTGGCAGGCATTTTGCTTTTTATTTATTACATAGAGCCATGCATCACTATGTTTCGGTCATCTTCCTGTGTTTACTTTGGCGTGCCTCGCTAGTGGTGTTGCTTTAGAATATTCACACTTTACTTTGTGTTGTGATTTAGTTATTAAAGTGTGATGTTACCACACGGAGAGCGCATGTGATATGTAGATACTTTTAGCAATAGGTGGTGTGTAGTTCACTCAAGTTGCTTGACAATATCAAGAATTCAGTTCAGATAAGTATTTTTTCTAGTATGAGTTCGTTTTTCTGAACTGAAAGTTTCTACTAAACAATTAAAGATGAAGGAAGTTTAAACAAATGTAGGATGACAATGACATACAATTACGTTTTTAACATTTGGTTTGAGGCAAAAGGTGCAGCAGATAGGTGTATATATATATATATATATATATATATATATATATATATATATATATATATATATATATATATATATATATAATGTCATGCTTTAAGGTATAATACTGCGTTATAGAAACTATTATCAACTCCGACGTTTCGATTTTATTTTAAAAATCTTCCTCAGGGAGCAAATACAGTAAAAAATGTGAAATGTCAAACTGACATATGAAAAACAATATAACAATATTTTACAAAACATACAGAACCAGTTGGAATAAAATGGAAAACAAGGTCAATAAATATAAAAAGAAAACAAAACCTACACAATTAAGATATAAATATAAATCCAACAACTCTGTACATTTTATAAAATAATTCACAATATGTTCGTGTTTAACGTCCAGAAATGTGTAGAGCTGGACGGTGTCAATGGGCGTTCGCTCTCCGGCTTCTAGCTCTGGTCAGCGGACCAGCAGCGGGAGAGGTGCCGTCGGGTTGTGGTAAGCCGTCTGCTTGATGGGAGGCGAGACGTCGGCGAGTAGATACTGGAGCAGAGGCTGATGGTAGAGCAGTTCGGGAAGATGCGGGACGAGCTGCTCGCCGCCCACGTGTGGAGACTGGAGCAGTTGCTGATGTCACAGCAGACTGTGAAGCAGGGCGAGCTACTGGACGCCGTCGTTTCGAGACCGGAGCAGAATCGTGGGATGTTGACGATTGTGACGAGGTGTAATATGCTGGTCGAGTGGCCCGACGCCGTCGTGCTAACACCGGAGCTGAAGCAAGGGGTGCTGACGATTGCGATGAGGTGTCATCTGCTTGAGGAGCTGCCTGGCGTCGCGGTTTTGAGCTGGTAGAAGCGACCGGATGCTGAGCAAGAGGTCCAGATGGGAGAGTCCCGCCTGCAGAAGCTGTCTGAACCATACTACCTGTTGGCATGACAGTGTCCAGAGCCGACTTCCAAGTCGCCGGCAGTCGCTTGGCATCATCACGGCTGTTCATGGTGAAAGATCTCCTCTCGATCTATATATATATATATATAGATTTGGGTCTTTGTTGTTTCGTGGCATCAATTTTATTCATTTATGATCCAAAGCATATGATAAAAAATAAGACTTTTAAAAATATATTGATATGATTTCTTTCATAGTTATGAATATGATACTTAGCTCCCAACATAAGCAAATCCCTAATTGAAGTACTAGTCATAGTTTGAATAATGCTAAATTTGATCGAGAAGCTAAATTGAAAAATAATTAAGTTTATGGGACACAACAATCTGTGTATTTTTATAAAGCTGAAACGTTGACAGATTCACAGATTCTTGCACGGATTCAAAATATCACAAAGAAATCACAGATTCAAAATTTCACAGATTCAAAATAATACTGGGAACAAAGTTTAAAATGTTTGTTTGTCAATAAATCGAAAACTAAGAAACTTCAAGTTCAGGTAGAATTATAATTTCGAACAGAGTGCAACTTCCTGGTGCTACTCGATTACTTGATCGAACGTTGAAATCCACCTCTAAGTATACTTTCATCGCCCTGCGACTTGGCAATGACTCAGGGGCAGCATGCATAATCCACCAGCAGTGGTGCGTGGGTTCGTGCCCCGCTAGGCACGAGTGTTCATCTTCACCAACATCGCAGTGATTACAAGGACATCCACGACAAGATTGCAGTTTTCATCACCACTCATGGAAATTCAGGGCTCGAGGTAGAGCAAGAAGAATCGTCGCGATGATTCCATTGGTCAACGTGCAGCAATCATCGGTTGTTATAGTGTAAATATCCGCTCAGACATGATTGATTGATGGTGGCCACTGGAATTCGACTTCAGGTTACAATCCATTGAGAATTTAACGGGGTATTCAATTAAGAAGGTAGGAAGTGAACATGGGCTAAATTTTAGAAAATTTCAGTGACATTGAGTCACAAGATTACGAATATTTTGTATCTTGCTAATCCTGTAAAACCCTCCGCCTTCTTTTGTGCGTCAGCAATGATTTCAAGAGGGCGGTGGATGTTGTAAATTCCCATTTCAAATCACGTTCGAAATCGTTCCATTCTGGTTTCGAGTGATTTTCAAATTGATAAAAACACAATCAACGGCAAGGGTAAAAACATGTGTAAAAACTAAAATGTAAACGTTCGTAATTTCTTGAGCAGCGAATTCGGTACACGTTCTACTGCAATCTGTGTGATTATATCGGGTTAATTTGTAATATTTTCGCAAAATTTGATTTTTACAGAATATAGGTACCTATGTGAAATTCGATCATAATAAGATTAAATTTAAATTTAAATAATATTGTTTTCACCTGTCCAAACCTGAAATTATAAAAGGTCGATAATATATTTAAATTTGTACAGTGAAATAAAAGCCGCTAAAAAATTATGCCGATTAAGAAAGCACTTAAAAAGTGGAAGCATAAAATATCTACAGTTACGAAGTGCATGTAGGTACGTGTACAGCAGTTAACATGATGGATTGTCATGCAAGAAATTGTACATGTAAAATAGCCTCGTTTGCCTTACTCTGTCTGATCACATTGCATTCTGATCATGATCAGAAGAAGTGACGATCAGATTGATCAATTTGACGCAATAATATTGCGGGAAAATCTTAAAATGGCGCTAAACTGAATCACGTACCCGAAGGACTCGATTGAAACAAGTTTTTCAAATATTTCCATATTCATGCTGAAGAAACCTAAAATGTGGAATCGCCTTTAGGTAGGACTTTGAGTTATAGCAGCTGCGATTCTATGAATAGTTCGGTTTACTTTACGTTGCATGATTTTACTTTTATAATAGCTGCAGAGGAGATACAGATTTTAAGAGGCTATAATTTCAATACAAAGTGCTTCATTTATCAGGGCTACCAAACAGTGAGAATTATTAAAATTAAGTAGAAAAAATAACAAAAAGGGACTTCTTTTTGTGCAATGCTGCACAAAAAGTGCAATGTGCAATGTGCAATGCATAAAAAGCTTGAAATCTGCAAAAAATGTATTATGATAATTTTTTAATGTATAGGAGAGTTACGATAAATTATATACTAACGAGGAGAACGATGAGATAAACTGAAAAAAGTAAGTAAGTACAATAATCTTACTGTTCATGTGCAAATTGTTAAAATTTTACAAAACTAAAATATAACCAAGGGCCGCTATTAATGCCGGGTACTCCACCGTGATGCCGGGTGAACTAAATATCAATGAGATAATTCAACATTTTTGAAACAGTTGAATTAAATCCAAACGTTAGTTAATCCATCACAATTTAACTTTGGCAACACCGTGCCTAACTACAGTTTGTCCACCCCTTTGCTTTGCTAATCCTTTAGTAACGAAGAACCATCTTCCAAACAGCTCTCTTAAAGATTCTGAATGAATCTATATCTAAATGTGGCCGTGATCTTCTGTGTAGCCCACACAACCGCAAGTTTCGGCCCAACTTCTGAGTAAAACCACGCACAATCTCACAGAGGTCCACGTTGTCTCTCAGCCTCCTCCAAGTCACATAGACACCACATGCCCTGCATTTCCTCCACATATGGTGTCCAATGATTACACACGCAGTGCTGAAGGTAAAAGCCTTCACAAGCATCTAATCGTAGAATCTGACTCCTAATACTTGGAATATAACAATGTGCGTGTATGACCATACATGTGTGGAAGAAAGGTCGGGATTTGGTGGAGGGAAATCTGATGTTAGCGGTCAAAACCTTGCCGCAAGCTTTGGATAGCGTCATAAATGTCTTGCATTTTGGCAGTCGGATAAAAAATATAATTGTTTGATTTTATGATTGCTGAAACTAAAGGTCGTTGTACATAAGTTATGTGATTTTTGTACACGTTTTTGGTGTACCGGAGAGGAGGAATAGATTGTATAAAAATCTCAATTTCTGGAGGTATTTATTTATAAGTTGACGAAAGTTCACATAGAACTTGGAAGTAAAAAGTTTATCGTACTTAATTTGACAAATTGAAATGTATAAATATCCCAATAAACGAAGCCAACTAGGTGTAGATTATATCGTAATACATAGAGCTATCTACGTAATAAAGTCCTTATTCGTTTCGTTGAATAAGTTAATGTATATTATAGATTATAATAGATTATTATTATAGATATTTTATTCAGCCAATGAGAGACCTCAAACTCGTGTCTTTTACCGCCCACTTATTTTCTTATTACCATTTCAACTTGCATGAAAATTAATTTGTACATCGCCAAATATTATCTTAATAAGTCTAAAAATAGAACAAAGTTTATAGTACTGTAAGTATAGTAAGAGCTTCGTCGTAATCGTTTTCTAAACATCTCATTGGCTGTACGTACTTAGGGAAACATAAATTCATTGCTGACTACATCGATAAGCACGATGATTCTACGATAACTAAACGACCTTAACTTATATTGTATAATTACCTTAAGATTAATCTCGAACACAAAATTATAATAATCTTGATTGTGATTAATTAACTTCTCCTTAATAAGATGTAAAATGAATCAAATCCAAGTCAAAGAATATAATGGAAACTGTTGTAAATGGGCATAGCCATTGAACAAAGAATACAAATGAAATGGATAATATATTAGCCAATGGGCAAAAGCCCACTGTAAGTCACGATTCTGGAAGACATGAGTAACCAAGGTAATTTGCAATTTCTCGATTTATACGGATTAACTCACGGTTCGACTTCAAGTTTCTTTTGTAACTGCCCCCAAAGGGGCGGCAAATTCGCGTGGTGCTTTAATTGATGACAAAGGTTTATGACGAGCCAAGTTATTTTTATGTAATTACACGGCTGTTTGATCACGTCAATATTGACATGATTATGACGTTTGGAGAGCAAATTAATTATCTTTCTATTCAAGCTTTCGGCCTTACGGCACACGTAACAGGCTTTATGTAGGAGCATCAAGTGTAGAAGACTTCTCTACAAGCATCATTTTCATAAACAAACAAAGCGTAATAATTATGTAGGCGGGATAAATAATTATGAATACGTCATTTAAAGATAATTAACAGCTTGTAATTGTGACAATTTAACTTTCATTTTATAATATGCTCAATTAAAATGCAATTTTGTAACCCGATGTAAGATACTGACATTTTCTTTAGATTTATGTGCATCTCTGTTTTACTATTTTAGTAATATTTGAAATGAAAAGTGACAGGTTCGCAATAATATGTCATAAACTCTTGAGAGTGATTTATCAAATTGTGCATTAAATTACAGACAAATTATTCATACCAATAAAGAAAATAATTGTTAGTACTTTCGAGTCGGTAATAAAAATCCAGGCTTTATTCTTTACTTTCAGAGCATTTTCAAGATGCAACGTACCTAATGTAAGAAAACAAAGCGAAGCAAATATAATCAACGAAAGAAACAATAATTTATTCAGCATGTTAGATGTAGATAGCAGTCGAGTAACTGACAAGAAAATTGCATTCGTCGAAGCATAAAAACTTGACAAATTTGAAAATCAAATCACGATACAAAAACTTGAAAACCACACTCGACTCCATCGCTACCATTTCCAACGCCTAATTAATTAATTAATAAACAAGTACTTGTACGTCTGACTCTAATCTGTACATCAGTCATCGCAATGTGTGTAGAAGCAAGGAGTGGTCGCATAAGTTGCTATTGCCAATGCATGCCATGCAAATGAGACGATGAAACTCGCACAACACTGCTCTAGCAGAGTTGAACATGATACAGAAAAACCCCACACGCATGGCGCGCATATCTACAGATCATTTTCATACTTTCAAGCGACACAGTGTCAAAGTAATAAAACGATAAAAGAAAAACTGCGGACATAATTATCAATTCAACACTCAATTATAATTATGACTTGATTACTGGGAAGTGAACACCTTGATATTTGCAATGGAATGGGTATGAAATGCAAACGCAATTATTATCATAATAAAACGCTTGAATGCAAAATATTATTTTTCAAGACCTTTCCTGGAAAATGGTTATAAAATATGCTTGTAGAAAATTCACAGCAATTGTTCTATGAAATGAATTGATACGTCAACTACAAAGATTTTTTTTACTTGTAATTGTATATGATAATAAGACAGTGAGAACTGAATTTGTGACTCATATGAGATCATGTAGACGCTGTAACGCGAGACGTACATGTGTAATAAAACTCTGAGAACGTGTTTAAATAATATTACCGACAGTCATGCACTACTAAATGTCAAATACAACTTGACAGCACGTACGATTTCTTCAAGACGCTTTCGCAGAAATTACCCCACTCACCCATATATCGAAAACGTTCAATTAATTAATTTAAATGTGAAAAATTGTGCAGGACATACCTAGCAGGAATTTCCAGCATTTCCCTAGGAGCCATCAGCAGCACACGCAGTATAAGAAAAGTCTTGTAAGCACACGCACACTGGAGCAAGTTCGCACGTCGAGAGACTAGAGAGAGATGCTGCACTGTCGGGCTCAAGAACTGAACTAGTGTGACGGCAATAGTGTGCTAGCAATACGCCGTCTGAGACTCGGCGACCTCCACGCGATACCTGCTCCTCGGCGGCGTCCCTCGTCCCGTCGACACTTTCACTTGCACTCGCGCTTTCTGTCGGCGTCCAGGGATGACGCACACCCTCCGTCGTGTCCAGTACACCCTCCGACACATGTTCATACCGGGACCTCCACCGCCTGCTCCTCGGCGGCGTCCCTCGTCCCGTCAACACTTTCACTTGCACTCGCGCTTTCTGTCGGCGTCCAGGAATGACGCACACCCTCCGTCGTGTCCCGTCCACCCTCCGACACATGTTCATACCGGGACCTCCACAGCCTGCTCCTCGGCGGCGTCCCTCGTCCCGTCAGCACTTTCACTCGTGCTTCCTATCGGCGTCCAGGGATGACGCACACCCTCCGTTGTGTCCCGTCCACCCTCCGACACATGCTCATACCGGAACCTCCACAGCCTGCTCCTCGGCGGCGTCCCTCGTCCCGTTAACACTTTCACTTGCACTCGCGCTTTCTGTCGGCGTCCAGGAATGACGCACCCCTCCGTCGTGTCCCGTCCACCCTCCGACACATGTTCATACCGGGACCTCCACAGCCTTCTCCTCGGCGGCGTCCCTCGTCCCGTCAGTACTTTCACTCGCACTCGCGCTTTCTGTCGGCGTCCAGGGATGACGCACACCCTCCGTTGTGTCCCGCACACCCTCCGTCGTGTCCCTCCACCCTCCGACACATGTTCACACCGGGACCTCCACAGCCTGCTCCTGGGCGGCGTCCCTCGTCCCGTCAACAGTCGGTAGACGCGCAGAATTAAAGAAATTATATAATTTCTCTCACATTTTCATAATGTAATTTACGAGGTTGTTTCCGAAAAGTGGTAACAATCATTGAGTAGACTTTGATTGTCATTCATAGGCCAGGGTTATAAAGGGAATTTCAAAAATGCGGACCGTCGAAAAATTAAAAGAAAAACATTGCATACACAAGAAATTATCTGAGTATATTTGACAAAAAACGCGACTTATTGGCTCTTCAGAGAAGGTCGAATCACAAGAAGTATGCTGTCGGTGGAAGGACAAAGAAGAACTCTACTCAAATGACTAGAACAGCAAAAATAAGTTGTCACGATAAGATTATTACATAGTCGGAGACAAGAGTCAGGGCTTGGGATATGTGATGAATTATTACTTATGGAAATCTAGGGCAGTAGACCGAAAATATTGACATTTTTAAAAATTGATAACACACTAGATAAAAAAAAAACAATTGAAGTGCAAAGGATTTTACATTTTACTGATTATTTTTCTGCACTGTAACAATAACAACAACAATTGGTAGTTCAAGATAACTCTGATGCAACGATGTAACTGTGGATTGAATGCATGCTATGAAGCGTACATCTTAAAAATTGTTTCTGGATTGATCTAAAAGAATTAGTAAATTAGTGGTCGATCAGTATTATTCATGAAAATCAGTTCAATCAAACAAATAAGTTTAAAAGGCTATGTTTTTCATTTTCAAACATTAAAACAATTTGTCTGGACATGAGAGAATTATTTGATTCCAGTCATCATCGATAATCTTTGCTGGCCAAGTCTCAAGACTGCCTTACTGTATGTAGTTCTTGTGCCTTTCACAAATCATCTTCCTATGATCCAAAACCATGCTCTTGTCCGTATCCATAAGAGCTGGTGTGGAATTTGAAAATAATTATTATAAACATTGATTTAATATGAGGGGGAGAAAATTTAATTATGAAAACAGAACTCTCTTTAGTCTCAAAAGATTTGTTCACTTTTTGTAAACTCATCCTTATTGTAATGTATCTTCTCTGCTGCGAATCCCACCTAGCAGGTGAAAAACAAATTTCATTCATCAAAATATTCCACATTTATGTCCCAGAAGAGCTGACCATATTCTCAAAACATGTCCAACATGTAACATGGTCGGAGTTATGTAAATGTGAACCACCCACGTCACACGTAAAAACAGCTAAATTCGAATTTGAATACGATTCCGTTTCATTCTAATTTAATTACAACAAGTTCACTCCTCTGTTGGCAGGAAACGAATGTGATTCTGAGTGAAGAATTACATACAAGATTCTGTTACACAAATCATTACACCTGAAGCTAGTTAACGAAGCAAGAATTGACCACAGATGAATGCCCACAAAGATCTTAATGACTTCTAAGGAATATTCCAAATTGCATATCATTTTAATTCAAACCAAGCTTGTATTCTAGCATCCTAACCACCGTGTGTTTCTCTCCGATGTGAACAAGAAGCAACTCTAACGACTCTGAAACAAGGAAAAGAGCAGCTTCGCCCATCACCAATCATCTACTAAAAGATGATAATGACCTCAGCACAAACTCCAAAGCCCTCAGTTATTAGACGGACGTGTTCTTTACCATTAAGAAATCGCCTTTGATCTTCAATAACATTGATTTAGATGTAAAGATACGGCTGCTTCTTAATCTCTTTGCATCGAATCGTCGGAGAGTTCCAATTAACGCCTACTGTCCGTCTCCAAGTATTGGTTAGAACATTCTAGTCTTTTATCTAGGATGACCATCATTTTCTTACTCCTTGGGTTAATATTTAAACACCATTTCAACGTAGTATTATGTTCTAAGCTTTAATAATTATGTTTCACTGAAACCGCTGTCATCGGGCTTAAAGCTAATTGTAATGATTTAAAACCATGTGCACGAGAAGAACTGTTAATGTGACTTAATTATCAGTATTTTAGCTTGCTAAGGATTCCATGGTTACATAATTGTGCGTCAGAACTTGATCGATATTCAGATCTCGTCTTTAGACCTTAGAAGGTCTTCAAATAAACCACCAAAGGAAGCTAAATACATTTGTGTCAACTTTATTTTTATCACATCCTTAATTTTCACAGATAGCCATCAATGACTTGGCAGTTTTGGCAGAATTAATTTGAATTAATGTGTGAAACAGTTTATACGTAGTTTTGGAGAATTATTCGTATAATATGTGAACTATACAGAATTGAGAAAATTGAGAGTTTTGATGCCATTCAATCCCTCAAAATTTATTTACGGAATTTCGGTTAGGTCATGATTAGCTGCGCAAACCGGTGCTCGCTTATCAACGCGTTACACCGAGCGTGTTCCTATAATTAAAAATATCTTTGAAATTAAGTAAAAGTACTCAAAATGATATTTACGACAAACAATTTGTTTACCTTTGGATAAGGCCAACGTAAAAACTACATTAATTTCTCTTGATCTATACGCGAGGATGAATTGCAGAATGCATTACAGAACATGTCCGTTACTAATGTAACTCACACACAATTATCTCTCTTAGTCATTCCATACATAATAATCAATTGAGAGTAAAATTAATTGCCACTTGTTAATAAGATGACGACCCCGATGACCCTAAGAACATGAAGAGTCAGTCTTGTCTATTTATCAAGATGAAACGTCTTCATCATAGCTGTCATCGTCAACGGAAGACATTGGCTTCAACAGTTAATGTGCCGTCAACCGTTGACAAAGTAGTCTAGGATTTAATTAATTGTTCGTCGTCAACGGATCTAATCATGGAGCACCTCCTACTGTCGACAGGGTCCTAAAAAACTTGTCTGCCACATTGTCAAAAGAAGAGATCCCTTTGTTGGCGGAGTTAAGGTTGTCATAAATGTATAGAGTAGAAATTGGATGACATATTATTGATATCATATTAAAATAAGTGTTTGTAAGATATTACAGGAGACACAGATATGGGGGGTCAGATTTTACTCACGAAAAACAAAGAAAATAACCTTAAAAAAAACTTGCAAGTCAAATTTTCGATACACTTCTGTACTTCAGATTGGTGAATATAAGATTTTGCAAATTGCGAGTATCAAATTAAAAACTAGGAAAGATAGTTTCAAAGTTAACTAAAAATGTAAAGAGAATAGGTCATTGATTCCACATCAGTAAACAAACTTGCTAAAAACCACTGCGTTACGTTTTCTAAGTGTTAACCAGGGACGTCAAAATATTGATACTATTTCCAAGATTTACTTGTTGAGCGAGCGAAGCGAGCGTCTCCTTTTGGCTCTTTTGGCACGGACCTCTGTTTTTTTTTTTTTTTTTTTTTTTCTGTTACTGACGATATACAGGTCAGAGTTTTTCTTCGATCGAGCTGAAATTTTGCACACAAGTACGTAACATTTCTGATTGTTGCAGACCCTAATTTTTTTGAAATCCCCTGATTGGTGCAAATTTTACAAAAATTATCTTTCGATTGGTTGGTTTGATCAATTTGAAATTTAGCAAAGACATTGCAACCAACATTGTACCAAATCATAATAAATTTCAGCCAAATCCACCCATTGGTTCAAATTTGAAACCATTTTTCCTGTGATTTTTGAGATTTAAACTAGAACCGATTGACCGATCAACTAAAAACTTTGCATGGTCATTGGTACCAACATTTAAGGTATTTTTGCCAATTTTCAGTCAAATCTGTAGTTATTTTCAAAAGGTTTTGTAATTTTAGTGACATTTTGCGTGTTGGCTGTCAAATTCACGGCGACTTCGAATCTTCAGTTCAAGGCAAGGTAGTTAGAGCAGAAAGTTTCAAACGAAATGAAACTAATAATGACCGTTCAACAGATTGATCTGATATTGTGTACACACTTTAATATCATATGATTTGAGTGGTCCCAGGTATATTTTTTTAAAGAGATCCTGTGATTTTTGAATATTAACAAGGAACAGTTCAATCATAAGGGTTGATACTAACATTTTAGGAATATTTAGAGATTTTTATTCAAGTCTGACGAAATTCAAGATGTATTGGCTTTTAATGATATTTTCGATAGACATAATTTCGGTTCGAGGTGTTCCGCGTATCCGTGCTCGCTCATCAACGCGTTACTCAGAGCGTTTTCCTAGTAAATTTGTGATTTCCTTCTCGGACATCCTGGTAGTATCAAACTGAATTCATAGCTATTTACTGCAGAACACCAGAACATCTGGTTGCCAAAACATATTCAGAAGTCGGTCCTCTTTTTCACACATTCGCCTTTCTTCATTAACTAATTAAACAACAAAACGAGGTCGCGAATGGCTCATACTAATATTTGTTTTGCATAATCATACATAACGTAGTGTAGTTTAAGACATAATCTTGCAATGATACTTAAACACCAGCCCCGACATATTTGCATATTATAAAAAGTTAAGGAAAAAAAATCATAAATTGACGCGTATCCATCAGCTGTCAATACCTAAGGTATTTTGTCTGCACAAAACGCAATATCATATCTTACGGCAAGGCTGTTTATTTTGACCCAGTTCAGTTTTATTATTAATTCAACGATGGCCATATTCCTGTGCAAAATGTTGGCTGAACATCGATTACCTATTTGTAAGACAGGAGCTGTATACAACATGAACCAGTAGCCAAAGAGAAAATAACCTTCAGGAATAAAATAATTACATAATGATGGTGCAATCAAATCAACCATATGGTCATAATATCAGCACGCCCGAAATCATTATCAAGTTCAAATTACACAAGTATTCCCATCTTGAATCTTACACCGTTCTAGATTACATCTGACATATGGGTTTTTAATTAAATAAGGGATTAACATAATTAGAATAGTAAAACATATCAAATCAATGTGATTGTGAAATGTTATTTATTACTAAACAACATGCAACAAACAATATTCTTGTTGAAGGAATGCTCACCATTACCTTGTGTAAATAAGTCGCTGGACTTGGCAATTCGTTTATGACCATTTCAGGACTTGCGACCTCCTAGGCTGATTTGCTACAACTATTTAAATACAAGGACCTCTATGAGATAATCATCTGTACAGGACGATGATGAGACGAGAGACGCCACCAAGATGATTGGAAGATCAATCACGCAGCATCCAGTATCATTTCTTCGAACGTGCAAGTGACCTTGTCGTCACTAAGTTAGATATTGTACAGGTGAGATTTTCTTTCAGATGGAGACAATTATAGAACAAATTGACTAATGGCGAATAGTAGGTATTTGATTATTTACGAAGACCAAAGTGATTTTCCTAAAATAAGGGAAATAGTTTAAAAATATATGCAAGATTAAAAAATATATATCTGTGAATTATTTCCTATATTTAATGATTTGTTGTTCCATGTAAAATTCATGTTGAAAACGTTTTTTTTTAATACTTTTCACTTTACTTTTTAATTCATGCATCATCGATAAGTTTAGGTACGCACAATTTTGGAATCAACTTCCATATGCACTTTTTTTGTTTAATTGTAATTTTGGGCGAAAGCTGTAATGTTGTAGTTACATTTAAGATTACCTCGCTGATTACCTCGCTGTTGGTCGCTATAAACTTTAAAGTGTATGGATGGTTAATAATTATGGTTAATTATGGTTAGTTAATAAGGTAATAAATACATTTATTACTTCCATGCCAATAACGCCGATTATTTCCAATAATATAATAGTACATTCTTCCTTCCATGTGATGGTGTACAATGTGATTGCAATTTCCTTTGGCGTAATCACGCGTTATAAGCTGTATCAACTATCAAAATTATTTCTTGCTATTATTCCACTTACAGATGTGGGTAAACGGAGAAAAATTGTGACGGAAAAATGGCGAAAACCCTATTTATTAGAAATAAATGCTGTGGCGACAATGTTTTCTATTGTTGGTTCGTATTAGCAAAAGGTTACTATTATTAATATTTAATGTATTTGGTATTAGCATGGTATTATTTTGAGTATAATCCCTAAGCTAATAAAATAAAATATTCAAACTGATGCACCATCTGGAAATTAAACTTCAAATTCAAAATTACATTTTGTAAAAAAAATATGTAATAATAAAATAGAGAAAATATAGAAAATAACTATGGAGTGAAACAGAAAATATTTCAAAAAATGAGTGGTAAATGAGTGAGATATCTCATTCTCTACTTTTTGCAATCACTACAATTAGCTAATGGCGACGGAAGATTCATGAAAATGCGACCAATGAGATCGAAGATGATCTGAAAGGTGAAAGAAGGCGGTCGTGGCCTATTAGTCGGGAATATTTCGTTTCAGCATTAGACCGAGGCAAAACATGATGGACAATACCTCACTCAATATGGGTGGCACGGAATTTGAACCCGGGTGCAAGTCTAAAACAACATGCTCCCTTCATTTACTTACATTGAAGCTCCATCATGACCATGGAAGTTACTGTACCTACTGGAACTGCGGTGCTTATTTGATATCTAGAATGTTTCAATTCAACTTCATGAACTTTTTATTGGTGCTCGTTTCGTCCACTTCTATGTAATGACTGATTCGTAGTTGACTATGAAGAAGAAAAACGGGCAGGATGTTGGGAAGGAAGTGGTCGCAGCCTTTTAGTAAGGAACTTTTCAGAATTTGACTGATGGACTGAGAAAAAAAATGAAAAACCAAATACACAAAACTTGAAAGACCTTTCAAAAAATATTTTTTTCAACGATATTTTTTTTTATTATTATTATTTTAGACGAGCGAGATTGTGGTTTTCATCTCCCAAAATCTGTTGTGAAGTGTAAATCATGACTCACCTTGCCACTGGTCGTCGAGCACCCCACAGAACTGCAACCTCCTCGACACGACATTGACGGCCACCTGTATCCGTCAGCTCGGAGTCGATCACCCTCACGCTTGGATTTGAAAGCCACTCGCGATCTGCATGCCAACTAGCGCCCTATTCTTCCCTACACGTGCACGGCGGTCGCTACAGCTGGCACGTGCGTCCGGCAACATATGCGACGCTTTTGCCTTGGTGACTTCGCGTAAGTGTCCCGTTGCCGTTGCCGTTTCAGTGGTGGAAGTCCAAGTAGATGGCTCCTTGGGTGTGTATAGTCCGTCCCACCCTAACGTGGCAGTGCTGTAGAAGTTACTAGACATATGGGAATATTCAAAATAATTGTTTTGCTGGAAGATTCCGCTGCCACGTACGTAATGCTGGCTTTCCATGCTCCGTCATCTTCCGTCAACGTCCGTCACCGTCCGACGAAAACGACCACGTGACCCGTCTCGACCAATCCGACCGATATTTTTGGGGATAGCTCTGATTGGTCGAGACGGGTCACGTGGTCGTTTTCGTCGGACGGTGACGGACGTTGACGGAAGATGACGGAGCATGGAAAGCCAGCTTAAGGGTTGGACAGACTATATTCCATTAATTTGCTAAGAAAACTTTTGATTTAGGAAATTAAATTGTAGGTATTTGAAGCATGCAATAGCTAACATTAAAAAAATCACTAGTAATTGCTGGAAAATTATAGAAATGGAGAGAATGTACTGAAGGCTTTTAGTAAGAACAAAAAGTGTGACAATGTAACAATTAAAATGCACCTAAACGAATGACATTCAGAAGAATTTTCTTTAAGGCTTTGGGCCAAAACCCCCTTGTTTTCCTTCGCGTGTCATTGTTTATAGCCATTATTTTCAGGACTACCCACAGCCGTTTTATGTCCGTCGTCGTACAATTGCCATATTTTGTCGAGTAATATTGTGTAAAAATTTGTAGTTACAGCTGCTGCATGTGCAGTGCAGTGGTAATTTTCATTTATTATTCTGCCAATCTAAATTTAACTATTTTATGGACGTTCTCTCTGTGCATTCTTGTTGTTCTTGTTTCCTTGTGTATGTGCAATATCACATTCGCTGCATAATAACATTCGAAAACTAGAAATTATTTCGATTTCATTTATGAATGTTCATAAATCATAATTTTACAAATGTATACATTGAACCACTAAATATATTTTTATTTCATTATAAAATTAATGCAATTTTTATGAATCAGATTAAATGCTTTGCCGCCGCCAAGGGGGAGGCAAGGGGAGGGAGGCGCCTGCCCCAAAAGCCGAAGAATTAAGAAAACTACTCCAAAAATAAATTTCAAAAATGTTTTGTTCGACCTTTTCGAGGAGAGTGAATGCTTTGCCCCTCACTGATAAAATGTTCATGATTCTAAAAAGTCGTATTTCTCAAATTGAAAGAAAACACAAATTTTTGACAATTTCTGTTCCAAAACGCACCAAAATGCTCGGAATGAAGTTAAAATGTCCGGTCCGAATATGTTCCCAGGATTATATGCGCCCCGGACCAGCATGATTTGAGGGCAATTCCCCCCCATTCTGGCAGAAATCATGTGGACGCCCATGACCATAGACGTACTATTCCACACATTTATTTTCAATAGCAACATGTACGCACTCTAGCGGCGACATCCCGTACTGTTACTTGATCACGGCTTTCTTGAATCCGATACTGACGTCATATTCAAGGTGTCTCGATGGTAATGGAGGCAGATTTAAATCTTCAGAACTTCATAAAAGAGCGAAACTAAATTTCGTTTTCTCATTTTTATATCCAGCACTAACTTCGATGTCTTCGGAAGCTGCATAACAGCTTCTTTAGAATACTTTATCTGCGTGTTATTTTCATTTCGATTTATCTTTCATTTTCAGTAAAAAAAAGTTTGTTTGCGTCTGGTTTTAAGCCTCATTTACATTGAAAAATTTTCTAACGGAAATAGAACGTGCTTTTTAATATGATATAAAATATTTTACATAACATTTTACCATCAAATTGTCTTGTTTACGCAGTAAAATTTCTTTGAAGACATATGAATAGTTTATGGGAAATTTTACCGTGTAAATGGGGCTTTACAAACACTTATTTTTTGATAGGCTCATTATGTACTACGTTCTTTAAACTATTTATATTATAGTACATCAATATTTCGTCCACGCTTGGACTTCTTCAGGATGAAACTAAACAAGTGAACAGCAAAATATGAAAGGAAACAGAAGAAAAAAAATACAGAATTGATAAGATACTTTTTTTTATCAAATCAATTTTATAAAAAAAATTATTCTACTCTTTATAAAAAAGTTGGATCTAATATTTTTTAAAAGATGATTTTTAGATTCATTAATCATTAATTAATAATTATCAATTACTTACAAGTTAGTAGAATGAACTTTGGAGGAGAGGAAAAGAATTCATGGGTTTCTCAATAATTTAAAATAAGTCAGTATTATTTGTAGAAAAATCACACATCAAAAGTTTAATGTATGGGTAGTGGGTTTTATAATAAGCAACATTATTAGAAGAAGTACAACACAACACAATCATTCTGACAAGAAACCAGTCTTATATCGCTGCTTGCATGATTCGAGAATCGAGAGCGGTCTAAAGCGGGCAATGGGCCACTACAGAGCAAGCGTGCATTTAGCCCAACAACAACCATCCGACGTTGCCAAGTAAAATTATACAGAGTTAACTTTGAACTCACATTAAAGACACATAGAGAAATGTTGCAACAAGTAAACACAAATTTAAATAACTTTAGGTAGATATAGTTCATCAAAAGGCAGACGTCATAGGACCTATGAGGATTCCCACTATCCCTAAACTTACAAAAAGGCACCATTTGCTATAAATTAGTGCATATCTATGTTATGTTAGGTTATTAAATAAGGGTTACAGTTTTAATTAAATATCTTTCTCGAGCCTACTCAAAACATTTCATTACGGAGTCAACTTAAAACTGGTACTTGGCTACAAAACATTCCATTTGGAGATTTCTTAAGAAATATCTTAGGTAAGGTGAAATAGAAAAACTTATTGTTAATAGGACATTAAAAATTATTAGAAATAGACGACAGCAAATAGCTACAATTTGGAATAATTTTTATGTATCATTTTGCTTTATAAGTAATCTGTGCCAACTTTATTATAAGAGTACACCCCCTCCAAAACATTTGAAAAGTATCTTGATTAAAAAAATGAAGCTTAGACAAGCTTCCAACATAATTTGATCTCAGCTGGTTACGAGCCGCTTTGCTTCCCATTGAAAGCGAGAGAAAGAGCAGTTGCGACAATTTAGCTTGACGAAGATCTAGAAGACATTTTCAAATGGGGCGCCCTATAGTGGTTCGCATAAAGTTGGCGACGTTCGGCGACGATGTTCACCAGAGTCCTGAGGAGTAGCCGCCTGGGGGGACTCGGCCGCGGGCTTGAGCCGACTGCGGGGGTGGTGGCGATGCGACGGTTCCGTTGGTCTTGGCCTCGCCGTTGACCTTGACTGGCGACGGGGCGGCTGCGACTGGCGACGCGGCCATCTCCTTCACTCCGTTGGCAATGGCGTAGCCCTCTCCGGTCACGGGGTTGCCAGCTACATCACACATTAAATAACATTAGTAACATAGATATTTAGTTTCAACTTTTTGCACTACGTAGGTAATCAAAATGTCTAATTTCAGTCCAAATAAAGAGAGCTCCCAGAATTCAGAAGAGCAATTGCTACAAACTACATTTACAATAATAGTTCTACACTTTAGTACACAAATATTTAATAGTTTGTTCGTAGTTGCAATGAAGATCAAGATCAATTTCCAATGAACAATTAATACAATAATGAAAACCAAAATTACATCAAGGCATATAACTACAATACATTTCAAACCAAGATATTGAAGACTGCAATTGTTTCTTGCGTAACACAAGCTAAAATTGAAAATACAAAACTCAAATGTTACAAACTTGACAAAAACTACCTACGTATACCCATTACACCGTACGAGAGAAAGGGACCGGGGAATTGACCATTTTGTCGCTAAGATTCGTAACACAAAATATCACACAGATACATGCAGCTCGGCGATATCTTCATACTGCCATTCCCTTTCTCTCATGGATGGGATATTATACATTCTACGAAGGCAAAATAGATGGGGTGCGCTGTACTAGAAGAGAAAAAGACAAGACAGGATGGGGTCAGGATATTACCTGAGTTCCTCGCTCCACGAGTTCTGTTATTAGGAGTATAACTCTGAGAACAATCAGCCTCAGTCATGCCAGAATGATTGATCGGGTTTCGTCGCGAGTTGTCACGCGCTGAAATGAAGCAACACCAACATAGCGTGCAATACCAGCCCGACAACACCAAACCCATGCTACCAGTTTAGCCAATAGAATAGAAATCACAGGCATAGAGTTAGAACATTTTAATTTTCAAGATTCAACAGATTGTTAAAGTTAAGTAGGTAGTAGAGTCCCAACCAATCACATCAACCAATCAAGTTAAATTGAGTTAAAGATAGAATAAAATTGAAGTTGACTGACAAATCCACCGAACATGCATAGATAGATTGTTTTAGTTTTTATGATGGGGATGTTATTAGTAATTTATGAATCATGCAATAAAACATTAATTATAAGAATTGGAGTTGTAAAGACAGAGAATCATGCATAACACTTACGATAGATGAAATCACCCTAGAGTTGCAAATATTGCTGATGATAGTATGAAGGTACCTAAAATTCCAACTAAATGATTGAATTATAATAAATATTCCACAATCTCAAAATCTAAGGATTCAATTTGCATTTACTGGGCCTGTAATAAACTAGAATAGTAGCTTATTTATATGAATAAATATAATATGATGGCCAACAAAGAGCCAGAACAAACTTAATACTTATTAGAATGTCAACTTATAAAGTTTTCTGAACAGACCCTAGATTTTTATAAATTTAGATTTAGCAGAGCACATTAGATTCTCGAAGGTTCACATAAATTAATTTATATAACCGTATTCCATAAAATCTGTGTCTGCTAAATCACATAATCGTTGTTTTGAGATTGTGGAACTGTCCTTACCTCGGTTCAAATCGCCATCCCCCACCCTCATGGAGTCCACCTCCTCTACAACCTCATCTTTAATCTCAGCCTCCTTGACCTCCAGGGTCACGCTGGGTTCTGGAAGACCTAATACATTCGTGTGCGATGGTTTAGCCTGTGCAGTCGTCACACTGGGGATGAATTCGCCGAAAAGTCGGCCGTGCGACGTTTCAATCTTACTCTTAGGTGTGGCGGTTTCCATCATGTCGCCGAACACTGAGGACTGGAGATGGTTCGTGTTGCGGACGCGACGCGGCTCCGACGGGTCGACCCCGAAGATGTCGCTACTGCCGCCGCCGGGAGGTTTCAGCACTCTGCAAACAGACAAAACAGACTCATGAGTTATGTAATCAAGCGTTAAACTGGACGCTCGGGTAAAAGCTGTGGATGTCATTTTATAAGCAAAGCCAGTTCAGCTTGAAGCAAGAATTTGTGAATAAAATGCAGTAGAAGTAATGTCATATAGGTACCTAACTTGAAAGAAACTGATAAGGTAAAAGATTGAATTTAGAGACATGTTGTAATATCAAAAAATATAATGAAACAACCCAAAGACACTTATAATTTTATGTAATTGGGATGAAGAAGACCTGAAACGAATGCTGAAATGTTAGTCATAGATAAATGCATGGTTAAAAGACAGAAAGACTGTCTTTAGCAATCAATTCCAGCGCATATCCAATCGCAACGCAAGCGCATCCAGGAACACCATCACCGGGAGAGGATCCTGAGGATGTCATACTTGCCTATGGTGTCGGGGGGTCTTGTGAAACGAAGGACCACCCCAGAGGTCCTGGCAAAACCCGCCAGGAGGCTGTGATATCCTGCAAATGTAGCTCGGACATTCAAACGAGTGTCACCCACACCACCACCGACCGCTACGTCCACACAAACTTACTCCACATTCAACCCGTCTACTTCAGTCAAACCTTGGATACCAACCAAACATGCATGGAGGGAATAGAACATGTTTCTATAATGCATTAAAATTGGTTAAAATGTGATTCCCATTCCACAATTTGGAATATAAAAATACCTGTTAAAAGTAGAATTTTTCATAAATTCTTGTTGGAGTGTTTCAAAAACATCTAGTAGGTACTTAATTTGAAAGTTTGATGCAAATTTCATTTCAGATAAAAATTAAATGAGGCAATTTGCATACATTTACTTCTGATTTCATATAAGTTTAGGAACAGACATGTATTATTTGTAAGTTGGTGAGTGACAGACTGTTTTGTGAAGGTACTTGAAGTTTAAATACATTATTTCGAGTAAGATTTGTTAATATTATGAACTCATTGGTTAGTGAAGCTTGAATAGAAAGGCGGAACTGGAAGGGGGTCTCAAACTGATTACACGGGCCAAATGCCATCCGATCAGGGACCATCAAAGCGTGACCATAAAACTGTCGATCAAAACATCGCCAAATCGATATCATCAGATCGATCGATCGGAACCAAGATGTTGCCCCCTGGTACTAACCTATGATGTCCGGGTAAACCGGTGTATTCGGCGTTAAAGATGTCTCTGCTTTCGCCACCACCACACGAGTGGGCAGGCGAACCAGTAGGTTTCATTGTCTCCTGAAATAGTTCACCTCTGACTTGGATGCAAGCAAGACTCAGTCACACTTCTCTCTTTTGTTCCACGCGGCTAAGGACAATGACGAGATGAGATCAACTGTGCTACACTGAGACGGGATGGCGACTGGAGGCTGTGCTGACTAACTAAATCCTAAATGGATTCATTTAGTTTCCCAATGATTCACTGATGAATAACTAGATCCAAAGTTCAAGCCGTCTTTCATAGACCATAGACAGAGTCTTTTATCAAGTGTTTAAGGTTTAAGTGGTCTCAAGTATGGTTAATTGCGCGAATAATATTAACTGCACTATAAAAATATTAGAGCTGTCTTACTCCAAGAAAAAAATGTTGAAAGAGTCAAGTTGCAGACGAAGTGAAATTCTTTTGCGTCACTTTCAATATGAATAAAATATTTCGGTATCTTGAACCAATTGTTTGAAATTCATTCAAGCATTTGGAATTATTATGCAGTTTCACTTTTATTGTAAGATGTACTGTTACATCATTATTTTTAAAATATTTTGTACCTAGCTTGGAAATGAATACAATCTGAAATGTTTTGCAAATAATATCGGACAATGCGGATATCAGAAGTGAATTTGAAAGGGAAACGCTACAATAATGTGTAATGATGATTTCGTGACGACATTTTCAAGTCTTTCAAACACAGAATGGGCATTGTGAGTTCGTAAGCCGCATTGGCCGCCGCCACGACTTTGCAATACTTCCCTTTCATCACCGAAATGATCATCGGGTTTTTAAATCCATCACAATAAGAATAAAGTCAATAAGTCGAAGAACATTTTCACGGATTTCGATTGTGTAATGCTCTTATAATCATGTTCCGTGACGATCCTTTATCTGTATTTTTAAACACTTGGACACGATAAGGAAAGAAAAATGTACGCGATTTGTCATTTCATGTTGTTGAAATGAAGCGATTCGCCCACCGCTGCTACTGCCATTAGTTCGATTTGATCGCTATTTATCTCCGACGATCAACTAATTACCAGGAATCGATTCTGCGCACATAAAGAATTCTTCAGCCTTGTAAACAAGATTTCGGTTCAGGACAAGAAAGAAGATTGTCCACAATCACAAATAAATCAAGGAGTGAGTTTTCTTAACGCGGAAAGCGAACCGACGTGTTTTCAAGCTCATGTTTGTGGATGCGACGGAATTAATTAAAAGTCTTGATGCACTTCGGATGCGATGGGAAACAAAGTCGAGTCTGTTCCACGATCAAGTAGAGGAAGAGATTCTGGTCTGCATTTCAGAAAACAGGAATTCTGTTCTGTGTGAACATGTTCAACTCTACGTGGGAGATCCACGTGTAAAACATGGAAAATTGACTGGTATTTGACACGAGAATATTTGTTTGAACTTAGCTCTTGAAGCAATTATAGATCTACATTTTTTCTCAGAATGATTTTTTACCTGGATTTTCCATCAATCTAGAATGCAAAGCCCCAAACATGGTATAGATCTCGAAGGACAAAACTAAGTGTGACCTTTACACTATAGTGTGCTAGGATTAGCCTAATTTCAAAAGAAGGATTTGTATTTAGATGTAAACATGTACGATTTTCCAAAAGATCACTACCTACGTATAATTCAGACATAGAATGACATTAGTTTGTACCTGACTGAGCTCCTTGACGTAATTAGATTTTGAGTAGTTCCGGCGACCGATTTTGAGCTCCTAACAGAATTTAGAGAAGTCGAGCTGCTCGAAGCTAAATCTCCGTCCATCACAAGCTCGGAGAGAAATGTGATTATTTTTTTACAATAGACAACTTGCTTGATTTTGAACACACTTGTCTGGTGTTTACTTTCAAAGTATCCAGGACCACCACTGCCGAAAACAATTACCAAAGCAATATCACGTAATACTATTATTAATTTTTTAAATTGTTATCTAAGAATGTTAATATTTGGTACATATTATTTCGTTTCAAAAACTCACTAGGTAATAGAAAACCTTTTTAAAAACTCAATAACAACGTGCACATGACGTTTCAAAAGTCAATTTAATAAACAATTGACCCCAAACAATTCCAGTGCCTTATTGAAGCACAAAATTACAATACAAATCATTCGGCATTTGAGTACTTTGAGACCAATTTCGGCCAAAAGACGCGATTTCTAAATTAAAATTTTTAAATGTTGGCTCTCGGATCAGCGGATAAATAAAAATTAATATACACTTCTTAAAAAAGTGTATAAAAAAGATTATGAAGAAAGATTCCAATGCCAATGTCGAAACGAATTGATTTGCCCCTCAAACTGTCGAGTAGGAACCGGCGATTTGATCGACAGATCTCATCAAACCCGACCAATCGATAGGTAATCACATCACGTGTGCGATTAATTGAAACCAACTAGCTACAAGTTGATCAAGCTATTTGTACCGACACAACCGGAATAATGACTGCAACAAACCGTGGCAGGTCTTGCCTGGTATAATTACCTTGGATTAAAAGCAATTGTTACTAGCTCACTGACCTGTACAGGACTGTAATTTAAAGTGAATAACTTTTCATGACCAGCAAAAATAGCAATATTTTTTTTTCTAGAGAAAGAATTGACATGATTTTTATTAGTGATAAAAAAGTTTGAGAACAAAGACATATTGCAATTAATCTTTGTTAGTTAGTTTTTCAAAGGAGTCACTCTAATGGGTATTTAGACCGATTTCTATAACTCGTAATGGTTTACTACTATTTGTGGATGTCATTTGTTGTAATTAACATTGTAAAACGTCATTCTGCCACTGTTAACATTTTTCATTGTCATTGACTTAACGACAAGAAACACATTGTGAAGTTCATTGATTAAATTGATAGAAATGGGCTGAGGAACGGTATAGTTAACAATGATAGATGCAAGGCTTTCAAATTGCATAACAGTATAGCAAATGACAGGGTCGTATAGAGTGCCTTGGTTTGTAAGACATAATGAAAACGGGTCTTTTGAAATTGCAAAAAGGTATAAATTACCAATAAATGGGATATTTTTCATACCTACAACTTTGCTATCAGAAAACGTAATTTTATCTTCATTCACAATCCGTAAAATTCAATATTATATTTTGTATTACAAATATCTTTCGAATTGTTGTTATATAGGGTTTCCCATTTTCATAGAAAAGTCCAGAAATTACAAGGGCAGCTGTACTTTAAATAAAATCACATATTCCAAATTGCATAACAATGACACACACAATGTAATTTTACATTAATAGACCCACGTAAAATTCGCAAATAGATATTAACAACTGGTATGTGCACCGTATGACTTGGCCAGATGAGGCGACCACCCCACTAGGTCTAGAAAAACAACCTGCACGTGATTTTTCTTAGAAACCATGAGCCACCCAGATAATTTCGGAAGTGGACTATGACAGGATTTTATGATATGCATCATATAAAACAAGTAAGATGAGCAAGATATAAATATATTAAATAATTTAACAGGTTTAGCGCGTCAAGTTATTTAGGCTTTTAGCCGTAAGAAATGACTTAGTGATTCATTAAAACATATAGGTTAACAATCCTCCCAATTTACATTTCCCCTAAACTAATTATTATGCATAGAAAAAAAAATCATTGGAGGTTAAGAATACAAAATGTTTCCGGGATTCAAACTAATCAAGATATGAGAAGTGAGTTATGTAAAACTTGTCCAGTTCACGCAATGATCCAGTAATAATTCACAAAAACTTTTCAACAGTTCAACCCTCGGTTACCTATTAACCCAGGGGTTTGTGTGTGACCCGAAATTAGGTTAACGCCACGATTTAATCTGCGTGAATATTTTACATGGCGAGTGAGGAGCTGGCACGATCAGGTCACATGACTTTCAACGACGTGTGACGCGTCATACACGCGTCGTTTTGTACCTACAATCCGACGATGACAGTCATTCACATTCACGTGTGATTGTCGTTGTACGCTTCATCGCAGAAACACAATGGCGACGGCGATTGCTTCGTGAGGTTTCTTTGGGTGGGGAAGACATTGTTCAGAGTCAATATCACCAATAGTAATGCCTGAAGTTCATTCATAGGGTGATTATCTAGTGATTATCCATGCCATTCACGAAGGGATTTAAAAATAATGTTACAGTGACACACAATCAATAGAAAAGTCACTGAAAAGCACATTTGAACATTAGACTGGCAATCTTTATATGAAAAAATGCACAATAATTTTTTTTTTAAATATATAAATGTATATAAAGAGAGTTGGAATAAATTATAAAAATAATACGGTTAACCGAAAACGACTAAAATTAGATTACTCGGATTAAAGTGACAGGAGAAAAAGTACCCAAAAGTAAAGCTACATTCATCACAGTGGAAAGTGAAGGTCACAAATTTGCATTGATTGAAATTCAGTGGTTTGGCATTTAAATTGCAATTAATTAGAGAAACTCTATTTAGCAGTGTTCTGAGCAATTAATTATTATGTCTGTTTTGCTGTCTCCAGTAGCTCAACACTTTTTGCACTAAAGAAGAAAACTGTTTGATTTGATTGTTTTACAAATCATGTGTTCTCAAAATTCAAGGATAATTTTGATGGGAAAATTGTTGAAGTGTAGTTGTCAAACATATATTTGCTTTAATATCATAATGTTGAAGGGTGAAAAACATGAGAAGGATCGGTCTTTTGAAAACATGCAATTATCTCATTTGCTTTAAGATTTTAATTGTTAATGAAATAACCTTTTCCATTCTAAATACACGTCGCTAGTATGCTTCTATAGTACCAGGAGAGAATGGGAATAGAATCCACACCAAAAGGCTCTATTTCTTAGGATGTGTATAGGTATGCGTTTTCACACTATTTACGTTGCGTGAAAAGTCTATTCTCAAGTCAGATAAACCCAATTGGTCGATTGGCAACTTCAAATATGTAAGAGTGCATGCATATCCCAATAAAGGAGCCTTTTCTGTGGATTCTGTTCTCATTCTCTCATGGTACAAAAAGTATGCTAGAATATTTACAAGATTCACTTAACATTGGCAACACGAAGTGCATTCAAGGAAAATAAAATATGGATGGGGTCAAGAAAATTGCTATTGATCACGTTCCCTAGATATACTTCACGTACGAGCATATAAACTACTACAATTTCACCCACGCTATCTAATGGGCCAGACGCGCAATTTAAGTACCTACTATATTTAGGGTTGAAACTACCCTCGCAACCTCCCTAAAGACAAACTCTCCCAAAATCAATCCCTACAGTTCCAACATCACGTCATTTGGTTTAAAAGTAGGTGTAACTTTCACATCCGATAAGAAAATCAATTATAACAGAAATCCTGAAAATAAAGAATCTCAACTAATGGGCTGCCACAATCTCGAAGCGATACGGTTAACTTGTAAGGGATGTTTCTTGTTCTCGTAATGACTGGTGTGTTTGGTACCAGGACCCGCCGATGTTTGGGGGTTGAGGGTTGAACGATTGAGCTTGCGTGTACTGATAATGGCAGAGAACATGGATTCCGTCGAATAACTAGACGATGTCGTGATAAGGGATGAACGAGTTTATCTAATACATCAAAGTAGGTGACATGATGGGAAGAGACACAAAGCGGTTATCAAGGCAAGAAAGAACGTTGGAATTCGTGTGGTTTTGCTAATGTTGCTATCAATTTAAGTCTCATCAAGCTTTTGGACTTAGACTTTTGTTACAACTACATTACTTTAACCAAATTTGAAATAAAATTTAAAAGCTGTCATTGCAGATTGATTTGTGTGAGTTTGGACAACATGTTCTAACCAATGTCGCACAAAACGTGGAGAAGAAAAATATAAAATACAGATCTGTAAGTACTTCAGAAGTAGAACGCCCGACGTCTATGCCAATGATTCTTGAGGTGACCTCAACGAAACACTGGATTTGTAATGGCGAAACGAGTTACATTGTAAGAGAATACTTCAATTTATTTGTTCACTTCAGTCAATTGCAATAGCTTGATTATGATTCCAAAAGTGTTCAATGCAAAATCTATAAAATGGACATCGGGCCTTCTACCTCCGAGGTACAGAGATTAATATTGATCCCTACGTAGGTATCGCGAGGGCCTTATATTAGTTGTTTTGTCATGCTAAGTATTGGAAAGAGATATGAACACGACATGGTGAGATCGGGGTGTAAGAGTGTGAAATAATGTGACACCACAACAATGACATAGTTACGTGAACCACCGATATCCTGTAAACCAGTGCAACGTGGGGGATGCCACTGTAACACCTACACATAAAGCACAGGAAGGCGACGACTAGGCCGGAAAGGGTGCATTGGATCGGGGTTCCGGGTTCGATTACTGATTCTCACAGTCCATGTCTCCCATCCCATCCTGTCCGATGCACGGACCAAAAACAAAATAAACAACCACATACCAGCTCTAGAAAATAAAAACGAGGAAAACGCCCTGTTAACGCGACCTGCGAATTATATGCGAATTATTATTCGTGTGAAAGTTGCTGCTCTATAATAGAACATGGAAAGGTAGGAAGACAATCTATAGCCAAATGTGTCAAAGGATCAGTGATAATTTCTTTGAATAGGTACAATTAACATGCATTTTTAAAAAATGTCGATGATAACTCTTGAAGTTCTTGACAGATTTGTCTGAAAATTGTCAAAAACACATAAAATGTTGGTCCCAATGACCACTAACAATTTGCAGTTTATCGGTCAAACTGTTCCCTTTTTAATTTTCAACCAAACACAGGATCTCGTTCAAGATCGAGTTCAAGAACTATATTTCTGGGACCATCTTATGACATTAGTGTGTGTGCAAAATTTCAAATCGATTGGCTGAACGGTGTGACCTGGGAATTTTGTACAAAAACAAAAAACAAACAATATAAAAACCCTGGAAAGTGCCCTAACAACCTTAGCGACGCTCGCTCAACCAAATGTCAATCATTTTGATCTCGATACATCGCACTTATTCGACACAAACCGCATGCAATCTGTCATATTTTTAAACAAAACAATTGATCGTGTAAAACAAGTCTCTCCGTCAGTCTAGGAAATGGAATGGCCGTGATTTTCTCCCAGTGGAAGTGCCCCAATCGTGCATCCAGTCACGCCAACCTATCACTTCAACATCACATGTAATTGCCCTGGCGCTCATTAACCTTATGGTCTGTTTCACACTTTTTAACTAACTACTAAATACCAGACGTTGCTATTTACCAAGTTCAGAGTATATTTTCTAAAATGTCGGTCTACATTGAGGGTATTATAGGTCATGGGACTGTTTCTGACATTTCGTGCTAGAGTTCCAACAAAATGAACGGCGGTGGTACCAGACTGCATAACAATGTAGATAATAACTGAAAATTTATTTATAACCTGATCTCCATAGTCGATATAGAAATCCGAACAAAACCAAGATGATTATCTTTGTAAATAAACTAAAGTAGCTATTCTTTTCCATCATCTTTTGAATTATTCGAATTTTTTCTGTATGTGACACGGTATTCAGAAAATCCGTGCACGTATATAAATAGTAGTAACTCTTTAGGAATATTATTTATGTTTAGTAAAAGTTCACGTTGTTTGGACGTTTTTACTGGAGCTAACAGATCCTCTTCGCCAGATTTCTATATGCACTGAAGTTAACGAATAGTGAAGACCCGTTGAGATGTGCCAGAAGAGCTTGCAAGACTAAAAAACGTTTACCTAAATAGTTATTTGTTATATATTTAGACGTCGAGTCCGGATTGTCTGTCGTTGGATGAGATATGGGGTCGACGCTTTGCGTTATTACAGCTGGAAATCGTCTGGAATTCCCTCGCTGACATTTATGTAGAGGTTTGTGTCAGTCATATCAAATTTTGCAATGAGCTTTTATATACATGGCATGTAGAGGGGGTCCAAAGATAGATCCTTCAGGGATCCTTAAATTATTTCTGGATAGATATGGTGACAGAGTGATTTTGAAAGACTTCATTTGTTATCGAATATTATTTTGGCTATTATATTTGATAATCAACTCTTTTTCCAAATTCGCATCGAATAAATATAATTTTTTCTTTCTAAATCAGAGTAAAAAATAGTCTACTTGTGAATGAACTATTCGTAAATTACAATGTTTTAAAATACGCAAACAAAAACATGTATAACTCTATAATTTCTACATTGACGTGCTTGATTAAGTTTTTATTAACTTCTCATATGCCAGGTGTTTCTACTTCAAACAAATACATATTCAAAAGCAGTTAACTGCAAAAGACCTACATACTTCATGTACCATGATTATGTATTATTTCTATAGCTCAATTTAACGCAATTTTCACTATGACCGATCGAATTTTCTACACAGCAAAGTAAGTCCACTGCAAGTTCATATAACACTTGACTTTTCATCGAGTCATGTCTATTAAAACGTACTTTTTTTCGGCATGCCATATAATGAATGTAGCTTATGCGGTCAATGGTTTTCGGGGTAAAGTGTCTTTATGGATATGCGAAGGGAGAGGTGTGAATGCATAATACTGCAGCTTGGATTCATTACGTGTATTATCAATTATGTCGGGCGTAATTAACGGCATTGTACGGGCTAATTAGTCTGGGTAACATGTGTATCATTTAGATGTCAAGGTACCTGGACACGAGTGATAAACCCATCCGATGTGGATGCACAAAAAGTTAATAAGAGGTTAGGAAAGAGTTATTTGGTAGGGTCGTGTGCGAAGTGTAGTGTTTGTAAGAATATGACTGTAATTAGAGGGATGCTTTGAAAATAGATTTTGTAGAGTCCCTTTTAAGTTTCGATCAAGTTTTTCAATGTTCTGTTAAAACCAGTAGTTAAGTTAAATTGGTAATTCAAGGAAAGTCATTGGTTGTTGCCATGGCAATATAGACTTAATAAACTGTTTACACATTAGCAGGGCATTGAAATGCTGGCCCTAAAAGGTATTTAATTTTAAATGTTGTATTTTGACTCAATTTTGTTCAGAATTACCCACTTTCTAACAAAGAAACCTAAAATGAACTTTAAGTCAAAATGAATTGGGCAAACGAAGTTAAAATTGAACAGAGTTGGCTATAAAAAAGTTTAGAAGTGCTTACAGAAAAGCAAAAAATTATTGTCTTGCAATTTTCAACAATTATTAACTCATACACTCACTTCCTTCAGTCCATCTAGAAGCATTATGTATTTACTACATCCATTCTCATAAAACATCAAATAAAACACGAGATAAATGTATTGGCAAGCAACAAAAGTACAATACCAGACTACAAAGTCTACAACAAACGTAATGACCCAAGAGTACGAATCCAATCGCAAGACCGCAATGAGGAAACACGGCTCGTGATTAAGCTCCATCAAAAACCAAAACACTCTCCATAGACATTAATAAAATAATAACTAGTTGTTGCAGCGTTTGAATATACGAGGTATAGATAGGGGACGTTGCCCTTCATTTCGAAGCCTTTTAAAGAATTAAACTTCGTAACCACGTGCCGTAATGTTACATCCGTCTGAAGTATAAAGAATCCAAGCGGCAGAACCGCACAACGGAATCATATCCGTCTCAACACGCAATCGCTTTGAGTAATACAAGTGCTCATTGGCAGGTGATCAGCTGGGAGATGGGTGAAGGAGGCTCATTCATGACATTAGGCTGCTGGAGCATTAGGTGATTCAGAACCGACTCTTCCGGAAGCTTTCATGGTGGATGGTTTCTCGAAATGTAGATTTATGATTTTTTAGTCTGTGATTTGGTTTTGTGAAATTGGTGTGAAATTATAGGGAGCTGTTTTTTTATGAGATTACTAGCATCGATTTTACGAAGGTTACTTTCGGCTAGACCTACTAATTACTTTAACTTGTACCGAAATAAGTGATCTGTTTATTTTTGACAAAAAATAATCAGCTTATCAAGATGATACAACAGATAACGATAAAAAAATTGTCAAACTCACATTCCGACAAAATAAAATGATACGAAGGAAACACACTTGGCAAGTCCGAAGGTCAAAGGATTTTAAAGTTTAAAGGGCTGAGCGGTGCAGTATAGAGAAGAGGTGCAGAAAAGCAAGTATTTTTTTCCGAATTCTTACCTCTTCTTTCCATAACCAATATTGTCCAACTCGATATGACGATAAGCTGCATAAACTGCCATTCTGCTCGCAAATTAATAAAACAAAACAAAACGAAAAAAACGAAAACACTTCAAAACAGATCACCCCTGTCAAAGAGGATTTATAAAAAATCAAAAAAACAACAAAAATCACGTAATTCCTTCCGATGTCTGAAGTCTCTCACGTGCAGATGAGGTTATCGTCAACGATGTTGCTTCCACCGACGCTTGGAACAGACTACCGGTACCTCAGAGAACACGGAGGACTTTTATAGACCTGTCTGCACCGAGGCGAGACTCGAACTCCTGTCTCTCTTCAACACCCCCTCCCCCGTGCGTTCACCCTACAGACATCGATTCATACGAGTACGGTACTTGATGCACGCTGACCACAGTCCAGAGAATGTATTTATAGCTCACTTTCTGTGACCTTCAGTTTCACAGATCAATCGAATCAATAGTTTTAAGTTTTTAAGGTGGACGGTGTATCGATTGGCGAAAGTTTTAAGAAAACTGAAACTTGTGTACCTACCTATTTGAAATATAGATACGTGCATTAATAATTAGGTACCTACCTAATTTTAAATTAAATATAAAATCATGGTTTATGAAAATAATAAATATTGACGATATCTTTGGCAATGAAAAATTTACATTTATTTTTTTTATGTTATTGAGAACTGTGCTTTTTAAGAGAATACATTTACATACCTATAGATTTTTTACAAACAAATTTCTTTATCTTGGTACCAGAGCAACGAAAGAAGGAAAATAATCTACATATAATGCCTCCATTTATTAGATATTAGAGGATGTATTCGCTTTTACGTAAGTTCAAAAGTTCACTTAGAACGAAAAAGCTCCCCTTCAGCTTTAGTGGACTTTGAACCCGCAATAAATGGATCCCATTTATGTAGATTCTCCTCTCTACAGCCATGACTCATTCATTACCTATCTATTATGATTCCTATTGAGAATCTATGCCATTGCACTCGCGGTCAGGCCTGGCAACATGCAAAACCTTCGGCCATAAAATTTTGAAGAGTATTCGATCTTTATGAGTTGCCATTAACGAAGCCTCGTAAATTTCACGGTGGTATCACACACGGCAACAGAAGCGATTAGAAATGGATTTAAAATCATGACTAACTCGGTAAAAAAAGTTTTAGATATTCACGAGCAATTTTATTCATACAGCGTAAAAATCATATTTCAACTGCCTCAGTAAATAAATCAGAGTGAACGTAATTCTTGTCAGTAACATCATAATATACTAAGATTAGTATCATACCTACATAATGTTTTCGAAGTAAATTTCAATTTAAAAATTCCATACAAATAGGTCAAAATACGAATCAGTTTTTCTAAATAACTATTGTTTAAACGTGAACTGAGCATAACGCTAATTAAAAAAACAATGATTGTATCTGGTTTTCTTCTGCCCAGTTTCTAAACATACGTGACCCCAGCTAGAGAGAATATCAAAATTAGAATAAAATGCACTTCCTACCTATGCGGGTCAAATATATAAATAAATCTTGTGACTTCTTCTTCTCATCTACAGAAAATCTAGCACAGGTAGAAGACTAGACTACATTGTTGTGATACACAAAGTAAACTTACATGCTTAATTACGTCAGTTCACGGTATTGAATGAAAACTATTGTATTCGAAAGAATCATCGATTTGATGGTGTAAAATATTGCGTCTCTGCTTGAGAAGAGAGTTCAAGTTGCTGCTAGCAAATCCAGGCCAGGAAGCGAGCTTATCAACTCAACCACTGCCAATTATCGGTCAACGCGTTGCATATTTTATGTCGATAATAAGGAACTATTTCTTCCTCTCTTGAGAGTGGAGGATACTTGAGAGGACAAAGCGTCGAGAATATTCTGCCTCTTCAGAGTCTAGATTTAGACGGTGTGATGACGGAGAGGCATGGAAGATTAAAGGGATCACCCGATGAAGGTAGAGAAAAATATGGAAGATTAAAGAGGTGTCATCGTCCTAGGTCAAGTTTTGACGAATCAGTTCATTTGATTTTATTTTGTGCTAGATTGAGGTTATTTTAATTCTACGATTTATATTTGCCGCTGGACAATTTTTATGTAGTAAGTGTACGTACTGTTACGGTATGTTCAATTGAAAGAAAATGACTCAGTTCAGTAGATAATTACGTGTAAATTCTCATAAGAAAAGTAGTGTTAGTCATTCACGTATCAGCATTTCCTCAATGATAAATCGTGCTTTGCGAAAAAGTCAAGAATGTAGAGAGAACTTTGAATAAACCTTGGCAGCTCACAACGAGTTTATTCACAGTAAATTCTTAGTAAAAGTAGGATGTACAAATTAATAACAACACATTCCACTGTCTAGGTATGATATCAGAATATCATATCATCCCCAGAAGCAAAATGCCACTTAAGATTCTCAAAACATCTTCAATTATCTTTCGCAGTTTCAATATAGCCAATAACTTGTAATAGTTTTTATGAGATCAATCAATTAAAACAGGTCGATTCCTAAGAAAAGTAATAAAAAAATAAAACAAGTGTCAATTCTTTTAAAACTAAATGATAAAACACGTCGGTACGAAAATGATGCCTTGAGCCATCCCTGCATAACGCCAAGCTTTCGTGCAGTTCGTAAAGATTAATTTCTGAGAAATTCTCTCCTGACGAGATTGTGTTGTGTTCGTTTGACAGATCGCAAGACGTGTTAGACGCACGCTGGCATGGCTAATGGGGGTACGAACCCACGGTACCCAGCACTCGTCTCACATGGCCAACACTGGCGCCCCACTTTAGCACAGCCCATGAACACTGCACGGACCAAATTTCAGAAAAAACACACTGAATTAATAAAACAAGATAAAGTTTTGTTATAAAACACGGAAACATTGATTTTGGAATAGAAACTCTACCTTGACCGCAATGTGATATTCGTATCATCCAGAAACGAAGTTGAGTAAATGTAAACAAAACTGTGATGGAAATTTGCGGTTTTCGTTTTTCAGAAAAATTTGGAAATTATGATAGCAGTCATGTCAATTTTAAAGAAAACCCATCTATTTTCTAACTATTCTCGACGTTGGGAAATGGGAAATGTGACATCTGGAAAATTCAAGCCAGAGACAATAATGGAAAAGATATCAAAACAATTTTAAGAAATGGTATGAAACATGACCATCGTATGTCATGAAATCAAATGTTTTTGTTTGAATCGATATAAGTTTGTTTGGTGTAAGAAGTCAAGAACGCAAACATGATACCAAACTGGATGTTCAAGTAAGGAATTATGTTTCTATGAATCATGAATAATATCCATTTGCTTCCAATTAGTACAATATTGAATGCACCGAGCATCACCAAAGAAAATATTCAAAGTGTTAACTTCCCAACAAAAAGCTCTTCACACTCGACAACGCATTCAGCTATTTCCTCGATTCCGTCTATTGAAAACGTGTCCTACAATAGTCGTCGTTCTCGGTTGACTAACTGGTATGATGTTCGTCGGCGACGTGTGATCGACGATCAGGTGCTCGATGTGGCACGATCACAGACAACAATACATTCACTTCACAGCGATCGTGAAAGTGTCCGATCAACTCGACGTCAAGTTGTTTCGATGTGCCAAAAGCGCGGGTGTTTTTCATTCTTTTTAGTGCCGTTTAATAGCGACAATAGGCTATGATGATGGTAGGGAGCTGATGATGAAGAATAGGTGGGAGGATGTGGTCGTGGCCTTCCGTTCCGAACATTTGGCTCTCGATTGATGGAAACTATACGAAAAAATACTCGTTCAGTAAGGAGGTTCGAATAGTGACTAGAAATTTCAGATTTTGATCACCTAAAATTGATAGCTACTTGGAAAATAATATTAATTGTTAACTTGAAGAGGACCAAGAGGATAAAAATGTGGCAAAATAGTGGCTTTTGGGCAATATATTGAAAAATAGTGGGCTAATAGTGGAGTTCCTTAAAGGGCAAATAGTGGAAATAGTGGGCCAAGTGGCAACCCTGTTCTTGAGTGTTTTCAGGCGTTTTTGACATACTCGACAGTTATTTGTATAAATAAACCGAGGAAAGCTTATGTACCACGAGATGGGAAATGAAATGTAAACAAAAAGCTCCATTTCTTGGGAAAAGGATGCGTTTTACAAACTTTTAAATTGTCTAACGTTCACTTAAACGGAATCGTTGATTTTTTTTGGTTTTAAGTGATCTTCGCATAAATATTACTACCTTTTCATCTACGGTTGTAGTTTTGACTTATTACTTCGGAAATATCTCAGCACTCGACTTTGCAATTAGAAAGAAACCCACGCCGAGGATCGAACCTCAAACTCCCGAAATAAGTGAAGCGCAGAGCCCACTTTCTCGGCGAATGTTTCCGATGAAGATAATCGATCAATCCAGACACGTAGAGAGACCTGAGATTGAGAGATAATAAATAGCAACACCTAGCTATTAAAATGATAATTGGTAGATAAGTTCGGAATGAAATTGAACGAAACATGTATAGAAAGAAATCAATGGGTAATTAACAAAAAAACTCTACAATGAGAACAGAAGCAACGATTCTTATACAAAATAAAAAAAATATCCAACTTTTTCTGAAGGTAAAAAGAATAGCTTGTCAGCAAAAGATTTATAAAATGCGACAGAATGCCCCTAGGCATCAGAGTCATATTTTAAATGGTTTACGGACGATGATGAATGATTACTTACGGCATGAACATGCAAACCAAAGTGGTTCAGTTCTCTCCAAATTATTTGTGATGAAAAGTTTGTCAACATGAAGTGGTTCATAATAAATATACGCAAGGTGGAGGTGCCACTGCCAATGATTCTCCAAGTGAGGTCAAAACCTATTTGTCTCGTCCAGTCTTTATTGCAAAATTTTGAAAGATAATACTTTGACGTAACTAGCTGTATTGGTGACTTCATGTCAATTTGTAATTGATTAAGCTGCGATTAATGTACATGCAACTAAAGAAAGAGAATATGGACTTCGGGCCTTCTGCTTCTAAGGCCCCAAATATAACATTAATTAATTTTGCACCATCAAACGTGAGACGTGACCAACAAAATCCATTCGTTATGAAGACGTCAAGAAAAAGTAGGTGAAGTAATTCAATAGTAAAAGCATTTATTATCCCTCCATCTTTCGCATGCGATTTCGTGAACTTTGACCCGATGGCGAGTCAGACAAAACCGGAACTGACCGAAGCTCCTCCACACTTCCGGCGGCAACAATACGCAATGTTATCAACTACTCTTTCGCTTTCCTCGTGATGGGCGCAAGTGGAATCGGATTTGAGATCTGGGCTAGCTGATAAAGTCGAGTCCTACTAGACCGACTACTGTGCGTGGTCCCGGGTTCAACCCCCAGTGTTGTTATCAGCGAATTTATCAGCCCCGTTCTATATTCTGATTGGCGAGTGCGACCTTAATAAGGCTGAGTACACGTCCAATGTTATGTTCATTGGGGGTCAATATGTTAAGGTTGGAATTCACGAGCTCGTAAAATATGAAAAGAATTATAAAAGTAGATTTTTTATAGTCTAAATAAAAACAATATAACTAATTCTTAAATCACGAAATGTGGTGTTCTGTATACCTGGACCTACTTCATGGATGAAAATTATTCGCTTTATTATAAATTGCAATTAGTTTTTTCGTTGCTTAGTACTTTGTTTAGAAATCCTGAAGAAAAAATATAACCCGCATTGCAAGTGAGATACATTTTTGAGTTTAAAAATCTACCAATATAAAAACTAATGTAATCATTTTCCAAATTATGAACTATAAGAATGTACACTATGAGAGGTGTTTCCGATCTCATTAAGATACACACAACTGTTCAATGTTTAAATTAGCGCTTTTGTAGCAATATAAAGTTAATTGGCTGATGAGATGTGTAAAATAAGTACCTAAAGTTTAGATATATTTTACTAATAAAATGTAATTAAGATTTTGTTATGGGTGAGATCTTCCAAAGAGAAGAAACAAGTCATCGAAACACGTTCGACCACGACTCTTTATTCACGCAAAATGCGGATGTATTGTCCCGACATCTTTAAATGCCATTGATAAAATGATAAAAATAAAATAAAATAAAAATAAAAATAAAATAAAAATAAAATGATACGAATTTGTATCAATAATTGATTGTATAGAAAATTGTTAACATTTTCACATTTTTAACATACGAGGAAGAAGAGTTGTGGGTGTGCTTGAGGCCTATTCTAGAACGTTTTCCCAATTCCATTCTGATGGAATCCGGTCACAGCTATAAGGATTACATTGGATGAAATCGAATTCAGGGGATTTGGGAATTTAAAAGTTCTGGAATAGGGCTGGATTCAGAAGTATTATCTTTCGATTTAATACCAAAAAGATAATACAAAAGACAGTACGTTTTTATAAGACAATACTTATTTGTGAATCTAGCCCCTGGGTCACTCAGAGGGAGGAGAAAGGTTAAACTGAAGAAATTACTTTCAATCCTGCATGAATTGGCAAATGCATGTGATCTCCCAACACTGTCTGCTGCTTGACAAAACCCCGAGACATTGCCATCGGCTCAGCACTTGTCAGGAATCAGAAGCTCAAGTCGGACCCACCCCTAAGGTTTCCCTCCCCCTGATGCACCCCAACTCGAGACAGCTTGATCACTAACACCTGTCAACTTGACTGCCAATCCAAATGTCATACTTATAACACGTTCATGGATGTCAAGTTTAGTCATCTTCGATGTTTAGTATGACCATTAGAATGTACTATTACACTATTCAATTAAAAAATCCTACATTTAAATTCATGTCCTTGAAAATTAATTCGATGTTTCATAAAATACTTTAATTTATTGCTATTACCTACTTTAAATATGATTATTGCTTTTGTTTTAATTCTTCTCATCATAAACAATAAACAAGGAATTTCCAATGGCTATTTAGGAGAAAGGTTCAATAAAAATGATAAACGAAGATTTTACAACATACTTCCTCTGATCTAAGAACTCACAATATTATTCAAAAAGTCATAATATTAGTTTGATTCAAGTTGATTCAAGGTATGTTATTTCGTTGGGAACATAAAGCAAGCAATAAAGAAATATTAGAACTTGAACTGAACCAATAAGACTTGTTTGCTGACCCATTTACTATTTAGCATGAAACGTCAAACGCGATCGATTTTCTTAGATAAAAGACAAACGTAGGATTGTTAAACGGACCATTTTTAAAACACATTAGCAATTTTCATTATTTGCTGAGCGCCTTGTTTTTTTATGTTCTAAGTACCTAACAATTATTGGGACATCCTTAATTATGCCATCATTAATTATGCCATCTTATGCTTAATTTTGACATCAATTGGTTAGCGGATTCGGTCTCCAACCGGATTGAGCATCTTTTGCACGGTTTTCTAGCAAAACCGGCGTTTCATAAGTGGGTGTAGGTTACTCTGATGCTCACATGATCAGTGATATTATATTATGGAACATTTTATAAACCTCAATTTTCTCCAACGGCCGAGCGCTAAATCACCTTAAAAAGACGTCACTGCAAAAAAATATGACCGACACTATATAATCCCACTTTAATTCCGTAACAAATTAAATTGATTACTTATAATGTAGTATGGGCGCGATGCAAGCAAGGTTCACCATTTGACTTGACACATACGTGTCAGTTGGCCATTAATAATCTGTACCTCTCTTCCTACTGTACCATTCTGATACAGCTCTATGGGGCGTGTATGCAAACCGCTATTATATGATCGTCCTCAACCATGGGATATTAAACAATAAACTTTGTGATAAAAAGGCAGTCAATCTTCAGAAGACACATGGATTTATGTCGTCGCATAAAAGACTAAAGAGAGCAGTACGACCGGCGGGAGATTGTCTAGCATCGTGACAGTTCGCGGTTCGATTCCCGAGCAATGACTTTTCCACGGACTAAGATCCTGATAGATGAGTGAGTAGGAGAGATTAAGCAAAAACGATGCGGTTTTTGTAACAATGAAAGTATCGTAATCATGAAGTGGAAACTGCAGAGTATTATAAACTCTTCGGTGGAATTCCTTCAGGTAATTAATGTTACTGTATAAATGAGTTAATTAATGACGCGACATCATTGAAATTCTTCCCGTACTATTTGTTTATTTTCTAGTTGAATTTCTCAATTATCGTTAATTAATTACATGTTTTGGTGATAAAATTGTTAGTGGTAAAAGCAATAAAAGTGTAAATATTTCTATGAATGACTATTTTATAACTACAATAAATAAATAATATAATCTCTAGGATCGAAGACGCTTTATTTATGAAAATTACTGACGTTTCAGAGGCAATCATTTTAACATGTTTAACGAAATTTGTCTAAGGACCATTAACCTGCTCGCAACTTCATAATTTAGTTTTACACAGTCATTAAATATCTCCCAAGAATATTTTGGTGTAAATTTAACTGTCAATTAACAACGGCTATAAATGTCTAATTAATGACCCGCCACGATCGTGCCTGCTATTATCACTTTCCTCAAATAATAACTAACACTTAATAATTAAGGACAAAGCATTCAACAAGCAAGCTGTTAACGACATGTATTTGCTATTTCCTATTGACACCTATACCTCATTCAAAATGTCACGCGTATCCTTCCTATCGATACGTGATCTTATCGATAGTTCATCGAGATATCGCAGATCGATCATCGAATGGCAGATGCATTATTATATCTCGCAATGAAGTCCTACTTTCTTATTTTGACGCGTGCTCACACGATTTTTCCGACAACACTTTTATCACGAGATCGTACAGAAGAATAAAACTACTAACAAATAGCAGCCACTCATCTTAAACAATTGACCTGAATTTTTGTTCCGCAGAGTTTTTATTTATGTATATAATGTTTTACGAGTAATATTAAAATTGCAAATTGTTGATTTTAATTTCTCTAATTCACGGTGAAACTTCTGTGTGATTTCTTTGCGAACAATTTTTTTTGCGAAAAAGTAAGTGCGGTAAATATAGTAAAATGGATTCCAGAAATCCGTGACCGAGCTAGAATTGAATCCAAAAATCTGGAATTTATCGTGTTTTTACGTTGACAGCACCAACGTCTGTTTTACAACAAAGTTTCTGTAAAGTCAGTATAGCAAATTGCAAATTTTTTGACATTGAACTTGGGATTTCTCTGAACTAGAAATTCGTTGTTTTCAAGTTTTTCGAGTCTGCTGATTTCAAAATATGGAATTAGTTTACCTGGTGAACAACATCTAATCAAGATTATAAAAGTAGGTAGATATAGTGGAGTAGTTTTGTTACTTCTACATCAAATTGGTTTCGGTTCGGCTAGTCTAATAATTGACTCGGATCGTGATCAACCACTAAGTTCAACGTATCGTGAACTAGAACTCCGAGAATTTTTGGTTAAAACTTTCAACTCCAATGATTCCAAAGGTAGCCATTATAGACATTGTGCCTATGAAATATCTTCTTACCGGCAGCTACACGGATAAAGAGAGTCCAATGGTAATTTTCAATCTTATATTCACTCTTCATAATGTTGTTGGTAGAGATTTCTCATCTTTTGTGATAGCGGCCAAAGAAATCTGAACAAACGAGCTGAGAATGAAATCAAATAAATTAAAGAATGTGTTTTATATCGATGAAATATTTGACGTGTGAATATAGAAAGAGGCGTCCACTCATGTATGGAATGAATCGTATTTTCTCATTCTCATCATGGAATGGAAGATCATCGGAGGGGAAGAATCTGTGTGCTTTACTGTTCATTAGCGTTGCATTGAACAAGGTGCGTTTCCATGACATTGTACAGCGACAACGCGTTGCGAGACACGTGACTAGCTCGACCAATAGGAGACGAGAGTTTGACAGATCGTAAAAGTAAAGATCGTCGCTGATTGGTTGATTTGAATCATGCTAAAAATTATATTTTCGTAACTATAATTACTTGTCTCCTATTATCAAAGTTTACGATAGTGAACTCTAAAAAAAATTGAACTTTAACAAGAAATCATCGAATATTTGAATATTTTTCAGGTAAATGTGTCCGAATATTATTTTACCGTTCTTCAATTCATATTTTCCTTGACTAAATCACAAATCGTGACGTCAAACCAAGAACGAAAATAAGAATCATAGCGATGAAATAAGAATTCAGATTCGTCATAGCAAATAAACAGACAATTTTCTTGCGCATTTTACATTCTAACAATTGTGTCTCAGAGAAATTACGTTAAAAACAACAAAGTCAACGCACGACTAATTCCCGACAGCTGACAATTCCAGAACGAGAAAAAAAACTGTCCAGTGGAGTCGGTCTCCTTTCCCTCAAGCATTATGCAAATCAACTGCAATTCTAATTGAACAATAAGCGTTATGGTCCCAGTGCAGCCGAAGCGTCCGGTCTTTGTTCACCCAAAGTAGAATGCAGCCCGCAACTGTGTCAAAGAAGCCGGAAATATGGTGATTCGTCAACGAACTCTCGAATAGGATGCTGTGATGATCCAATACAAATCCACACCCAACAATAAGATTTATCTTTGTGACGACTCCCGGTTGAGATGGTTTCGATTGCCATCTAGAAGGTGGGTTCGGTTGAAGAAGAGACGTCGCCACATTCGCAATAGTCATTACGCGGATGATAATGATAGAGGGTAAGATAATTTACTGTAATTTTTGGAATGTAATTATGAATGTGTGCGCGCTTCTGCGACGCACGGAAACGCTTTTGTGAAGAGTTGATGTGGCTTTGGTTTGGAGAGAAAGGTGAAGAGCAGGACAAGTAGCGCACCTAAGGTGACTGGGACTTTAAAAAAATTACTTGAAATAAACGGCAGCTTTTAATTTGTGTATTTTATCAGCATCCAAAATGCAAAAATGTATAATTTTGCCAAAAACATCATAATAAGAATTAATTAATATTAATAAAATAAAATATGTAATGACGTCAAAACAAACTAAAAATAAATGTGTATGGTATTTGTTACCTACGCATATTGTATTTAATAATATTATCTTTGAAATTTTATTGTATAGGTAACCATTATGAAAATCATTGCAAAAAACAAAAAATATCACCCCAAAAATCAGAACAATATAATAATTATTGTAACTATTTCCTCAAAAATAAATCGAAAAACACCAAAAATAACACCAAAGTTTTAACAAAAAGCGTATTGTAAAGTCATGATAAAGTGTGATTGATCTCTGACAAGTGACAGTGATTTGTTTACGCCACGTGACTATACGGTATCGATGCATCATTTGACGAGGAGAAAGCAATGATATCGAAACATGATTTTAATAAATCATGAGGCTGGCTGGAATAAAAGAAGAGGAAATTGGTCTTAATTCAGTCAGAGTATAATTCCCGATCGTTTGAATCAATTCGGACTATGTAATTTGATGCTCTGATACGCCAATTTGTAACTACTTAATTAGGAATCCCAATGCATGGATCACGAATACTAAACAGTTTCCTTGCATTTCAGGTAGAAGAAGAGAAAAGAATCTTCTCAACTCGTGACTTCAACCAAAACGCAGCAGTGCAATTCTAGAATAGCATCAGAAAAAACACGCGGGCAAATTTGTACCTTTATAAATAGCTAAACCGGCAAAATAATTGAACAATTTAAGACTTCCTTATTGATTTTTGCCACGATGTAGTTGAAAAATACAAGCGGGTTCATAGAAAAGAAGAACCTAAACTAGGACAAGCCGATGGAGTAATTAAAAAATAGCGTATCACACTTTAGTCACGCTATGGAATCTAGTCAAGATGCACCACTTTAGATCGAAACAGTGTCGCCTCTTGCTCAGGAATGTGGCAGACAGGAACCAGAATGTTCCAATAGGTAGAACATTCGTGCGAACGCTTCCTTTGACGGCGACGTAAATTGTGCAATTTTTCACTAGTAGTTGGCTACATTTTTAAGTACGTAGATAATGATAGATATTTGATAGGAGCGGATCAGACGGAAGCTGCATGCATTTGAGAGGTAATTGAAGGCCGCGAGAAATTAGAGATGACGAATGAAAGGTAGAGAAAGCCTATTGGATCTTATTTCATTCCAGATTTTATTTGGAAATTGAAGATTTTAAAGTAGGCATTATCAATCACAAAAAATGACTTTCACGAAATGTGAATGTAGACGTATTTGTGGGCCGATTCTCGAGTTCATGTATAACTTGGCATTTGGAAATGGAATGACATTGTGGCAATTGCAGAATGAGATTTACTATTGAAATATTAGTGTTCAAGTCCTCACGCGTTGATAAGCGAGCCTTCGCAATTCATGGAAATATTATAAAGTTTTACGAACAATAACTAGGTATGGTCGGTGACATGCAAAGAAGAATCAGCTCTAGCATGGACCGCCCTCAGGCAATGCTAAAGTGGGTTCATCATTGCCTGCCCCGACTCTATAAATCCATATTCCGGTGAAACGAAAAGACCGATCTTGCTAGAAATAGTTGTAGGCAGAATAGCAAATATTATTTAAAAAAATTACCGAATGCGAAAAGCACACGATAACAGATATTGTTATTTTCCCAAAAGAGTTGTCGATCGACAGTCAAATAAAGTTACACGATCCTCCGCAAAACTTAAATCGGCATTGGACTCGATTAGTGAATCGAAAGATCTCGATCGTAAATGTCGTATCGAAGATATTGACGTCACATTGGCGGCAACTTCACCTCTTACGAACTCAGACCTGACCTTCTGGTTCTTCAATTGCTCATCTCTCAAATACCCGTTGCATTTTACAGCCGGGCCTTTAAACTCCTGTTCAGACAACTACAATTCCTCTATTCAGCTAATAAAAACAACTAAATGTAAACACTTTATGGCTTTTAATTTGACAAAGAAGATAAACTTATGATCACTCCCAACATGAAAATAAAAACGGCATCAGGCGCCCACATATATCTTGTCAACTTTACTGTGGGGAGTGTACTTTAAATTTCGCAGAACCACTCTTTATGCAGAGAACAAGTCTTGCACAATTACTTTGTCGGACATTGTTCTCATCCCGTTTATTCCTGCTCATCCCCAGGTTATAAATCATGTCAAAACCTAGCAGGTACACATTAAGCCTTAATTACATGGATCAATTCTTGAATCAAGACTCCAAGATCAGGTTTTTTCAATTCTATGCAACATGCAATTTAAATTGGACAATTTCAATTATAAGCCAATTGGATTTCAGAGTCTCATTCATAGCGATTACATTGGCTAGAAATTGAAATGTGTATCCTTTTCGATTGCATAGTGTAATCACGTCTTTCTTTACTGCGTTATAATACCTGAAATAGCTTGTAAAATCCGAAATTCTTCAAGTACTGCTGTTTTCACTCTTATATTCTTCTATGTTACCATTCAATTATTCTTTTCACTTAGTTGATGTGCATTTGCTAAATGAAGACCTGATCTTGAGTTTAGATTCAAAACATTGATCGTTGCATTTCAGGTTTAGACTACTTAATTACGGTCACGTGATATAAAGTAAGGTGTTAAACTTATATCCCGTCTCAGTGAACTCGAAAAGTCGTTATGAAACTGCCAAAAATAAACGAACCGATTTTTTTTCAGGCAGCCTTAATGAGAACAAACTAACGTACCGTCGATGGTATCAAAATCGATACACAAAAGGCACCTCTCTTTTTGTAAAATGAAAGTAGAGTAACCATAAAACAATTGCTTCGTGATAAGAAACCACCTGTCTCGTCAGCACCTCTACATATCAAACATGAATCAACTCACTCACGTGTGGCAAAGAAATTAGGAACCAAAAGCGACCTAGTAACAATTACAATCGAATCATTCACTCTCACACATAATTCGAAACAGAATTTAGAAACGAACTCTTGGTAAAACACTGTTATTCTCCACTGGTATGAATGATACTGGACCTAAGATGCTGTGTTGGCTCTGTGCATGGAAACGAGTCGCCCAATGAGCAAGTCCATAAGTTGCTCTGGCGTGGGATGGCAGTTGAGGCAAAGGACAGACGTGTCGCAATCGACTACTGAGACCTACACACGAGATCGCCCATGTAAGGTGAACCAAGAGAGGTACGAGTCATGAACGATAGCGAAAGTGTGGTGTGAAACATTTCACGTGGTGGACATTTTCAGGAGTGAGTGATGTTTCATGATTGAAACATTATTTGACATTATTCATGTTGTTCATGTTTTGGAATATTTGGACTTCGAAGTTGGATTTCTTTATTTGAGAGATGAAGGTCTATTGAATGGATGTCCCAGAAATGCGTTACTTTGATTTATAAAATGTGTATTGAATATTAGATAATGACCCTGTTCGCCTTGCGAACGACAATTATTCTAAAATTATAATTATTTAGACAAGTGGGTGGGTTTCAAATTAATTACTAAGCTTACTTGTAACATATAATTATTACTGTGTTACTTCTCGTTTCTCGGCGTTGAATGAGTATTTTCTTGGCACTTGCACTGTCATAAGGGCTGTATTTTGCCATGTGTAAGATGGAATCGTTTTGTCCTACATATTGATGTTGTCGTTTTCTTTATTTACCTAATGCCAGTGTTTTTCTAAACTAATTGTTCAAAAGAATCTGCGTTTAAAAGTTGGAGTGATTTTTTTTGTAAAATACAATTTTTGTACCTAGCCGAATTATTTGGAAAAATAAATATCTGAGAACAGATGGCACATCAATTTTTTTGTAAATTATTTTTAATTTTTGTATAATATTCTATCCACTTTACAAGTTAAGATTGATCATGCAGCTAATGAAGGTAATGAAGAAACTGTAAAACGACGATTACCATTCTAATTAAAATTCAAATCAAATTACACCGTTTATTACTAAATCTGCAAGTCATCATTGGCCATCAAATTGATTAAGAAAATCTTAATCCACCGAGTGGGAAGCGAATAATTACCAATTACCGATGTCATAATGAAATTAAAAACAATAAATATCTTCCCATTTCTTTTACGCCACGCTTGTTAGCCATCTTCTGCTCTAAATAAGACACATGCACATGTCTCAATTATACCTTCAAGAGATTTATAACCACTGATTTCTAACGTAACTTTATCATTGAGGCAACAACCAATCAGCAATGCATGTAAGTGATGGCCATTAGATCCAATTAACAGATTTAAATAAACTGAAACCTAGATATTATGCGAGGAATTACTGTTAATAACATAATATTTAGGTGACTCTATGTGGTTATTGATGGTGAAGACATTGGAGTATGTAAATCACCGTTAGACAATCAAATGGAATCAACATACAATTATACTCCACCCTGAATAGCCCTGCTGTGATGAAAGTAAACAGTCTTGTCAGTTTGGAGAACTCGCTGAAGGATATTTAGGTACATATTGTTAGTTCGTTGTTTTCAATGTGACAAGTAATTATACCTTTATGTAGGTATAATGATAAGACGCGAGACGATTATAAAGCAAGCACGTGGCTTTTTATGTCACATTTCAATTTGAATCGACGTTTTTTCTTAATTAAACTTTTTGTTGTTACACGTACTAAAATGCACATAAAATATAGCAAAATTGGCCACACACTAAAAAAATAATATAAACATTTTCAAATTATGGTTGTTTTTTCATCGGTATTTGCCCCCCCCCCCCCCATATATTCATCAATAGGTACACAATTTGCATTGTAAAAAATACCATACGTTAGAAAAATACACCGAAGAGATTGGTTGTACTGTACAGAGACATTATCTTATATTATATTTATTGTTACGTATAGATAAAAGTATGGTTCACCGATGGTCACCCAACTTTGATCTGGGGAGGTGATGTAACGACCATATCAATTAGTTATAGTTATTACTGGTTTATAATTGATAATGTTAGTTAGCTACTTTCCGGCCTACCGGCGCCCATGCTGCCTCAAGACATCGTCCCCTTGGCATTCTGCGAATGTCATTGTATTCATCTATCTATTGTCTGCATACCGCCAACAACAACCCCTTCTAGCAGGCAGGCAAGGCAGCAGGTGCCAGGTAGCTTGTAGAGGAGGCAGTAACCCACTGGGCCTCAAGCAGACCAGTCGCCTTAGCTACGGCGGGCCCGTGTCATTTATAATAAACACATATAATACTCGCAAATACGTGTTCATTACTTATTGTACCCTCTTCCCATCCTGCGGGAACACAGGAACAGTACAACTGGCGCCCAACGTAATCGAACTCCACCCGATGTGAGTCTTTAACGAACAAACATACGTGTTTACGCGGTGATGAAATTTTGGAACATTCTAGTTAAATTTTGTGTTTTTGGCCGATCAACATTCGTGGTATACGTGGTCTACCAGTGTTTTTAATTTGAAGTGTTTTATGAACATGTAAGTAAGCAACGAAGCAATGAGTAGATTGCTTGCGACGGAAGCGGGGAGGTTTCCACCTAGCCCAGTTATGATTAGCGAGAGGGTGGCAACGCCGCAGACTATCGAGGCGAGAAACCAGCGTGAAACGTTGAGCTACCTAATGTTGAGAAAATTTCGTGACGACGATGAGCTGCATCCTGTTGGGTTTCTGCAGTCCATGGAACGGCATTTTCAGCGATATGCGGTGTCCGAGACTCAATGGATTCACATGGCGGTAGACTGCATGGCGGACATTCCACGTGACTGGGCAGAGGCGATGAGGGAGCAGTGGCAACACTGGGAGGCGTTCAAGTCATCTTTCCTCACAATGTTCTGGTCAGAGGATCTTCAAGAACGCATTATCGAGCTTCTCCATTGCGACGAGTACGACGAGACTATGCACGGCTCCATGACCGAGTTCTATCTCAGATGGATGGTGGAGGTAAAACATCTCACTCCGGCTATCCCAATCAGCAAGTTCCTGAGACTGATGTCGCACATGTTGCCCGCGGACATCGAGGAGGCTCTGGTCAACGCAACCTGCACGACGACGGAGGACATGCTGCACATCTTGGTACGATGTAGTACGATGTGCAGTTATCAACGAACATCAGGTACCTTTAGATGTCCGAGTCCGCGTCAGAGAATGCTGACTACGTTGGAGCAAAGTAAGCGACCTCGTATCACACCTCATGAGAATATGACAGTAGACGAGGTGGCACAGCGAGTCGCCATAATATCAAGCGCCTACCATGCAAGACAAACACCACATCATATAGAAGGCGCGACGATGGCGACGATCGACCAAGACGTTGAGACGACGGCGATCATGGACGAGGACGTCGGAACGACGGCGGCGATCGACGAACACGTCGGAACGACTACGATCATGGACGAGGACGTCGGGACGACTACGATCATGGACGAGGACGTTGGAACGACGGCGGCGATCGACGAAGACGTTGAGACGACGGCGATCATGGATGAGGACGTCGGGACGACTACGATCATGGACGAGGACGTTGGAACGACGGCGGCGATCGACGAAGACGTTGAGACGACGGCGATCATGGATGAGGACGTCGGAACGACTACGATCATGGACGAGGACGTTGGAACGACGGCGGCGATCGACGAAGACGTTGAGACGACGGCGATCATGGATGAGGACGTCGGAACGACTACGATCATCGACGAGGACGTCGGAACGACGGCGACGATTGCCGAAGACTTTGGCGAGACGTCGATAATTGACGAGGACGTCGGAACGACGGCGACGATCGACGACGGCTTTGGTGAGACGTCGATCATTGACGAGAACATCGGGATGGAGTCGGAGAACAACAAAGGTTTCCAGGCGATGGTCATCGGCGTCAGCGACATCATCATGGCGACCGAGGGTGACGACGTCGGAACAATAGCGAAGAATGACAGCAACAGAAGAAAGCATCACAGTGTTGTCGTTCAGGTAGAAAATCGCAAGAACCAGGGGAAGGTGGAAGTGACATTTGTGTTTGCAGCAGATCACGTGACACCTGTAATTCTCGTGTGCTCTTGTGTGTCCGAGGCCGAGCAGGAAACATTTGACAACCCTGTCTTCTGGAAGTGTAAGCATAAACTCAGAGACAAAGGGCAAAGACGAAACGTGCTTCGACAGCACAGTCACTGAAATCAGCTGGTGAATAAGGGATATGACAAGGGATGTTCACACGGACAGTTATTTTCGTGACCTCATCCTCATATACTTCTTATTTTGACATCATAATTGATTTAGAGTTGTAATTTGACGTTTACTTTACGACATTTTTCTCATTGTAATTTCAAAATGTATAACTATTGGTTAATACCGTGAATATGTTAATTTAATATGCTATGCGCAGACTTTAGTGTTTACTTGATCCATGCTTATGTCTAGAATAGGTTGATTCATTCTACGGATGTGAAATGATTTAGATATGATTAATTTCTTAAGGATTTAATAAAGTACTGTATACTAGAATTATAATGTGACAGTACAGTAGTACTCTTCTAGGGTATAGAAAAAAGTGTAGAATGTGTCATTCAAACTTTTGTCTGGGGGGAGTATGTACTGTACAGAGACATTATCTTATATTATATTTATTGTTACGTATAGATAAAAGTATGGTTCACCGATGGTCACCCAACTTTGATCTGGGGAGGTGATGTAACGACCATATCAATTAGTTATAGTTATTACTGGTTTATAATTGATAATGTTAGTTAGCTACTTTCCGGCCTACCGGCGCCCATGCTGCCTCAAGACATCGTCCCCTTGGCATTCTGCGAATGTCATTGTATTCATCTATCTATTGTCTGCATACCGCCAACAACAACCCCTTCTAGCAGGCAGGCAAGGCAGCAGGTGCCAGGTAGCTTGTAGAGGAGGCAGTAACCCACTGGGCCTCAAGCAGACCAGTCGCCTTAGCTACGGCGGGCCCGTGTCATTTATAATAAACACATATAATACTCGCAAATACGTGTTCATTACTTATTGTACCCTCTTCCCATCCTGCGGGAACACAGGAACAGTACATGGTTAATTTTTGAAACATAATGACATGATGTTTCTACTACATCAAATCTCCAGTCTGCGACATTTTATGACATGAATGCTCGCTGACAACGCGTTTTATTGAAGCGTTTTCGTCCATTGATGAACACGATGATTCGATGAGAAGAATGTTAACTTTGTTCATCGAAGTTCTGGGAATAGATTACCATTTTTTTATTGAAACGTAAGAAAGAAGCGCAAGATCTCATAATTCTCCGTCAGCAATCAACCAAATCACAGACACTTTTTCGTATCATTCGTTGAGAAACACAAAGATGAACCACAAACCATGAGGCATCATTTCCCACAATTGTTTCTTAGTAACATTTGGAGAGAAAAAAATCACGAAAAAGCGAGTCGGAGGTTTATTAGTTTATAACCAAAACAAAAACGAATCTCTGATGGTCAATAAACTTTACTTTTTATACAATTGTATCAATTAGTAGCAGAACTAGACTTATAAGAATAATTTGGGCTGAAACTGGTTTTAGGAGGAAAACTGAGTATCAAACGGCATGGCTCACGCGAGCAAAGAGAAACAAAATATATCGTTAATCGTAACATAAATTTAGAGATTTGACACTGATAAGTTATCAGCTCGTTGATAATCTTCTCTCACAACATACACAAGGTAAAAGAAACCCGAATTATGACTTTTGAAAAGTTCGAATTAGTTCTGGAACAATGGAATTGAATATTGAGATCAAAGTGTGACTCAACGTCAAGGAAACTTGTTGGCCTTGCTGTTGAATAAGGTATCCGTTTCAAGTGTGGGAAGTTGACTGGAGCATCGAACAAGTCCCAGCAGTGGCAATTTCCTTTTCCAATTGACACACCTCAACCCGATTAACTCAAATCAATTCAATAACAAACAGCAATCAGCACTCGCGTAAATAATCTAGAGGAATTCAAGTGGGAGATTTTGCAAAATCAACGAACTGAATATCGTAATTATTGCTAAACATTTGACAAGACGTGTCTCTAAAATGATTGATTACTCGTTCATCTAGTTTACAAATCAAAGTAATAAACCTACAGGGATTCCACTCTACTTACTTTACAACAGTGTTGTGATTAGAGAGTTATTTTTGTATCTAGATAAAGATAACCTGCCAAAAATTTATCTAGATAAGAATAAGATAATAGATACATTTCCAAGAAATCATGTATAATAGATAAAGATAAAAAATAATTATCTAGATAATTGTAATAGATTTATATATTTTTTTACTAAATACTACCGTTCCCCAATTTTTTTCGAATCCTCAATTGGAACTCAAGTTTTTTTTAAAAAATGGGGCCGTCAAAACAAGCCAACTAATGTGACTAAATGAAGATGATTTTCCTTTTTCATATCATCTGACATTTGAGGTTTGTGCATGATACTCACAAATACATTTTGAATATTATATTTTGTATCTAGATAATTGCCAATAGATAACAATATTTTTATCTAGATAAGTCACAACACTGCTTTACAATAATGGTAACGAAGTGGTAAAGATGGACTAAATAGTGGTCAAATAGTGGTAAGAACTAGAAAAAGTGTCATGAAAATTGAAATGACCAAAACTATGCCATTGCATAATTTATCGATATCTGAATACCGCAGGCTACCACTCAGTTAGAGTTCAAGAAATATTGCAAAAAAAAACTGCTATATCATTTTAGGAAATTTTAAAAATATAGTAGTGTACCTACCTATTGCAAAAATAGCAAAACAGTCAAATGGCATTATTAAGGCTAAATATTGGCATTATTAGAAAATAAGGCCAAATGGAAGCCCTAAGATCGAACAGTTTTGAATTTCATTCATCAAACTAAACTTTTCAGGAATCACGTTAGATACTGAAAATGCCGAAATTGTTATTTTCATTTCCATTCAAACAAAATCAAATAAAAGTCTGGACTATCTTTCCAAGAACAAAAAACGTGTATTAACAATTAAAATAAATGAATAATTAATCGAGAGGTCAAGAAATCAATAAACAAGCTTGCCGGAACTTCACATCACCTGTTCAATTCTCTTCAAGTGCAACGTCAATTTATTGCACGACAATTACGATGAAATCTCTCCTAGAAATCACTCGGTACTTCGTAAAAAAGTGTCATAGTTCGGTAAGTTTTCGGAATTCTTACGGCAGTCGATGTATGTTCAACCGAGGCATAGCTGCAGTTATAGCTTCGCGATTATAATTTATGGAGAGAAATATAGGAAAAAGTGTTCGACAGCTGTGCGGATTTGGTTGAATAATTTCAAACTTGACGTGGATAAATTCTTAGGTAAAGTAATCGTTACTTTGTAATCATGTTTTGTTAAACAGGTGGATAAAAAGTGTACTTCTACTTCTAGCAATTAATCTAGATTTTCATGACTGTGACATTCTCTTGTTTAAATCACCAAAATTCAGAATTTTTTCGAAGAAATGCTCTGTTTTTGCAATCTCAGAATATAAAATTAACATGGTTTATCCCTCAGTTTGTCCGTTACAATCGTATACCTAGCTCTCTTTGCCCACATAAAAATATAATCTAAAGAATCACTGAGTATATACCTACAGTGAAAATTACAATAATAAAAATACCATCAAAAGGTAATCATAATCTTTCATCTGTCTTTGGTAACGCTTCAGTAACTAAGCTCTACACAAAATTGCATAGAATTATCATTTTTATAATTAAGTAATAAAAATGTAAAGATAATGTATTCCCTAGAAGTCATAGTTCATAAACAATCCACCCATCCAAGAAAACAGAAATAACTTATCGCAAAGATAAAGAAGTTCAACGAAATCGCAACAATTGTAACAAAGAAATTACGCTTTTTACTTTTCAATACAGAAACGAGAGTCGATTTCTCATCTATGAAAGTTATGGACCGCAGCATCGAATTCAGGAAGAATAAATCAGAAATCGACAGAATTCCGACATTATTTTCATGAACTTCATGAATTCTCAGCAATTCAGTATTTTCTTTGTTGTTTTTAAAGGACGTCGCAAAGTTTATTGTTATAGGTTAACCTAAAATTGGTGAAGTACATTATCGTGGCCTTACTGCAGAAAGTCACTGACGCACATTTTTGTGAAAATATTATGAAATTTGTTGAGCGAGCGTAGCGAGCGTCACCACGGTACTCTTATGACACTTTCTCTGTGTGTTTTTTTTTGTGTTCACAGCCCAGGTCAAACGGCACAACCAATCGATCTGAAACTTTGCACATATACTAACGTATTCTATGCGGTCCCTGGGATCGTTTTTGAATGGGCTCATGTGATTGGTTCAAATTTAAAAAAAATTATCATTCGATTGGTTGTTCCGATCAATTTAAAATTTTGACAAGTCATTACGACCAACATTGTACCCACTCCTACAAAGTTTCAGCCAAATCCTCTCATTGGTTAAAATTTAAAAAAATCTTTTATAGATTTTTTAAATTTAAACTAGAACCGTATGACCGATCAACTTAAAACTTTGCATGGTCATTAAGACCAACATTATCTGTAGTTTTGACAATTTCCAGACTAATCTGTGTTTAAATCCAAAAGTTATTGACGTTTTACGGACATTTTGCGTGTTGGCTGTCAAATTTCTCGAAAATGTTGATCACGGCTACTTCGACTCTTTATAGTTCCAAGGTAGTTAGAGTAGAAACTTTCAAACGTATGAAACTGATATGACCGTTCAACAGATCGATCTAATATTGTGTAAGTACACACACTTATATTACTAGGAAAACGCTCTGAGTAACGCGTTGATGAGCGAGCACGGATACACGCAACACCTCGAACCGAAATTATGTCTATCGAAAATGTCATTAAAAGCCAATAATTCTTGAATTTCGTCACAGACTTATATAAATATCTCCAAAATTTCCAAAAATATTGGTCCCAATAACCTTGCTAAGTTTTAAGTTGATCGATTAAACCTTTGATTGAACGGTTCATTGTTAAGTTTCAAAAATCACATGATATCCTTCAAACAATATACCTGGGACCACTCATATGATATGATAAACTTTTGAAAATAACTACAAATTAGACTGAAAATTGGCAAAAATACCTTAAATGTTGCTACCAATTACCATGCGAAGTTTTTAGTTGGTCGGTCAATCGGCAATACCCGCTGCACGAGAGCGGGTATTGCGTTGATTGTTTGAGTATCTCCTTGCAGCAGTCTGGTCGGGGGTCTCTTTGCTCCTTGATGCTTTATTATTAACGACATTTTGTTTCAACCTTTTAGATTTAGCTTCGTCAGTTTCTTGATCTTCAATTTCACGCAGACGCTTTTTCGCCTTTATGGCTTTCATTCTAGCAGAAGTCTTTCCATTTTTCGGCATGTTTAAATAGGGATAAGATAGGTAATGAAAAAGTAAGAAGTAGAGTACCTACCTAATTAAAGTACAATAATATTTGTGTGATCAATGTTTGAAATGCACGAAATGTGTGCTCAAAGACGTAATGTATTCAATGTCGTAATGTTACGAAATGAATCTTGAACAAAACTTCGCAAATATGAAAATAAAGTAAACACCTTTCAACTAATAAGCGAAAGGAATCAAAGTTCCACACAAAAAAACGGATCAGGTAAAATAGTAACTACCTAGTTTAGAAACGGAATGAATCCAACGTTTCCAAGAAGAAAATAATTTGAAATAATCAATCCCCTGGACAAAAACTGTAGATACCTAATATCTATGCTTTAAAAGCGATTCAATTTTACTAATACCTTCACAAAGTACACCAAATTGCCAAAATTATCAACGAAAAGAAGCAAAATGCAGTAGAGATTTGGAATGACGTGTGAACGCTAGAAGAGAACAAACGCCACTCAATGATATTATTGAAATGTGAGCTTATGTTTCTAATCCCTCCTGGATGCAAAATCAGCCAAGTAGAAACACGGGAGGCACGGCCATCAGAACTACGAAAATGACGAAAAGACAATCAAGGTCCTTAAAAACTCGAAATGATTTGTTGGAAACTATGATCCAAATTGAATTATTCAAATTTGATCAACTCAATAAACATAAAAATATCTGCTTTTCACTAAAAAATTGTACATACCATCAAAACACTCTTGTACCTAAAGCAAATCAGATTCAGTTGCATTGGAAAGACATTCATTTTCAATGTTTCATTTCTGACAGCTATTAAAAATGTCAATAAGTGCATACTTTCTTGACAGATTCGGCTGAAAATTTGTAAAATAAGTGACATTGTTGGTCTTACTGACCATGCTAAATATGAGTTTGATCACATTTCTCGAAGACCATTTTCATTTTTTAGGCTATCAGGAGATACTTATTTTAACAATGAACCAATGGATGGATTTCAAAAAAAAATTGGGTCTGCAAACAGAGAAGGTTGTCTTTACATGTGTGCAAAATTTCAGGTCGATCGGTGAAACGGTGCGACTTCTATTGCTTCCTTTAGCATACAAAAACAAAAACAAAAAAAAAAACAAAAAAAAAAACAGAGGTCCGTGCTAAAAGAGCCAAATGGAGTCGCTCGCTTCGCTCGCTCAATCATGAGTGGTCCCATGTCTATTTTTTTAAAGAGATCCTGTGATTTTTAAATATTAACGAGGAACAGTTCAATCAGAAAGGTTCAAAAGGTTTAAGCTTTGCATGGTTATTGGGACTAATGTTTTAGGAATATTTTGAGATTGTTATACTTGAGTCTGACGAAATTCAAGAATTATTGGCTTTTAATGATATTTTCTATAGACATAATTTCGGTTCTAGGTGTTGCGCGTGTCCGTGCTCGCTCATCAACGCGTTACACAGAGCGTTTTCCTAGTAGTAAAAAATTACTAAGTAATTTTTTTAGTAGGTATTCAACAAAATCAACAAAAACAAAAACGAGGTTTCGCTGATAACTTCGCTTTGAGCGCCATAAACCATAATAATAAAAATCGGACCTGCCAGCGACAACTAACAAGGTTTATTTTGTCGTATCAACCAATGGAACATTAAATAAATTATGACTTTTAGTATGAATTAATTAAGATACACGTTTTTATTCAGAGCTATACGCTGTACAACTCCATTACCTCAGAGCTATAAAATGTGAGTTATTGAAGTTAGTGAAGTGAGCTTATGGCATTTCCTGTCTTCGTACCTTCATCTATTTGAAATTTAATTTTATATTGTAAAATTTATATTTTTTTTTATAGAATCCGGTACTTTACACGACACAGGAATAGCAAGACGATTATCATTAGTTACTTAACGTTAATCTAGCAGAACGAATCATAAAATCAACATGGGTTTTCAACGAATGTACAAAAGCCGCAGTGATTTTTCCAGCTGAACGGGTCAATAGATTGGTGTTACGAAAAGTCAGTGTTCCAAGACATTGCTGCGGCTGGCAGATGTGTCGATTCGTCGCTCGTGATTCGTGTCAGAAGGATTTGCCGTTGACAGACCGGTTGTTCGGTTCGAGTTGGACTGTCATGACTGTCATGACACCTGATCACTGTCATCGCAAGCTGTCGATCTGTCATTCGATCTGATATGAAAGTGTGGAGGCTGATGAGTGTGAACTAAATGAAACATGGGAGGTTGGGTTTTATGGAACACTTCCAGTGGAGCCAGGATGATTAGGTAGGGATGGGCACGAACCCAGGGTTGATAGGTGAGGCACGTGAGAGGTACCAGGTTCGAGCTCATGGTTCGTTCGCATATTTTTAACTTCGCTCATTCCTTCCGATTATCAAACATTGTTGTTAATGTTTTGACACTCATAGACTGATGCACATACCTCCCTCCAACATGTAAAATTAATGAACGTAAAGTTTCTCAGTTTCTTGAGAAGAATGTTTATGATGAATGTATAGTGTAAACAAATTTCGGTTAAATCGGTTTATGTAAGGGCTTCTTCTTGGCTAATTTTAACTAATAAAGCACAAATGAATTCCCCTCTTGTACCTAACCAGCCCTTAATTTTGGCATGGAATCAAAGGCCAGGAGTTCTATTCCTGAAATGAGATTGTCCCCACCCCTGAATTAAGTGAGGAGTATGAGAAAAAAGTTGTGAGAAAATCAGTATAACCAATTACAGAATAATGGATTCTTATTGGCTTAAAACAAATTGCTCACTGTTTTTTCTCAAACTTACGAGTACTCTCACTTTTTCAGGAATTGGGCTCCAGGGTGTTTCAATCCAAAGAGTACCCATTTGCATGACAATGTAAATCGAAATACATGACTTTACTTGACAAGAAACAATTTACTAATTAGTAATGCGAAGTTCTGATTGCTATCTTTTAATGTTAGAGTGCTAAGAATACGTAGATATTATTTAAATTGCTACTTTTGTGCTAAACAAAAAAAACTATACAAATATGACGTGTGGGAAGTCAAGTTATTTGACTTTTAGTGTTAAGCAACGGGTATTAGAACACTTAATCACAGTGCTGAACGAAATGGATCTAATCTACCCAATTTGGATATTACTCAAGCGCAGAAATTACATTTTCCTTACATTCGTACCCATTTATTATATAATTAAACTAAATTGTTTTACGACTTTTTAGGTCACCAACCCACAGTTAGACCTCAAGCGAATTTAATTTGGCAGAACGGAGAATATACTTGTATTTAGTAGAGTATAATAATATAAATGCAATAATTATAATCAAGATTTACGACGGTTCAAGGCCAAGTTTTGATTGTTTAGCCTCTTTTGTTTACTAAGAACCAGTGATTTCAATTGATCTACATATAAATCAGTGTCGAAACTATATTTATTGCTTCGAAAAAGATGTAATTTAGAGATATAACTGGATTCGCATGGGTTTATTTCATTTATGTGTAGGTATGCTTTATTTCTATATTGCGTGCTTCACTTTTCAAAGGTGTACCTATTTAATTAATTCGATCATAGCCCCATGAGATGTTATGTTTTCTTTGCGAAATCAGAGTGTTCTTTGTTGTTCTGTATTTTCTAGATTATTGCCATAAACAAAAACCAGGTACAATGGCAAACGCATGACGTTTTCAACATTATTCTCTCTCGTAATTGTTACTTCATTAGTCATCAATTGACTCTGTGCTGATTTTTTACGAAGTATTTTCACGTAAATCCATGTCACCTACCTACTTCTCCATTCACACTTGTCGTTTTCCAATATTTTCTAAAGAAATGTCCACTAAATGAGAGCCTATGGTCGTGAGTGGTCAAGTGTGTGCTGGAGCGTCGAGTACACTTGACATGTTGTCTGGCTTATTAGTAAACAATACGTCACAAGACCACCTGCATATTGACACAGCAGTAGTGTTGACAATATCGCACGTATGGGTAGGTATACCGCGAACCCAGGTGTGGTTTCCTGTGTTCTTCATAAGACAAGGGGAATAAAAAGTTATTTTTCTGGAGACATTGGCGCTCGTACAGCTTTCTTTGTCAAGTCATATTAAATATAACATAGAAGTTCAACCAATCGGGGTTAACCTAATTTTGAAAGTGTACTTTTGACAAGTTAATAGTTCTAAAAACGCATGAGTTTCTTTACTTAAGAAAATTGAGACCCTTCTCTCGTGGCTGACGTGCTGATTGAGGGATGATTTTTTATTGTTTTATTGCACATGTTGATCAAGTACTCCAAATTCTTTGGACTCCTAAATAGTAACATCAATATATATTTTTAAACATAGAATTGCTTCTATTGTTGTATATGAAATATCTTAAATTTATATCGTATTGTTGATAGACCGTATTTGATAGACATCAAATCAATCAAATCTAAATTACAATTTATAATTACAATCATGACAACCTAAGTTCTACATTTTTACAAAAAATTAGATTTTGGAAATGATGATGCAACTAGAACTCTGAACATTACTTCATAGCCAGGGAGATCTCCGATTGAAAATTTTCATTTCTTCATTTTTTTTTAGTAATTTTCTCTTTTTTCTCCATTCCCCTCTAACTTCCTGTCATTCTGCTCAGCGTTCAGGATCGTCAATCAGGATATTCACGAAGCAATCAGGATCGCTAAACACCTGCCATCGGGATCACGATCACCGTCCTGATCGGCGATCAGCGATGATCTCGGTCTTAAGTCGATCAACACAGAACTCTACTCGAACGATCACGCTTCTCAAACTCGACAACGCATTCCTTGTCACCGAAACAAATCAATGACCAGGTGCTCTTGCACGCCAATGACGAAACGTGTTTTCCGTTGTTTTAGTTTTGTAGAACAAAAAAACAGTGATTTTCAGAGCAGTCATCAGATAGTTTCAAATATCAAATGAAGCGTGCAGTCATGGTAACAAGTACTGAGAAATTCCGCTGACCTTTATTGCGATTCACCACTAAGGTCGAGATTATAATACTAAATTGCTAGAAATTCACCCTTAGAGCGTAAAGCCATAAGGGTCAAGTAAACTATGAGAACATATTTCAGTGACTTGGCCAATCGAAAAACAATTTAATTTAAGAGTCTACGATACTTGATGAAATCCATGTTTTATGAAGCACAAAAAGGCGGCCCCCACATTTTTCTAAACGGATTTACCGATTGTCTTCAAATTTTCACAGGTTATAGATAAAGAGTAGATCTGTGTCTCTAGTGGCCCCAAAGTTTTATTTTTTTATTAGTTATTTCAGGGCAGAGGTGCCAAAAAGACTCATTGCCCATGTTAGCACTTCCTCAAAACGAGAAAAAACATTTTTTATTATTTTTTTCGATCACTATAGACACAGATTTACTCTTTATCTCTATGCTGTTAAATTTTGAAAACAATGGGTCAAGCCGTTAAGAAAAAAGTAGGGCCGCCTTTTTATGGTTTTTTGGGGTTTCAATATATGAATTAAAATAACTTACTTCGCAGCATTATATATGCAACATGCAACACACGATTAAATGTCACAAATTGAAATGTCACGTACTACAACCCAGAGCTAATGCATTTTCATGCATTTCTAGGCTTTTTTTTTACATCGGAATCGAAATTTTTAAAATACATTCTTCTTCCCATAGATTGTGTACTTATACCTAATTTAATAACTTTCACACATTTTAATCAGATCAGAAAAGTCACACGATTTGGATATAGAATTGATTTAATTGTCATGCTATTGTCATGCAAATTAATTTTAAATATTACATTTGAAAATTATTGGTAGACCAGTAAACGGGATTTCCACAGAAAATCTTCTGGTCTATCAAAAATATCTTTTTAAATAGCCAACGAGAGTCAAATTATTGTAAAGATATAAAAGATGCATCTAAGCGAATCTAACACATTCACTTCAATTAGTTTATAGTTAGTTAATAACGGCAGTTTTCTGTACAAGCAGCGACCTGAGACATGAATAATAAAGTAATATACCAGACGAGACACTAACAGTTGGAAATCGGAGAATGTTAAGAATGAAAATTATTCCAGCTGCTTTTGTAGCCGTGATGGCAGCGAAACGAGACAAATTGTGTAGAAATCAAGTGGAAACCGTCTCATTTTTCCGTCTGGGAACAACTCGAGTTTTCTCACTTAGTGACTGCTTAGTGCTTTGAGAGGCCGCACCGAATCTAACGCGATGTAATTCACATGGGCTGGAATTATGATCACTTTGATAGGTGGGTCTTGTGTGACCGATTACTACCGAGGTGTCAATTCTACTTAATTTTAGATACGAGGGAAACGCTGTGTAACGCGTTGATGAGCGAGCGTTTGTGTTGCACGCGAGTATGCTGTGTGAAAGTTGCTGATTTTTAGACTTGGGTTGTAAAGAATGATTTGTAATTGATCAAGGTGCTGATGTGCATACTTTCTCGGTAGGTATAAAAGTTGAGAAATATTTAAACAAGCTTAAAATGTCTAGAACTCTTCAAATCCTTTGTCGACATGATAAAATATTGAATCCCGTTAAGTGTAACTTTTGACATCACTTTTCTTTTCAACCAATTTACCTATTGTAGAGGAGTTTAAACAATACTAAAAATCAAACCAAAAAAGAAGAAGGTACCTACTCAACAACCAGAAGATAATCTATTCATAATAAAAAAAATCACATTGAAAACGCTATCACAAGGTTACCAAAATTGATATCTACCTCTATCTAACAATTTTGAATTTTGTACTACCTATTATTGTAACTGCAGTAGGTACCTAATCAATGGATATTTTATACCTACCTGGAGCGCATTTGAAAGCTGTTACTACGTTAGGCAGGTCACGTTATGCAGATGTCTGATTTAATATGCAGACGGAAAGTATGGAAATACCTAATGCACAAGGATTGGTCGCCGAGTAGACTCGAACCAAGAACTTCTGGTTGGACTTGGTACCCCAATACGTCAAACAATTTCACCATTAAAAATCCTTCTCAATAGGTACCTACCTAATGGTGAAAATCTCTATGTTCTGTTACTCTAAGCTAAATCATATTTAAATATGCACCGTAGTATAAAATAAATTATGTGTGTAATGTAAAATCTTCATGCTTTAATGTAGCCACTAGAACAGTAAGTTCAGGCCCCTCAGCACTGGGTGCTCCTAAATGTATTGTTACTAGGAAAACGCTCTGAGTAACGCGTTGATGAGCGAGCACGGATACGCGCAACACCTCGAACCGAAATTATGTTTGTCGAAAATTTCCTTAAAAGCCAATAATTCTTGAATTTCGTAACAGACTTGTATGAAAATCTCCAACAATTCCTAAAATATTGGTCCCAATAACCACGCAAAGTTTTAAGTTGATCGATTGAACCTTTATGATTGAACGATTCCTTGTTAATTTCCAAAATCACAGGATATCGTTCAAAAAAATGTGAACCGTCATATCAGTTTCATAATACGTTTGAAAGTTTCTGCTCTAACAACCTTGAAGTGAAGATTCGAAGATTCCGTGAAATATGAAATTCGCGAAATATGATAGCCAACACGCAAAATATCCGTAAACTGTCGATAACTTTTGAATTTAAACACAGTTTAGTCTGAAAATTGGTAAAAATACAGATAATGTTGGACCCGATGACCATACAAAATTTTAAGTTGATCGGTCAAACGGTTCTGGAATAAATTTCAAAAAGCACATGAAATATTTTTTTAAATTTTAACCAATGGGGGGATTTGGCTTAAAATTTGTAAAATAAGAGACAATGTTGGTCCTAATGACCATGCAAAATATAAGGTCGATCACATTTGTCGAAGTCCATTTTCATTTTTCAGCCTATCAGGAGATGTTTATTTAAATTTCAACCAATGAATGGATTTCAAAAAAATTAGGGTCTGCAAACAGAGAAGGTTGGTTTTACATGTGTGCAAAATTTCAGATCGATCGGTGAAACGGTGCGACCTGTGTATCGGCTATTAGCAGCCAAAAACAAAAAAAAAAAAAGAAAAAAAAAACAGAGGTCCGTGCCAAAAGAGCCAAAAGGAGACGCTCGCTTCGCTCGCTCAATTAAATATTGTATAAAACCAATTTACTATTTGGTTCATTTAAATTTCTGTATTGATCAATTTCACCATCCACTTCAGGTACAACAATCAAAGTGCAAAATGAAACCAAATAAGAAGAACGCAATTTTCAATGAGGAAATCCTAGCAGATCATATCAGCGTATAACAATCTGAAGGTTCTAATATCCTGTCTCTATAAGGATCTGTAACACATCCCCGTGGCTAACGCCACTGGAGTCGGACCAAGTCATGGTAGAGTGGAGCCGATTGGCTGACGACCAACTTGCAGCAAGCTTCGCCTCACCTCAAGAAGGAACATCATGCACATTATGTGTTATTCTAGTAAAAGGTAAGTAGTACCTACATCTATCTTTGTACCTAACGTGAAAGAAAGAAATTGAATCTATAAAATGGTTCATTTCAATATTCAAAAATCGTGAAAAGTTGTCAAAAATCGATGGAGAAAAATACTCTTGAACAAAATCCGATATTCTAATTTCTAAGCTACAAAAGCTTAAAATCTCAGAAATCAAGCTATTTGTAGATCACTTCCCTTTCTCTCGCGAAATTTAAACCGAACAAAATGCAAACAATCTAAAATAATCGAGAAATGGAACGGTAAATGATTTGTAATGCACCTGCGCAAACAGATGCACAGTAGTTCAGATACGACATTGATATTTAAACTTTGGTTTGAAAGAATGGAACGTTGATGACCGACGAGTATGTTAGCAAACGAAACAAGAACAGTTTTTAGAATTGCTCACTCACTTTAAAGTTAAAAAAGTTAAAGCCAAAATAGGAAGTGAATGTTGACGCAATGAACTTGTAAAGTGCATGATAAAAAAGAACGATACTAAGTTTATAATTCGCTATATGTCCGATTGATGTCACTTCTAATCAAGGTGAAGTATCTGTATTACAGATGAAGAAGCACTCAGTTTAGTGATTCTGGGCGTCGATGTTGCAGAGGATATGAGCTAACAGAATCGTCGTGGAATCATGGCAAGGACATCGCCAACGATCAAACCAACATGCAGTTACAATTAAAATAACCATCAGAGTTACGCCCTTCTCAGAGACTTTTTAGCAGAGAAAGCAGACGCCCACCGCAACATTCGCGACAAAATAGCGGGATATTGTGTAATAATAATAATAATATAAAAAATATACTACTCCAACCCCAAAATAGTGATTAATGATTCAACATCTTTTAAGGATGTTGTCAAAAGTTCAGGTGTCTCGATTTTGTTGAGTCACCATAATTTAATTTAAATTCGTTCTTGTAGCAAATTTAATAAGAAATTGACGTAAGAACAAATAGTTTAGAATTATAAAGTAGGTAGCAAGGAGATCTAGAGATTACTTAAGATTTATCTATATAGAGATAGGCAGACAATGTAGGCAGGTTAATTGTTTTTTTATAATAGATTTCTGTTTTTGCGAGGCATTACCTATATCGCTAATGTGAACAATTCAAAGAATATTTAGTAGAACTAGTTTCTTTTCTTATCATCATTAAGTCCTCTCTGATTAGCTTGGAGATGCATGATGGCACGTTCCGTGCTTGGCACGATACCAGCGTGGCATAAGATCATGGCATTTTACGATCTTGGCTGACACAAGATTGGCACGACATTTAAGCTTGGCATGTAAGATCATGACATGACATGAACTTGCATGGCAGAGCGTGGCATGATACAAGCTTGGCACGACACAAGCTTGGCAATTGGCATCATGGCATGATATGAACTTGGCATGCCACGAGCATGGCATTACAAGCTTGACATAAGATGACACCACAAGAACTGGCATGACGCGTCACAAGATTGGCATGCCACAAGTTAAGCATAAGTTCATGGCATTGACATGATACAAGCTTGGCACGACACAAGATTGGCATGACGGATTCTGAAAGCGGAAGTGGTCTATTTCGTTCGACTCGAAGCAGGAAAGACAACTTGTGTTCAAGGAAGCGGAGAATAATAATGCGTATTATTGTTATAACTTAACACATTTTACGCCTTCGAGATGAATTGTGTTTCATATTAAATTAGATCTGTGACAATGATTAAGTGCTGAAGCAATTTGTAAGCTAACTGTAAATCGTAGAGAGGTAATTTAACGTTTTATTTACCGACATTAAAACATAATAAAACTAATCTGTGGAGTTATAAACAAACCGACAACATGAAGTACCTACCTACTACCAATGATATTACAAGTAGTGCACTCCTCGGGAAGTACAATTTAAAATGTACTTCTTGTAGCTGACTCGTCATCAAAATAAATTATGTTCAAATTAAATTTAAATCGAATTTGAGCCAAATTCAAACCCACAGTATTATTCCCGGCAAGGTACACTCCGCCATCTGCCGGTAATGTTGGAACTCCGTCCTGCCTGGCGCTATCTAGTGGCAAAGTGAGTAACTGAACTGCCAACAATCGATTGACAAATTGGCGCCAAAAGCAGTTTCCGTAGATGGCTTTCGTTCGTAAAATATGCGGAAACGTAAACAGCTGTCGGCAAACACGAGGAATGTTGAATCAATAATGTTTATTACCTAATCGTCCGCAACTAGGTACAGTGACTCACGAGAAAAAACAATGCCATATTGCGGACAAAGGGATGAATCACACAAAAGTCAAAAACCCCATGAGCGGACGTGATACCAGCTATCAACAATAGTGATAAGACAGGTGACTGACATTTCCAGCAAACAACTTACTTGAATACATTTATAAAGCTATAAGAAAATGTATGTTTTTGTTACTTATTTCTAGACAAGCTAAAAAAATGAGATGAACAACGAATAGACGAAGGGAGACATGCTGCAGCAGCTGCAAGTGATCTCAAGATGTCTTCGTTGTTTTAAAGATGTGCAACAATTAATAAAATTTAAACAATTGCATATTTCTTGCGAAATGTGACGGTCAATCGATTTTGTGGTAGAAAGGGCGTGGGACTTACAATGACCGAATGACCCCCGATCTAGTACTAAGCCTAGGTACCTAGAAGGTAGGGCGTGCAAAATTACAAAATTATCATCTAAAAATTGATCCATGAGACCAACTTACTTGCTAGAATTCCTCGGCATGCCCTCCAATCCAATATTAACATTTGTTGAAGTCATCTTGATAGGTAAGCCGTAAAAGATAGGGAAATAGAGCTCCAAACGATCGTTGCACTAGCTTCCACAAAAAGTCCAACAATGTAATGTCTGCCAACCAACAGATGAACAGGATACAAAAAATAATTTCATCCTGCTGTTTAGAAGGTTCAATCTGATTGGCTGAAACTGGCTACGACAAATTTGATTGGCTGCTGCCATCTTGAACGAGCCACCGTAACAGGTAGAAGTGTTTAGGCGGGGAAAATGTTTTACGGTAATATCGCTCTAAACGACGAACCTCTCCCTTTTTGGCACTAAAAAATACTAGAGTTTATTTATTTTCGTTGGTTTCATATAATATACAATATTAACTTTAATCGTTTCTATTTTTTACGTAAGTTTTGACAACCTGTTAGTTCCTCGGTTTTGACACCGCTGTGGAGGAGCGCTAGTGTCGCGTAAACAAACATGTCGGCACGAAGCTACTCTTTTGACGATAAGTATTTTCTACTCTGCATTTGCAGCAATGTTGTGCGTTTATTTCAATTTGTGGATGTGATGTGTTCTAACAGTGTGTTGCGGTGTAGATAAAACTGATTTTCGACGTAATCAAATGTGAAAGTTGACTAGTATTTAACCATATGAAACTGTTTACGTAGTAACGTTACTCTGTCATAATGCTTAACCCAGCTGCTCTTGAGGCTATGCTGTCCGCAAATTATGTCACAACTTATACAGACTGTGTTGAAAATCTTCCTGATGAAATTCAACGATTAGTGTCGCGCATAAGAGAATTGGATGTCACTTATCAGTCATATTTAAAAGAAGTAGAGCATCATCAGCCGATCAGCAACCGTTCCGAAGATGAAACTGCCAGAAAGAGATCATATTTGAGAATTCAACAGGCTTTGATTGCAGCTCAAGAGGTAGGTGATGAGAAACTTCAAGTTGGTCAGCAGATTCAAGATCTCATTGAGAACAAGGTCCGTCAACTCGACGGTGACTACAGAAGCTTAGACTATGGCAAAGATCAGGAGAATACAGAGCCAAATAAAGACACACATCACCATAGCGTTAGTAATGTGAGAGAGACTAACTCCGCGAGCACAAGTGGTGTCACACCTAGCGGAGAGAGGCAGTCAAAGAGAGCTCGTCGTACTAGAGTAGATCCGCTACCAAACATAGACGCAATCGTTTCGCCCGAGATTCTAGCAACACCCGAGCCTGCGACTCGCGGAGGCAACACGACTAGTTCTGCACAGAGTACAAATAACAGCAATAACAAGAAGACGGCGACAGGCAAGAAGAAGAAGCGTAAGGCTAGGCAGTCGCAGCAGACACAACAACAACAGCAACGTGACGACAGTCCTCCTCATGAAGACGAGTTGGCTATCGATCCCGATGAGCCAACGTATTGTCTGTGCGACCAGATATCGTACGGCGAGATGATTTTGTGTGACAACGATCTATGTCCAATCGAGTGGTTCCATTTCTCGTGTGTTAGCTTAGCTACGAAACCGAAGGGCAAGTGGTTCTGTCCGAAATGTCGAGGCGATCGTCCTAACATCATGAAACCGAAAGCTCAATTTTTGAAAGAGTTGGAAAGATATAATAAAGAAAAAGAAGAAAAAGCTTAACTGAAATTGAATCTATATTTATGAACATTAACTGACAGTATTTTGTAACTTTGTAAACATAAATTTTTTATCAAATTATTATAGGTATCCAAGCTAGCAAATTAAGCTTTGCGCTGGTTGCAGAATGTTATTAGGTGTATTAAGCTCACTATCATTGTTTGGATTTTTAAATGTATTTATTGTTTTAATCCAGATTCTCATAATTACTAGATAGATTGATAGGTTTGTAGATTATTGGCATTGTAGTGTAGAATTCTATGCTTTCTGCTGCAGAGAACCATGGGCGACCTCATTTGCATGATCTTCCAATGAAAACATTTTGAGCGAATCGGAATCAATTCTTAGACCAACCACAAGTGTAAAGAAACTAACTAGGTACTTTTAAACACAAATTGCATCATTGTTTAGTAATTAAATTCCAAATGAAATGTAATGCAGGACAACTCTTTTTTTTCAAATGTTTCTTGTTAGATCCGTCAGATATGTTGTAATTATTCCTAAAGAGAGGAGGTTTACCATCTATAGGTTGTTACAATGAACTGACATCAGCTGATAAGCTCTTGTGAATGTGATGACATCTCTACTGTACATGTTCTTACAAAATTGATGCCTGTAAAAAATCTGTAGGTAGCCTAAAAGTGCTAAAAAGTAAAAACAAAATTATATTCAATTGCTGTAGATACATAGTAAATTGTCATGTAATTGAATTGAAAATATTATTGTTTAATAATATAAATTCAGTATAATATTTCATCGTATGTATATTTCAATTTACCATCATGTTAACTAAAATCCCTTATTTCAATCATATTGGCGCTTCTCTGGGCTCGATGAGAATCTCGTTAACTGCCACGTAGCTCGGTTGCGACAGAGCGTACATCACTGCCTGGGCTATGTCTTGACTCTCTAGCGTCTTGATCTTGGAGCTTACGTCGTAAGTCTCTTGAGCCTCTCGGTCCGTCGTGTGGCCGTGGAGCTCCGTCTTCACATCGCCTGGTTGGATGCACGTGACTTTGATGCGGCTGTCCACCACTTCCTCTCGCAGCGCTCGGGACATGGCTTCGACGAAGAACTTTGTGCCGGAGTAAACTGCTAGGCCGGGGAATGCCTGCGAAAAAGGTTGTGGGCTCGATAATTTCATTTCTAGCACGGCAATCTTAACAAATCTTAATCATTTATCAAAATTTTAGTTTAAAATCTTGGATTAAATTATTTGAATACTCTGTCTAACAAACTCCTTGTAAAACAAAAATAATTAGGTAAGAAATCTAGAGATACAGATTTTTTGTAAATGAAGGTAGACACCTATTTATTAAAAATTTCGTAGACCTAGGTATAAAACACAATTTTTCAGTTTGGCAATAGAATTTTATCCAGAATACCATACGTCATTTCTACTATTTTGTGTATTTTTTTCCAAATTGCTCTTACCTTCCTTCCTGCATCTGATGATATATTGACGATGTGTCCATGTTTGCGTTCAACCATTCCTCCGAGCACGGCTCCGATGCAGTTGATCACTCCGTTGCAGTTGACGTCCACCGTGCGGCGCCACTGTTCGACATTCAAGTTCTTCATCAGCGTGTAGTACATCACGCCTGCGTTGTTGATCAGAATGTCGACCGGTCCGAGGAGAGATTCAATGTGCTTCACCGCAGTACCAACCTGAGATAGTGATGAAAACAGTTCAATTCCTCGAAACCACAACATTTGCAAGGTCTGTCTTCATCAAATTCAATTTCTCCTACTATTTTCTCCTGTACTTAATTATGTTCGTAAATAGGTACATGAATTTAGTAAAATGACAATATGTAGACCTAGTACTTTAATAATCCTTGTAAATTTACAACTTTTCATTAGGCAGTCCGCAGTAGGTATGAAGTTCTGTAAAGAATCAAAATATCAAGGTCTAAATTAGAGGGGGGTTTGGAAAATTTCTAAAAGACAAGACTACTACCAAGGAAAGAGGAAGCAAATGAAGTTAAAACATAGTTTTTATCATTTTCGTTCAGCTCTAATTTGGTAAAATATTGCCGTAGTATGCTAAATTTGCTGAATTTTATTGTTTTTTTTCTTCGTCGTTAAATTGTTCGGTAAACTGTGCAAATAATTATTAATCATCTTTACTACACATTTCAACATTTATCCTTGACTTGGACCACACACCTGCTCTGTGTTTGTAACGTCCAACTCGACACTGATTGCGATGCCGCCCTGCTTCTCGATCTGCTGTTGTAGCGCCAGCAGTCGGTCAGTGCGGCGTGCAGCCAGTGCCACTTTGGCCCCAGCCACAGCCAAGTGTTCGGCTATGGCTGCGCCGATGCCAGAGGAAGCACCAGTTACCAGCGCCACACGGCCATGCAATAACTGTGCAGCTGAAAGAGAAAATGTTCCTTAGTAAAACTAAATTAGATACATTTTTACTATTTTTTTGTCAAGTGACATGACTTCAAATTATCAGTTGCCTTTGTTTCCTTTTTATATGAATATTTGTTCCATTATTACAATTAATTTGAAACAATTACAGTAGGTATGTAGCTTTTCAAAAGCCGTTGGGTAGATGTGATGCGGGATCTAGGATTTTTGGAACCTGTCCTTCCTACTAGGTAACAACTTTAGTCATGATTTTGAACTCAGCTCTGTCTGTGCATTTTTGGGCTAACCTACAATTTAAATTTTTCCTAAACCTGCATTTTTTAGTGTTTCTGCATGTCTGTATACTTGATTCAATGGATCTGTTTCAAAAAACCATAGTGCCATTATTACTGGTGCAATCAAACAGGTGTTTCTGCTACAAATTCCTTTACAAGACAACTTGAGCTACATTCAACTTGACCCACCTGTGTCGGCCATCTTGGATTGGGGGGGGGGGGGGGGGTCGAAAGGGCGGGAAAATGTTTGGTTGCTACCGTTTGAAATATTTCCAAAACATTTTGAATGGCTTTGATGTAATCAAACTAAATATCTTTGAGGTAGAGTATTATAAGTCCTTTGTACTCGGGTAACACCGTTCCGTCACTCAAATGTTATTTGCCTTGTTATTTTAAAATAGTCTAACAACTTTGAATTTATCTTGTATTCTTTGTAAGATTTGTAAAATATTATATTAGTACTCTCACTTCATTTAATTGTCTTCTTACCAAAATTTGAAAAATCCCCAAATGGCAAAAACTTACTATCTCTGCGCTTTCTCTGCGGTCGCGGAATGTATCCAACCCTGGACAAGTATCGGAGATATGTCCTCATCAATTCGGCGTTGACTGCTGGATATTCCCAGTCTAATGTCTTCAGCGACACATCGAGGTTCTCTCGGGTGAACGTCGAGATCCTGTTGAAGAACGATCCGTCCTTCACAAGGGAGTCCAATAGGTAGAGCAGCGGTCGGAGAACAGCGGATTGTTGCGTGTTGGACTCGACTGCTTGGCGGACCGTCTCGTGCCACTTGTCGTAGGGAATCACCGTGACGGCGTAGCCTTGCACTCGGAGTAACTGCCAGAGGTGACTGCGAAGAGCAATGCACAGTAGTTTACCAACCATAGCGATTATATCACGTTTGCAGTTTATAAGGATAAGACCCTGAACTGACATTTTTGAGATGGTGATCGTCTTGTTGATGAAAGACTGTTGAAGTGACAAAGTTGTAGGAAATAAAATAATAATTAAAATACTCTACAAACTATTTAAAAAAAAAATTATATCCTAAAAGTCAGAGGTGATTTTTAAATTCTGAAATTTGCTGAATTCCAAATTTAACGGCTTTTATGAAAAATATTTTATTATTTGTTCAGAAGATCAAAGTGTTTAAAAAGTGGTAAATGGTTTTCAGAGAGCAATTAATTTACTACAACTTTCTCGCTTTTATGTAATGTACAGTCTTTTTTCAACGTGTATCACAATCCCAAAATTGGAGGAGATCCTCACTGGTCTTCCTTTCCCATAGGCAGATCCATTGCAAATTGTGGAATCTCAAACGTTTATGATAAAGAGATATCCTCATCTGAGAAACCGTAGTCACAGAAAAAGTGTAATTTTTAGTTATTTTATTGTTTTTCTTTTAAAATATGTTTTTTGTAATTTCAATATTCACACAATTAACTTTTGTGAAATATTGTTTATATCTTCAAACTCACGAGCAGTCCATGGTGTTGGTGTTGATCAGATGAAAGATCTTGCCGATGGAGTTCATCACATCTTTGGCCATCCCGACGATGACTTTGCCGATGAAGTCGGCTGGAGTGAGCTCGATCTGCCAGTTGACATCGGGGACGGTCTGCGTGTGAATGCAGCCCTGGAGAATGAGGAGAGTGAAGTCCGCTGGATTCCAGCCGGGGTCTTTCTGAGATCCAGCCACATTGCCGCATCTGCAGACATGAAAAATCAAAAATTATTGCTTGTTATACAATCAACTTCTGAATTGAGTTTTGAAGCACCTACAAATCGTTTTCAATAAAACTCAAGAGTTGTAATTAATTTTAAAAAAAATTATTAATCAGTTGGTGATTATTTGAATATTTAATGGAAATAACAACTAGGTGAAAAAATTACATTTTGAATAAAAATTGAAGATATTTACCTGTAAATAGCGACTGGATGTCCCCTCCTCTTGGCTCGAAGTACGAGCTGCTCGGACACCCACTTGGTTTGTGCGTAGCCGCTCGTCAAGTGCTCCGTGTACTGCGACATGTCCGCGTCTTCGTTGCAGTCGTGCAGACCTACCGGGAACACCGCGTCCGTGCTGATGTGATGCACCGGCTTGATCTTGTGCTCTTGCGCGAATATCAGGACGTTCTGTGTCCCGATGACGTTTGCCGAGTAGAGGGCACGATACGGATAGATGAGATTCACCATCGCAGCCGCGTGGATGACCGTGTCGATCTCGTACGTCAAGTACATGTATTCGTCTTCGTTCATTCCCAAGTTGACGACGGCAATGTCGCCTTTGATCGGTGTTACTCTCCACTCGAGACGTTTCTCCAGATCCTCAGCAGACTCTCCCGTTCCGCCGATTCCGAAGTCTTTGAACGTTTTCTTGAGGCGGTCCATTGGAGCGAGGCCGGGGGTTTCTCGGACGAGGCAATAAATCGTTGCTTTTGTTGAGAGGAGCAACTCCGCGAGGATGAATGCACCGACGAAACCAGTCGCTCCAGTTAGGAGGATCTTATCGCGCCGTGATTTGGAAGTGGAAACCTGGAAGGAGCGCCAGAAGGCTCGAAGTCTGATGTCCATTCTGAAAAGATGAAGCAGATTGTTGAATCCAGTCATTCAAAGTCATCAATAAAGAAAAAATTAAAACAAAGAAAAAGATAAATAATTTTCTTTGTAGTTAATTTTATTGTTTGGGTTTTGTTGTGAATTCAAATTTGCTTCAAATTGATATTTTTATTGCAATTTGAAATTGAATCAATTTAAAAATCAAACAATTTGAATTCTGAACAATCAATTAAAAATTTTAATTTCAAACTTACAATGAGTTTTGTTGATCATGTCTTTCCACTTCCACCTCCAGATTGAGCTTGATTTTTTCATAGGAATTCTCTAACTTTGGATTTTCAATAAACCCCGCCATTGCGTAGACCGTCGGATGTGCAAACAGGTCTGTGATGTCGAGATCTAGTCCCAGCTTCTCGTTCATCTCGCTGAGCAATCTCGTGGCCAATAGAGAATGACCTCCGAGGTCGAAGAATGTCTCCTGAACGTCGATGGCGTGTAGCTTCAGGACTTCGCACCAGATGGCAGCCACTTTGTGTTCCGTCGGAGTGGCCGGCAGATCCTGAGGATCGATGCCTTCGTCGTTACTCGATTCGATCTTCGGCAAAGACTTCTTGTCCAGTTTACCAGAAGCCTCCACAATTGGAATACTTAAATTAAAAAGAAGAAACAATAAATTAATTATACGAAAATATGGTAAATTACACTAAATAGATTGAATAAATTAAAATTTCAAATATTCAGAACAAAATTCAAAATGTTCAAAATTGAAAAATAAAAAAATAAAAATTGACAAATGTATTTATTGAAGAAAATTTTGCTACTATTGATAATGGATGAAATTTCCATTCAAATTTTTGATCTTATCATTTGACTTTTCCAATATTTAAAAAAACCTTTACAAATTTAGAGATTTGAAAAATTAAATCCCAAAAATCCTTACTTTTTAAGGAAGACAAATTTGGCTGGAATCATGTAAAACGGTAGCCTCTTCTTGAGCGCAGCCCTCACTTCTTTCCTGGACGTCTTCCCCTCCGGCACGATGTAAGCGACAAGTATCTTGTCCGTACCCTCATCCCCTTGGCACAAGACGCAACCCGTGTTCACCATTGGCAACTCCAGCAGGGCCGCCTCGATGGCTTGAATCTCGATGCTGTATCCTCGAATCTTCACCATAGAGTCGCAACGCCCGCAGATCTCGAGGTTCCCATCGCTGAGCATGTAGCCCCAGTCGCCGGTACGGTAGAGACGATTGCCGACGGAGGGAGAGACGTGAGGCGGACGCTCAATGAAGCGGTAGGCGTTCACCTCCGGGCGGTTCAGGTAACCGATGGCGAGCGTCGGGCCACCGACGTAGATCTGAAGCCGGAGGTGAAATTAGCGTAATTTTATTGAAGATTTGTCTCTACAAGTCTTGGTTAATCACATCAAATCACTTTTGCTGTAATTTGCTATGTACAACAAAATATGTATCTAGGTGAACACATAATTTGGGTAAAAGAAAATATACATTAGAAAACTATTGGGGATTCAAAACACATAAAAATATAGCTTAATTATGATCAGATTAAAACATTTTAATGGGAAAAAAAAATATTTGATTAATTATAAATTATAAATAATGATTAGCTTTAAATTTAAAATACCTAAGCAAAGTGTCAAAATAACTAAATAGGTACTTACGAGAGAAGAGAAATTCGAACTACATAAATGGGTTCCATTTCTTGGTGTGTATACATGATTTTAACCATTTTTACGTTGACACCTTTTTATGTAGATTTAATTCATATCTCTCGTAGTAAATACAAAGAAAAGAGAGTGCATGGGCGAATGCCCCCAGTTTACTCATTTGTATCCTGGATTGAAATGACAGCTGTGAATGCAAGCTAAGGATATTGCCTACCTCTCCAGGCGCTCCCACTGGCTGCACCTTCATGTCATCCCCCATGATCACGATGTGAACCTCCGGGAAGAGTTTCCCGACCGAGCAGAACTTCCTCGGCTCCTCCGTCTCCGATTTGATGGACAGATCTGGAAGAGAGGGAGTATGAAGCGGGAGAGACTCGACGTCATGGAGGCAGTGATTGATTTGTTCTTACCGATGCACGTGAGATCGTGCGTCTCCGAGATGCTGTAGAAGTTGAGCAGTTTGATCCAAGGAAGAAGAGCCACGATACGGTTTCGCAGAATAGTTGTCACGACTTCGCCGCAAAACCAGATTTGCCTGGAATTAGAAGGATTAAGACGATAATTTGTAGCACAGTTTGCTTAATGATCACTATTTTCTGGTTCCATGAGTTTCTTAACCAAATGGTCTAGGTAAATCTGTTATAACATTTTTGTCACCCACCAGTCGTTCTGAAAGTATTGCGCCAAAATTTTGTTTAACTGATAACTTTACATGCGCAAAAAAATAATTGAACGTGTTTTTGCAAGTCCTAAATATCTGCTTTAGAGTGCCTTAAAGCCTTTATCTCAAATATAATGAACTGTCTGACAACGAAAGAAGGGGACAAGAATATACTCAATGGAACCTTTTTGTGTGTATTTTATTCCCATTGTCTCGAAGTACAAAAGTGCTCATGCTATCTATCTACTAAGTATGATTAAGTAGTGATAGAGGCAGTCCAGATGTACTCTCCGAGGTCATTGTTAGATACAAATAAATTATTTGCAAATTACTTCCCAACGATCGCTCTTGATACTGTGATTGATATGACACTTGAGACTAACACTTGCCGGAAGCGTGGCCAAGATAACAAGTAGTTGATTACATCTGATAGCTCACTTCATTGTCCTCAACGACTTTGCAGTGGCGTGCCGAACCTCCAAAACATTTGGCGCATTTCGGTTCACAGGGACCCACCCACACCTTCCAGGCGTTAGGCTTGAACCTGTCAAGCGATTGTGCTAGAAAATGAGTATTGCCCCGGGAAGTAAGTGCGCAGCGAAATTTTTGAATTTCAGGCCAGAGGTTATGTACAAAATAAAGGGAAACAGACATGCCAAAATTAATTTTAGTTGAAAAAAGTCATAAAAATATAGCCGCGCAGCGAAATTTTTGAATTTTAGACCTTTAAGAGAGGTACCTAATTGTAGTGTTTATAAAATACTCGTTAGTAGGAAACAGACCAGAAAAATTAATTTTATTTAGAAAAAGTCACGAAAATAATGCCGCGCAGCGAAATTTTTGAATTTTGGCCCTCTTAGGAGAGGTTAAAAATTATTTTAATATGTATAAAATAACGGGAAAAAGACAAGAAAACATTTATTTAAGTTAGAAAATGTCATGAAAACAATGCCGCGCAGAGAAATTTTTGAATTTAGACCTTTAAGAGAGTTAGAAATGTTAAAAATAACGAGAAACAGACCAGAATTTTTTTTTTATTTAGAAAAAGACATGAAAATAATGCCGCGCAGCGAAATTTTTGAATTTTGGCCCTCTTAGGAGAGGTTAAAAATTATTTTAATATGTATAAAATAACGGGAAAAAGACAAGAAAACATTTATTTCAGTTAGAAAATGTCATGAAAACAATGCCGCGCAGAGAAATTTTTGAATTTAGACCTTTAAGAGAGTTAGAAGTGTTAAAAATAACGAGAAACAGACCAAAAAAATTATTTTATTTGGAAAATGACATGAAAATAATGCCGCGCAGCGAAATTTTTTAATTTTAGCCGTCTTAGGAGAGATAAAAAATTATTTTAATATGTATAAAATAACGGGAAAAGGACAAGAAAACATTTATTTCAGTTAGAAAATGTCATGAAAACAATGCCGCGCAGAGAAATTTTTGAATTTAGACCTTTAAGAGAGTTAGAAGTGTTAAAAATAACGAGAAACAGACCAAAAAAATTAATTTATTTTGAAAAAGACATGAAAATAATGCCGCGCAGCGAAATTTTTGAATTTTAGCCGTCTTAGGAGAGATTAAAAATTATTTTAATATGTATAAAATAACGGGAAAAGGACAAGAAAAAATTATTTCAGTTGAAAAATGTCATGAAAATAATGCCGCGCTGCTAACATTTAAGTGGTTGATTAGGACTGTATTGTCATGGCAACAACCAATTGAATGACAGAGTTTTGTACTAACTAACTGGTAACAGCTAATTGAGTCTTTAGCAAAGTATTGAAAGACCGGCCCTAAGAGAGGTTAAAAATAATTTTAGTGTGTATAAAATAACAAGAAACAGACCAGAAAAATTAATTTTATTTGGAAAAGGACATGAAAATAATGCCGCGCAAGGAAAAGTTTTAAATTTTAACTCTCTTAAGCGATATTAACATTATTTTGGTGTGTATAAAATAACGGGAAACATACCATAAAGCATTAATTTTATATACAAAAATGTCATGACAAGAATGCCGCGCAGCGAAATTTTTTGAATTTTAGACCTTTAAGAGAACTTAAAAATAATTTTAGTGTGTATAAAATAACGGGAAACAGACCAGAAAAAAATAATTTTATTTGGCAAATGCCATGAAAATAATGCCGCGCAGCGAATTTTTTTAATTCCAGACCCCTTTGAAGAGGTTACAAATTATTTTGGTGCATATTAAATAAAAATCAATGTTCAATATCTTTAAATATATTGAAAGAAATGAAAAAACGTAGTCAAAAATTATTTTTTGTGAGAAAATGTCTACCATAATAATGCCGCTCAGCGATATTTTTTAAAAGTATAATTTGATTTTGATGTATGAATTGACGGACGTGTGAGAAATTTGCAATATAGATAAATAAGCACATGCATTTTTTAATTTCGCCCAGCAAATAGCATTTTGGTCATCAATGTAGGTGACAACGTGTTATACGTATTACAATAACTGTATCTATTTACTTTCACATGACTAAACCTCAACAGTTGGAGCAGGGAGCTGCATCATCCATCACCTGAACATTCCTAGATTGCTGGACACTCCAGTGTTTAGGGGATATAAACCTTTGTAAATGCTTCTAGGCCGTATTCTTTCTGATCCAAACATCTTCATTAACATTAATTGAACGCATTTCATGTTGGTTCCTTTGCGATCCTCCAAACTACCTTCAGCACCACCACCCCGGTCAGGTACCCACCCACCCACCCCCAAAAATTCCGGCGCATTTGCGCCAAATTTACATAGGTCGGCACGCCACTGCGACTTTGCGACGTCCAGGATGTCTTCCAGGAGGCGTGAACGTCATCCTGCAGGACTCATTACATCTGATAGCTCACCTCATTGTCCTCAACGACTTGGCGACGTCCAGGATGTCTTCAAGGAGGCGTGAACGTCATCCTGCAGGACTCATTACATCTGATAGCTCACCTCATTGTCCTCAACGACTTGGCGACGTCCAGGATGTCTTCCAGGAGGCGTGAACGTCATCCTGCAGGACTCATTACATCTGATAGCTCACCTCATTGTCCTCAACGACTTGGCGACGTCCAGGATGTCTTCCAGGAGGCGTGAACGTCATCCTGCAGGACTCATTACATCTGATAGCTCACCTCATTGTCCTCAACGACTTGGCGACGTCCAGGATGTCTTCAAGGAGGCGTGAACGTCATCCTACAGGACTCATCACATCTGATAGCTCACCTCATTGTCCTCAACGACTTGGCGACGTCCAGGATGTCTTCCAGGAGGCGTGAACGTCATCCTGCAGGACTCATTACATCTGATAGCTCACCTCATTGTCCTCAACGACTTGGCGACGTCCAGGATGTCTTCAAGGAGGCGTGAACGTCATCCTGCAGGACTCATTACATCTGATAGCTCACCTCATTGTCCTCAACGACTTGGCGACGTCCAGGATGTCTTCCAGGAGGCGTGAACGTCATCCTGCAGGACTCATTACATCTGATAGCTCACCTCATTGTCCTCAACGACTTGGCGACGTCCAGGATGTCTTCCAGGAGGCGTGAACGTCATCCTGCAGGACTCATTACATCTGATAGCTCACCTCATTGTCCTCAACGACTTGGCGACGTCCAGGATGTCTTCCAGGAGGCGTGAACGTCATCCTGCAGGACTCATTACATCTGATAGCTCACCTCATTGTCCTCAACGACTTGGCGACGTCCAGGATGTCTTCCAGGAGGCGTGAACGTCATCCTGCAGGACTCATTACATCTGATCGCTCACCTCATTGTCCTCAACGACTTGGCGACGTCCAGGATGTCTTCCAGGAGGCGTGAACGTCATCCTGCAGGACTCATTACATCTGATAGCTCACTTCATTGTCCTCAACGACTTGGCGACGTCCAGGATGTCTTCCAGGAGGCGTGAACGTCATCCTGCAGGACTCATTACATCTGATAGCTCACCTCATTGTCCTCAACGACTTGGCGACGTCCAGGATGTCTTCCAGGAGGCGTGAACGTCATCCTGCAGGACTCATTACATCTGATAGCTCACCTCATTGTCCTCAACGACTTGGCGACGTCCAGGATGTCTTCAAGGAGGCGTGAACGTCATCCTGCAGGACTCATTACATCTGATAGCTCACCTCATTGTCCTCAACGACTTGGCGACGTCCAGGATGTCTTCCAGGAGGCGTGAACGTCATCCTGCAGGACTCATTACATCTGATAGCTCACCTCATTGTCCTCAACGACTTGGCGACGTTCAGGATGTCTTCAAGGAGGCGTGAACGTCATCCTGCAGGACTCATTACATCTGATAGCTCACCTCATTGTCCTCAACGACTTGGCGACGTCCAGGATGTCTTCCAGGAGGCGTGAACGTCATCCTGCAGGACTCATTACATCTGATAGCTCACCTCATTGTCCTCAACGACTTGGCGACGTCCAGGATGTCTTCCAGGAGGCGTGAACGTCATCCTGCAGGACTCATTACATCTGATAGCTCACCTCATTGTCCTCAACGACTTGGCGACGTCCAGGATGTCTTCAAGGAGGCGTGAACGTCATCCTGCAGGACTCATCACATCTGATAGCTCACCTCATTGTCCTCAACGATTTGGCGACGTCCAGGATGTCTTCCAGGAGGCTTGAACGTCATCCTGCAGGACTCATCACATCTGATAGCTCACCTCATTGTCCTCAACGACTTGGCGACGTCCAGGATGTCTTCCAGGAGGCGTGAACGTCATCCTGCAGGACTCATTACATCTGATAGCTCACCTCATTGTCCTCAACGACTTGGCGACGTTCAGGATGTCTTCAAGGAGGCGTGAACGTCATCCTGCAGGACTCATTACATCTGATAGCTCACCTCATTGTCCTCAACGACTTGGCGACGTCCAGGATGTCTTCCAGGAGGCGTGAACGTCATCCTGCAGGACTCATTACATCTGATAGCTCACCTCATTGTCCTCAACGACTTGGCGACGTCCAGGATGTCTTCCAGGAGGCGTGAACGTCATCCTGCAGGACTCATTACATCTGATAGCTCACCTCATTGTCCTCAACGACTTGGCGACGTCCAGGATGTCTTCAAGGAGGCGTGAACGTCATCCTGCAGGACTCATCACATCTGATAGCTCACCTCATTGTCCTCAACGACTTGGCGACGTCCAGGATGTCTTCCAGGAGGCGTGAACGTCATCCTGCAGGACTCATCACATCTGATAGCTCACCTCATTGTCCTCAACGACTTGGCGACGTCCAGGATGTCTTCCAGGAGGCGTGAACGTCATCCTGCAGGACTCATGATCGCTCACCTCATTGTACTCAACGACTTGGCGACGTCCAGGCCGCGTGCGTCCAGGATCGCTTCCAGAAGGGACGGCGTGAACGTCATCCTGGTGATCTTGTGCTCGTGCAGGAACGCCACGACACGGGCGGGATCGTAGACGACTTCGTCAGGGATGATGTACATCGTGATTCCTGGGAGAGAATGACAGTTTGATCAGTTTATACGGACGCTAGGATCTCAATAACGCGATAACATGGTGCTGTCCAGTACAAGATTTGTTTGGTTTTAAGGACGGTTCTCTGCATTAGGGTTGCCTCGGGCAACTTGCCCGTGGGTTGCCCCTAGAATCAATAATTTCTGATGGAAAGTTATCACTTTACAAGGTTGATATTAAATACCTGTTACTATCTTTCAAGAGGGGGAGGGGGATGATTGTTTACCTTTGAGCAGCGGTCTGAGCATCTCCCAGACGAAGAACACGTTGCACGCTTCTCTGTCGTCTTTCTCGTAGGGATAAGCTCGATGTCTCCAGGTGTAGGAGAACACGGCACCTCGATGCGGACACTGCACGCCTGTACGAGAAGAGAAGAACAAGTTTAGAATCTTTATGAAAGCAGTGGCAATGTCAAATGTCGAGCATTACATGTCGGGATTCATCACTTCAATGTTCGAAAGAACTGAGCAAATAAACATTTTTATTAAATTGTTTCAAATTATTATTTAATTATTTTAATTATTATTACATTATTTTAAAATTGTTTCCAAAGAAAAAAATATCAAATTTGGATATTTGATCAATTAAATAACGGATTATATTTGCAACATCATGTACTAATAATTATACATTTATTACATGTTTGTAACTGTGAACATGATCGAAATGATAAAGAATGAACGAAAACTGAGTTGAACTGAGTTTTTGAACTGAACTGAGTTTTTCCCTCAGACGAGAGGCAAATGATGGGAAGGTTCTCCATCAATAAGAAACCTCGACAGCCACCTTCATCCTTACACTTTGTTTACCATCTCATCTCCCAACAATCTTCATAATAATTCATTGAGGACAGAACAGTGCACCGTTAAGCACAGTAAAAAATTAAATCATCCAGTTTCTACTTTTACCTTTTGGTTTTCCCGTGGTCCCCGACGAGTACACTGTGTACGCCATGTCATCCAAGGACACCTCCACGGGAACACTCAACACCGGCGCCAGTTTGTTCGCCGTCTGCATCTTCTTCATCCAATCACCCTCCAGCAACAGCACCTTCTGCGTCTCGACGTTGCCGACGAGCCTCTTGGCAAACGCCGTCTTGGTGCAGACGACCACAGGCTCGGCGTCTTCCAGCACGGCCTTGAGAAGTGGCGGAGGGTAGGACACCTCGACGGGCATGTAGGCGCCGCCTGCCTTGAGGATCCCGATGTAGCTGATGGTGTACTCGAGACAGCGCTCCATGAGGATGCCGACGACGAGGTTGTTCCTGACGCCCATGTGACGGAGGCGTAACGCCAAGGTGTCGGTGGCGACGTCCAGTTCGCCGTACGTCATCTGGAGGGTAGAGAATGTGGTAAGTGATACCGAGAGCATAACAGATTGACATCTCTTTAAAACCACGACAACAATTCGTTTTCAATATACACCTTTAGACAAAACATTGCGTGTTTTACCACGTTTTTAAGAGTGAAACGCGCAAATATTCGTATCCGTGAGTGTATATAATTCAAGGTTATGTTAAATTACATTACAACGTTCATTATCAAAAAATAAAAATAATGGCAATATAAACAATCAACTTGATGCAATAGGTAGGTATACCTACTAAGATTTTGAGAAATGTCTGTTAATGTAAAATTATCCCACAATTATAAAATAAAACATAAAAGTTCGAACAAAATAGAACAAAAAAACTCAGTACCCAATTAACTAATGGTACTAACTATAAGTACCCATTTTATTGGTTTATTGCTCTCATTGTACTTTTTACAACAAAATAACGTAATTTCATTACATGTAGATATAGGTATATTAAAAAAGTAAATGCCTTTTGAGTTCACAATAAACACAAATCTCAATCCGACTGACATGGAGAAAAAATAATATGAGAAAATCAATAAACGGATATCGTTATGACAGCTCATCCCCATAACTGTACAGACATTGAAGACATCAATTTCGATAATATTGATGGACAACACAACCGTTATGAAGTCCAAGCAATGTCAAACTTTTCTAAATCATAAAATTTTAAATAAAAATGTGATACCTACAGAATGAAGGAAGTTGAGTAAATAAATACCTTCTGTCCATCATGCGTAATGACAGCAATCGCATGCGGCGTCGCTTTCGCTTGCTTGACAAACATTTCGTGAAGACACCCCAACTTGTCATACCCCTCCATGATCTTCTGGTCCATAGTGATCTCTCGCTGCACAGACGATGACTGGAGCAACGACAGAGGCTGACCTACCTAATAAACCAGACAACTCTTCACGCTATCAACACACTCATCCAATGGCGGGGCAAGTTTGCTTGATCAGATGTTGTAGTGGATTGACCTTAACCTTGACACACGGATATGTGATTTCATACCGTGGAATTTGTGATAAATGGAGGGTGGATGGTTTTTGAGCTTTCTACATCCTGATGTTGTGACAAGGAGATAGAAACCCTAGTTTTGTTAAAGAAAAAGTGTGGGACTATGTTATTTTAACCCCTGATTAGTGACCTTTGCTTGGGGTGGTAGTAGATAGTGGATGACCTTTGGATTATTTACTGGGGTGGAATGAATAAGTGACATAATGAAATGCCATAGATTTTACACATTTAAATTGTTCATATGTCAGGGGTAGGTGTATAATGTCTTGGACCAAAGTTTTTAATTAAAAATACAATCATTACGCATAATGTTGTTTAACTCTTTTTATCTTCTTCAACTGATTTTTCTTCTTTTTTCTTGATGTTTCAATAAATTTGAGATATTTACAAAATTATGCCACGTAAATCAAACAATCAAAACAATAATACACAAAATATAAATATATTACAGTCATAATAACTTATTGGCAATATTACGAGAGCCTATCACGGTGAGATTTGATCGTGTTTCAACTTGGTTTAACATGTTACTTAGTGCCATGTAACATGGCACATGTAACATGTGCCTTAGTAACATGTGCCTTAATCCAGATTTTAATGCATTTTAATGCATTTTAATTCAATCGCCATCACCAAAAGAATCCACCCATGAATTTGACATTTTTTTACTAGACTTAAGTGTCACTAATACATACACAGGGTTAACGATGCTGAGAATAATTCGATATAAAAATAATTGCGTCAGCTGCAATGTTTTGAATTCCAGCAAAATTGTTGTGTGTGCTTTTTTTAAATTTTCTCATAATTTTCCAGTCGCTTTTCCGGTCGTTTTTTCAGTCATTTTGAATAACAAAAACATCGAAACATTGTCAATCATTTTATGAACTTGGAAAATAGTAACTATTATCACAGACAAGGAGCTAATATCTATTGGTTTGAATTACCCACTTATTAATCGTGTTAATATTGATTGTATTATATGATAGTAAACAAACTATAGATAATAATAAGTGAAATATTGTAATAAATCATGTAAATATTTTATAATCAGCTTGGACTTTGAATCATGAAAAACGTTGAATTCATTGACACTGAATACGTGGCTCCAGTTGTAAAGCGAAACGTGTCAACTTCCATCAAGTCTCAAACCTCAGCTGATGTCCCGGATATTGCTAGGGTCAAGGGAGAAGTGACACTGATAGTACAGGGAGAAACATAGATATGTCTGCTGCCAAGTGACCCTTGACCTCAGTTCAATCACCGATATCACTCGCTCTTTATCTCTCATCACGATACGTTGTCTATCATTGACAAAAATCAGAATGGGCGTAATTGTTCATCAATCATTTTACTGTTATTATGCACGTGTTAATTGTAAAAATAATGATAATGAGTAGGTATTATTTGAAAAACTTTTGTTTATATTTTTAATCGATGCCGATAATAAATCCATTAAAATTTTTGGAATTCACAGGTGTAATGGATTTATGAATAAACTAATATTATTTTCTATAAAGGACCGAGAAATCAAAGTACAAACCTCACCTATTATTTCTACTACCAATATTTATTATTTAAAATTTTCTGATCAATTGTTTTTCAAATTGATATTTTTTGTTTTGAGGCACATAATTATAAGATAGCCACACTTCGCTACTTGAAAGTAATGATTTTCTTTGATTTGCTAGGTTGATAATCGAACAGATGTTCAATTTTAATCTTGCATAACACAATGTAATGTGAAAATATTCGCCAAGTGGTTTATAATAATACAGTCATCATTCAGCGACTAGCAGCGGGTGAAGAAGGCTAGTGTTGAAGTCAGAGACTTCTCAATAGTCTCCTATAGGTGGTGAAGGTGGTGGAGAACAGGGAACAAGAATACATCAGGTAACACTCTTCTCACTCACCAGTAGAAAATCTATCATGCAGGAACAATAGGATATTTAGGATGGGTGAGGATATATCGAATTTTATCCCCTTGATACCAAGTACTTTTCATGTAGGTACTTATCTTTTCATCACTCTAATAGTTCTTATCAACGTGGGACCTCATTATTATAATACACTTCAATTGAAACAAAAACGAATAGTAAATAATGAGCATCAACTTTCTGATAATGATGGAGAAAGTAATTGTACAAATCTGAAATCACTGCATATCCAGTTACGATTTTATTTGCACAGTCATGGATTCTTCCACTCTTTGTACTTTTCTATTATCAAACGTTTAAATCTGAATATCTTGACAGTCTGTTTCTAGAAGTGTTGAAAACAGAGTCCATACGGAGCGTCTTAGAATGTGGATAACTTTTTCTTATCAGTGGAAAGATTCTTGTAAATATTCATAGGGTTATTTATAGAACTTCATTCAACATTTAATTTAACTTACTTAACCAAGATGTCACTGCTGTCAGTGTCAGGAAATAAAATCTCGGACAATAGGACGTCGGTGGCACACGGTGAGTGATTCCACACGCAACTTACACGGAATTCTCTTGCAAGCTTTATCCATTAGATCTACAAGTTTATCGACCTCTACAATATTTCACTTGATATCATACATCCATAAAAAATAGCAAACATTATGTAAACGTTTAGGACAGTGGTACAATAGTTAGTCGAGAAATAAAAGTGTCTGGATTGGATTTTCAAATGGTCCTGCCTCAACTCAGATTCAAAATTGATTGATACATTTTTATGGAATTAGTTGCAACGTTGCATTGGTCAGCAGGTCAGTATATAGTCAAGGTCAGGCAAGTGTAAAATCGCATCTTAGAAAAGCACACTCATGATTCTTGGCTTGGTCTTTCCGTACAAAATATTTTAGCAGTACAGAATACATTTTTTTGAATATCCAAATTATTCAAAAAAATATTTGTATCACATTTTTATTCTGCCATTAAATAGTTTACAACAAGACATTGTTTTGTATTTGATATGGATATTATATTATCCCACTCGATCCCAATTTATAATTTCATCAAGGTGGTAACTGCTGTGATGACAAGAAATTATTTCAATCAAATTTCATGGTAGAATGCGCGATTGCTATTTGGTACAGAACGGATCGATGCCCCCCCCCCCCTTCATTTCCGGCGCCACCCCCCACCCTGACACCTAGCTTATAAGCTCTTTTTGAATCCGGGCAAAGATGGCGTCAGTAGCAACAATGCGTGCGTAATCCGTAGAAGAAATCGTAAATCGTAAGTTATATTCGAATAATTTTTAATGCGTACATTTATATTCATAATAAGTTGACTTCAATCAAATTTGTAACAAACTCTTATCGAGTTTGAAGCTAGTTGAATAATGCTTAAAGTAATTTAACAATTTACAATGATGAAATATTGAATCTCGCGGCGCCTGGCCTCATAGGCTAGCCCGCGTGGCACATGATTGTTTAGTAGGTTGCATAACACACAGGCGTAGGATTGAAACTTTCGCTTCTCAGTTCAAGTTCACAGTGCGCGCGAATAATTGCCTTCTATTCTGTAGATTATATAACTTTAATTATGTGAGATAAAGAATGCATGTTAGATCATTTGAGAGTTTATAGGAACGGCAATTGCTCTACGGTAGAGGTAAGTGCGTTAAACTATTTCTACACTTACTTATTATATCTGACGGAACATGGGCTTCATATTGAATAATGTTTGTAAGGTGAAAGGAACAACTGTATCAAATATTATAAGTAAATACTGGAATATATTAATGCTTCAAAAAATATATTATTTATAATACGATACATAATATTAAAAAAAAACGGTTTTTATAATCTAACAAATTTCCCAGGCGCTATAAACGAGCACGGACATTTGAAAGATCATTTTTATTTACGCCTCATTGCATTTTGAATAATCGGTTGTGAAAAATAGACAGAGTAAAACTAAAAAGTAAAAAGTACAGACAATATCTGAAGATTATATTATGTCTTATCTTTGTACATTTATAGAAAGGAATAGTTACAATATAGAAGTTCTTTATTTTTTATAACATCTTCTCCGTGACCTTTAAAAAACATGACGTCAAAACATTACATCTAACAGATCATCTCTATCTAACCATCTGACGTTTAGAGCGCCAACCAACGTTGCCGCCAAACACCAGAAACAAAAACACTACGAAACAAGTGTCAAAAAACTCTAGACCTCATTCAAAAACATCCTCCTACACATTCTATCCAACACCATATAAAAATAGTGTTAGAAAGTGTAAGTAAATGCGAGTGTCCAACTTTCTACCGATCTTTCATCTGACTGAATATCAGTCATTGACACCGCGCTCTGGTAAGTCATAGCCATGTGCGAATGTGCGGTCTAACAATCATGTGTGCAGTGCCATGGAGTGTGTGTGGTACACCCCACACTTCCGAATGATCGAAATAGAAGAGGCGGTAGTTTAGTTTCGTGACGAGCTGTGTTCGAGGTGGCTTCGTTTACAGGCACGCTGCTTTAGTGGCGTCAACATTTCGGGTGAGGAAGTGATACAGGGATTTTCGTGTGATGTTCTATAATTTGCGATGACTATTTTGTGGTTTCGTTTAACTTCCGTGTTTCTCCTTTATTAAAACAGAGATAGTTTCTTTTCAAGGTACTTAGTGCATCTACTACGAACTATATCTGTGTTTCTTGAAGAGGGGAATTGAATATACAGAAAATGGCTCCATTCATTGTAATATTTTTAAGTTTTAAGCTTCAAGAATGCTCAGTAATTGACGTTTACCTGACTTGCAATTGGAATTTTGACAATTAAAAGCTGTTCAATCCCATAAAATGGGGGGTCCAAAAATAGATTCAATCCCCCTTTTATTATCTTATCGTACTTCAGTGTCATTTAGTGACAAAAATATGTATATTGAAAGCCACAAAATAATTATTTTGTCTATTCCTATTATTTTTCATGTACTAACAAAATATGAATCTGATATAAAATCAAGTAGGACTTTGGCACGCTTACGTCGTGACTGAAAATAGAATTTACTAATTTGAAACACATATTCGACTATGTTCATTTCTGTAATACACACACCACTATGTTATAAATGCGACGATGAGCTAACAATAAGCCGTCAAGTTGAGATAAAACCTACGCTACACTGTAAATTACAAGAGGCCCAATTGCTCTATGTTTTCATACATTGACATTACGCCTTTGAAGATCTGCTTATCCGACAATTGAGACTGGCAGTCGCTAGCGTCCAGCCGCTTATTTATCAACGATACTTTACAAACTAACTACAGTTGTTTCGTTAATTAGATTAGTTAATTACGTCCAGTTCCGCCGGATGTTGACAGCAAACATCTGCCCGACTAACGAGTGGTTACTTGGTAACACTACACTATAGTTATTGTTGCTAATCTACTGTATGTACTTTTAATTCCAATCAAATCAAGATGACCAGTGGCGGACTGGGTAGTGGGCCAGTTGGTTGAACCCCTTGCTCAAATGCTCCTCTCTGGCTATGAGGATGGTTCACTTCCCTTGTTGGGTTGGGGCCCCATAATATGTTATGAGACCGATAGAGGTATTCTGTTAAATATGTACTATAAACTGGTAAGAATATTGACAATTATTGTTATTATTAATAGCCTTGAAAATGCAAGACGCAGTGTTGCAATCAAGTAAGAATTGTCCAGGCCTAAGGCCGCAAAGTCAGTATGTAGCAATATTCTTGGGAACTTGTCATGATACAGGAAGGAGACTGGATTCAAGTCCTTCTTCATGCACGAACGTCCGACAAGTGTTTCCAAGTTACTGGATGTTTCTTGGTCTGGACAGATGAGATTTCATGGATAGAAGAATGCTCGGGCCATAATGGAGTGCTCATTCCCAAATTTTTAGCAAAGTAATTAGTTTTGGCTCTAAAATGGGTTGATATTTTATTTTCAGAAGTAGTACATTCTGTAAAACTAAAAAAATATTAATCGAAAAACGAAAATTACAATTTTGTATTAGTGCCACTTTTTCTTTTACTTACTACATTTGACAGCCGATATGCAACAACGAAAAAATATCTTTAGTTCATAATAGTTCATACCTACCGTCTCTATAGTACGTTAGTCAAGGAATTTGCAACAGCGAAAAAACTATTTTCTGTATGAAATACATATTTTCCACGCTAATTTTGGCTATTTTTCTTGCACCTTATAGAGGAGCCAAGACAATCCACAATTATGTGGTATTTACAGTATTTTATTGGCGATTGTATTTTGGCATTTGCCCTCGGGCGCAGCATTTTATTGGCGATTGTATTTTGGCATTTGCCCTCAGGCGCAGAAAGGTCCGCGCCGAATGGATTATACGTCTGAATTGCATTCATTGCTTCCACCTATTAAGTATTTCCTTGTTTCCAGTCTGCGTCGATCTGCCCCCCATCATGGGCTCCTCTCACAAACCGCCCGTGTGGTACGACCTCGTGAGGTACCGCATCATCCCGCCGATCTTCCTGGTCGTCTTCACCGGCGCCCCGCAGTATCTGGTGCTCGTGGGGCGAGGAGAGACGCCGACATGGGAGGCGGCGGCGAGGGCGTCGCTAGGCAACTGCTTCTCGTGGACCTGCATGGGAGCCTTCTGGGTCTGGGCGATGATCTGGCTGCAGGTTCCGTCCAAACAGAACTTCGGACCGGTTACGTTGTTCGGGCACAAGCCACAGTATCAGGTACGTTTATTTTGTTTTGATGATGTTGATGATTGAGGGAAAGTGGAAAAGAGAATATCGTGGCTAGGAGGAACCTTCACATCATTTGCCTCTCGACTGAGGGAAACTACGAGTAAACCTCAGTCAGAAAGGCGGTCTTATGACCTCCAGCCAAATCGTTACTGCCTGAGCCAACTGGCTCCTTGGTGCGTGGATATAGTGCAGGGAACAATGCGGAAGGTTTTGTAAGTTTACCCTGCAGCAGTATTTCTAAAGCTAATAATAATTCCTAAGTATTGTTGTTCAACTATTGAACCAATAAAATTGTTTATATTTATGGATTCGACTAAATAAATTTTAACACCAACTAGGTACTGTAAGCAATGTTTATGATGAGTTGAAATAATTTTGAAATATTTTTAAAATCATAGCTGCGAGTGCGTAAATTTTGTTGGAAATTGTTGTTAACGTAAATTTTTAATCAAAACGTAAATAATTTCAATGGTTATAAAGTTATGATTATATATTTCGGATGTAGCTCGTAGATGTATAGCTCTTGTCATAGAAGGGAAAGAGTGCACACTATTTGCCATTATCTCTTAATACATACCATACAACATTAATTTTATGCATTTCAATCAATACAATGACTGCTATTAATTGAAATTAATAATGGTCTGTCATAAAGTCACTTTAAAGAAACGACAAAATCCTTTGGCATAATGATCCTATGGAGTTATTTCCTATGCACTTGACATGATCTTCAAAACGCAATAAAAAATGATACAATGGTTGGATTTCCATTAGCTTACAATAGTTTCTTCAATTAAATATGAATGCCAGAGCCACGATGTCACTGGGTCAACTTCAAGACGTCTGACCTTCATTCAATCAAAATAATTTAAGATAAAAAAGAAATTAAACTTCGTTTCTGTCACGTTTCGGATCCCGATCTGAGTTCAAAAGTTCATACTTGTTGCATAAACAGTAGAAGTACTGATACGTTAATCAGTCCATATTTAATTTTTGTAATTACTCAAAGATTCTGAACTGTGCCTCAAACTATTGAAACTGCTCAAACTGTTTTACTCAAACGGTGACTCAAACTGCTTTACCACTTTCAGTTTGTCCTGAAACAATAACTATCCAATGCTCTTCTAAGTTAAGTTCAGTTAAGGATGTTAAGTTTAATTGTTACTTAGTAGTCACTCCATAAATAGTATTGATTCTTGCCATGACAATATAGACTTAAAAGTTTTATTTAATGAGCATTGAAAATCAGGCTCTAAATCTAGCCTATAATTTAATAATGAAAATGCTTTTGGACAAAAATTGAGAGAGCGTAGCGAGCATCACCACGGTACTTTTATGGCACTCTGTGTGTGAGTGTGTGTGTTTTTTTGGGGGGTTTACGGCCCAGGTCAAATCGTTCAACCAATCGATCTGAAATTTTGCACACGTACTTATGTAATCCATGAGGTATCTGGGATCGTTTTTGAAGAGGATCCTGTAATTGGTTGATATGAAAATGGCCTGTAGTTCACACCGAAGTGACCTATCAAAATATAGTCTAACATAAATCTAATCAAACTCATACTTTGCATGGTCATTAAGACCAACATTGTCTCTTATTTTACAAATTTTCAGCCCAATCAGTCAAGAACGTAAACACGTATTTACAGTTTTAATAACAGTCAGAAATGAATAATCGAAATAACTGTTTTTCCACTGCAACTGAATCTAATTTGCTTTATTTATCAGAGTGTATAGATTGCTATTCACAGATACTCTTATGTTGATTGAGTGGATCGTATTTAAATTCAATACGGATGTATATGTTTCTGTGCGTTTGGTACGGAATTCCTGTTGGAGAATTTGCACGTCCCCGTGCTCGCTCATCAACGCGTTATCCCTCGTATCTAACTGTCACTCTGTCCTAGGACAACGGCGTGCTGTATTACTGCGTGACAGTTCTCGCCTTCTTCGTGGTCCAAGCGCTGATCCCCGACTTCTCGACCCGCGTCTTCGCCAACATGCCGGAGCTGATGGGATGCTGCAACATGGCCGCCATCATCTTCTGCACCTGCCTGTGGATCAAAGGGAAGCTGTGGCTGGACCATGTCGGGGACAGACAGGAGTCGAAGCCGGTGCTCTATGAGTTCTATCGCGGCATGGAACTTCATCCCAGAGTGTTGGGGATGGACATCAAGCAGTTGACGAACTGTAGGATTGGTTTGATGGCGTGGCAGGTGTTGATTCTTGTCTTCTACTTTGCGGGGGTCGAGCGACATGGATTCAACGCCGCAACCTTGGTCAATCTACTGCTGCAGGTCAGAGTTCAACAAATATTCACGTCTCCTTTTCGCTCTTTTGGCACGAATGTGGGCTTCTTTCTGTTGCTGCCGCTATACACATGACACACCGTTTCTCCGTTCGAGCAGAAATGTTGCACACATGTAAATGTTTGTAGATTGAAATGTGTATAAAATTCTCTAATTAACTGAAAATTGAAAATGGAACCATTTGACCGATGAACTACAAGTTTTGCATGGTCATTGAGACGAACATTTTATGAGTTTTTGCAATTTTCAGACAAATCGGTCCAGAACTTCGGGAGTTATTGAGATACAGACATTTTACAGACATATCAAAATAGACATGCGTATTTTGAAATTTTACTTAAAATTTGTTCGAGTTATTTCAAATAAATTATCACAGCTTCTTTGACACATTTGGTTATAGATTGTTTCCTGGATCTTTGCAAGGCCTATTATAGAGCAAAATCTTTCAAACTCATTTTATTCGCATGCAATACAAACGCTCGCTTATCAACGCGTAACAGAGAGCGTTTTCCTAGATTTTTTTGTAATAGTTATCTAGTCAAGATGTAAATGAGGTAAATGAGGCAAACGAATCAAAGTTTACCGGACCTGAAAGTAAGATGTTGACAATTTCGAAGCGAGAAATACTCCAAGAAATTGAGATTTTTAATTAGATTAAAGGGTTCTCGACCTGTGGTGCACAAATTAATGTCTTCTTCGTCCTGCAGTCCGTGTACCTCGCCAAGTTCTTCTGGTGGGAAACCGGCTACTTCGACTCTCTCGACATCATCCTGGACCGCGCCGGCTACTACATCTGTTGGGGTTGTCTCGTGTGGGTGCCTTGCTTCTACACCTTCTCCTCGTACTACCTCGTCATGCACCTGCCGCTGATCTCCACGACAACCTCCATCGTCGTCGGCGTCGTCGGCCTCCTCGCCATCGTCCTCAACTACCGCGTCGACGTCGAGAAGCAACTCTTCCGCGCCGATCACAAGTACACCCTCTGGGGCAAGCCGGCGAGGTTCTTGAAGACGAGGTACAGAGACGCGACGGGGACGATCAAGGAGTCGAGATTGCTCCTGTCAGGATGCTGGGGAGTTGCGAGACATTTGAACTATCTGTTTGAGTTGATGGCGGCGTTGGCTTGGTCGGCGCCTGGGGTCGGACTAAGTATATGGCCTTTTAGTTATTTTATATTTTTAGTTGGGCTGTTGGTGCATCGTAATTTTAGGGATGAAGAGAAATGTGCGGCTAAGTATGGAGATGATTGGGATAAATATTGTCAAATGGTCCCATACAGAATCATCCCTTATGTGTTTTAAGATACCGTTGATATTTGTATTGTTATTAAGATGTAAGACTTTTAAGATCTTGTTACCTACGTATACACCAATTAAGGAATGTTTTTAAATGTCCCGATAGAGTATCGGGAGGATAGGCAATAAGCACATTCAAATCCGGTTTCATTCGAATGATAAAGTATGCAGGCGACATAATTGTAAAATCGGCGATACAAAAATGTACAATACTTTTAACAACTCGTTTATTGCCAAAATAATAAAGATAATGAGACAAATCTGTTAGAAATTAGAATTGACCTACTGGAGCTTACTGGAAATAAGAAGGGCTTACACATAAATTCGTGTATAAATTCGTGTAAGAACCCTTTGTTTATTTTTCTTGTACTATTACTCAGAGTATATTTTTTCATTATTAAAAGGTGTGGCTGAAACGCCTAAGAGTACCACCACCCATGTTCCCGTTGCGTGCGCCGTATTGCCTAACTGACAGGCGTCACAGAACACTAACATAGGCTAGCTCTTTGCTAAATTAAAGTGCATGTTTATCTAGTAAAGTTTGTTAAGAAAGGAAATCGATAGGAATATAGAGTTATAGAGAATAGAGTAGCTAAACTGAGAGACAAGTCAATATCAACTCCTTTGTTGGCAATCATTTGCCGCAATCATTCTACCCCAATCAGATTGGGGTAGAGGTATAATTACTCCAATCTTCAAGAAAGGGGATAGAAAACTGGCTGGCAACTACAGAGGCATAACAATCATATCGCAGGCAGCCAAAATATACGAGAAGATACTAGAGAGAAGGCTCATGCTATACTTGGAGGAGAAGATAAGGGAGGAGCAGTATGGTTTTAGGCGGGGGCGGTCGACCATTGACCTAGTATTTGCACTGCGGCAGCTGATGGAAAGCAGATGGGAAGAGGGATCCATTACAAGGATGGTTTTTTTGGACCTCGAGAAAGCTTACGACAGGCTACCTAGAGAGATGGTGTGGAAGTGTTTGAAGAGGAAAGAAGTGTGTGGAGAACTAATAAAGAAGATAAAGAGTACGTATAAGAACAGCTGGAGTTGTGTGCAGTGCAGTGTAGGGAGGACAGAATGGTTCCAAGTAAATGAAGGCTTAAAGCAAGGTAGTGTGTTGTCACCGACTCTGTTTGGTGTTGTAATGGATGAGATGGTACGGGAAGTGGAGAATGACGAAGTGGAAGGAAGGGATTCAAAAACATTTATATATGCAGATGACATTATGATATGGAGCGAGTCGGAAGATGAGATACAGTTGAAGGTGGATAAATGGAATTGTGTGACAGAAAAGTATGGCCTACATATTAGCAGAGAAAAGAGTGAAACATTGTGTATGGACAGAGGAAAGAAGGCGAGGTGCAAGATTGGAATCCAGGGAGCAATGCTGCAAGAACGGGAGGAGTTTAAATATTTAGGAAGTGTTGTGACAAGGGATGGTAAGGTGGAGCGCGAGATAAAGAAGAGACGAGCAGCGGCGGAGAGCTTTTACCAATGTGTTCGGAAGCTGTTATGGAAGGAGGGTATACCAATGAGGTGCAAACTACTGATATACAAACTGTACTATATTCCAATCCTGACATATGGGGCGGTAACATGGCCAATGGGCAGAAGAGAAATAGCAGAAATCCAGGCATCACAGATGAAGTTTTTGAGAGGGGTGGCGGGAGTGACCAAGTTGGATAAAATCAGGAGTAAGAAGATAAGACAAGACTTGGGAGTGGAGAAGTTAAGTTTGAAGATAAGTCGAGAGAGGTTGAGATGGTTCGGGCACATGAAAAGAATGGGAGAGGAGAGAATTCCTAGAAGAGAATTTGAGAAGGGAAGACAAGTGAAGAAAAAGAAGGCTGGGCGTCCGAGGACCAAGTGGATGGACAGCATTGAAGAGGATGTGGCGGAGAGAGGCGAAGATTGGAGGAGAGTGGAAGGAGAGAAGTGGTGGGAAGATGTAGAAAGATGGAATGAGTTGGTGGAGCGGCAGGTGGAGGAATCAGAGGAGAGCGAAGACGATGAGGAAGAAGACGACGGGGAAGAAGTTGGAATGGCCGGCCGACTTCGGCATCCCAGGAGGCCCTAGAAGAAGGTGGAGCTACCTCCACCCCCCAACCCGACTTTAGTTGGATGGGGTATAATTAATTGTTAATTAATTGATATAATAAAAAAAAAATAATTTTTATGATTGATGTTGTCTTTGTGTCGCTATTAATAATTTTACGTGTTTATTGGTCGTTACTCACTCATACTGCCTCATTTTGAATCCCCGAATTGTGTGCACATACAGCCGTTTATGTGAAATATGTGCATGTGATTTTAAATGTTGATTCATGGTTGACGAATCGGCATTCAATATATTTGTACCTTGACATCTTTTAGATTTGAAAATAATGTTTCTTGAATTATGAAGTTTTGTTGGTGACTTACTAATAAAATCATACGTTCTCAAAAGACTCAAATGTGTTTCATTTAAGTTATAATAATCTTTAAAATTATGTTTGAACATAACCAAATAATTCTGATTTGGTAATGTGTAACTTTTTAAGTTTTTTAAGAAGTATATTAATAGATCTAATAGATCTACACAAATGTATTGAATTACATAATATACAAGTGACTGTTTTTTGCTACATTGTAGCATAGAATAATAAAGTGCTTCACTTTATTATACTATGATTTAGTGAGTGCTTTTGGATAAATACAAATAAAAATACTTCATCAAATAGAAATATTTGTTAATTTGTTGTTTTCTTTATTTTTAAAATCTGTTTATCTTTTACCACTTATTGCTTTCATTTATTATTTAAATATTTGTGGACACCGATGCACAGTCGCTGATGGTAATAATTAGAGAGCCTAGATTACCCATCTAGGCCCTCTAGTAATAATGCATTCTTCTGACTCAGAGTATTAGAAATGCATTTTGTCTTGTAAGAAAATCTATCCCGAGCTTGTACCTGACTCAAGGCTCACAATTATTTAGTATACGTTATCGCATTAAAAAAGTATATAGCTTTCCGCGATAAGAGCTGAGTCGCCGATTGAAAAGTATTCTGCAGATTTTACGACTTTTTAATGCTGATTGTAATATCGTGATAAGAGTAGGTACATGAACTTCTAGCGCTGTTCCTACACTCTAGAAAACTAGTACAATTATAAAGAATATGCACAATATTTGAAACACGCTAAATTTGAAAGAGTATCCACTCAAAAAGTATGGAAAGTGCACCAAAGTCACCATAATCGTATCATTTTTGAGTGGATTTAACTCATTTTTGAGCGATTTCCACTCAGTCATATTTAGAGTGAACATCATTTTGTTGGTAAATCACACTATTTTCAAACTAAAAAGTGTAAATTTTCATTCATAAATCATAAATATGAAATCAAAAATCAGTGTAAATGTTGGCGGAAAAATGTCATCCCGGCCAGTAATGTCATACTTTACTGTAACCATGGCAACATCATTGTTGGTTGATATAAATGACATCACTGGCCGGGATGGCATTTTCCCGCCAAAATTTACACTTTTTAGTGTTAAAATAATGTGATTTACTAACAAATATATTGTTATTTTAAATTATAGTTTTTAATAAATTCATGCATATTCCCTATTAACCAGACTATAGAATTGTTGGGTGCGTCGACATCTTCATCATTTTATAACTATTAACAACCTATGAATGTTACAAATAGTTTAAAGTCAATTTAACTTATGACACGTTATAACGTGTCACCTCCCTGGCTTTTACCCATATTTATCATTCTTATTTTTTTTGCGTTACAATAAAATGTTTGAAATCGATTCACTGAAAATTAACGAAACATAATTTTACAAATGGTGACAGCAGTGGGATAACTTTTTTTTTCACTAAAAGCACTGAAACGAAGCAAATTATAATCTCTCTATCTATCTTCTATCTCTATTATATAATAGATTGACATTTTGACAATCGAACAATACAATGTTTGTTATGATACGCAGAAGGGTGCTCTCTTAGTTTACTCACCCGTTTCATTCAATTCATTGAGTTAGAACCGGTTCTATATTGAATGTATTTACTATTTAAGTCAACGAATAACTCACTTTTGCTTCAATTTCGCGTATACACGTTTACATTCATTGAACAAGAAGGTTGAATTCAATTAATTGAATGAAATATTGCACCGTGTAAACCAGGCTTTACCGGACATTTCGTCAACGATTATACTGCGGCAACATTATTGGAACTTTATGTGAAGCCATATTACTCTAAGTATCATGACCAAATGGCTATGATACTTTTGTTGAATACTAATCTTGGTTAGAGATCCGACGAAATATAGCATATAATATTATTAAACTACTTTGTGGCATGAAGACATCTTGAATAATATCAGCTAGGAACCGTGTAAGGTGGACAATCTCTCACTTATAGGATGCTGGAGCCTTTGAAGATCTGAATAAGTTTAGAGTAGTGATGATTCCGAACCTAAGGATCCCGACTCCAGTACAGAGATGCAAGCAACAGCTGAGTCCCGTCTAGACTGTAGTCGTAATATTCTGAGTTTATACGAGTATATTGACCTACATTCAGTTCAAATTCAAGAGAACACACTTCAAAATAATTGTTTTGTACATTTTATTTATCTAGTGGAGCGGTCGCTCCACCCAGCCAAGTCGTACTATACACTCACAGTCACTCAACATACCGTAAATGCCTAATAAACTGAGGAGCAGACCAAACACTTTTACTGTAAGCAACAACATGGCATTTTCGGCCTACTGGATCTTAAAATTGGAAAATCTCACATTGTTGTGAAATGTCTTAATTTCGAGCTATGGCCCACCCCACTACATATACCAAATTTGGGAACAATAGGTTATGCCATTTGCGCGCTAGAGGACCGAGAAAACAGTGAAATTACACCACTTTCTGATTCTGAAGATGATGATTCTGATGATATCAGGAAACCCTGTTGACAGCGCCACAGCCTAAACGGCTAAACCGATCGACCTGAAACTTTTACCACATATGCACTTTTGGCGTCTGATGATACCTTGCCTCTTGTGATTTTTTGTGCCGCCATTTTTAAACCGGAAGTGACGTCATAACTCAAAAACGTCTGGACCGATTAGAACGAAATTAGCGCCATTCGATTTAGATGGTCATCTATATGAAGTATCAATAAAAAAAATATTATTTTCTTATTTTCTAAACCGGAAGTGACGTCATAAATACGCAATATTTAACTTATTTCAACAAATTATACTTAAAATACGTACATAATTAACTTACATTGTAACATAGACAATACAATTTATATATTCAAGGTAGCAGTGTTCTCGGCCGCCATTCCTGAAACCGGAAGTGACGTCATATATCTAAAACGCCTGTACCGATTGCAACTGAACTAGCTCCTGCGTATTCATTCTGCTATTTATTTGAAAAATCAATTGTGAAAAATGAATAAATAAATTAATGGTACCGGAAATGGCGGCAGGAACCACTAAATGAAACCGGAAGTGACGTCATATATTACAAACGGCATGACCGATTTTACGGAAATATAGGGATTAGGAATTCAGATGGTCGTTCATGAAGGTATCAACTAGATAAAACTAGATTGTTTTCTTATTACCTATACCGGAATTCGGCCGCTATTTCAAAACCGGAAGTGACGTCATGTATCGAAAACGGCTGGATCGATTATAACGAAACTTAAGCTATTCTTCTTGGATAATCATTTTCATCTTATACCAAACGCAACTTTTCATAGTAACCAAATCGGTTGAGGCGTATTTTTTTAAAGAAATTAGTCCCTGCTCGGACATGTGCTACAAGCTGTATGAATAAACTAACAAAAGAAGTGATATCCCAGAAAAAACACTCCGTGTAAAAATACCAGCCAAGTCTCTTTAACTATAAAAAAAAATAGAAGAAATCTAAAAATTCAGCACTGAAAAGGAGTGATATCAAAAAAGGAGCCAAGTCAACGAATTTTCCAAATTTTAATCGTACCATTGAAATAAAAATATCAACCCCCGAGAAATACTTAAAAAAAGGACTTGGCGCATCGTTTTTTTAAAGACATTTTTCTATTCTTAAGCTTATGCCACTCACATACTACGTAGTTCAGAAATGCCTAGAAAAATTGGGACAAAACTTTCAAATTAAATATTGAACATTCTGTAAAATATTTTAAATTTAAATATAAGTACGCAAAGAAACATAGCATTGTCTTACAAGCAATAAATACAGAACAGTTGTGTTTGTGATTGGTAGGTACCTATAGTTTTGTGGGTACATCAACATACCTACTACAGCATTATACTTTGAACCTTCTCGCCGTGTAATTAATTGCTATTAATTAACATTTTATACCAAAAAAATTCATAAATTACATAACGTATTACTTTAGATAAAAATCTAGTCAGTAATTATTTGAGCAGCATGGCTCAGTGCACTAGTCACTTATACAAATCTCATTGACGGCCTTCTTGTAATGAGCGCTTTCGCTATTTCCCTCAGTCACGATATTGAGAAGTCTTCTATTAATATGACCCTAGAAATAGTGGCAATAACGAATAGACTAGGCCGCTTCCGTTTATTCGTTATTCGTTTATCCGTTTATTTCCTCTGAATATTGACAAAATACCAAAACTGCCAGTAGGTAAGAGTACTAGTTATATTAAAACGTAGTATGATTCGTCGATAATGAATGTGATATACTCAGGAAAATATACTTGTAGAGTTCTTCCTATACTTTAAGGATAGAAAAGTGTCTTTAAAAAAACGATGCGCCAAGTCCTTTTTTTAAGTATTTCTCGGGGGTTGATATTTTTATTTCAATGGTACGATTAAAATTTGGAAAATTCGTTGACTTGGCTCCTTTTTTGATATCACTCCTTTTCAGTGCTGAATTTTTAGATTTCTTCTATTTTTTTTTATAGTTAAAGAGACTTGGCTGGTATTTTTACACGGAGTGTTTTTTCTGGGATAGTAATTACATGGAAAATGCGTTTAACTCTGTATTTCCTTGCAAAGATTTAATTAATTTTGAAACCAATAAGAGGATCTCGTTTATAAACTATACCATGGGACTCTTAAACGTTTAATTTTATATTAGTCTTTCATCCTCGCAAAATTCTCCCCAAAACATAACATTTTGTTTGAAGATGGGCATTGAGCATGAAAACAATAAGGGTCTAATAGGCCTCCCCCCCCCCCCCCTCCTCCCAACACCTGCGGGTCCTTGAGAATTATTTGGATTATTTGGAACATTCTAAACAAACAGTGCTCACTGCTGCTCTCTCGCGCTAACCATGTGATCTAACTGGAACTCTGGAACTCCCCCCACCCCCCTTATCGATGAAACATGAGTGTGAGTAGTTGCGTGATATGATTGGAGGGAGGGGGAGGTGAAATCGGTTCACCCCCAAGTGACCCGACCTGTTACTCTAACCGGGTCCTTGTGTCCGCTAAGTGTGCTCACTCGCAGGGTGTTTCTCCCCCACCCCCCTCTCCCCCTCCCCCTCCACGTCGCGGCGCCTCGTTCCAGGCGTCGCTTTCCACTGATCGATCGCCACTGCGTCTGCGCAGAACACTGTTTACAAGCGAGGAGTCCAAACAACTTCAGAACTTCGAGGGAGATTTCAGGGGGGAGAAAGCATTGGCGGTAAATTTGAAATTTTTAGCATTAATCTCCCCGACACATGTTTTCATAAAGGAGAGAGCTTAATATGGATGATTTGATGTAAATAAAAAATAAATAATAACAAACACAACTAAAGTATAAAGTTCATTAAAGATCATTCAGGGCCAGTTTTTCAATACTCTGCTAAATCCAGTAGTTGGGTTTAAGCGGTCATTCAAGGAATGTAATTGGTTTTTGGCATGTCAATTTTAATGCTCTGTTAAATTTAAGCAGTTGATTAGGACTCAATTTCTTTGGCAATAACCAATGGTACCTATTCCTAGAATTACCACTAGTAATTATTGTTAAGTCAACTACTGATTTTACAAAGCACTCATTCTGGTGAATCTCGTCAAACTACCCACCAAAAGCCTTCCTACCCTACTCTCACATCTTTCTCGCTAACCTCACTGACCGACGCTTGCGCAGAGACGTCGCCGACACCGCGACGCCGCACGACGCCTGTATGGATTTTGTGGACGTCGTCAGCGGTGCTCTCGTACCGGGGGTGGACCCATACTGTCCTACCGCGCCCGTGGCCGCTCAGTCGGTGTCACACACTCCCACACATTGTGTCTCATAACACACGCACAAACAGGATAATTAACAGGAATTACTCAATCAGGGGTAAGTACTACATGAATAGCTCAGTAAAGAGGATTATCACAAGCTTCGTAGTTATCAAAAGAAATTGTAGGTGTACTTAAAAATGAGGCAAAAATAAAACTATATTAATGTTTGATTGTCAACTTGGATTTTTAGGAAACCAGGAAAGACGGGATTTTTCTTTGACATTTTGTAGTTATTTGATCACGGAACCTAATTGGAAGCTACTTTTTGTTGGAAAAAATTGATGAAAAACTTCAAAGAAAAGGTTCAATACGTTCTTTAAAAATGTATGTCATTTTATACATGCCATCTTAAATATATCAATCTTTATAACATACTTAAAATACTTCAGAATAATACTTGTACGTATTTATGTACACTAAAGGAAGACTTGATATCAATGGCATGTTACAAAAATCATTAAAACAAACTAAATTATAACTAATTGTCCACATGTTTATTCACTTGTCAGTGTCAATTTAAAGATTAGAACTAATCTAATTGGAAATCAATGAACGTAATCTTGTATAATATCATTATTTCTAATCTTTCGTATGTAAGTAGGACATTGATTAAAGTAGTATCAACCATTTGACAAACACCTTGTTGTTTTTCGCCTTCAACAGAAGAATCGAGAAATCGCAGTGAGTTTCAAATAAAATCAATAACACTCTTCGGGAAACGGCGTGTACATTTGCATAATCATATATTTTTAGTTTGAATATTTATTCGTGTTTACAAATACAAACTTGAAAGAATTTACATACACATTTCCGCTAAATCCTAATAAAAAATCACGAAAGGAAGAGATAAATATTACAGATTACTGACAGGAGAGGAAGCAAGTTACATTTAATCGATAGAAAAAATATAATTTAATTTCGTTCTCGCAGTCTTTCTCCCCTTCTTTCTCCATGGATGTCCACAAACAAATGGCAATGTTTTGATCCTCTCTCTGAATCATAACGACGCCCTCCCCTCTGAACCCCCGTCGCGACGGCGACGACGCCCCCCTCATGGCAGACAGATCACTATACTCGGCGCCACATGGACCATTATCTGCTTCATGTTATTGAGTCGCCTTGTTAGTTAGGCATCGAATTACAAGATAGAAATTGATGGGATTTCATTTTGCAATGTTGTTGAAAGAGTGAAGAGAAATCATAAATTCGTTCACACGAAGATTTTTGTTGTTCCTTCTTTTTAATGTGCTATTGAAAATGACATTGCTGGAAGAAATCAATAAATACACTCTGTTTGTACGGGTTAGCAATGGAACCCTTTCAGTACTTGCCTAATTTGTATTACTAAATTCTTGATACATTTTAGAAGCTGGCAAATCCCCTAAATGCAAAGATTTTTATTTGTTGAATCATTACTCAAGATTCAGTAATGGGCCAAACTTTGAACTAATTGCAATAACACATTTTACCAGACATTCTTTAATTAAAATTCGATTTCACTCCTTATAAGTCATCAATTTACATTATTCAACTACTGTTTTCAACGCAGACTGTTGTTTTGTTTTGATTAAAATTATTGATTCGTAATTAATGACAGGTTTAAGGCCGTTATACGATGTCTATATTCGAACGATATTACCACAACTGATGGCATGATGATGCAATAACTCTTGCTAATGATGTTTTTAGAGTCTTTATTAGTACATTGTTTCGTTGATAAAATCATGTTGACAAATAACCGTAGTAAACTTTAGTGATTTTGGTGATCGTTTACATGAGTGAGTGAGTAATTTGTCTTTCATTGAAAAAAGAATCTCGATATTTTCTATTTTCTAGACTTGTATTAGTCTAGATTGACTTTCTTCAATTTTCATGGAGATTGGAGTGTCAAAGAAAATAGATTTGATTTCTTTGATTGTTTGTTTTATACTTAGTTCATTATTCCAACCAATACTAGGAAGATATTCCTAAATACATTTTTATGTATTCATTACTATTATAAATTTATGACCGGTGCATTTACATAAGTAGGTATAAATTATGATTATGACATCCATATCAGCATGTTATATCAAAATTCGGGATAATATTAATAACAGAACTAAACAGATTAAGATTTGTCAGCCACCCACACGCAGGCGACTGCGCAGGTGTCATGGCTGCCGCTGTCATGGTCACGTGACTGTTATCAGTATTGGCACGATAACAACAATGCTGGGAGTATCGGTGGTTGGTTATGCACGTGATTGGAATTAGGAAACAGTTTACAGGATGTGCGAACGCGCAATGTCTTAACTAAGTACCTAGTGTAATAGAAGAAACTTATTCTTCTTGAAAATTATTTGATCAAGCATCTGAGGACAGTATCTAAGAAACGTATCTATCGAAGTATCTATCACGCGAATCGTTCAGATTGCCGAAATAAACCTAAAAAATACTAATTTCTTGCACATTTTGTTGTGTAATGAGTACCCGATAGATTACTCATCAAACTAGATCCTATTGTTTCTACCTGTCTCTGTATGAATTGAGAATAACTAATGAGAAAACATTTGTAGCAAAATCAGATACCTACAGTCAGAAGAAAAATAATAGTGTAGTGTGCAAATGTAAAATGTGTGTCAGCCTGTTGCAGAAAACTAATCGTATCAACAATTTTGAAACGAAGAAAGAGTATTCCAGATCCAGACATACCTGTGATCGGCCATGATTTTCCCAGAGAATTCTCTCATCTTTCGTTTCCAATATCGGACAGTAGGACAGTTTATGACGGCGACCTGACCCTAAGGATTAATCAATGATCCACCTCCATTGACCTTCCTCTATTAGTAGGTTATTTTATTTCAATAACCCTTAAAATAATATTTTATTTTATTCACAGAATCACGCAAAGCAATAATACAATCATTCGTTACACACATCTAAACTAGGTTTATTTTTATTCATTTGTAAAATATACAAGTCAAGTCAATTTTCTAAATGTAAAGACCCCTAGTTTAATTTGCGATTGAAACTGAGATAAGGCAGTCGTGTTTATATACTTTGCCGCTATTATTTAATTCCAAACACCTCTGTGACTCACTGCAATCGGCTAATATACGTCACATGTGTACACACGGGAATGACAGTGTGTGTGTGTGTAGTTTGGTGGGAATTTCAGTTTGAGAATGAATTAGCAAGCGGGCGGAGGTGTGCCACTGCCGATAGTGACTCCCTAACCACATACGTGTATGATAGATAAATAATAGAGATAGCGAAATGTGACAGCTTTGATTATCAGTTCAGTAGTTGAACGACTGTTGAGTGTACCACGTGCGGTGTAAAAAAAGTGAAGTTTTTGCCTCGGTATTTTGTTTAGACTCGTAAAAAGTTGTTCGAGAAAATAAACTAAGTTATAACTTATGAACTAACCTTATACACCAAAATGGATTAAATACGTTCCTGTCAAAATGAAAATCAGGTGAGATTTTTGAAATTGAAAACAACGTTAGGATATCATATACTATACCTATACCTACTTGTATTTGTTTAAACCGAAATGTTAAACTGATATTTATTTAGGACACTCTCTATCTCAATAATTATCTAATTAATTATAAATTGGAACCGCGTTTTATGTGACGTAATTCATTTGCATAATTTCATTTGGCATGTGGGCTTCGCCTTACATTTTGTCCAGTCAGATGTCTTCCTTTTCTTTCCCGTCTGCAGTTCTCGTTCATTACTACAATGATATGTCACTCTTTGCTATCTATCCAGTCGTTTAATAAATAACATACCTACTTTGTGTCATTATTGATAAAGCTATAGGGTGATAATTAATCAAGGGCCGGTATTACCATAGGTTATCTGAGCCGGATGAACTAAATATTGAACTAAATTGGCGGCACAACCAATCAGATACTTTAAAATGATTGAAACAGTTCAATTTAATCCAAATGTGATTTATTCCAGAGGCTGGATTCACGAAAAGTATTATCAGCTGCTAATAAGCATTATCTTTTGATTTAATACCAAGAACACCATGTTAAATGAAAGATAATACCAAGATAGCACGTATTAGGAGATAATACTTTTCGTGAATCCAGCCCCAGTACAAATTAACTTTGGTAATACCGGGCCTAGTGATGATAATAGTTTTTAGTTACCCTGCAGACAAACAATATCAATGTCTACTCCTATCTTTCATAACCAGGTGTCGAGTTATCAATTGCAATGTTTTACCTGTAGGTATAATTTAACACGTCAGCACATTAAGCAGCCTATAAGTGATCTAACTTATTTTTGCTGTAGATGCTATAACCGAGCGAAATGACACTCAACATGAAATGTGTTACGTTCAATCAAAATAATAAGTAGCGGTGTCTTACTGGCTCCTTCTTTCTGTAATCTTGTAGGTGACAAACAGTTAAATTGTAATCAATTCTTATACGAAACCGCTTTTACAAGACTGAATTATGTTTTTAGTTGCATGTAGTATAATGGACATTTAAATTGATATTATTATTACATCTTGAGGTTCGCTGGGTAAATGCAATGAGAAAGTTTAATGCTAAATTTCAATTTAGCTTCCATTTAGTTTGGTTTGAAGCTTCAATTTAGTTTCAGTAGAAGAAATAATATTAATTTGCAATTTTTAATATGCCTTCAGCCTTACATTACCAGAGGTATTATGTGTTAATTTTTAATTATGCATATCGCAAAGTTGTGGCCTTGACGAATGAACCAATGGATTTGTATTAGGTCAGTCTTCGGAGTGCTACTTTATTAAACTTGACGTGTCGATATAGAAGGTTACTGTAAAGGGTTTGTCTTGACCATACTTTCCAACAGACGCGCATTTTTAATTACTAAAAATCATTAATTCAGTAGGTAGGTACTCGTCTACACAAAGCCATATAAAACATATTAGAAATAACTACAAAATAGGTATAAAATCTGCATAAAACATGTCAAAACTGAAAATAACTGTGGATAACATCTCTCAAATATGAACTAGGAAACGCTAAACGCGTTGACGAGCGAGCACGGATACGCGCAACATCTCCATCCAAACAAGATCCACTCAATTAAAGATTATTTCTGATTATCATTGCAAGTTCCAATTTCCATGTTGGATAACTGATCATGTGCCGTGAATTTGATATATTTCGATAAATCTCTTTTGAACAGCTATTTCAAAATTTTTATAAATGGCACGAAGTCTGTAAATATGTACTTGACCGATTTGGCTGACAATTTGTAAAATATGAGGATGTTGGTTTTTCACATGCCCAATTTAAACTTAATCGGTATTGATTTTCTATGATCTTGCAAAAATTATAATTCATCGGATGAACCAAACAGAAGATGTTTTTTTTAATTTAAACAAAATCAACTTATTTAAAAAAGCGTAAGTCTCCAACCAGCTGAGTTATATAGGTAATATATGTATGCACAATTCAGCTCGATCTGAGAATTGGTCCGACTTACCGGCAGTAGGTAACCGACAAAAAATCATAGGTCCATGCAAAAGAGACTAGACCTACACTTCGTGTGGTGGGGCGGGGGAAGTGTAGGTCTAGTATCTTTAGTCTATGCCAAACGAGCGAAAGAGAAACGCTCGCCCAATAAAACTTTTACAAAAACAAATGAAGTCGAAAATACAATGCTGCCATTTTTAATCAAATAGACAACATTCAAAATTATCATGTTAGCTCTGCTTTTCAAAAAATTTCAAATGCAGTAGGTACCGTGATCCTAATATCTATTTATGTTATTCAACAATGGAAAATAACATAAATTGATATTATGATCACGGAACTGCATGTGCATTTTTTTTGAAAAGCAGAGCTAACTAGATAATTTTTAATGTTGTCTGTTTGAAGTCTGAAGGCTTAATCACTGTCTTTTGTTTTAATTTGGCAGTATATTATTATGTAGTAGTTAGCGCTTTTTATTTTTATTATGTTCGTATGATTCATATCAAACTCTTTGTAATCAGCGCAATGCAAGCAAAATAAAAGAAGGAGTGAAGTTTCATTCTACAATACGGTCTCTATTATTATACGAATCTAACGTGGATGTGGTCAGATTCTATCACAACAGGAGTGTTCTAAAGCTTGCTGTAGCCGGTAACCAACCAACAATGTTCGTAGATTGACAACAGTCGGTTCGGAATCAGTCAGTTGTGGTTTGTAATCGGCAGAGTAAACAACTGAATCGTTGCTCGTGCATCGAACGCACGTGTGTTTTGTTTGCATGTAACAGGGACAAATTCAAATATTAGAATGTTTTTATGTAATACATCTCGTGAGTTATTGAGTGATTATATTAGTATAATCCAACATTTAAATAGGTAAGTGTCTGAATTAATTAAACAGCCAGTTTTACAAACGACAGATCTGTCGTTTTATCTTAGAATAAGTGACAAATAAGATGTAGGTACTAGCCAATGGGAGGGCTTGAAAGTCGTGCTATTTGCTGAATAATATATTTTATTCAGGTCTGATTTTCCATTTCTCCATCCATAATTTTTAATCTCCATTAGCTATTAATAATTGTCCAAAAAGTAATGATTGGTACCTAGTAAACAATTAATTCATGGGGAAGAGTAAGTAATTTAAATTTAATTTTCAATTCCCTTCGCTTTACCCTCTTCCTCTAAAAACGTCACGCCATTGTTGTTAAATGTCGATTAAAAATGATTGTAATGACGACAATTGTCATGGTAAACCACAATACGCTCAACAATGACCGTCATCGCGTAGTCATCAAGTCATGCTACATTTAACATCACGTGTAATTCCAGTGTCATTGGAAAACGATCGGGCTATTGGTACAGCTTGCATCTGTTCAATAGAATTGTAGAATTACATGATAGATTTTATGTTGAATCAGTTGGTGATTGTAATTTTTATAATAGATGTAGGTATAGTTAGTATTTTCATTATAGAATGCATGCCACTTTCCTTGCCTTACTGCAATCAATTTCATTTGTTTTATTAATTTGTTATTAATGTTATAAGTATTTATACTCCGTTTCATGGAGAGTCCTAGATAGCATGGACAGATATGGGACTACTCATGTTAAACAGGACTGAAGACTGCATGGAATGAATATTACACATTAAAAATAATTAGGACAATTCACAAACTTTTTATTATACAAAAACGTTCCAATGTTTCTCCTTCCATCGGAAGGCTTCTTCAGCCATCAGCCTTCTTCAGAATGAAGTTTAGTATTATTATTACCTTCTAGTAATATCGTGGTTTTATTTTATCACAGTAACTACTACAATCTGTTCATTATTAAACTATTATAATTACTACACAATTGACGATACATACCCATGTATTAATGTACATGTCCACGAGATGATAATAAATACAAATACAAATTGAATATTTATATTGGGGACATATTTTGGACCGATAAAACAGTTCTCTGCATAAAACTATAATTTTCATTTTCGAAATTTTTAATAATTTGAATAGTTCAAAAGTTATGACGTTATTTAGGAAATAATAATATCCTGAGTTTACGTAATGCAGGAAATGCGTACAACATCAACCCACCAGAGCCCTTTAGGTCGACGATTGTACCAATTAGGTATATTATTGAATCCGAATTTTTTTTTTGACCCAATAACGGAATCATAACAGGATAACAATACAGATTCTTCAACATTGTGTTACGACGCGTTTATTTGGATGACACCGTGAAACTATTTGAATCGGTAAAACCTGACTCGACTAACAGATTGTGTAGGTACTTACATCTAACTGTCATACTTCAATAAAAGGCAACGATTTAACGGAGATTTGAGGTCCTTTCAATTTGGGTCTAAGTCGTGCTTGCTCGAAATGAATTAGGTAATTGACAATGCTTTTGAGTTGGACTTAAAAAATTGTTTAATAATAATAACGTTAGTGATAAAGAAACTACTTAATACTTTAGTTATGGTATGCTACTTCCCGATTTAGGTAATTGTTAGAGGATTTTACAAAATGCGGAAACTTATTTAAAAATATTTGCACACTTTTTCAGAGTAAAAAAGATAATTTGATGTGCTTTGTTAAGGTATATCACGACTATACAAGGTATGGACCAAAGAGGTTTTATAATTATTTGACTATAAAACCGAGTCTTAGGTATGGATTTACAAGTTGGTATTAACTGCTAATACGTAAATATTAAATGGAAGATAATACATACGATACAGATACCGAGTTTTAATCATTGCACCTAGTCTAAGACCTCTATGAATGAGTTTGAGATTAATGGTAGATGATGGAAAAAGGGGAAGGTTTGAACGCGGCGAGGCGGTCGTGTCCTGTTAGTAGGGAACCATCCCATCATTTGCCTCTCGTTTAAGGAAAACCACGAACAAACCTCAGTCAGGAAGGACAGCCCCGGAAATCGACCCCAGGGGCCAGAGGTACAAAGTCAAAAGTAGAGCGTTACTGTCCATCTTGACGTGAACATAATTTAAAAATAACGAGATTAATTTGTATATCCTAAAGAGACGTGTAACTGTGAAAAGCGCAGTCACAAATTACGCACGTTCATCGAGATAAACTTTTATTAGCCTCAACTTGGTTCTACACCTGGCATACTAATATATTATCATTGTGCTAACAACCGCTTCATAAACTTGGTCAACAGTTGGATTTTTCTACAGAATTGTAAACCAAGTGATAAGGCAAGACATTGCGAGGCCCCTTGTCATTTTTCGTCTTGCAGTCGTGTCGCTTTAGCATGCAATCGAAGTGCGGAATTTTCAAATTTGTTCATGTGTAAGAGGTTAAATATGTTAAATAAATCACGAAAATAATTAGAATTTCCAATGAACTTGATGCTAATACCCTGTTTACACTGAGAATTCGATCATGATCCAGTTCAATTACAATCGAAATCAAAATGGAGGCAAGATTTAAGTTAAACTTTATAATGCTTGTTACATGCAATTAGAGCAATTGTATTTGTAAGTTTTCGTTTTTAAAATTCATGATTTCTTTTGTTTGACCTTGAGTTCGATCATGATTCAAATTTCGATTGCATTCTTACAACTCAATCGAGATTTGGATCATGATCGAGTTCGATTAAGTTCAGTTCAAACACATTTTCGATTGCAATCGAGATTTTGGAACATGATCGAATTCTCATGTGTGAACAGGGTATAATCTTAGTGGTATGTGTTTAACTATCTTTGGCACTGGTAGAATGATGAAAAACTATGCGAACTATAGTTTTTCATAAAAGTTGTAAAAATGGCAATGATCTACTCAATGAACATTGACCTTAGCAATGACCCTGCTGAAACAAAAGAGCATCTGCACCGTATGACTAAAGTGTCAAACGATGCGTGCGCACGCCGCTTGGATTTGAAAACATTCGAAACAGGCGACTCGCATTGTTCGATTCATAGTTCACCGCGCTACAACCATCAACCGGAAGTGACAATATTTGCATCCGGAATACTTGAACTTACCTCCGGACCCAGTGTTATGCAGTATGTCGCATAATTCACGCCATTATCTCTTATCTATTAAAATGACTTAAATAAATCTTGTGTAAATAATTCCATGAACTCTTCTTTGCAGGTAATCATTACAACTGTCAATTACTTTTTTATATGAGTGGAGGATAAAGATAAATTTAGATTTAGTTACGTCCAACCAACAGATACAATTAGAGACAATTTTATGATTTGTGTTAATTCTGTTGATGTCCTCTATACTACTTTGCAGGAAATAATTAAATCAATGAATGAATATTTTATTTGTCAGAACGGAGGAAATGGCACACAAAATATGAAAATTAAATGACTGCTCACGGTCATCGCAATTCAAATGAATTAATTCTCTCTCAATCAGATTATAAATTGTTATCACAATAACTAAAAATTGTGTACACAATTATTACATGGCCTGATAAGAATGTATTATTAACGGTCACCATTGCGTAAAAGGCCTTGAAAACAAAACAAAACATTACTTTTTTTTTCATTTATTTTAGGTATTCAAGAATCATGTATTTTCAAACCTATGTAATTCACACTCATTTTTTATTTCGCGTGCTTCTTCCTAGAATAGGTTTCAAAAATTTCTATCATCATCACAGAGCCATCAGTTGTACAAATCATGTTTAAAAAGTCCCTCTTCTTCAGATGACTTCGTCCAGGATGCGCGAGGCTTGATCATCGCCTCCCCTCATCCCGACCATCGTAGCCGCTATGTTACCACGGATCTCACTCCGACGATGTTTCCTCTACCTTGTCGCCGTCACCGGCTTCCTCTTCATCGCCCTCAACATCCACCAGCGGGAGTTGTGGGCGAGGTCGATGACGGCGCCGGGTGAGGCGACGCCGGCGACGCATCCTCCGCCGCCGGAGCCGCTGCCACCGGTGGTCCGCGTCGACAGGAAGGTCGAGGAGGAACAAGCGCACAACAGAGTCGACGTCAACATGGAGGAAGACGACGAGATGACGGAGGACATCGATGAAGATGCTAATATGGTGAGTAATATGACTTCTTGTTAGAAGAAAAGTATTACTTCATTCGACCGACAGCCACGAATAATGCTATAGCGTAGTCCATTCTTCCAACAACAAATTGTGATACAAGCACGAAGATTTGGCCCCAAGCTGAATTCCGAAATTGGCGACTTTTTGGATATGTTAAAATTGAATATTATGTATAATGACTTTAAAAAAAATATAAACCGTCGTTTTACTAATTAAAATTTGATTAATTGATATTCAATTAAAAATAATTAAGAAATTAAGGCTCTGATTGAATCAATGCCGAAAGTTGTAGGAATTCAGTTTCTCATGGTCGAATTAGGAAAGTACACACATTTTCTTGCTTTGTATCACAATTTACACAATTGACCCCTAAATTGGGATGAATGGACTGCACTAGTAAGGAGTGGGATTATTTATAAACCGTCAGATCTTCCTTTGATAAAAATATCAGAAGATTATTATGTTAAATCCCTTAAAAATAAGGTAGGTACCTATGTAACAATACTTTTTATGCTGATAATACTAAAAGCAAATAAGGACAACAATTTAAAATTTAGAAAATGAAGTGGATACTTTGCATTGTTGAAAATGTGCTAGCCGATCGCAAATGTGCAGTTGACATGAAATATTTCATGAAAAACCTCCAACGTGCGTTATATTTACACGCCATCGTCAAGCACGAGAGTTCACGACTGCGCTTTTTAACTTATCCGAACTTGTCTCTTTACATGATGAAGTGCAGAACTGCACAGAACAAGCAGGGATTGGTCACCAATCCGGAAGAGACATTTAGATCAGCCTGCTTAGAATGCGGAACAAATTCCAAATTATTCAATCCGTCTGTAAACAGAGAATACGTGTATAGTTTCAACAGTGAAATGAGCAACAACAAGAGACTGAAAATAGTTCACCTACTGGACATGAGTTGAGTGAGTTGGCGTTACTTCGGAGACTCTGGTTCGATTCCCTCGGTCAACTTTCCCTTTCGGGCTGGAATAGTTTCCTAATTCCCCTCAGGCGAGAGGGAAATGCACAGAAGATTTTTACTGGACCAACATCGATCTTCTCAGCCTCATGCTCAAGAGAATTCCTGGATTTATCTACGCAAGTGCCCAGAGTCTACTGGATTCCGTTCATAATTAGCTCACAGTCTTGTGGTGTTGAGGACTGACATCCACAAATACCTGCAGGCGGACGCAACTTCTTTTGATTCGCGATTGACGCAGACGGACGACGGGAACGGGTCGACCCGAAGGATCCGGACCCGAACCCGAATTCGGGTCCTATTACTGAAATAAGTGAGAAGTGAGTGTGAGGAAAAATAGTGAGAAAATCGGCATCAACCAATAGAATGTAAGACTGCCGGATCCCAATTAGTTGATGATAACAATTTCTCACTGTTTTTTTTACTCACTTTAACTTTTTTGGGGGAATAGGGCTCCAACTCTTTGCTCGGCGTCTTCTGTCCGCGTCAATCGTGCCTTGAGGCTGTTTCTGACCTTTTCCATATCAATTCCCCAATCACCACAAACGCGATTTGACGTACCTACAGCCACGGAAATATATTCGGTAAACGCTCCTTCTCCCTTTCCATGCATAACGTTAGTTTAGGCTCCTCCGCTTCGACCCGGGGGGGGGGGGGGGGGGGGGGGGGTGAAAGGAGCGTTTACCGAATATATTTCCGTGACTGTACCTAGCTGTCGAGTCGTCTATAAGTCACATAGAAATGACAAACGTAAGGGGATCTTGACAAAGGAAATTCAAAACACCACAATATCTCTAGATAAGTTTTCTGATCCCATGTTATCAACAAATTGCAGATAACGAGGAAGTTGAATGCGGTAAGCACTTGACCAAGTGCCTGTACCAGAATACCAGAAACTCCTCTGTATAGAGATTACTCATGTACTCAGTGAGTTGATTATTCATTGCATTCTTAACATTTCAATATTATGAATTACTGCTTGTTTTATACTGTCGACTGTGTGCGAGAATTCCCTATACAGTCTGTTTAAAAGTTGACTCCTTCCAGCTATTTATGCCCGTTACATTGTTCCACTGCACTCAGTGGTGAGCTTTGAATGTATCGGCTGGTATCCCGACAATTGACAAATACGAATAGTTATCATGTTAAAGTAGGAAAATCTCTGGCTAGCTCGTTGACGGTTGAAGAATGAACATTGAATGCAAATTAATATGCTGTGAGTGTGAGAGAGTTGCTTCATAGAATGCAAAAGTAAAAACAATCGACTAATTTTCAAGTGATTATAAGGTGCTGTGCATTATCTTAATCGAGTTATAAAGTTTGATAAATGTTCAAAATTTCTTGACCCAGATGAATAAGAATTTGTAAAGTATGATAAAATATTGGTGTCATGACCATACTAATTTTTAGCTTGATCGGACAAACAATCAGTTTCAACCAATGAGATAACTTTGACCGCTGATGGCATTAGTATGTGGGAATAATTTAAATACGCTACTAAAAGGTAATGTATCAAAATAATTGTTAATTCCGTCCGATTTAATTTGCTAACTACAAACTTGTATTCCGGAGGCCCGGGTTCGATTCCCGCGGCCGTCCTTCCTGACTGGGGTTTTTTCGTGGTCCCTCAGTCGACAGGCAAATGCTGGGAAGGTACCCTACTAATAGGCCACGACACCTCCTTCCCACCTTCCATCCTTACCTACTCTTCACCATCATCTCCCAATCATCATCATAATCATTCATCCGTCGCCATTAGCCTCGCTGCAGAACAGTGCGTCGTTAAGCCCCAGAAAAAATGCTAATTAACTACTTGTATTCCCAGATACCGATCATGGTAAATCCCGATGGCGTCATGTCGGACGCTGACCGGCCGTGGTACATGTCGGGGGGTCGCCGTCGCCCCCATCCCGCGGCGCGCAGCCACAAGTCCGGCCGACGCGTCGCCAAGCTCTGGCCGCAGGAACAGCCCGGTCACGATCGCATCACCAACCAGCTCATGTTCCTGCCGCCCGTGGACGCCGACGAGGAGGCCACGAGGGTCAAGAAGATCCTCATCTACAACGGACTGGGCTCGTGGGGGGCGAAGGCGGGGAGGGACTACTTCCTTCAGGCGGGCTGTCCTGTGAACACGTGTACTATTACTGGAGATAAGGCGGACGCCCCCAATGCGGACGCCATCTTGTTTAAGGATCATTTTGTCAATCCTGGACCGAAGACTGCTAAACAGGTTGGTGCACATTTTGTTCTTTTCCACTAAAATAAAAACGATGAAAAAAATATCTACCTAAGTGCCCATATTACCATTAGAAGCTACAGTTAAAGCTCCATTTGGGAAATGTGGTGTATTGATTGCCATAACTGCAGCTTAATTCCGGGATTATTTCCTCAGTTTAACGTCAGGCTACAATGACTGCAGTGTTTCGCAGTAATCGAAATACTACACCACATTTACCAAGCGGCCGAGTGGAAACTATAATGAAGTTTAATGCAGTTTAGTGAAGTTTAAACTAATGGTAATACCGGCCATAAGGTTTATACACCTTTTGGTGTAGTAACTATTACTGGAAAATTGAGTCCTAGACGAACATACCTTTTAAGTGTTGTTGAATACTAGTTCTAAAATGATAGCAACAGTCTGTATGTGAAATTGTGATAAGAAAACGGTGATAGGAACATAGTACTTGGCCATAGTAATAAAGGTATTTTAAAGATAAACAACGGATTTGACTGATAGAGATTTGATGGCATCCGATGAAACTCTTAGGTGCAGCTCTGGTTTATTTGATATTAAAAATGATTGATTGTCAAGGAACCAGACTTAGGGACTTAGCAGCTTATCCGTTAGAGCTGATATCCATAGAAGCGGTATTTGAAAGAACTTTCAAATACTGCTTTTTCTTTTATACTTTTATGGTGTAAATACTGTTTTTCGTTTTAGTATGGAATACTAATAGCCAGGTCACACTTAATTATATAGTTCTGTATATGATTGTGTGCGCCATTTAGTTTGTTTTACAATATTACAAGACGAATTTCAACACTGATAAGTGATAAAGAATAGTCATTTACAATTTAACGTACTCGACGAATACAGAAAAGGGCTGACTGAAAGTCAACAAAAGCAATTGAATCATAACAGAGATAAAAATCAACCACACGCCAGAAAACCCTTTCAAAATCAGAATTAATTAACCCATAAATCGTGCGATATTACATCGCATCGGGGATTCGATTGCTATCTCCCCCACAACAACTAGAGTGTCACAAAAGTCAGTATATTATCACGATTAATTCGTCGGGGGTTAGTAATTAGAACGCTACATGGACGAATCAGCAGTTCGTCGTCTGCTTTTACATTTTCATTGCGAGGGATGGCTGCGTTATTAGAATAATCCATAATTTCTAAACACTGCTGAAACATTTTGTGCGGCACGCAATGTTTTCATTACGCAAGAATAACAGTGAGAGGGCCCAAGAGCTGGGTCGTTGTGTCTGGGGAGGGAACTGAGTTGCTGTAATGAATTTTAATTGATCAGGAGAAAAAGGAAGTTTCGTGTAAATTAGACCCAGAAAAAACACTCCGTGTAAAAATACCAGCCAAGTCTCTTTAACTATAAAAAAAAATAGAAGAAATCTAAAAATTCAGCACTGAAAAGGAGTGATATCAAAAAAGGAGCCAAGTCAACGAATTTTCCAAATTTTAATCGTACCATTGAAATAAAAATATCAACCCCCGAGAAATACTTAAAAAAAGGACTTGGCGCATCGTTTTTTTAAAGACACTTTTCTATCCTAAAAGTATAGGAAGAACTCTACAAGTATATTTTCCTGAGTATATCACATTCATTATCGACGAATCATACTACGTTTTAATATAACTAGTACTCTTACCTACTGGCAGTTTTGGTATTTTGTCAATATTCAGAGGAAATAAACGGATAAACGAATAACGAATAAACGGAAGCGGCCTAGTCTATTCGTTATTGCCACTATTTCTAGGGTCATATTAATCAATCATACTTCTCAATATCGTGACTGAGGGAAATAGCGAAAGCGCTCATTACAAGAAGGCCGTCAATGAGATTTGTATAAGTGACTAGTGCACTGAGCCATGCTGCTCAAATAATTACTGACTAGATTTTTATCTAAAGTAATACGTTATGTAATTTATGAATTTTTTTGGTATAAAATGTTAATTAATAGCAATTAATTACACGGCGAGAAGGTTCAAAGTATAATGCTGTAGTAGGTATGTTGATGTACCCACAAAACTATAGGTACCTCCCAATCACAAACACAACTGTTCTGTATTTATTGCTTGTAAGACAATGCTATGTTTCTTTGCGTACTTATATTTAAATTTAAAATATTTTACAGAATGTTCAATATTTAATTTGAAAGTTTTGTCCCAATTTTTCTAGGCATTTCTGAACTACGTAGTATGTGAGTGGCATAAGCTTAAGAATAGAAAAATGTCTTTAAAAAAACGATGCGCCAAGTCCTTTTTTTAAGTATTTCTCGGGGGTTGATATTTTTATTTCAATGGTACGATTAAAATTTTGAAAATTCGTTGACTTGGCTCCTTTTTTGATATCACTCCTTTTCAGTGCTGAATTTTTAGATTTCTTCTATTTTTTTTTATAGTTAAAGAGACTTGGCTGGTATTTTTACACGGAGTGTTTTTTCTGGGATATCACTTCTTTTGTTAGTTTATTCATACAGCTTGTAGCACATGTCCGAGCAGGGACTAATTTCTTTAAAAAAATACGCCTCAACCGATTTGGTTACTATGAAAAGTTGCGTTTGGTATAAGATGAAAATGATTATCCAAGAAGAATAGCTTAAGTTTCGTTATAATCGATCTAGCCGTTTTTGATACATGACGTCACTTCCGGTTTTGAAATAGCGGCCGAATTCCGGTATAGGTAATAAGAAAACAATCTAGTTTTATCTAGTTGATACCTTCATGAACGACCATCTGAATTCCTAATCCCTATATTTCCGTAAAATCGGTCATGCCGTTTGTAATATATGACGTCACTTCCGGTTTCATTTAGTGGTTCCTGCCGCCATTTCCGGTACCATTAATTTATTTATTCATTTTTCACAATTGATTTTTCAAATAAATAGCAGAATGAATACGCAGGAGCTAGTTCAGTTGCAATCGGTACAGGCGTTTTAGATATATGACGTCACTTCCGGTTTCAGGAATGGCGGCCGAGAACACTGCTACCTTGAATATATAAATTGTATTGTCTATGTTACAATGTAAGTTAATTATGTACGTATTTTAAGTATAATTTGTTGAAATAAGTTAAATATTGCGTTTTTATGACGTCACTTCCGGTTTAGAAAATAAGAAAATAATATTTTTTTTATTGATACTTCATATAGATGACCATCTAAATCGAATGGCGCTAATTTCGTTCTAATCGGTCCAGACGTTTTTGAGTTATGACGTCACTTCCGGTTTAAAAATGGCGGCACAAAAAATCACAAGAGGCAAGGTATCATCAGACGCCAAAAGTGCATATGTGGTAAAAGTTTCAGGTCGATCGGTTTAGCCGTTTAGGCTGTGGCGCTGTCAACAGGGTTTCCTGATATCATCAGAATCATCATCTTCAGAATCAGAAAGTGGTGTAATTTCACTGTTTTCTCGGTCCTCTAGCGCGCAAATGGCATAACCTATTGTTCCCAAATTTGGTATATGTAGTGGGGTGGGCCATAGCTCGAAATTAAGACATTTCACAACAATGTGAGATTTTCCAATTTTAAGATCCAGTAGGCCGAAAATGCCATGTTGTTGCTTACAGTAAAAGTGTTTGGTCTGCTCCTCAGTTTATTAGGCATTTACGGTATGTTGAGTGACTGTGAGTGTATAGTACGACTTGGCTGGGTGGAGCGACCGCTCCTCTAGATTTCAGAATAATGCTATGAGAGTTGAGATATTGTGCTTGAACTCGGAGATAAAGTTACTTTTGTTGTGGATGAAAGTTTTCAAGGAATTAATTTAGAGAGTAGGATTCTTCGAGTTTTAATTAAAACAGTAAATTCGGCGTTGATATCAAAATTTGATATGTCGTCTTGGCAACGAAGTATTCACCATGGTAACGGATGTACAAATACGTCACACACAGTATTTCTCGACATAGGGTCCCATGAAATTTGAATTTGTATTTGAAGTAGTTCAGTACCTAATCTGTATCAATGTATGACATTTCATCGTAAAATACAATTTATAAATTACATTTTATATATAATTTCGGGCTAAATCTATGATCTTCATTACAATTTATGTTGATCTTAACAAATTTACTGGCATAACATTTCTTGAAAGTTCCCTGCTCTCAGATACAAATCGAATTGAGTGATAAACGAACGATAATATATTTAAAACGTCCTACATTCTAAATATGTTTTTGATGTAGGAAAAATGTCAATGGTGTTGAATGAAACAAATCTACTTTTACAAAGTATAACCTGCTTTCTTCTTGACTTAGCCAAGGTCTATGAGCGAGCTCGTAAAATAATATCCAGTTACGTAATCTTCAAAATACCAAACATATGTCTCCTTATTAATAAAAACTTTCTTTCAGTAATTTCATGTAATAGTACTATTGATCCTAATTGAAAAAAACTAGAAAAACAATCCGCTAATATTAGAAGATTTTTGTTTAGTTTTGTATTACTTATTCCTGCCGTTGAAAGTCTTGCGTTCAATTATAGGCACATGCAACATGTATAGGTTTTTTTAAAATAATAATGTATCGATTGCGATTCACAATATAAAACACAAACACAAACCGTCGTAGTATTGTTTTGTTAATAAAATGTCAAGATCAAATCATAAATGACACGTTCTCCACTGCAACTTGTTAGGCGATAATTTAAGGTCCGTTGGCAACAATCCCTTTCGCTAAACCCGTTCATTCTCTTCTTCCCTCTCTAGCGGGAGTATAAATGCAATTCCTGTTTCCAGGTGTGGATCTTGTACTTCCTGGAGTGTCCCTACCACACCCAGCACGTGAAGTTCAACGACGTGTTCAACTGGACTGCGACGTACCGCCGCGACAGCGACATCGTCGCCCCCTACGAGCGGTGGGCGTACTACGACGACCGCGTCAAGCAGAAGGTGCATCTGGACAGGAACTACGCGGCGAACAAGACGAAGAAGGTCGCGTGGTAAGTGACGTGTTCAGGTGTGGTTGTTGACGAGTTCAGGCGGCGATTGTTGAGGAGTTCAGGGGGCGAATGTTGAGGAGTTCAGGGGGCGAATGTTGAGGAGTTCAGGCGACGATTGTTGACGAGTTCATGCGGTAATTGATAACGAGTTCAGGCGGTGATTGTTGACGAGCTCAGGCGGCGATTGTTGACGAGTTCAGGATGTTATTGTTGACGAGTTCAGGCGTGGTTGTGAGGAGTTCAGGTGTGGTTGTTGATGAGTTCAGGCGGCGATTGTTGAGGAGTTCAGGGGGCGATTGTTGAGGAGTTCAGGGGGCGAATGTTAAGGAGTTCAGACGATGATTGTTGACGAGTTCAGGCGGCGATTGTTGACGAGTTCAGGGGGTGATTGTTGATATGGAATGGTCTCTTTCGTTTTAAAGATCTAGAAATTAAATATATTATTAAAATTTATATTTTTAACACATTTTTTCAAACATTTCCTTAAACTATCAGTGAACATTATATACACATAAATAGGTGCCACGAGTGTAGTCGAATTGAATCTACATTAAAGGGCTCCCTTTCGTGGCATATATTTGAACGTTTTAACAGCATCTCCTTGAAAGCGAAATGGTTCGACCAAAGATGTTCTACCACTTTTGATAACTTGTCGCATACGTAACTACCCTGAAAGATGTGCCTATTTATGTAGATTCTTTTCTCTATCTCGTGATGCAGATGGCAAATGAATAAACACGTCCAAGCCAAGAGCGAACGGAATGGTAACATCACTAACATCGTTAACATCACTACATTTGGTGGCAGATACAGGATAAATGGTAAATCGTCCCTTCTGTCATTCGAAACATGGGATTTGTTGGCAGACACATTTTATAACGATATTTATGCTATTTGGAGTGGAATGTTCACAATACCTATCTAATCGAATGACTGTTGATGTCCGATATAATTTCTTATTAGATTATGGCTGGCAAGCCTGTCATGTTACTTATCTCTGTGTACTAAACTAAGTCATATTCCGTCCCTGGGGGTTATTCTAAATTCCCTTGTCGTCTCGTACAATTGATACGGCGTCACTACCGTGTTAAATAGATAGCACTCCAGTGTGCAGTGAGCCAGTATCACGTGAAACGAGACGACACGGGAATTTAGAATAGCTCCCCTGGCATGGTCCCAGGCTGCACAAAACAAACCAAACATAATGTCAGTGCCAGGCGCGTAGGAAGGGAAAGAGAATGGGGGAACCCCCCCCCCCCCCCTCTGATTCAATTCCCCTCCCTATGTTCTTATACATTTATATGTCAAGATAAAAATATGCTTAAAAAGTATTAAAATCGCGTAGAAATGCACCAAATTCATGCCTGAAATTCAAAAAAAATCCGGGGCTGTGCGCCCCGGACCCGCATTTTGCTGGGGGGCCCTCCCCCCAGGCCCCCCATTGTCTTCGTAGTTCGTAGTCACTAGTATTTCCAGCTCAAGTTCTTTTACAATATTATTCCCCCCCCCCCTTGTGCAAATTTTGTTCCTACGCGCCTGGTCAGCGCTGTACGCGGCGAACTCATGTACTACTAGTTCTCCTCTTGCCCGCCAGGTTCGTGTCCAACTGCGGCGCGCGCAACCAGCGGCTGCAGTATGCGCATGAGCTGCAGAAGTACATCACCGTGGACATCTACGGCGCATGCGGGGACAAGAAATGTCCGCGCTCGACGGCCAACACGTGTCTGGACATGCTCGACCACGACTACAAGTTCTATCTGGCGTTCGAGAATTCCAACTGCAAGGATTACATCACGGAGAAGTTCTATGTCAACGGGCTCGGGTAAGGAGCTAAGGGGAATGTTATTCATTCTGAATGGGTGAAGCCAATCCATAGGGCTACTTTCGGTTTAGCAGCTTGGTTCTGCACATGTGCAGAGTCACATCGTCATCAGAAAAGGGACTCTGCGCACGAGCAGAACCAAGTTGATGTACCAAAAGTGGTTTTCAACAGAACTTTGCATCGCCGGAGAGCAAATGCAAGACAAAACGCCAACAATAATGCTGCGTATCCATCAGAAAAAGGAGTTGATTTTAAGTCTCAGGGAAGTCTCCTCTAATTTTATTAAGGTAAATTAGTAAATAGCAACATAAATAATAATCACAAACACTCTTATCACTTGAGAAATATAACATTTTCATTCATAAAAATCAATTTCAAATATCATGGGACATTTTGGCGGGAAAAACGGCATGTAATGAGAATCTGGGTTGTGATGTCATTTCTAAGTCCACAACAATGTGTTACCATGGTGATATGCTTTGTTGCCATGGCAACATACAGGTTATGACGTCAATATCAATTTTCCTGTTTTAAAGTTGGAAGAAAAATATCAAACTTTGTAAATCAATTCCGAGGGAACTATTAAACCCACAACAAAATTAATAACATATCTGTATTCAGCAACGTCTCCCCTACCATAATAACACATTTATTTGGAAATTTAATTTAGAGGAGACTTCCCTAACCAGGACAATAGCCAGAATAATCGTGCAAAATAGGAATTACAAATTGAAATAATTTTGATTCAGCCTTAAGCTGAAACAATTACTAAAAACGGAAATTACGACGTATAAAGACGTAAATCTTTAACTTATCTTCCCCTATCACAATGTTTCTTGTTTTTCAAATTACGGAAGGTTCGATATTTACTGCTCATTCTTTATTTGAGAAATCATTGTTTTATGAGAGAGCATAAAATAAAAGCAGATAAGATGCTCATTATGGTTCATTCCACTAAACTTAGTTACTTCACCACATGTCTCTTAGAGTGATAACTAAACTTCTTAGATTTCCATCTGTCGACAACAGCATTTCAAGTCATCCAACTGTACAAACTTTTCAGACTCCACTCTCGGAAACTTTTGATAAACAACTCGGAGATTCATAGAGAAACTCCATCCAGCGGTTTTGTCAGGAGTGACGGATAGTTTGTGGTGCAAAATAGCGAGGTTATTTGCGCGATGAGAAACTGTGAGACGTTCAACGCAATATGTCTTGACAGTGTTCCATCATTCATTCGATACACTGTTAGGTTGACGATATTATACTAAGATATTAGATAATCACCATTATAGCGTAATAATCATAAGGGTGAAGAATAGTTCAGGAAATACATTATGCGGGACTATTAATGTGCTGCGCACTAATCGTAAAAGTATTAATTAATTTTCTCACGCTAATGTCCGAGAACATAACAAGTCGTCAACATTTACGATAAGTGATAAGGCATCAATTAAAGTAGCCATGAAACGGTTTTCATGCTCGCTAAGAGTACTTACGAAACAACCGTAAACAAACTACTGCTCCCCAGAACTTTGCAAACGTCATAGTCATAGAAAACAGTACTGTTTCGCAAATCTCTTCTAAGCAGCATGAAGCGGCGAACTTTATTTTATGTAGCAGATAACATTTTATAAGAGAGCATCACTTGAATCAAAATACGTATGCTAAAATATTTTATAATTTGCACACTCACAAATTTGATTTATAAGCACTAAATTCATCTAAAACAATATTGAATAAAATCTTCAGGGTGTCTTCAAGTCCAAACCAAGTCTTCTTTCCTCGTGAATTTACAACAAAATCGCTTGTCTAACGCTCTTCTTCCCCTTTCTTCCCACAGGCGCAACGTGCTCCCAATTGTGATGGGAGCTCGTCCCGAAGACTACGAGCGCAGCGCCCCCTACCGTTCCTACCTCCACGTCGACGACTTCGAGTCGCCCGAGGACCTCGCCGCCTACCTCCACCGCCTCGACCAGGACGACGAGCTCTACAACTCGTACTTCCGGTGGAAGGGCACCGGCGAGTTCATCAACACCTACTTCTTCTGTCGCATCTGCGCGATGTTGCACGACGAGTTCCCCGTCAAGTCGTACAGAGACGTGAACGACTGGTGGCGGGGGCCGGGCACGTGTACAGGAGGTAACTGGAGAAAGTCGTCGATGAAGACGGCGGGGAAGTACACGGGGATGGAGTCGCCGGAACAGAGGCTGGATTGAGGTGGGCGCGGGGAATAGAGAAATTGATCAAGTAGAAGAGAATTAGATGAGTTGATGATTTGTTACCACGTCACGAGAGGTTAAATTTCAAACATTTACTAAATAATTTTAACAATTTGTTACCCATTTGGTACAAATGATTTTATCATTTTTATCATTTCCGGTTCTTGCATATTTTTCATTTGTATTAGGGCCAGTTTTCCAATACTCTGCTAAATTTTAAAAATTCATTAGGACTATATTGTCATGGTAAACCAACGACACTTGCTTTAGCAGAATTGAAAAATCGACCCTAATTGTAATTTTATGTACCTTTTCAAATTTTCAGCCAGGAATGAAATTGATTACTAAAATATGCACCAGTATTCTGACAGAAAATGTCAGTCCGAAGATAAAAAGATGGCAGTTATCTGGTATAGAACGTTGGCAGATTTATACAACATGTAATCTTGCGAGCTTATTAGCGGAACAGAAGTGAGTGTGATTGGCTCATTATGTGTCACATTAATTGGTGCGAAAGACGTTTGTTACATTTATGAAGATAATTGATGGACCTACTTGTGTTGATGGAAGAGGATTATTGATTGATTTGTTTCACGATGACGTGAATTTTACTATAACATTCCACCTGATTGAAGAGTTAACTCGCAGTACTTAAAACATTCCAAGGTGTGAAGCTCTAACTTGTACGCGTTTGACAGTTATAAGCACTGCAATAGCTGCTTAATTGTGAAAACCAAAAATAGCAAGAAGAGAAATACAAAAAACGAAAAGCCAAAGATCTTTTCTTATTTTATATCTAATAGTTCAATAAAATAAATAAATTACAAAAAAACGCTTTCATAGTTTTCTAGTGGTCTAGATAAACGTTGTTGCGTATAGAGACTGATTTACTCTCTAAAAGAATTGCAAAGTGTTTATTGTACAGGGTGAGGAATTTCTGTAAAGTTGTGTAAATATTGTAAACGAAACGAAATGCAGTCAATAGTCAAATTCGAATAAAGATATAATTTTTTTAATAGTAAATAATATTTCAATGTTGAATTATAGTGATACGGCAAAAGTATTGGATGTAAACATTCAATATTAGTCATTAGCCTAATTATATTGATTGGCTCTAATCGTTTTGTGATGCAATTAAGAACAATTTCCCAGCATTTGATAGCTGTTTTGTTTGTTGCACAAATGTTGATTATTTTAAGGATGTTGTTTGCTTTAATATTATGTTCCTTTTTACGTCTTAGCACACAGTGATAATATTTATTACTAAGTCATCACTGTATTTCACTGTTCCATGTTGGGTTTTGAAAACAGTGTTTACAAAGTCATTACTTTCAAGTTTGTTTGATTTGTGGTGAGAAAATGTGTTTTCATTCATCTAAAATATACAATTACAATATAAAGGTTTTTCAGATTGCTGAAAACAGTTATACCTACGCACAGAAGAAATCAGTCAGTATTAAATGGATTCAAAGGTAATTTTGAAATCAATTCCATACATTTTTAATTAACTGATTGGTTATTTTACGGAACACTGTGTGGCAAATATGTTCGACCACGATGAAGTTTCCAGGCAAAAGATATTACGAAAATTAATAAAAAGTTAACTATTATGTAAGTAGATTGTAAATGAATGTATCCAATTACATTTAAATAAGAAGAAACATTTATACATACACAATTATGTTTCTTTTTATTACAATTCCTAAATTTCATGATATCCTGCAAATGGACTTCCAAAGACGAAATTTAGTTTTTAAATATATCACTCACAACGAAATAAACATTGGGATTTAGTCACATTTTTTAATAGTTTTAGGGATCCTGTTCCACAATTCAATAAAATATAATAGTAATTTTCTTATTATATTTATTTTTTATGTACCAGTACATAACAAAGCTATGCAGCTTATACAGCCATTTTTTTCAACCCTTAATCGTATTAAATTAATAAATTGGGGTATTATCATCCAAGAATAAAAAATTATATACCTATATAATATATACATTGCTTTAAGGAAATATTCACAGTTACAAGCAATTCGGTGGGCTCAAATATATTTATTTTCTCCTCTTCACGAGTAGAAAACAATGACGATATGGAGGTGACTTGTAAAAGAAATTCAGTGCAAAGATATTCCTATAGCTAGACTCGATCTTTGAACTTGAAGTTCACTGGAGACTTTAGTGTGAGTAGAAACTCGAAGACAAGTTCAAGTTCTCCGTCGTATTCGATATGGAACTCCTTCACCAACTGAAACAATTACAAGAGACAATGTTCATTATTTATCTGGAAAATTATTAGTTACGCGTTCTCCAACGCATTACATAATTCACGCAGGAAATATTTTGCATGCCTTTCTACTCATCAACTTCAGTGGGGGGCTTTGATTAATAACGAAATTATAATGTACTTTGATTCTTACTTTCATGTACCAATAATCAATATAGATGAGGGGAAACCGTAGGGAATAGTAGGAGACAAAAGTACAGAAAGCGAATACCATTAAGAAAATTAACCTTTAAGATTTTAATGTATACCTCTACTGTTAAATATCATTAAAAGGGGTCCACAAATCTTATGTATATAAAATGATGGTGCTAAAATTAGAAAACAATTTACACCAAGACCCGAAATAAAGATAATTTTATTGAACCATTTATTGGAGAAGAGATGCGGAAAATTAACATTATTTAATTTAAACTAAAATTTGTTGATAAACAGCTTTAATTTATGGGGTATTCAAGTATTTTAGATCAGAGTAGGTATCAATAATATTTATAACTGATGGCAATTAAATCTATTTTCAATTTCATGTCAGAGTTTCATGCATGTTATTTATTGCAGAACACCTGCCAAACCTTTCGGATTTGTGACACATAAAACCTAATTTAGGACCTAGAATATATAGTTTTGGGGTAATTTATGTGGTTAGAATGTGGTAAGAGTACGTACCATAATTCACTTTACCAAACGTATGTAAAAAAGATAGTGAAAAATTAGTGTCTAAAGCTTTGTGAAACTAAACAAAATTTAAGTTTTCGACATTACAATAAAAGTCTTAGTTGAAATGAATTTTAATATGTAAAATAATAACTCTAAACTGTAAGACACATTTCCACTGACCTTTGCTAAGACTAAGTTCGTCTCCTGCTCCGAGAACCTCTTCCCTGGACAGATCCTCTTGCCGACGCCGAATGGAGCCATGATGAGAGGAGCGCTCTTCATCGTATCTTCATTGTCCGATAACCAACGCTCTGGCCGGAAACTCTTGGCGTCCGTGAAGTTGTCTTCGTTCAAACACGCCAGCCACATGTGTACCAGCAACACCGTCTACACCAGGACATAGAGACATGACATTAGGACACGCCAGCCACATGTGTACCAGCAACACCGTCTACACCAGGACATAGAGACATGACATTAGGACACGCCAGCCACATGTGTACCAGCAACACCGTCTACACCAGGACATAGAGACATGACATTAGGACACGCCAGCCACATGTGTACCAGCAACACCGTCTACACCAGGACATAGAGACATGACATTAGGACACGCCAGCCACATGTGTACCAGCAACACCGTCTACACCAGGACATAGAGACATGACATTAGGACACGCCAGCCACATGTGTACCAGCAACACCGTCTACACCAGGACATAGAGACATGACATTAGGACACGCCAGCCACATGTGTACCAGCAACACCGTCTACACCAGGACATAGAGACATGACATTAGGACACGCCAGCCACATGTGTACCAGCAACACCGTCTACACCAGGACATAGAGACATGACATTAGGACACGCCAGCCACATGTGTACCAGCAACACCGTCTACACCAGGACATAGAGACATGACATTAGGACACGCCAGCCACATGTGTACCAGCAACACCGTCTACACCAGGACATAGAGACATGACATTAGGACACGCCAGCCACATGTGTACCAGCAACACCGTCTACACCAGGACATAGAGACATGACATTAGGACACGCCAGCCACATGTGTACCAGCAACACCGTCTACACCAGGACATAGAGACATGACATTAGGACACGCCAGCCACATGTGTACCAGCAACACCGTCTTCACCAGCTGACATAGAGACATGACATTAGGACACGCCAGCCACATGTGTACCAGCAACACCGTCTACACCAGGACATAGAGACATGACATTAGGACACGCCAGCCACATGTGTACCAGCAACACCGTCTACACCAAGACATAGAGACATGACATTAGGACACGCCAGCCACATGTGTACCAGCAACACCGTCTACACCAGGACATAGAGACATGACATTAGGACACGCCAGCCACATGTGTACCAGCAACACCGTCTACACCAAGACATAGAGACATGACATTAGGACACGCCAGCCACATGTGTACCAGCAACACCGTCTACACCAGGACATAGAGACATGACATTAGGACACGCCAGCCACATGTGTACCAGCAACACCGTCTACACCAAGACATAGAGACATGACATTAGGACACGCCAGCCACATGTGTACCAGCAACACCGTCTACACCAGGACATAGAGACATGACATTAGGACACGCCAGCCACATGTGTACCAGCAACACCGTCTACATACACCCAGGAGATACAAACATTTAGCACACGTTTCAAGGAGAAAAATAATATGATTGTTATGAATTTAATGTATGTAGAATAAAAATCACAGTATTTAATAAAAGTGTTCAATTATTCTTGAGGTGCGCTCAAAAACTTGAATCGTTACCTTAAATCCAATTTTGTTTGTAAATTGTGTAACGATGATAGTCATTTTTAAATAGAATACTTCAATGTATAACTGTAATTGTGGACTACAGCCGATTTGCAATTGATAGATCTTGATAACTTCATTTCAAATATGAGCAATTAATAATTGATCAATTGTCTTCAGGTGTGCTTTCTGCTGCTAAGGTAAAGAATTGTTTCACCTCTCAGTCTCGGATTGAATTCATTTCTTAAACATATAAATTAAAATTTTGATGTTTAAAACTTTGTAGAGCAAAAGTTGCCGAGTATTGCGTGACAAAAAAGCACGTAAATTGAATGAAAAGGTTTGGCCAAAAAGCTGTTTTACAGACTGAATTACGAGCCACTCTAGAGGAGCAAATATCAAAACATTCACAGTTTTTTATATTTTGTTATTATTTCTATTTTTCAACCCATTTTTTTTTGTTTATTCGTAATTTTGTTTTAAATTGTGTGTTAACCAGGTGTGAGGAAAACAAAGAGCTGGAAGAAAATGTATCGTGAAAGGGATGTGTTTGAATTTGAATTGTTTAGAGATCTTACCCCGGCTGGACAATGGTAACCATTTAGCTCCTCTCCAGTCTCCAATATTCGCGCTACAAGCGGGGCAGTTGGCAGTAATCTGAAAACCACGACATTTCAATTACAATCCAGCCACTGACCACAATATTCGTCAGTCTTTGTCCGTGGAAATGTCTTTATTCAACGCTGCATTCCCTAAATGAAACAATTAGATGCTAACTGACAATAGAACCCATCATATCCAGAGATAATTTCAACACATACTTAATCAGAAAATTATTTAAAAGTGTTTTTAAATGTTGGGAATTGAGAATTGAAGAATTTAGATTTTTGTGTGTATGGGTCTGACAATGGGTCTGACATTTCTTTTGAGGAAGAATCTCCCTCTAATCACCATCTTTGGAAATTGACCGTCCTGTTGAAGATTAGAGTTAACTGTTGAATTGACGAAAAATAAAATGGATTGAAAATTATTTGCTCTTTGCGCTCGTTGAATAATATTTGTTAACATTTTAATCAACATTTTTGTTGGAGATATACTTTTTCTCTACAGCTTTATTGCTCCTTCAACGAGACGGACACAATCCCAAAAATGGTGAAGTCTCCTTTGATAATCCTTCCACTGAATTCCTAAAAAATTCGCATTTTTCATATCAAAAACTTATTTCCTGCGAAACGCGTAACCCAACATTATTCTATCGCAATCAGTAAAATTGCTCATATTTCGACACAAAGAGTACTTTGAAGACATACCTCATGGCTTCCATGACACATGCTTTGAGGTATTTGGCAGGCCGCATGTTGTCAGTGGTGACTGGAATATCATCTGGAGCAAGATCTATGATCTCTCGGTACAGCTTCTCTTGAGCCTCTGGATGCTTCGCGATTAGGTACAGCACGAAAATGAACGTGTTGCCAAGCTGAAGACAAAAAAACCATTAATACATCATTTAGTACTGTGAATTTACACTATCGTTTTCCAAGAAATTGACACCAGGAGGTGCTGCAGTAAATGCAGCAAAATAATTCGATATTTTAAAATCGAAAAATCGTGAATCTAGTGGAGCGATCGCTCCACGCCAGCCAAGTCGTAGCCAAGTTACTCTCTTTTAAAAAGGCTGGAGCAACTACTTTTTTAAGCGTTCAGAATATACTCTCGGTTTTTAGAAAATATTTAGAAAATATATCGATCTGTATGGAGGATACAAGTTTAAACATAACACTTCGTTTATCTCAGTTTCATCCGAATGTGACTAATTGTTAAAGATATTTATTTGAAAACGTCTGTGAAAAAATAGTAAACAAATATTTGGAAAATCGACACAACGCGCGATATGAGAAAAAATACATAATTCTTTACCTAATATAATTGTCGTCGACGAAGTAAATGTAATAAACTCAGCCTCACTGTGTGTATTCCTGCCGCGATGAAGTCGATCATCGCAGACTTCTTCTCCCGGATGTCCAGATCATGCGACTGGAGCACGGACATGAAGATGCTCTGCACAGAGTCGTCCAGAGAGACGTCCCCGTCGTTGCCCAGCGCCTGGTCCACGAATGACGAGATGATGCTGTAACACAGATCACGTTAGAGTCCAGATCATGACATGACACGGACATGAAGATGCTCTGCACAGAGTCGTCCAGAGAGACGTCCCCGTCGTTGCCCAGCGCCTGGTCCACGAATGACGAGATGATGCTGTAACACAGATCACGAGCTCTAGAGACGATGGAGGTAAGTGCTTCTAGGATGTGTAGAAAATTCTGCAAAGTCCAACTCTCATAAGTTATTTGTAAAGATTACCTAATTTATGACGATTTGAAAAATGAAAATGTAGTTGTCTGTGGAAAACTTCCACGGAGTCAGGATGTAAGGAAGGATGCGTTGTGAAAAATATCCGACCGAACCGGGGCTCGAACCCGGGACCTCTCATTTGCCGGGTGAGAGCTCTACCAACTGAGCTAATGAAAGTTACAAGATTTTGATAAAATTATTTTTTTCTGAATACTTTCTGAATACGAAGTAGGAGGTAGTTCTTTGAAAGACTTCAGACATACAAGAGATCTCACGAGATGTAGAAACAGAATCGACCAGTCTGCAAAGTCTGGGCATTATCACTCGAACGCTGGAGCTCTACGCTGCATTCCAGATTCTAACCGATAGAATTTCATTGTTTTCCAAGCAGTTTTTTATTTTCCTTCGTGCCTTGTTAAATAGTCGCCAGTTATGCAACAAAACCGCACAGAACTATGCTCCATCGGTATAGTTCGCAGACCAACAATTTAAAATTTAAAAACCTGTTCCTGAAAGATGTACCTATATTTGGGTTGTAACTATACGAAAATTTTTCAATTATTATATATTTTTAGCAAGATAAATAATATTTTAAAAAATACTAACATACAATCTGAATTTCTTTTCTGATCTAATTACGTATAAAATTTCGATACACATTCCGTTACAACGTTTCGTCTTCAATCGAAACCAAAAAGGCTATTAAAATTAAAAACAACAGCGAAGTCGACCTCGCTTGCATCACCCGCCAAAGAGTTATTTCCCTGTTAGCAAAGTTTCGTGACATTTGACAATGTTGCCCCCCCCCCCCCCCCAGCAGATATCATGCCGGCGCACATGCTAGACACCACATTAGTAACAAGTTTTAAGTTTCACACGTTTTCATATCTTGTTCGTTGACAATATGCTAATGAAAGTCAATAGGTTAACTAGCAGAGATGTTACGCAAATCATGGAGGACTGGATGCTGGACTCTCATATATTATCTTTCATCTCCAGCTGAATGTACGAGCCAGTATCTACCCGGAAGAATCAGAAAACATGAAACTATCCCATGAAAGCAAGTACGCAAATAGCACAAATATTCCGATGTTCAAGATAAGACTATGGAGTATGAGAAACTTTGGAGCCATATTTTTGAAGAGTTTTGTGTTTTTCTCGTTACACAGTTTCTGGGAGGAGCAACTCGCCAACGAAAAAAGAATTAAGGGGTTAACAACTCCGGAAATCTGGTGTACACTAGCCTAAAAATCTTTGGAAATCTTGGGAAATCTTTGAAATCTTAGGAAATCTTAGAAATCTTGAATCTTTTTAAATCATAAAAATCTTGTAAATGTTAGGAAATCTAAAAAATCTTAGGAAATCTTAGGAAATCTTTTAAAAATTTTCGATACCTATCCTTGAAATCTCAGAAATATTATGAAATCTTTAGAAATCTTGGAAATCTTTGGAAATCTCGGACATCCGAAATCAGGATTTACCTTGTGTAAAGGAAAATAAAACTGAAACTGAAACTGAAATCAGGTATTCACCACAACTATTAGTTGTTAACCCACATCAGGTACTGATATTCCCACGTTCGGGGGAAGAACCAAGGCTCCTGATTGGCCAACGTGACAAAGCACGTGGAAACTAGAACATTGCGTAATAATATAAATATTATTTCAATGCCCGTAGGAAAAAGAATGTCGAATATTCTACTCACTCGTATATTTTCTCCTCGCTTTGAGAATACAACGTGTAAGTACTCGTCGGTAAGAACTTCCAGAAGGGCAGGCCGTAGTACGTCTCCCGACTGGCTTCCATGAGCCCCTTGACAGCCGCCGCCAACTCCACACATCGCGCATCCACGTCGTTCTCCAGGAAGCCCATGCGGTGTCCAAGGATCAGAGTGCACATGCCTGCAAGCGAGAATACAACGTGTAAGTACGCGTCGGGAAGAACTTCCAGACGTCTCCCGACTGGCTTCCATGAGCCCCTTGACAGCCGCCGCCAGCTCCACACATCGCGCATCCACGTCGTTCTCCAGGAAGCCCATGCGGTGTCCGAGGATCAGAGTGCACATGCCTGCAGGCGAGAATACAACGTGTTAGTACGCTTCGGGAAGAACTTCCAGACGTCTCCCGACTGGCTTCCATGAGCCCCTTGACAGCCGCCGCCAGCTCCACACATCGCGCATCCACGTCGTTCTCCAGGAAGCCCATGCGGTGTCCGAGGATCAGAGTGCACATGCCTGCAGACGAGAATACAACGTGTAAGTACTCGTCGGGAAGAACTACCAGACGTCTCCCGACTGGCTTCCATGAGCCCCTTGACAGCCGCCGCCAGCTCCACACATCGCGCATCCACGTCGATCTCCAGGAAGCCCATGCGGTGTCCAAGGATCAGAGTGCACATGCCTGCAGGAGCACAGATCTTAGTTGCTTGTGGAGCATTCTTAAAGCACTTTTAGAACCATTCATAATGTCAAATGAAGTAAAGCTTTTCTTAAAATTGTATAATATTTGTTGTGCAATTACATGTTTAATATATTTTTTGCAAGAGACCATGAATTAGGACGACAACAAAGAACATGTTCATTATTTAGTATTTCTATACTGGTAAAACAGTATAGGGTGAATCAAAAACAGCTCTAGTGTATTTTAGGTCGTTTTTTACTGAAATGCCGACAGATTTTTGGGATCTAAAATGTAAGCCAAAACGGCTTTATGAAAATAGCAGCCATTTTGGCTCACATTTTAGGGGATGTTTCAAAGAAAAAATCTTGACTTTAAATTCACTGGAGCTGTGTGTATTCTGATTCACCCTGTTTTGGCTACTTCTTTTTCCAGTGATAATCATTTCGCTTCCCACCCTGATCCTACTGTATGAAATAAATCCTGGTCATGACCTCGAAGTGTACTTACTCTCTAGCCCATGACCTCGGAGTGTACTTACTCTCTAGCACATGACCTCGGAGTGTACTTACTCTCTAGCCCGATCCTGTTGGTCATGACCTCGGAGTGTACTTACTCTCTAGCCCGATCCTGTTGGTCATGACCTCGAAGTGTACTTACTCTCTAGCCCGATCCTGTTGGTCATGACGTCGAAGTGAGGCACGGCCCCGGACTCGTCGCGGTCCTGACGCAGGAGGGCGGTGAAGTCGTCGCATATCCGACACAGCTCGTCGGCGAACCTGTTGATGGTCTGCGTGCTCTTCAGTTGAGGCGACAAGACGCGGCGCAGTCTGTCCCACTCTTTGCCTTGGCTGAAACACGGGAGGGTGGTGAGATGACGGGACAGGAGATCGAACCAGGGATCACTATCACCAGCTGGCAGAGGCAGTCGCTCTGACGTCGACGGACGATACACACGCACTTGGAAGGGTTTGACATCCTCGAAAGGAAAGGAATACCAATGATTGATGTAACTACGATATCACACAAGGCTTCCACTATTAGCCATTCACTTGCGTAGAGAACAGAAATTGTTGTATCTGATAATTTGATCTAAGGTAGATTACCGTTTTGAACAATCCTAAACTATTCGTTTTATACTGATGAGTGATGATGACTAACTTTACTATAAAAGAATGTATTTCTGAAATTTAAAAAACTTGTAAAATAACGTACTTGCACCAAATAGGTATGCATTTAATATTTATATGAATGATAAAACCTTCCAAATTGGTTTAGATATGGTGTAAAATGTCGGAATTGTTAGAAAAGTGAGATTTGTTTACAGCATTTTTGCGTTCACTAAAATTTAATTACTAAGTGATTGTGTACAAAAGTGTAGAACAGGGGTCACTGGAAGCAGAATCCTCTATCCTCTACTCCTTTATCCTCTATCTCTACTCCTCTACTGCATCTTACACATAAAATAGTATCATCAGTATATTCGCTGAAAGAAGTAGAACTGGCTTCATAATCATAATAGAGTCTGCAAATGCGAAATGTTTCTGTGCTGGTACACTTACGAGTTGATGATGCCCGGTCCGGCGTAGCGGTCCGGTCTGGACTTCCTGTAGATGACCGCGACTTCTGTCGGAGGTCGCAGAGGGCATTTACTCGGGAGTCTCAGCACTTTCTCAATCACTTCTTTCTCGCATACGCTGATCACAGGGAAATTCCACAGGCCTTCTTCGCGGATTATCGGTCCGTGTTTCTCAAACAAATCTGAGTAGAGAAACAACAGGATGATTAGTTATTAGATTCTTTCTACTTATTTTTAACAAATAATTTCGTTACGTAATTTATCAGAGTTTGCAAGTGTTTTTGGAACATCCATATTGACATAGTGTTACATCATAGTTGAATTTAATTAAAAATATTCTAGAAATACGCTGTTATGGAAACTATTTATAAAATTAATTAATTGCGATTGCATGAAGAAAATATAAACAATCTTATGATTTATTATAGACGTTTGAATCCAGTGTCAATCATTGATAATTTTATTCCACATTTTGCGTATTAAATCGAAAGTTCACATGGCCACGATCCAACATGATATCTTAAATTGTGGCAGTAGAACTGGGGAATGATAATTTTTAGTATACCAAAGATGTGTTTCATGTAATACATCCAATTAAATTATTGCGTAGCACGATTTGCTTGGTAACAATATTTCTGAAATTGCCTCTACTTATATTATTTATCTGTAGTGACGATCCTAATTGATGTTTTGGCACTTGGGAAGATGAAACCTTATCAATTGTTCGTGATTGGTAAGTCGGTATTAATTGATTTCAAGGTTATTGTGTTACTAAATATAGACAATGAGATGTCAATCTTGTGTTCCAACCAGAAGTGAAGATCTAATGAATGATGGAAGGAATTTACCTGCATAGGCTTCGTGGATTTTGTCCAATTTGTATTTCCCGAAGAGTGACGAGTAGATCCATCTAGTGCCGAATACTGGTACTGGCCGGGGACCTGGGATGTCGTCAATGGTTTTCCTTCTGACTTCGATGTTTTTAGCTTCGTGGGCTGTAAAGATAATGACAATGTTATAGTCAATCAATAAATTCATAATATTTTGAGGACAGTGACAATAATTAACACTTGTCTGTGTTTATTTTGTGTATTCTATTCCTTGGTTAAATTCAAGGACGAATCGTGTTGGAATTTTGAACATACCTCAAAATTACATATATGTGGGTTTTAATTTTTTGTACATCTTTTTTTTACCAAAAGAAGTTTGATTACGCAAACTAAGTGGAGCATTCAATCTCCAATTCATAAAGCTTGAAAGAAGTGTCAAGTTTGACGAACCATTTACAGATTTTGAATCTACGTCTCAAAGAATTAAATAATAGTGTTTATGATTTTATCAAGTATAGTGTTGAGGTTTTACTACCTAAAGTTTCAAATTATACTTATTTAACAATCGAGTTTTGTTTTCCTCGATACTAAGAAGTGAGAAGTGATCATCTGCTCTAATTGTTGGATTTTTTCGGAAAGTTGTTCGTTCTGCGAAGCACTGATACAATAAGTACAAAGTTTACTTTTTTAAAAAAAGTATATTTTCTTAAAACTCTTCTGCTGAGCAATGAAATCAGCTTTGAAAATAGTGTCATCGTATTTCACACTATTAATAAGATTTAAAATGAATAACATTAGATCATTCTCTCGACCTCTATGTAGAATAACACCGTCTGCAGTCTTCCTCTTCAGATAAACACATCTTCCAGAAAAACACTATTTCATTTCACAACTCTGTCACAAAATAAGGGTTGTAAACGTTCAAGGAAATTACTGTCGTATAAATTCTTAACTTTTAAATTTGTTTGTGTGTTCTGACTGCGATCTTGAACGGGAACCCGGACATATAATTTCGAAGTCTTGAAGGGCAAGAAATTACACGGAACCAAGTGTTGGACAACAACCCTATAAACCTAACAACACTTGTCGCAGAGTTCATTTATCTGACTCGAGATTTATGAGCAATTCTAACAGAAGTCTTTGGCATATCGAAATAAGATGTTCTGGAAGTCGACAACTGGACAGGAGATTATAGATAGAATGAAAGTAACGGTCACTTTCAATAGAAGTTTCAGTTTCGGTTTTTGCCAAATTAGTTCGGCATACCTTGTCTAGGTAACAATTCTTTTCATACTATTTTGCTTACGTCAATATTTCCGCTATACTATTCAATTTGAGGTAAAACTGTGCAACAATGAAGACAGTTAAGGTGATTTAATACGTGATATTTTCAAACTGTTTCCTGGGAAAAGGACTGAGCAAAATTTGGAATGTTTCTCAAATGGCTAAGATACCTAGCAGAAACTTAAACTCCTACACAGAAAGTTACAAAATAAATATTGAAAATTGAAATACACATAATTTTTATTATTTTTTCGTCATAAACGTTTAGACAATATAATAGGTGGCTTAAAACGAATATTTTTAATAAAATTCTGAATATCATTGATGAGATTATCAAAACAAAATATTCATACTCTCACAATAAATTACATTTGTGAAATAGTTATTTTTTTCTTTTCAGAATTGATCAAGAAATTTGATACACTTTTGCCTGATCTCAATATTTCAAATGGAATCGTACCCCTGCAGCGATCTGTCGTCAAAATCTTTAAATAATGGTATTCACTTCTATGAACAATTCCAATAATTGAGCTACTTCAATTCAAGGCTAACTACCCCTAACTGGTAAGTACTTCTGTGTGCGGGGCAGTTAGCCCCCCTCACCACCCTCCACAATCATAAAAGGTGTCTTCATTCACGGACAATAAGACCGAAGGGTGGGACGGCAATTCGCTCAAGGTCCCTAGCCAAGGTAAATGTCACAGACGCAGGTATCTTAGGTTGTATAACTTCTATTGGAAGACCATCGTGATTATATTACAGGTGTAATAATAGTAAACCGAATAGGTGCGGAATAGCCTGAATCAGAATGTGGTATTATGTCGGGAGTGTCAAAAAGCATCACGGTTCCAAGAATTTCAAGGAAAATTCAAAGAAGTTTTGATTATTTCGTTGTAAACTGCTGCATAATAACAGTAATTTCAAAAGATTTCTCAGTTTTTTTTGCGAGTAGTAAATAAGTTTGCTAACGGTAAATATTCTAGTTTGAATGTTAATAAATCTGCTTTGGAAGCAATTTAGTTGAAGCGTATTATTTTCCTACACTCCCAGCCAGCACTGCATTTGAAACTGTATATTTGAAATTAGTCGACTCGGCAAATTACACGAAGATGCAACTAAGTTCAATTTCTTCTTCCTGCTTGAAACTCGTCTTCAATCGCACGAGAATCAAGAATTTAGTTCATGAAAAGAGACAGATATTTATCAAATGGGTTCTTGGTTTACTAATTATTATAAGCCAAATTTAACAATTAATTTTAAAAGATAGGAGTCGTGGTTTCCTATAAATTATGCGAATTTCAGTCTAGCTATTTCACTAAAGTAACATTATGTTACCAAGTTGCAAATAATACTGGCAAATTTTAATTGTCAATATGGCGGTAGGTACGGAATTTAAATTGTTCATGCCTTAGAATTTTATATTATATTATATGCTTTTCAAAAATTCCGATCTCCCCAAAGGGTTAGGTAAAATGAAGCTCCTGTCTATGTCTCTACCTTTTCATAGGTAAAATCAGGGGCGAGCCCTAACCTCCCCAACTTTCGATTTCACTATCCTCTTAGCGGCATCAAAGAAGGGGGGTTCAAGCTACCGACACATAAAACTTTATCGAAATATGATTTCAAGGGTCGCCAGCCCCTAAAGAGGGAAAGTGTCTTACCTATTGAAAAGAATACCTAAGAAATTTTGACCTATATCGAAACACCTGAACCGAAATGAAATGGTGAAGTACATCAGCTTTAAAAATGCGGTTCAACACTTTGCTAGTGTTTTAAGCGATGATAAAGAAAAGCACATATTTGATCGTGGCAAATATGCGTTATCTTTGAATTATTCCACTTCAAACAAAATCTCTTGCAGTTTGCAGGTGTGAATTCACTGAACTGATATTGCATTGGCATTACATTAATTACAAGATCAAGGGAAAACAATATGAAATTTTATCCTTATAAGTTGAATTTTTATCTTCATGGGAATTCAACTGCGATTTTTATTTGTTTTTCTTGTAGCTGCCACCGTTTTGATTTTTACTGATGTTTGCGATGTGCACACAGCGACTGGATTTTTTCAGCGAAATCTGCTGGGTAGCAACGAGCAAGATTTTTATCTCATTGGTGTAAAATCAACAGGTAGCTTGTCAAGTAGTTCAAACAAGGGGGCCAAGTTCACTTTTAAAAATGCAATATTTACATTAATCAACTTAAAACAGTCAAAAATCTTTTCAATAAACATTGCACTCCGTTAATTTCAAATTACATGTGATAATTTTAAAACGTATTGCAAAAAATAGGGTTACCTACTCTCAATATGTTTTAGTTTGAATGAATGTTCTTACTTTTGTCCAGCTTTTTCTCGTGGTGCAGATGGAACCAAAGAACCGGCCGCAATTCCGCGATGACGTAGAGCAGCGAGTAAAATAGTAGAAATACGTAATCGAGAACTCCAAAATTCATCGACATTCTGTAACAGAAGATGCAAAACAGATATTTTAGTGATGAAACCTGAAGGGGTCCGGTTAGAGAATCCCATTATACACTGGACAAAGCCCATTGTAAACCAAAAGAGTTCACCTTTCACTCTCTTACAATAGCAAAACATATGTGTACCTCCTTCCACCCTCGCTTTAAAAAGAGGTTGTTTTGCTGCAGAATTCATGAAAGCCATCCATCCTATCCTCCCACCTTGTACCTTCACATCTGCAATCCGATACAAGAGTTGATCTAAAAGTGGTCTTTGTCCGATGAGAAACAAACATCCCCCTGAAGTTTGCGTATTTCTCCCCCTCCTCAAATGTTCGCAGCATCCGTGCGCAATCTTTGCTCGGACCGGCTGGACCAGATGCCACTTACCTCTTCGCAGAGGAGAGAAACCATTGATGATTTTTTAACAATCATCTTTTAGGTTTTGTTGTCTATTCTTTCGCCATCGTAGGAGTACGAACTATAAATCATTTTTTTCGGTTTTTTGTAGTAAACTAGTTCCGGTATTTTGTCTGGCATTTTTTTTTTCTAGGAAAGATAACCAATAACGGACAGTTCTTTTATAATATCAGATAATTATTGGGTGTCTACTCATTGTTGCTGTTTCATCAGGGCCAAGATCAAGGTTGAACATCAGTGGCGGACTGGCAATGGCGCCTCACTCGGCCCACTTACATAACTGCAGCAGCTGTATTTTCAAACTTTCAACATTTCTATTTGGTCTAGTCTGTCAAATGTAACCATGCAATAACCATTGTTTGTGTCACCCACATTTTCGTCTCATCTGCGCAACCACTGTTGACCCACTGCCCAGGTGTTAACCCAAAAATTGCCCTTTTTATTAAAATACAATCTGCTCGCACTTTTGCACATGTCAGAGCAAACAACTGTGTGTCAGTGGCACGAAAACCTTGTGACTGAAGGACCAAGCTGGCTCAGGAAGTGATCACTATGGGGTTCCCAGGTTTGTTTCCCGCCTCCGTCGTTTCTCAGGTTTTTGCCGTGGTTTTCCTCAGAGGTAGGCCACTACCGCCTCTTTCCCACCTTCCATCTTTACCCATTAATCATCATCATCATCATCATCATCATCATCATCTCTTAATCCTAATCATCTCCTAATAATCATCATCTTTCTCCTTTGGCGCCATTAGTTTAGTTGCAGGACAGTGCGACGTTAATTACCACTAAAAAGTGAAAAGCGAATTATATATTTTCTGAAAACTATTTTCAAATAACGTAACCTGTCCCGATGTATTTCTGGACAACTTTCGATTATCAATCTCAATTTATCATTCTACCTTCTATAGAATCAACAGGTGGTTCCTAAATCATTTTATCTCCTCCTGTTTTTCGCAACAATCAATCCCACTGTGAATTGTTACTGACCTATTGTAGAACATTGCCTTGTACAAGAATTCACTCCCCCAGCTGTTAGTTCCTAATTTCACGCATTAAAATCATTCCACCAACACATTTCATTACTAACAATTCTGTTCAAGAATCATGTGTCTATTGTCTACAGATTTGAAAGTCAAGGTTAGGTGGTGGATATTTTAAACAAATGTTTCGTCTAGCTAAGAATTAAATCGTCGTTAATACAATAAAAATTGAGCTTCTCGGTTCTGTGTGTCTCTGAAGTGTTGTTGGGGAGGGAGAGGGAATTTGTATAATGCTCTGTAGGCCAGATGCAAGGCAAAGATCCTACAAAAACAATGTCTCCACAATTACTAGAGTTGCTCTCTTGATTGTTCATTCAGTGAAGACAAAGAAAGGGTGAGGTTTTTGCTTGGAAGTGTGGATGATCAGGAAGGGGTTTGACTAATTGTCTAAAAAAGACAACATTTTATTCTAACATCCGCATTTCTTAATTGAACCTGCCTTGAGTCTTCATGCATTCTAATTATTAAAGTAGTACAATTGCATCAATTTAGAGATTGAGATATTGGCATAGATCATGCTACTCAATAAAAATTATTATTACTCCCAATAAAGAATGCATTGAGCAGGCAAGAAGATGATATAATAGAATCGAGTTAAGAAAGACACGTGCTGGTAATTTGCTCTGACAGTGAGAGCACTTGCCTTTGATATTTCAGGAGTGAATCATTACATTTGATTTTAAATACATGACGTCTTCCAAATATCTGTCAAATTCACATGATGAAACTAAAAGTAAATTTTTCAAATATTTCGAAGAATTATTATTCAGAATTACAAATAGAGCGACAGACAAATATCCAGACGCAAAGTAAAATTGACATAGATTCCAAAATACCAATTTTCAAGAACAATCTCGATTTATACGATGTCATTGACTTATTCCGATTTGTCCATCTATGAGTGATCTTATTGCTGACCTGATTCTGATCACGCAGTCTTTCACGAGTTAAGTATAATTATAGACGCCTTGTTGGATCGCTTGCTTGTGGTACATAAGTAGCAGAGGTTGATTTGGTCTCCACAGAGTTCATCCAGTTCTTGTAACTACCTCAGAAGAAGTAGAAAGAAGAGGTAAACGGCGTACGCCATGAGAAAATACTAGTTTTATAATCAGTATTGTCTGAGTGATTTCATTACTCAAGTGAACACCCACAACAATGCGCGAAAGGTCATTTGCCGGCACGGAATCCATGCTGTGTGTAACAGGAAGAAAACAGTGAATGAAGATGGTGTGTTGAGTGTAAAACACGTTACGAATATCCTAAGGGGCAAGGGGAGAAGTGGGGATCAATGTATAAAAAAGAACTTTGCTGATTTCCGGGATTGTGTCTAGTGTTCTGCCGCATTTCATTCATTACTACATCTGAACTTGAACTCGACTCGAGTAACTTGACTTTGTGTAGATTTATTTTACACTCGCTCTAATTGTTAATTTGTTAATCAATGACGTAACTGAAAAGTAGATTGTTATTGATATATTTATGGTGCGTTTTGCATTTTGACGTCCTTTATTATTTATCTCGAAAGATAGTGATACCGTATGTTTTTATGTTAACCAAGGAATTAATTTATGATATTTATATAATAATATATCAATTATTTTCATTGGAAAAGTCTTATCAAGTTTTTTTAGTGTAAATTCATCATTAAATGAAGGCAAACAGCAGATAGATATAAATGAGTTACGTAAGTATAATATAAGCTGGCGTCTTTTTGATTTAATTGTAAAAAATTATTTTTTAATATTTTTATATGAAGATCTTTACTTTTAATTTTAAGACTATTAAAATAGATTACTTATTAAAGTCCAAATTATATCTAGACGTCTCGTAATAATTTGCTACTCATAAAATTTTAACGAACACGTGCGTCAAACTTGAAGTATTCAATGTCAAAATGTCAAAAACTTGACATCACCATCTCCGTCATTAAAAACAATAATAATAATGCCTCTTACCTGTATGATGTAAGTACATTCATCTTCTGTTAATGAATCAATCAATAAAGCACGTGCTGTCAGCAAGAAAGCGAATAAAAACTGCTCTATAGACGAGCGTAATGTTCCGAGTACACCAAGTAACTGATAATAGAGAAGCCGGCTAGTTCAGGGATGCATGGCCAAGAAACTCTGCTCTCCCATTGGTTCGAACTTAACAATCCGAGCCATCCAATTGGATGGGACGAGAAATTTTGCAAGGTAGGTCCGCTAACATCGTGAATATAACAGTAGTTGAAAAAAATGATTTCTTCTATCGTCAACAACCATTAAAATAGTCTTGATTGTCAAGGTTGAAAATGAGTAAAATTTGAATCCTTGATTAAGGTTGAGATAAAGAAAACGAAGAGAACTTGTACCTATCAAGTTTTAATATCATAAGGTTGGTCTATAATAATATTGTGAGATAATCAATCATGCTATTATCACTTGATAATCTATCATATCAATGACAATGCTTCTTTAAAATTACAATAGGAATGATTCACTTATTTTGATATCAATCAAAAGCATTTTTTATCTAGAGAATCTTAACTTTAATTTCTACACGATCGAAGATTTTTTTTATGGAACTAGCTCTACAGGTAAAACAACATTTTTTCTAACATTCGTACATTTACAGTTTATAAGCCATTTTAATATATTCAGTTCTGAATGTGTATCCAGTTGGGTGGGTTCAGAAGGTTTGGCAACCACCAAACTCTATATCAAGTCCTATCAACTATCAAGATAATGTGTGATTACATTAATTCTGTTTTAGAAATGTTGTGTCATTATAGACTGCAAATTGAATTTTATAACTTGAAGACATAAGATACAAGAAGATCAAAGATTGTTTCTACATCCAGTGTCAAACTTAGTTCTCATAAAAGAAATAAAATCTCAAAATAACAAACATTATTTCGTAAATTGAATAATATTTTTAAAAGGAATGCTTGCATCTACACAATATATTTCACAATATTTCTTAAAGAATGCAATTAAAAACTTATTAGTAATGAAATATTATTAAAATATCTGTATGTTTTGAGCTGAGCTAAAAATGCAGCGGTATTTATAGACTTGATTTTCACATACTACGGTCAACTGTGGACATCCAATAACATTAAAGTCTTTCAATGCTTCCGATAAGAAAACTTTCTTCCGTAAGAAAACTTATAAATATTCAGATAGTCTTCTAGAGAAATTAAACTAGAGGGAAACAATTTGCACATAATATTTCATTAAAAACACACTAATAACAATATTTTTTTAGCTTCAGTTTTGTTTATTTTCAAGTTTTATGGAAATCAAAACTGGACCATAGGTATAACTGAAGTATTGTTTATGATTTCTGATTGGTACATCATGAAGGTGCTTATACTGATGACGGTGAATGTAAATGACACGGGTCTTTCACAGTATTTGCAAGGAGTAAAACTAAACATTATAAAAATACTTCGCTTAAAATTTTAAAATTCTAAAATTTAAAATTTTACTAAAATTATTAAGGGAGTAAGCGAGCTAAATTTTGGCACTTACAGTAATTATTTTAATCAATGGCGATGTATATACAAACAAATTTAGACTAGTTCTCTCATTAGCTGAAATTTGGCAACCAACAAAAAAAAAGTCACAGAAATGTTTAAACCAAATGTTTTCATTGATTGGAAAATTAAAACGACCTATAGATTACACCATTTCGCCAACTAAATTGATATCATGTACAGTTATTGAGACTTAGATAAATTTTTATTTGTATAATTTTGAGCCGAAATTTAAAACTAGGAAAACGCTCTGTGTAACGCGTTGATGAGCGAGCACCGAAATAATAATATACATCCATAGTGAATTAAAATGCAGAACATCCTTATCACTCTGATTCATAAAGAAAATCAAATCTACTAAGTTGCAGTGGAAATTAAATGTCGATTAAATCTCTCTGACATTCTATGTAAATACGGTATACGGTAAATACGGTAAATACGGTTCTTTACCGATTGGGCAAAAAACTTGTAAAATAAGAGAAATGGTAGTCTTAATGTCCATGCAAAATTTGAACTAAATCGGACCATTTTGATTTTCGACCAATCGCGAGATATTCTCATTCTTGAACCAATCAGAGGTCAGGTCTCAAAAACTATACACGATTAAGTTATAGAATGATATTAATATTATGTGTGCAAAATTTCAGGTCTTTAGGATGCAAATTGTGACCTGTGGCGTCGGGCCAAACAAACAAACAAACAAACACACACTTAAAACAGAGAAAGTGTCAAAAAGTGCAAAATGGAATCGCTCGCTACACTCGCTCAATTATAAAAAATTGTAGAACGCTATATTGAAAAAGTACCTGAAACCGCTGAAACTTTGGTACATCATATTAAGATGGGTGACATTTAAACAGCGTTTTCTTGCATGCGAATAAACGCGGAGCATTTATTTCAAACAAGAATACAATTTTAAATATATAAATCTTATTTAAGATGTGTCAGTGCAAAAATTATTACTAATCTTAATCATCAATAAATTTAAATCTGTCAAAACTGATACGACAACTAAGATTTAAGACTAAATAATAAATTAAATTTAAATGTTATGAGGCCCGGTATTACCATATAAGCTCAATTGTGCTGGATTTACCTCTTAACTTTTGAATTAAATTCAACAGTTTCAATTCAACAGTTTCGCTAATTTAGTCCAATATTTAGTTACCGACCCTAAATAAAATAACCCGATGGAACACGAAACAGCTAGTATTGATTACACGATATTAATTAATTAGTACTATTTTCCTGCATACACAATTTTTGCGAGAAGAAAAACACTCGGTTGGTGTTTACAGAAACCACGATATATTATGTTTTTTGCAACTATTTTTGGTAGACGATATTGTTTTCCATGTCGTAGGTACGAACTGTATGAATGCATTTTGTGTTGTGGTTTGCCTTGGTTTAGACGGGCCCGTAATTGACCCAAGTGCCGGACTACCATGCAACAAGCAAGCCCACACATCTCATAAACTGCATTTCCTATTGGAGTGCATCCAAGCATGCACTTCACCATTTGACACCACCTGCATAGGCCACATATCAACGTGCAACAAACGCATTCGCTAGAATATCTATATGACACTTATTGTTTTGTTCGTGGTATTTCATCGAGATTTTAAAATAAGAAAAGTTTCTGGTATTATTTATGATTTTTGAGAGCTAATAATATTTTTTAAATGTGAACTGTTCGTGTTGATTGTAAGCTGTGGCAATTTATGTTCCAATACTTGACGCTTTATTATACTAACTTTATGAATTTTACCCGGTATACTTTATGATTTTACTTTACACAAACTGATGCTGATGAACATTCTGTAATGAAAACAGAAGCAAACAGAGTGAACGAGACTCACAGAGCTATGCAAGGTTCCAAAGATATATTTTCTATGTTTTAGCATGTTTTAATGTAGGTATCCTTGTTTGACGTACCTACTAAAAAAAAATTGAAACCCCAACAAAATTGATAATCTATGCAGTTGGCTATGATCTATGCTACAAAAACTGTATTTGAGAATATTGATTTCCCAAAAAATAGAGTGATCATTCTAAACTAAAAGTGTATGGAAAAAATATTTCTGTTTATCTGTCCTATCGTCTCCTTTTTTATCATTATCGAGTTAGCAATAGCACTTAGTTTTCAGTTACTTTTGAGTACATACCTGTTCTTGCTATCCAACTCAAAATGATTTTTTTTGTCATTTAATGATTTTTTATGAGTTTTGTTTGGTCCATCCAAAATATGTTTTAACTTGAGATTATTCTGAGTGTTTTAATTGAATTTGAATAAGTACACCCAACAAATCATAAAATGGTATTGGAACGAAACAGATTGGTTGCTTGTCAGATCCCTTGACAATCAATCCTTGTTATTATCAATGAAATCAGAGCTCACCTACTAGAGGTATGACGAGTTGAAATAGCCGTCATCGGATGATGCCATCACATTTTTTTCAGACAATCCATTTCTTTCAATTTCTTTCACCGTTTTATCATTTGTCGTGGGTACCATTATAATGGTGTAGTATTACCGTATTACCACGAATAAAACATTTATTTCTAATGTTATAATATTTTTTATTTTTTATTTTATAAAATGCTAATGACATTTTGAGTGTGACAGTCCATGCATTCACTTTTCATTGGTTGGGATTGAAACACATATTTATTGTTCAAGATTTATGAATGTAAGAAGCACTGTAATCATCTTTACTCCTGCAAACCAATTGGATGGAAGACTCCTGAGCAATCCGCAACAGTCACTAAAATAAAAATGTACCATTTCTCCGTGTTCGAGAAGTGTGTGGAACAAGTGAACACTGATGTGATGTCATACGAAATAAACTAAAGATGATAAAAAATTATAAAAAGTGATTTGCAAAACAAAAAATATGAGTTTAAATTCAAAACATTATCTATTTCTGCATTAAGTAATATTTCATAATGTCTCGTTTAGAAACGTAAAAAAGAAAGTAAGATTTAGTAGATAAGAAGTAAAGCCGTTTGTATTTCAATATTATATCATTGATAGAACATTCGATGATAAATTGAACTCCTATTTCTTTGGTGAAGTGTTAAGTCATTAATGCTGTACCCAATTTTTTTTAAGTAGGGAATGTTGAATTTAATACGAACTTGACATTGAAATTCACTGACTGACAAATCAATATTAGGTGAAACTTATCCGAAGAAGGTATCTACAAATTGACATAGAAAAAACATATAAATCTTGACAATTTTTTTTTATCAATTTCATGATCTTGGACGTCATATTTTGTTATCTCCTTTAAAAATGTGCAATGAAATTTAAAAATGGCTTCAAAGATTATCGGTCAATGACCTGTAACGCACTCGCTCATTTTATTACGCCAAAAAAACAAGATAAAAACCATCAAATCATTTGTTTGATGATGAAAAAGTAAATTCCATAATTAATTAACAAGTATCTTATTTATTGAGATTAATCTTCATATAATACTCAGTCTAAAATACAGTATTTGCTAACTTTTATCAAGAAATTGGTTGGTATGAGCGAAAAATCGCACTCTAGGTCATGGGTTCAAAAACCTTTAACACACGTGTTTCGTCTGTTGCGTTGCTAAGAGAATAAGAAATTCTTTCCGAGGTTTGTTTCTGTAGCCACTCCTCAGCCAGTCTTTCGCGTATTTCAACTACAGGTATTTTGTAAACATTTTACGTCATTGAATAAATTTGTAAGGATCAAAATACTAATATAAAATTATACCAGACATAAATTTGCGGTGTTATGTCTTTGTTTTTGAATCCAAGGTTGCATTATGTCTCTGATTATTTGAACTAATAAAAGTTATATTTAGAGGTAGAATAGTTAAAGTCACAGAATACATTGCAAAGTGATAAGTAATCTATGATTTGAAATTATGGGACCAAGTATAGTCAGCAATGTCAGAGGGTCGGTTTCAAGAATTTTTCACAGATTTTGATTTGATCATCTTTGGTCAGATCAAATAAAAGTTCGTATGCATGATTCTCGGTTTTGGGGAAGAGGGCGATTAAAAATGAACTCTACGGGAAAAATCCTATTTTAGTGTCCCAAATATCTATTTTTCTTTTAGATATAAAATAACAAAATATAGTCTGCATCCGCAATGTGGTTTATTTCAAAATAAAGAACTACACACAATCACATCCCATTCAGAGTTCATCTGAAGATATTTTATGAAAATTCGATTCGATTCTATGTTTGTAGACAATTAAAATTATACGAGTCCATATCAAGACAGTTCTTGAAGTAATTAACTAAGTTTTCACTCTTTACATTATTTAATTTATTTGATTCATTTAATATTTTCACGAAGTTTACTGCGCTTTATTTTTATAGTGTAATGATCTTGAGCATTGATTCTAAACAATGGTCCATTTTATTTAAGCGCAAGTGCAACTGTGGATATCAACCGGTTTAAAAATACAACTCCAATGTTTCCGTGTTCATTGTTAGCATTCCTGCATCTTCCTTGACCCGGAGAAGGAATTTCGCACGAAAATCTTCCAAGAAGATCAGATCTCAGGGGACTACTTTTTGATTGTTTTCAGAAAACATTTCTCATCAGGACATTGTTTTTTGTTTTCAAAGTCAACTTCAATCATTCTGACCTCCCAGGATCAAAAGCTGAATATATACACAATAACTCAAGTCATCCTGGTTTATGGCTATATTATAATCATTGAGTTCTGTCAAATGTCGGGTGGTATTCTCTTGAGGGGGTGTATTATGTTGCTAATAAGGGTAGTCTAGAGTGACAAGACTGCAGAAGGATTTGTGGCTCCTCAGCAAAGTAGCCGAAGAGAACACACCACGGGTGGGAAGGGTGGCGTTTTTTCAAAGAGAAAAATTACTCCAAATTTCAATAGAAAATCGTTCATTCATAATATTTTACACGCATTCATTTACACCTCAAGTGGCATGGGAACAGCATTTAGAGTGGAAAAACATTCCAATTTTTAAGTATCTTGAAAAAAATACTGTTATTTTAATTGGGACGTTTGGAGTGCTGTAAATTATAGTCATCATCATCTTTGTGTGTGATTTTTTTAAATACGCAATGAATACACATTTGTTGAAATCTCATTGGAGGTTGATGATTCATGAAAATTACAATAACAAGGTCACAGCTGGCAATGTCATTGTCACGAGCAATTGTCATATAAATTTTATTTAATGTGCAAAAAGAAGAAATGTGATAATAAGGTGAAAAACATTAATGTTGTTGAAAATATAAATTAAAATTGATGTTTCAATTTAGAAAATATAAATTTTTGCGAAGAGATTATACAAATACATATCAAAATTAACTTAATTTTAATTCAGATTTCAGTTATTTTAATTTTTCAACCAATAAGTAAATTTCTAGAGATTCTCTACAAATTCTCTACATTTCTAAAACATATTTGTAAAGGGGTCCTGGAAATTGACGTTTTGGAATTGGAATATGGTTGCCAAACTTCATCTTGATCATAGGAACGATTTTACCTGTTTCTATAGCGCCAAAAGAAGAGAAAAAGAACAAAGACAAAAAGGTGTCCTATTAAATTTTTTTTAAAATCTTATTCTCGTTCAGAAGTAGCTTGTGCTTCATGTAATGTAATTCTTTTATTTAGCTCTCACCACGTATTTATATTGAAAGCGCCAACAAAACACCAGGTGCGTATTTTAAGAGCCAATTCAAACGGTGTTGTTGCATCTAAATCGCACTAATTTTATTTTCTCTTTGCGCCAACTCGTTCCAAATATCCCGTGCATGTTTGCCCCGCCATTCCCCACGTGTCTGATCGCCATGTTTAATAGGGGGCAATCGCCTCTCCCCGCCCAAAGTATTTCTACTTCACGCAAGCATACGGCATTACGTCACTTGAATTGCATTATTATTTTTTCTCAAAGTACATTTTTTATGAACCGCTAGAATCATTTTTAAATACTTCTCAAGGATCACTAACATCAATTTAAGTCTAATAAATTCTTCCAACCCTTAATTTGAGGGTAGATTGAGTAACGCCTTGATGTAGGTTATCCCCTAAGGCTAGATTTTGTAGTGTGATCTTTTCCGGGGCAGCTAAAAATTGGCGATTAAATGAGCCATAATTGGCACTAATTTGTGAAGATGAGAAGAGGGTCGACATGATTTAATAATAATTGGTGGTATGAAGTTGCAGTAATTTAGGATGAACAGTAAAATTAAAAGTGTGAGTAAATTTCATAGGACACGGTACTAAAATAAGGTCACTACCGTCATGGAATTTCCATTCACTTTCCAGATTTTGATTCATTTTCAGGTGTCTGTCTCCACAATCGGTGGCTAAGAATAATACGATACCTAATGTAACTATAGTTGTCCAATTCATCCACCTACCAACAAGTAATAATTATCCTTATTCACTAATTTGTCTAATGTTGTAATTTTACAACAATAATTGTACCCTGGATAGAGATACTGCTTAGTGCTTTATCTAATTATGGAGTGTATAGAATCTTTATAACTAGGAATGTATACTTACTCTTCCACTGTTTTAGTTTTGTCGCTCTGAACTGAAGTAATGTTATACTAACATTTGTATTTGCTACGAATGAAAGAATACTGCAAAATCACGCACAAGGTACAGCAATAAACACGCCTGCTAAAGGGTTGACTTGCTTGATGTGTTGACTTGACATTGTAATCTGGAATTATGATCTTGATGGTAAGGCAAGGAGGGTCGAGGGGGAAGAGATGGAATATGACACCTCACGCATGTTGAAGTAATTTAGTGTGATAACTCCTAAGTTCAAACTTTCACAGAGCTTTATGTGTACAGAAAGAAGAAAATAACTGGGTGATATTTGTATAGGCATAAAAAGTTTTCTTTGATAAAGGAGATTGTTCATATTTTGCCAAATTTGATTATGTGTTAAGTACTTAAAGGTAATAAAATAAAGTATAAACGACAACAAAAGTTGGGTCAATAACCTAGCACGTGGCGTCATTTCTAAAAATGCTGGTCATCACTAAGAATTGCATTCTTTTACAAAAAAAAAAAAAATCGATGGAAATGGTACAAGCCTTTAGGCGCGTAGGAACTAAATTTGCAAGGGGGAAGGGGAATATATTGCAACGAACATTAGCTGGAGATACTATTGGCTACGAAGGCAATGGGGGTCTGGGGGGAGGGCCCCCCAGTGATATGAGGGTCCGGGGCGCACAGCACCGGAAATTATTTGAATATCAGGGATGAATTTGTTGCATTTCTACGTGATTTTAACACTTTTAAGCGTATTTTTATCTTGACATATAGGTACTAAATTTATAAAAACATAGGGAGGGAAATTGAATCAGAGGGAGGGGGGATTATCCCCCCCCCCCTTCCTACTCGCCTGCAAGCCTTCAAGCGTCAGTGAAAATCACGTAATTTCAGATTTCTTATCCTGATATCATGATGAAATTACACAGAGTATGAGTAATATACTTCCAAAAATTTTAGTTTGTTTCTATTACAAATGTATGTAAAAATACTAAACATTTTCCTATTTTAATATTGCAATATTTACCGCCATTTTCGAATTAATCGAACGTTCTCTCATGTGCTGCCATCTGCGCTGCCGAATGCCCTGAGAAACTAAAATTTTGTAATCTGTCATCTTGTGACTGCTGTCAAACTTAGAGATTAAAGGTATTTTGAAGTTTTTGCAGCTATAATTTCATTGATGTCAATATAAAATACGAAATAATAAAATAAGGTATTAATTTCTATTATTACGATTGTTTGGAAAGATATTTTTGTGTAGTACGGAGAGTTTGCTTTCATATAACCTCACTTTTGTAGGTCTTGAGTTTTATTGTGGGATGCCTTTATTTTTAGGTAAATAAAGGGGCATTAGGGCGTTTATATGAACCAAAGTGTTGCTATGATCAACAGTTGGTGACGACGTCGTATCTTTAAATCATATGATTGCAGTGATGAATTAGTAGGTAAAACTCTCCTAGACACCGGTAGATGAAGGAGCATGCCCGTCGAATTCATATACAGTTCTGTCGTGGAACCAGATATTAGGATAAAGCCGAGCCGAATAAGTGTAACTAGATTTTTTCTAAGATAGTTCTGTTTTTTTAGATGTCTGTTGATCCTTCACCAGTATGCCGAGAATTGGATGATCTCTCTCTCCGCATGTTCGAGCTCATGGAAGAACAGCTCCAAAACAATTTTAAGATGCAGACATCAATGAAGCATGGGTTTATTGACATTGCAAAGGCCCGCTACATTATGGGTAATCGTAGTTTATCTCAACTGCAGCTGCCAACTGAAACAAGTCCAGAATTCAACGCACTAAGTACAGTTACTCTCACAAACGATAGCGATTGTGGTTCAAAGTTTGTTTTAAATACGGTATCAAAATCCAAGCCAGCGGAAGCTCAGTCCTCGAATGAAGAATCCTTGCGATTAAGAAAAAATGCTGTTGACAAGGACGTTGATGCAGGTGGAACGAAAGTAGAACAAGTAAAGATTGTCGACCCAATTAAATGGTTTGGAGTACTAGTCCCTCAGAACTTACGCAGAGCGCAAACGGGATTCACCTTGGCTGTTGAGTTGGCTACTGAAAGTGCAAATCTTCAGCTAGAACTTGAGTCGACACAGAAAAAATACAAGGAGCTAAGAGAAAGCAGTGTCTGCTGCAAGAACACAAGTGCACTCTCCACATAACAGTAACAGTTTACTTACCTAGTGGGTTTGAAATTAAATTATGTCACACTTTCATCCCTACCTTGACACATCAGTCATTCAAATTTATATCACAGGCGATATTTCGTACATTTTTGAGAGTAGCAAGCAGTTGAATGCGTAAGAATAGGAAATTGCAAGAATTAAAATTAAGGCAACTCTCTCAACTTTTTTTTCTTCAATAAAATCTAGACCCCAAATAATCAAAACATTTGTTTGACGTTTGTAGTCTGACGTTTCATAGAGAACTGTATCATTGAAATATCAAAGCATTTTGGCGGGGAAAAAGAGGAATGCCTTATGAGGTAGACACAGTGCTTAATTTGTGTGTAAGCCCGGGTAAGCCCGGCTTACCCACCTTTTTTGCAGGGTAAGCCGGGCTTACGCACCTTTTAATATAAATATTTTCTTTATTATTAATACACTGTTAAATACAACACATTTGGTCGTCCTCTACAAACTTATTTTTCGTGAAGATAAAAATTGGTTCAAATATTTTACAAAAAGCGCAGAACGCACCAAATTCATTCCAGAAATTCAAAATTTTTCCCAGGGCTATGCGCCCCGGACCCGCGTATTTCTGGGGGGCCCTCCCCCCAGACCCCCCATTGGTTCCGTATGGTAGTGCGTTTCCCATGACAATTGTGTTGTGGGCTTACCCCAAGATAGGTAAAATATATGGGTTACTCTAGAGATCTTGGGCTTACCCACCTTTTCTAAGACAAATTAACCACTGGGTAGACAGCAATGATATTTGCGTCCAAAGCCATCATGATTTAACACTGTGTGTGTCTCTTGACGTTAGAGGTCCATTTTCGCGCATTCGAAAATTTACTTGCTTTATTCAGATTCCTTGATAACTTATTCATCGCAAAAAAACAACTTTTTGTTTGTCTATATCCTGGATATACTTATACTTTCAATATTTCACGGTTTTAATTCATTCTACAACTAGAGAGAGTTTCCTATTGCATCACAATAGCTTTTATGGAAGATAGTGATAATTCTTCTGCCATATGTGTGATGATTGATGTGAGGCCACAGTGTTTTTATGTCTTCTTCTCTTGTAAGATTTAAACTCGCCTTATTTTCTTTGTAATCGTCACCAGGGCTAGGGGTGAGCACATGCCCATCCAAAAATAAATAATTTAATGGAATTTATGCATGGAATTTTATATCACTTTTTTACCCTAAAATTGCCAATGAAGCATACCAAATTCTTTTGTGGGTTATTTCTCCTTTCTTCAACTAAAAATGTGACAGAAAATGAGTAGGTAGCTATGCCCGTCCAGAATGTGTACTGCACATGCAGCCCACCTTAGCAAAAATTCCTGGTGCCCGGCTGTAGAAATGTAGTACATGCCAGATATTATTGATGCAAGCTCCACTGCCAACTGTTCATTAGGTAAGTGTGTGCCCCTACTTGAAGTGTGACATAATAAAATCCATTCTGGGGAAGGATCCTCTTAAAAATAGTCCATTCCATAATAAACATTAATATCATTAGGTATGTAGAGAACTTAATTGCTTTTAGGAGGTGGTGTATGTATGGGATCTAGCATGAACAATTTGGTATGAGGTTATAAGTGAATTGACAATATTATCACATGATTTTATGTATTTACACGTTCAATGTCCTTGTAATAACTTTCCCCAAACCATTCACTGTGGTCTTCCAGATAGCTGTAAATAAAGAAAAATTGATGTTAGATAATTTTAAGTCATTACAATTGGGCTTATATTCCCTACAGCTCTATCAGTGATGATCCATCCAAGAAGTTATAGTACTGGAGTGGCCATGCGCCGCGCGGATTGAAGCCGACTGTCTGCAGGCATATTTCCCCTCACACGTCAAAAACTCCAGGCAAGCAACGAGACACGTCGCACGCGGTCATACGAGCACAGTTTCAAGAGTTCCAGGATTTTGTTAATTGCGCGCCAATGAATACACTTGGGGATATGCGGTTTGTAACATTGTTTAACTGAGAGTCTAAGGAATCGCCTCCAATTTTTAGATTCTTGAAACATGTAAAAAAAGTGAATCGAAAAATGGAAGGTTATTCCTTAGAGTCTCAGGTAAACAATGTTACAAACCTCATCTCCCTAAGTGTATTCATTGGTGGTGCGCAATTTAAAAAAATTCTGGAACTCTTGGAACGGCGCTCGTATGCCCGCAATTGAATGCAATAATTTTCTGCCTGGAGTTTTGCCGCCTGCCTGTTGAGTGGAAGGAGTGGCGGACAGCCGGGAGTGGCTTCAAGTCGTCAGCGTGCACTGGTATAGCGCTTGGTCCCTCCAGCAAGATATAACTACAAGCTCCTTGGTACAAAATAAAAAATGAAATAAAAAATAAAATAAAAAATTCGGAAAAAATACATTTATAAAGAAAATATTGAAAAACGATTTTTAAAAATAATAATTTATTTGTTTTATGGATACTACTAACTTGTTGTTTTTTTGAAAATCAAATAAATCGCGCATATACCGTCCTAAAAACTAAATGTTAACTTGACAAAAAATTCACCGAAAGTGCTGCACGGAAAAGAGTCCAAATATAACCTACTCTCTTACAATAACTTTATTCAAGAAGGAAGTTAAATTTCTAACTTGAGCATCCATAAATTCCCAGTTCCCACTCTACCATCTGGAATATGTTGTATTAATATAATTATATAGGTATGTACACTCGGCCAAACATAAATTGATCGTTGATCAAATTTGAACGACTGCTGGTCATGTCCCATACCAATCAAAGCTTGTTATTATCGTTGAAATGTGAGGTCACCTACTAGAGTTAGACAAGGAGATCGCTTGGACTGACTTTGGATGGTGCAATCTAACATTTATCAGTCAATCAAATTTGATCAACGATCAATTTATGTTTGGCCGAGTGTACCTCCAAAGTTTAAAAAAATCTAAACCCAAATTATTTTACGAAATTTTGATTCATGTCACAAGGTCAGAGATATCATTTAAATCAATTCCTAGACGTTTGAATTTCATGCACAATTCATGAAATTATCAACCCTACTCACATGCACATTTAAAATGCGCTACTTACTGCAAAAAGACATCCAGCTCTGCTTGTAAAACTTTGAGCTTCTGTTCCGGCATGTTTGTTTCATAGAGTAGTTTGGGCAGCTTGACTGTGAAATGGAGAATTCAGTTAATGTACAAGAGATGCATCAATGCAGTTTGATAGTATGATATCATTCAACAGTGGCAGGAACAACACTGTAGCTAACTAGATATTCTTCACTTGGATGCAATTGGTTTCAAAATCCTTGATAATCGCATTAATAAAGAAAGGCAATTAAATTAAGGACTGTCTGAAATGCGATGTATTATAGATGGCGCTACATTTGAAGACAACCGGAGCTCAGTGGAGCAGTTAAATTTTTTTAATTTAAAAATATATTGGAACTATTGGAAATATATAATATATTTTATATACACAATGAAGGTCTCGAGGGATCCATTTGAGAAATTCAAAACTTTGCCGGGGATGGCGCCCTGGACCCAGGCATGATTGGGGAACCCTCCCCTCAGACCAGTGGCGCCCCAGACCCGTGCATGATTGGGGAACCCTCCCCAATCTGGGGGGAGGGCCCCCCAGCACAATGTGGGTCCGGGGCGCATAGCCCCGGAAAATTTTGGGCTTCTAGATCGCATTTGACGCCTTTTTAGCATATAATTAATAATTATACTGATTGGCAACCAATAGGCAATAATATAATTTATACATTTCAATGCAGGATTATAAAACTTTTAATTACTATTTGACGAATTCAACATTTTAAACTGTTGTTGCCAAGCTCGAGGGGGCGCCCCCTCCGGAACCCTGTGCAGGGGCACAGGTCGCACACCCCTAAAACCGGCCCTATTGCCTCCCCCTTTAAGTAAGTGCCTTAATATAATCCTCACCGAACAGCCTCGCAAGATGGATGGCGCCGTAGACTAGAGAAGGTTTGGATGGCACCTCACTGTACATGGAATCGGGTACCAACTGCCAAGCAAGGATCTGATTCAGCATCATGTTAGTCTTTGGTAGAGTCGAGACGATGCGAGTCGATGGATTTGTAGTTGTGCTTGCACACTGGCCGTTAGGAGACGAACATCGAGAACTTGTACTCGCGACCGTGCTGTTGGACTTTAGAGCATTATTCGCAAGCTCTTGTTTGAATTGCGCTAGTGGACAATTGTCTTCGATGTCCTCGTCGTGTTGACTTTTAGGAAATCCGTTGCTCTGTTGACGAGGTGGTTCGGTGGGTTCGGAGCGGTACGATCGTAGCCTGCGTTTCCGTCCCCCGCTGTCATTGTCTCCGTTGGAGGCTGCGTGGTTGTTCGAGTTGCAAGGTTGAGTAATGTCTTCAGGTTGTGTAGAATTATTGTATGTTTCTTCTTCTAATTCTTGCTTTATTGCAAGACCTAAGTCTGCCAAATATTCACTGAAAGAATTCAATAATATAATTTATTTGTTTGTTGGTTCATAAATTTAAGCGTTGGGGAAGTTTCTTTTTAAAAATTACTTTTCAACAGTTTAGATAATTTTTTGACCTACAAAATGAAAAGATCATCTTTATTAAAAAATGATTTTATGTTCCTTTCCCAAATGATATTATTTTAGCTGCACACCAATTGAGCAGGGACATGGTTTTACTACGAGGCACTTCTGAGAATAATGATGAGGGCAAGAATTTGTTATGCAAGTGCAACACTGTACATATAAATTATAAAAAACTTAAAATTTGATGTCGTGCATGATTTATTATTGTAATAACAAAATATAAAAAAATGATACCTAACCAGAACTTAAAAAATTCAAAAGTTGTCTAAAATATGAACTAAAAAAAATAGTGAATGAGTTCTAAACAAAAGTTATCCAGAAGGAACAAGTTCCTTGTTCATACAATTTTCTCCCCAACACTGTAGTACGTAGATGTGTAATGATCTCTCAAAATGAATGATCAAACATGATTAACTTACTCCATGTGTTCTTCCTTTATCGTTACTCTTGGCGGCAAGTTCCGATGCGTTTCAAACTGCTCGCATTCCGGATTATACAAAAGCAATCCTTTCAGTGTGAAGTCGAAGTATATTCTCACGCCATCTACCATCTCCTTGCAGATGTTGAGTACGCGACGAGCTTCCTCCATGTCTTGCGTCGACATGTTCGGTATGGGCAGAGGCGGTCGGAAACGCCACTGGTGTTCTTCCATGTCGACTCCACATAGCAGAGTTACAGCGTAATGCTTCACGTAGCCTTCGAGTATTGAGACAACATTTGGTTGTGCGGGAAGGTTTACTAACTGAAACAGTAGAGACAAAACAGTTAACACACTGATAAGTAATTCTCCAGAGCTGGCTACACCTTATTTACCTCTCAGCTATTTGGTAATGATCGAAAAAGCCAGAGACTTACTTGACAGTGTGTCCGGACTTTTATGTATGCAAAAAGAGTGAAGGCAGGGCTTCCACTGACCATAGAGGTCAGAAAAAAAGTAGCAATATACACCTTAAAATAAAAGTAGCCAAAGAGTGCCCTATTTTTGCCAATAAAGTTGCATTTTTATTCAAAATACCTGAGCTAAAAACAGTCCTGGGCAAACTTATTACTAACTGAAGAGACGCACTGAGAATTTAAATATGACAAAGGAAAGGTCTACCAAATAAAAGTCTTAAGCCGGGTCCACATAGACCGGTTTTTTCTATTGACCAATCACAAGTCTGCCGTGAGCGGATTGGACTTGTGATTGGTCGTACAAGAACAAAAATGTAAAACGTAAAATGCAAAAACAGTCTATGGACCCAGCAATGTAGAGTGTAATGTAAAGTGTACTGACCCTATTCTGATTCTTGATGAGATCGTAATCAAGCTCAAGGAGTCGTTTCATAGAATCGCTCAACTGCAGAGGTACTTTATCGTCGTCATCGATATCCACCTGTTGGGATGGTACATCTCCCTCCGAGAACTCGGCTTCTTGAGACGACTCTTCATTTTCACTCGGCTCGTTTTCATGTTGGCTGTGGCTGTGTTCACTCGAGTCGTTTGAAACGTCACCGTCCAGCGGCTCACTTTCTGGCGTTTCAACTTCTGGCGTATCACCATCTCTCAATTTCTTTGGCTCCAGGTCGCCGTTTAACTCGGACGGTTTACGCCGTCGCTTTGTGTGGTCTTTTCGATATAAATAATTGTAGGTTCCGCTAAAGAATTGAAAAAATAAATTGTATGCTTCATTGTTTCATATAATTTATGCTGGATTTGTTCTTAAATTCTAATGGAATTGAAGATACTCACAACTGAAGTTGTGCTTTCTCTGCTAAATCTCTTTGAAGTTGTCGATTTTCTTCTATATCTTTAAGTACGTAATCCTCACAAACATAGCGATCCCAGGAAGAATTCCAACCCTGCAAAGTAGGTATGATAAAGGTATCGTTGAAATTTCATGAGAGATATTATGTTAATCAAGCTCATACATGGGTAAAACTGTTATAGAAATTCACGGAACGAAACAGTGTTTTATATGTTTCTAGTAGTCAAACAAAACAAAACACATTTTGCAAAATAATAACCATCTTCCTACCTGAAAGTGTATAAGATATTGTACAGACTTTCGCCCTCTGCTGTCCTTCCTCGTATCATTGACCTCCAGAACCTAGAATTTACAATTTTTAAAATAATTTTCCATAAGTTCCGAAGACCAGCCACAGATATTTGGCCAACTTAGGTCCATATCTCACTGGAACTACCCTAAAGCCACTTCACATGCGGTTGTGTGCTATACGGAAATGGGTTGATTTTTAAAACAATAAAAACCTTTAATTTGCCTTTGCCATGACCCTGAGAGAAAACACATGTGGTATTCCTATTTGGTAGTCAAAAACTACTTTCCTGCATAGAAACAAATCACTTTGATCAATGATGATTAAAAAAGGTAGGTATGGGTTTATGTAGGTATGTAATCATGTAAATTTATAGGATTATTCTTCTTTAGCTTAGCACACTGTAATAGGTTTAGGCTTATTTGATATTTACAAAAGTGGCAACAAAATATTTATTTATTTAAAAAACTACAGAATAGTACTGTCCATAATCTTACGATAATATGTTCAGAATCATTATACTAACAATAAACACATTCTTTACCCCTTTAAAAAACTGAAAAGCCGACAGCTGATGAGCCAAGTACTAGATACAACACTACTAGTAGTCCATCTCTCCCCAAAAATGGCCGACACGCCTTCTTTTACGTATAGCAAAGCATTATCAAACCATGATGATCAAACTTCCTGTGAACCTTTGTTTACAATCCTCTACAACGTGTAGTATCTACTCAAATTAATTGTGCCCATTAAAAATCAAACTACAGATATCCTATGCATTTCCTACAATTAGTAATGTTTCTGCAAATGATAAATAATTCCATCTGTGACAAATATTGGGCTAGAGAAAGATTTAGACAGTGACATTCGCAATCAACAAGCTGCCAGACGTGACAGAATAGGTTTTGAACTAGACCAATGTCAACCATACATACAATCAATTGTACCTTTGAATCGTATAACACTTTTGCTTTAGAAAGATCAGGTTCATAACAGAGAACCTTCTCCCCTTCAGTAAATTTGAATTTGACTCCTCTAGTAGACACCATTTTCACAAAATATGCGTCTGTGTTGTATTTTCACTTGTTGTTTTGCTTCCTCCGGCACGTGTTTCAAGTTGTCCTCCCTAGGTTCGCTAGTGGGTCCTAATCACATTTGCGTTATTTTCACAGGAGAATCACACAAATGACCTTGATACAGTTCAAATTTGAATGTTTGATTTCTTGTGATTGACAGTGCATGACGGTACAAATCGAAGTGTACAGTCTTTCTTGTTTCTCTCTGTTTCTGACAACGCGTAATTACCGATTTTGGCGTCCAATGTCATAAGGATTTATAATCCGTTAACATCAGAGACTGTGATCAAAATATCAAGAAAATATTGGAACCAGCACACATTTCATTCAAATAAAAGAAAAGATAATAATGACATATTCCATGGTAATTTGAGGGAGTAAAATTCATCTCTGGTACTGTACCAAGAGGACCATGCTAACACAAATGCTACATTTTCATGTTGCAGAATTGTGTGCCACAAATTCCAGACGCTGATGATGAGAATTCTCCTACGCTTTACCTTGGTGATTATTGTTGGCCGGCTCCAATAATCAAATTTGCCGATTGTCCGATTGGAGTATCGTCTAGTAGGCAGCTCTTCATCGTTAACACTTCAGGATCTCCTGCTGTGGTGAGTTACGAGGTTTATTATTTTTTTTGTAAAATTATTGTATTGGGGGACCCAATACACAGACTACCTAAACCCAATTTGGGTCTAGTCTGTGATATTTTAAAGGACCTTCTAATTTGTGTCCATTCTCTTTAAAAAAAAATAAGTTTAAATGAAGATAGAAAAATATTGTACCTATAAATCATGAATATCACTTGTTTATTTCAGGTGAAGATTTTACAATGCCCCATTATGCCTGCAATCCACAAGTTAACTTTTAATCCAAGTTTAATTGAACTGTCCATCAACAAAAAGCAATCGTTCACCATCAATTGGATACCAAAACACTCCGGATCTTGGTGCGAAGATCTTTGCGTAAACTATACTGTAAACTCTAACATCAACGTTGACCTTCTGGTAAAAGTTCAGTTGAACTCCCAACCCCCCTCGACTCCCAAGCCGAGTAAAACATCGATGGGCTTTCGGACAACTTCGATGCAAAATATCCATCGCGATTATGCAAGTCGTTCCAGTCTGGGAGCAGATACAATGAAATCAAGATGTAATACTTTTACAAGGCCAAGCACCCCAGACATGCTGAACAAGTTGAATCGGAAAACGCAAATAAACAATTGTAACATATTGAATGTATCTTTACCTAATTCAAACCGTTGTTGTGACAATCTGATGAAAGATCTCGAAGATGTTTTCATTCGTTCGAGTCCGACGGCTAAAACTTCCAATCTAAACTTGGCTCATCAGACAACACCGATCAAAAGAATGATCGGCACATCGTCACCATCATCACATTCAAAATCTTTTAGTTGGAATACGATGCCAGATCCGAGTCCTGTCAACCGTCGGCAAAATCGGTCAAGTTTGTCGCTGGAGTCTTTCAAGATAGGGAATTCCAAGATGGAAGAAGAATATAATAAATTGAGGAAAATTGAAACGAGTCTGAATTTGACCCAATCAAATAATCTTAATGAAGATGCAAATAAAAAACCATATTTGGATTTTTCAAACCCTGAATTGATAAATTTACCCTCCCTTAGGCGTTCTGTATCATCTGCGCATCTGCGTCGAGGTGAAAAATATATGGTTTCTCCACGAGTGACTGCTCGTTCATCTGCGATGAATGCTAAGAACGGTAATGTACGCTCTGTAATGTCCATGAAATGCATGCACACTCCAGTATCATCCCCTTATAGGAACGAGGGATATGGAAAATCAGACTAAATATTTTCTGGGATAATCTTGAAGACGACATACTAATATTCTTTAGCTCAAGAATAAGATGGAGGCAAAAACATGATGGGCATGTAATAAATAAATAGACATTGTTGTAAGAATATAATATGTACAGGTAAAAAATTATTTTACGTGCACTTGTTTTAAGTTCAAAATGAGCTTTTGGTCATGTTACAGCAAAGTATTCATTCAACATTTAAACTACTTACTAATGAATTTCGTCAATGCTGAGTATGATGGAGGCAAGAGGAGCAGTAATCAAGGTTGTAAGAATATTTGTACAGGCTTAGATATATTTTAAATCATATTACAAACTACAAAGTTAGAATTTAAGTAGCTTCTTAAGTCAAGAAAGATGTAATTTTTGATTGTATGCAAATGCAATTAATTACATTTTTATATGCAGTAGGTTGTAAGTATTATGAATAATGAATTTTTAAATTAATTGTGTAATGCCATATTAATGAGTTGCACAGAAATGAAGCAACATCTGTAACGAACTGTTCATTTAAAGTAAAATAATTTTCACAAAAATGATTGTTTTTTGGAAAGATGCCTTTTTTTTGGTGATTAATTTAATTATGAGATTAATTTATGACAAAAACAAATAAAATCCACTGCAAGTAGAGCAGAATTTTACTGTTGTTTGCTGAGTTTAGTGCAATATAAAGAGTTGCGTTTATGGAATTATTTATATGTAATATGCAAAGAATTACATTTATTTATTCGGTAAATGAGATCTCATTTCCAAGACCTTGCTCATTTCCAATCTTTTCCGATCTCTTAATTTTCACGTTTCAAGTTTCAAGTTTATTTCCCAAATGATTTACAAATGCACCATGGGAAGCAAACTAAAAATTTGTCAAGTTTGTTTTGAATAGGGGATTATTTTTCTTTACGTCGTGTAAAATTTGTGTTAAGGAATCGTCAAATTTCATCAGATTAGATCCCATCTAATCTTAAAATTTTAAAACTTCCTTTAAATAATAAATAAAAAAATATTTTATAAATTTAATTTTAAAATAATCGTATTGAAAATAGTTTGCGATTGTGACGAATTAACCATCCATAATTTATTAAAATACTATTATCATTTGAAATTTCCCGGGCTTTGTGATGATGGCCATCCAATTCCAACAGATCGATCGATAATTAGAAGGCGGTGGTGAACTGAAATCGACGTTGCGGTACGCTGTCTGTTTTGAGAGTTGCATTTTATTTTATTTTGGTCGAAATCACTCTTAAAAATGACTATGAGTTCTAGTGGTCTGTTAATGCGAAAAACGTAAGTTGGGTTGAATGCTTCTTTGATTCTTCTTTTAACACCGGCTCAAACCAAAATACCTACGTGAAAGTCAAAATGTGAGGTTATGTCGTAGTTTCTCCGGTTTTCGGTTTGGTTGTTAATTAATTCATCGATGCCAAGATCATTTTGTTCATAGCTCAGATGCAAACATGAAATACTATTTCATCTTTGCCGATTAATGTCACGGACCTAGTACCGATAATACCTGCCCACATAATCCATTGGGATGAATGGACCAACCCCACCTTTCACCTGTTTGTAGCTTAATGTACCTAGATACTTAGTTTCATAATTTCCTATTTTTATGCTAACACTTGTGTATGTTCATTCATAGGCATATCTGCTAAATATGTCAATACTGCCTGTGAAGCAGCTAGTAGAATTATGCAATCGTTCTCAACCTATCCTTCTTACCATTTTATTTTGTTTCATTAATCTATTTCAGCAACACTATCTTCACGAACACGGCAAATCCGCAAGGGGTGCGTTGTCAGAAGTGTCTCGAGTATGGTCATTGGACGTATGAATGCAGCGGGAAACGTAAATTTGCTCATCGCGCTTCTCGAACAACTGTAATGAAGAAGAGGCTGAAACAGAACGAAGAACAAGGAACTTCTCTGTAAGTCAAATACACAATTATACTACATTTAATTTGCGCAAGTAAATCCCAAAACAAACCAAAATGTTTATTAAACAATGTAGGCTTCGTGGTCAGCGGTTCTGAAACTATTTTCACGTACCAACTACTATTATTAGTAGAAGGACAAATCGCACGAAACAATGGTAGGGCCCCCCAGCATAGAATTTTTAAATTCAAAATGAATCTGGACTACTATTTGTCAGATAGGTATTATTTTTTTTGGATAGGTAGTAATTTTCGTCGATTTGACACTTGGTCATGGAGTATTTTTTTAAAATTACGAAAATTTGTTTAGATACCTATATAAAAATATGTTTTGTATTCTTTACGGCACAAATTCCCCAATGAAAATTTAATTACCCTCCCCCCCCCCCATGGATTGGCGACCAATTCTTAAAAATTGAGTACCTATATCATGTTAAGTTAAAGTCATCACTTAAAAATTTGGATAGGTAGGTGTAGTGATTTGTAAGTGATTACATGGTGTAACAAATAAAGACACGTGCATCTACAATAATTCACTCCGTTTATTCGGCCATCTTGCTTTACATCCTCTTCTGCTCACCGCCTGCTATCATGTCGTATCCTTCCTCGGCTCACAGCCTTGTAGGATACTACATCCCTTCCTTCTTCACAATTGAACTCATAATCAAATCTTTCTGAATATCATAATTAGTAGAATATTACAATGAATAATATGTACCGATGGAATCCGTCTTCGAGACACATAATCGCATATAACTGTAACACAAAATCATAATACATAATCTTTCTATATCTATTATTATAATATGAAAAATGAGAGGAAATGATAACAATAATAAGCATGTATATGATAATCTCTCACACACATATTCCATATTAGAGTTCATAATCTTTCTGGAGAAAGCCTGGAAGTCGTTATTTCTCTGTGGTCTTCTTGGTGTTCCAATCTCTGCTGTTTCCGTCAACTCCTTCCCGTCCGGGGGTTTAGGTTCAGCAGCAGGTAGAGGAGCAGTTCCCGTTTCTATTTCTTGCACCGCAGACTCCTCAGCAGTCCGGTGAAATTTCTTCACAAAAGTTGAATTTCGTCTAAACCTGACTCCCTCTGGGGTTTCTATGACCAACGCACTTCCCTCTTTACCAACAACTTTGCATGGAGTGGGATGGTAGGGCGTAGTTAGTTTATTTTTCTTTTCTTGTCTTACCAGCACCGTATCACCTTCTCTGATTTCTGATGGTCTTGCACTTCTCCGTTCATCGATATACTCCTTTCCTTTCTCTTTCCTAGCTCGATCTCTGTCTCTCATTTCCTCGTCGATCCCTGAACATCTGTCAACATCTGGAAGTTTAGTTCTGATAGGACGATTGGATAAAAGTTTAGCTGGAGGTATACCGGTTGTTGAGTGTGGAGTATTTCGGTACTGGAACAAATATCTTATTAATTCCCTCTTCCAGTCTAGTCCTGTTCCCTGAGCTATCTTCAATCTCTTCAAAATAGATCTGTTCTGCCTTTCTACTTGGCCATTGGCCTGTGGCCAAAGAGGTGTAGTGTGATGTAACTTGATTCCTAGTTGTTCCAGGAATAACAAAAGTTCCTTACTGATGAATTGCGGACCATTGTCTGAATGAATCCAGCTCGGCAGTCCATATCTGGCAAACATTTCTTCCAATTTCACTTGTACCTTAGCTGCGGTAATTGTACGCATTACTTCTACTTCAATGAACCTGCTGTAATACTCTACAACTACAAATAGATGTTCACCTGAAGGCATAGGTCCCATAAAATCCATGGCAAGGTGATCCCACGGCTTGTCTGGAAGTTCTGTTCGCGTTACTGGTTCCGGTGGATCTGGTAGTCCAACCAGTTGACAACCTTTACATCGTTTGCAAAATTCCTCTACATCCTTATCCATACTAGGCCACCATACCTTGGTCCTGAGGTGTGTCTTCATTCCTGTCATTCCTAGGTGTCCCTCATGTGCCAACTCTAGAGCCTGTCGTCTGAGAGTTGTAGGTATGACGATCCGTCTGCCTCGTAGAACTATTCTTCCTACTGGACACAGTTCCTCACGAATCAGCCAGTATCCTCGGGGAGCATCTCTCCAGTTACCTGTTCGAAGACTCTCAAGAACAACTACTAGCTCTGGATCGCTGTCACTTGCACGTTCTACTTCTCTGGCAGTCATGGCATTGGGAACAGAATTTTCAGTCACCCACCTGACATGTTCCTCTTCTTCATCGACATCTCCTTTAATGCCGGGTTTAGGTTCCTTCTCCAGCAGTCTGGACAGTGGATCAGCTATGTTCGATTTCCCTGGATGGTACTTGACTTCATAGGTGTACGGCTGCATTCGAAGAACCCATCGTTCTATTCTTGCACTCGGCTTGGACCTAGTTCTGAAAATAAACTCAAGGGGTTTATGGTCAGTACACAACACAAACGGCATATTGTATATGTACTGATGGAATCTTTCGCAGGCCCATACAAGCCCCAGCGCTTCTCGTTCAGTCTGAGAATATCTTCTTTCAACACTGCTTAGTGTTCTGCTCGCATAACAAATTACTCGGGGTCCATCGCTGTGCTGTTGAACCAGGACGGCTCCGAGACCAAATGGACTAGCATCAGCTATTACCGTTGTCTTCTTCTCCTTGTCGTAGAATCCAAGGCATTCAGCTTGAGTTAATCGTCTCTTCAGCTCTTCAAACGCTGCATCCTGTTCCTTCTTCCACACAAATGTTACTCCTTTTCTAGTCAACGCTCTCAACGGTTCAGAGATGGTAGCTAGGTCGTTGATGAATCTACCGCTGTAATTCACCAGTCCTAGGAAACTTCTGACCTCCTCTGCATTTTCTGGTTTACGGAAATTTCTTACAGCATCAACAGACTCTTCTGTTGCCTCAATGCCGTTGCTTGTGACCCTGTGACCCATGAAAGTTACTTCACTGACTCCAAACTTGCACTTGCCTTCGTTCAAAGTCAGTCCCTTCTCTTCTAGTTTCTTCAGCACTCGTTCCAGTCTATGGTCGTGTTCTTCTTTGCTTCGCCCAAACACAATCACATCATCCTGGAAGTTACAAGCTCCTTCTTCACCTTGAAGAATCTGCTGCAATACTCGTTGAAAAATCTCGGGAGCACATCGGATGCCAAATACTAGCCTCTTGAACCGGTGTAATCCAACGTGTGTAGCAAATGTTGTTATCTGCCTTGATTCCTCTGCTAGTTCCAACTGATGATACGCACTCGATAAATCGAGTTTGCTAAAGAACTTACTCCCGTTCAGTTCCTGTAGCATTTCGTCAGTAGTTGGGATAGGAAATCGCTCTCGAAGAACTGCCTCATTCGCTCTTCTCATGTCTAAGCATAATCGAATTCCCCCATCCTTCTTCTTCCTGATGACTACTGGAGATACCCATGGAGTTGGACCCTCCACTGGCTCAATTATGTCCAGCTTAGTTAACTCTTCAATCTTCCTTTTCACTTGCTCACGAAGTTGGTACGGAACTCTATTAGTTGACAATGCGACTGGTTGTACAGTTTTATCAATCGGAATAGTAAGCTGAAAGTCTTTCAATTTTCCAATCTTATCACCGAAAACAGCAGGAAACTTCTTCACGTAGTCCACCTCTTCTTTCACTGCAGCAATCAGATCAGCACCAATTTTCAGTACCCCTACCTCCATTGAAGTTTTCTTCTCGAGCAGGGTAGGCTCTTCTTCTTCAATTACGTAGAAGTCAGCAACCGTTTCACTACTTCGTATTTTAACAATTGCCTTGAATTTACCAATAACATTCAGGGGTATGTGATTACCATAACCGTAAAGCTTGCGGTTACTGAGCTTTGAGGTGCATTCAATATCCAATCTCTTGCACTCTTCCCAAACACTCTTGCTCATCACGTTGCACGAAGCACCAGAGTCTATGAAAACGCTTGTTTCAACTCCCCCTAAATCTATCGTTATCTTTGCAGCATCAGGCACACTGTTTCCAATAGACTTGATTACATGAAATGTATATTCTTTCTTAGGCTTACCATAGCTAGTCGTACAATCATCTGTATCATCCGAATCCGAAGAATTAACTTGACGCACCTTCTTTTCTTCCTTCTTCTTCTTCTTATTTCCATCCTTCTTCAGGTCGTCGTCCTTCTTCCCCTGGCAGCACCGGCTGTAATGTCCCACCTTGTTGCAGTTATGACATTTTGCTTCTTTCGCGCGGCATGACGAATGGTATATTTTATGACCTACTGCGCCACAACCAAAACAAATCATGTTGTTTTGACCACTAGTTTCAAACTTTCTTGGTTTGAAGCCTATCTTCTGAATAGTTTCTTTATGTTCCAAACTTTGACCTTGACCTTCAAGCTCAGCTGCGTGTCTGTTCGCAGCCTCCCACGCCCTACTAGTCTTGAGCACTTCTACCAAGGTCATTGCCGGACCAATTTCCAACAATTTCCTTCGTATTTCACGAGAATAGACCTTGTCTAGAACTTGATCCCTTATCTGATCTTCTTCTTGTGTACCAAATTCACAGGTAGTACTAATCTGCCGTAATCTAGTCACAAATCCATCGACTGTTTCCCCCTCTTTTTGGGACATTCCACGAAGTTTTATTCGTTGCACAGGAACATTTACACCAGGCTTGAAATGGTTCGTCAAATATGCTACTGTCGCGGCATAAACATCAACTCCTTCGCCAGGACTGGCGGTTCCAACAATAGAAAAATACACGTCTTGCACAGCTGGTCCAGCTCTATCCAACAATAAAGCTCTACGTTGCGTCTTATTGACTATATTCTTACTATCTGCATACAGTTCAAAGGAACGTAGCCATCGCGTCCATCTTTGTCCAAGCGTGTCTGGTTCGTTCTCGCAGTCAAATGCTTTCAACCTACAGTCTTCCATAATGACGTTAGAATAATCTTACTTCTTACTTGACAAGATGTGGGTTCCTTTTCATTCAATCATCCTCGTCGCCACTTGTAGTGATTTGTAGGTGATTACATGGTGTAACAAATAAAGACACGTGCATCTACAATAATTCACTCCGTTTATTCGGCCATCTTGCTTTACATCCTCTTCTGCTCACCGCCTGCTATCATGTCGTATCCTTCCTCGGCTCACAGCCTTGTAGGATACTACAGTAGGTACCAAGAATGTGCTGTGAAAACTTCTTCAAATTTCTTCAAACTATTAAATAATGGATCCATGGGTTGTTCAACAACATTATTCAGTCTCTTTGACTGAAGAGCCCATTAGGTTGATTACACTGCAGACTGCAGCATTATAGTTTTGATACATTTTCTTTGTGATTTTGATAGTTCTTACCACACGTCTCAACACGTGGTAGAACATTTATTGGTTATCCCTAGGAAAACACTCTGTGTAACTCATTGGGGAGCGAGCCTTCGTACTGCATGCGATTTGATAAGTGTGCGTTTGTACTAAGTCTCTGCTCTACAGGCCTTGGAATGGAAGCATCAAGATGGCACTGCTAAAATAATTAAAAATCCTGGCATAAATTTGCAAATATTTCAAGATTATAGAACAAAATGTGACGTCCTTAAAATAACATTAACTTTTTAAAATAACGACAGATTAGTCTGAAAAATGTTTGTCCCAATGACAAGGCAAAGTTTTGATCGGTCCAACAGCTCTAGTTTAAATTTAAAAAATCACAGGAAAGATGGTTTTAATAAATATATTATATATTAACAAATGGGAGGATTTGGTTGAAACTGTAAGATTCGGGACAATGTTGGTCGTAATGACTTGTCAAAATTTCAAATTGTTCGGACGGACCAACCAATCGAAAGATATATTGTTTTTTAAATTTGAACCAATCAGCAGATTTCAAAAAAATTGGGTCTGCAATGCCCAAGAATGGTATGTACATGTTTGCAAAATTTCAGCTCTATAAGAAAAACTGTGACCTGTATAGCCTCAGTAACAGAAAAAAGCAAAAAAACGAGGTCTGCGAGCCAAAAAGAGTTGCTTGCTTTGCTCGCTCAACAATCATCTACTTTTCTTAGGTATCTACTTAAAGGTATCTCTACCTACTTTTTCCGAATTTTTCGTCTCAAGATTTCAGTTTTGCAGGAAATCCAACAGCAGAGGTTGAACTTTCAGAATTGAAAGTATGTTTCGTGCTAGAATGATAAAGTAATTCACAAGTTCTTAGCTCAAGCCGTGAAAAGTCAGTAGAAATCAGTTCAAATTGGGCAAGTTCAATCTTATTTATCTGGCTTTGTTGTGAATGGTTTATTTTTCAAGGTGTACTCATTTTGATTTATAACCTATTCACCCTTCATTTCACTAGCCCAGTCAGGTTATTAGATTACATTTTGCGAGGCTGAGGCATCATAGATTGCCAGAAAGTTTTTCTTGAAAATAAATAATTTAATCATTTTTCGGCCGGTTTTACAAACTGGGAATACATCATGTTCCGCCATCTAGAACTGACATAGGAACGTTTTCATCTATCGAAATTATAAATCGAAGGATTGGTCATAGTCATTTGTAATTTTCCAGACTTTTTGATTTGAACACGAATTGAGATCAGGAAAATCAAATCCATGTGCATCCGAGCCAAATCCAATCTTAATTGATGTTGAGAAATGTATAATCAGGTCTTAATTATTAATCATCCATTCTCATTCGCAATAGTAGGGGAGCAAATGTAATTCCGCTCGATTAGAGTGCCGAAATTGATTTTTTCATAATTATCGATTGTTTACATCATTCTTAATATTACCTGACGTGCCTTCAATTTTTTTGGTGGCCATCTTGGAAAATATGGTGGAAAACGAGCGGAAAACATACATTTTACAAAGTATTTAATTGTTAGTAGAGGAAAGGTTGAAAAATTATGTAATAATTCACGAAACCTAACTCAAATATAAAAACGTGAGAAAAAAACGCCGATTTTTTTTTATCGCATATTGTTCACAATGAAATTGTCTACAAATTTTAATTCCACATATTTTAGTCTAAGTCCACGCGTTTCACAATAAATTGAGAGCAAAAAAACACAGAAACGTGATTGGTCAATTCCAACAATGAAAAAATAAAATTCGTTCACGGCGTATTTTTTTTTCAAGTCCCCATAATTGAATTAGTTTTAGTGAATTATTTCATAATTTTTCAACCTTTCCTCTACCATCAATTAAATACTTTGTAAATGTACGTTTTCCGCCATATTTTTCCAAGATGGCCACCAAAATAATTGAAGGCACGTCAGGTAATATTAAGAATGATGTAAACAATCGATAATTATGAAAAAATCAATTTCGGCACGTCAATCGAGCGGAAAGCATTTTTCTACACTTTAACCTACACTACAACCATAACACTTGACTACAGGAAGTACTCGCCATTATAGGCAGCGTGTTTAGACAACAGATGGCACTGTAAAAAGTACAGACAGAGCCACCTAATCTGTGGGAAGGAAGCTTACCTTTTGGCAAGGCGTCCAAGTCGCTGCAGTTATATGTTATGTTGCTGCACATATTACGCATTATCAATTCTTAAAATTTACACATGTTTATCTAATGTTTATTCGCCTACAAAATATTAATAATAAAGTGTTCACAATTTCACTGAATCTGATCACAATATTAATTTGCGCGACTTAGTTTGATTCCGAAATATTTTGAGTACATTTGTTGACATCTGATCGGTTGCTAGGTCACGGCCAATGAGAAATAAAACAGTTGACGATCTTCCCACAAAAGTTGCTAATTTCTCTCACTCGTGGCGAACACTCGGTGCCTATAGCCTGACAGGTGACACCGAGGTGTGATGTTACCATAGCAACATGCATCACACGGCCACTTGGACTGCACTCCGTGTGCATGGTCAGCTATGTGGTCGTCAATTACGCGCGGTAAATTAACGCTCAGTGGATGTGATGCAATTATACTCGGCGATAATGCGAGAGGGAGGGATCGAGTTTCGTGATGATGTTTCGTGATCATGTGCCGCGTTGCATTACCAGAGATTATAGAATCATTTGTGGATCATAACATTCTAGGAGAGAGAGACGACGGGTTGAAAACGTCGAATTTGTCGTGAATATCAGAAGAGAAAGAGGATAATCCAAGCATGAAGCGTTTTTAAGAAAAGTTTGCATTTTTTAAATTGTTCAAAGGCCTGCAGTTACTGGATTAATTTTATATTTTTAAATCTTATTATCATTTTAATAAATATGCTTTGGTCAATGGTTTTATTGACACAATCCTATAACAGAAGCTTTTTTATGGGGATGTTTTTTTATCCTTGTCCCATTAAATAATTTCGATTATGATCTATCTAGTACTTCTTCGTGGATGCCAAGTGCTTATTCAGGGGTGGGCCGGGGGGCCATGACCCCCTCCGAAATCCGGATTTCATCTAAGAAAATAAGCTATAATTTAAAATAATATGAGAAAAAAAAACACTTATAAATAGACAGATCATGTCAAAAACGTTCAAAAATGGTTAGAATTGAGCTAAAATTCCAAATAATTTCTGGGACTATGCGCCCCGGACTTGCTTGTATTGGGTTCAATTAATGTACGTATTTTTATGCCTCTAGTCCAATTTGTCGATATTTTGTAATTTATAATCCCCCAAAATAGCTATACACTGCGATTCAAAACTGAACGTAAATGAATGACCTCGATCCAAAATTTTCTCGGGGGCTGTGCCCCCGTACCCCCTGCTTTACACCGTGATTTGTCAAAAAATCAGTAATGTCTGGCCCTCCCCGAAATTTCATCCTGGATACGCCCTTGGTGGATGCATTTGTTCAGTACAACACTGCACTTTAAAATATTTATATTGAAAACTGTACAGAAACGATTAGTCGATGTAAAACAGAAGGTTGTGCCAGAACATAACATAACATAGGTACCTGACATAATATACAGAGGGATGAAAATAAATCATGAGTTTTACCGAAGCTATGCAATAAATATTTAATTTTATATTAGCTCGTTTCAAATATTTATTTAATTTTTACTCTGACCTCTTCGAAGCAATACCGTTCATTTCACAGTTTCTGACAGCTAAAAAGGAAAACGCAAAGTAATCAATGCAACTCCTTTTTATAAAAATCTATTGTGCCAATCGTAGGGCGCTTGGTGCCGCGATTTAACAATAAGATCCAATCAAATGATAAAACCCGTGCCAACTAAGTTTGGCGATAAAATAGTTGAAAGAAACCGACTCCTTTCATCTCTACGTTCAAAGATGAACATTAGCGAACAGTGGCGGGCAAGCCATTGAAGTTTTTGCGTCGTTAACTGTGCCTCAAGGGTGCAGACCCTAAGGGGTTTCACTATCTCTTGTTCCTCACATACAAGATTTCGATTTGCTTCGAAATATTTTTCAATGGCAGTTTTCAAAATGGTGAACATCGCTCAAAATAAGGTTACCTAGATTAAATTTTGATAAAAAAAAAACGAATACAGTATTCGATTTAATTTTGATCAAAATGCTGGATGAACTGTGATTTAATATTTGACTACTTTCCTGAGAAATGTTGAGAAAACGCTTGGAGCACGAGAGGAAGCCTTCACATATTAATGAAAATCAAATAGGTAGGTACCGAAATCAAGATTTAGACTAGCAGCTTTTGGTTGTCAACTCGGTTCTGCTCGTGCGAGGGTCACTTCTGTGACGAAAACGTGACTAGGCACTTGTTCAGGGGGCCAATTCTTGAGATTCACGTTTTGAAACCGTTTTACGTTTGCATTGTACAATACTTGAAAGTTGAAACAGTTGACATTACTATTACTTAGCCTCCAACTTTGTTACGTTTTAAACAGTGAAAACGTACGCGGCTTCAAAACGTGAATCTCAAGAATTGGCCCCCAGAACCAAGTCCAAGTTGATCGCTCAAAAGGAATGCTAGTGTGGACTGGCTGGCTGTGCTTATAATCCAATGCAATTGCAAATGACCTATTTGACTTTAGCACCGCCTGCATTATGAGAAGAATGCAAGAATGAAGGCAGTGGATCTACATGTCCAGTAGGCATTTGAATATCTTTAGTGGAGTCAAGATGTCTTATATAATGGCAAATTAGTGCGTTTATGATACCTTTTGTGAAAATTTGTACTCTTACTAATTCGAGTATGAGGAATCCAAAAATCAATGGCACCAACCTGAGAATTTAATACTCTCTGCGTAATTAGCATAAGTAGCATAATTAATAAACATGGATAAAATAATATATAATTTTATAATATGGTCTTTATGGGTATCCATCGAAAGCTCGTCATGTCTACAATCCATATAAATCATAAAAAATTAATTTTTTTCATTCACATAATAATTAACCGCATAATTAATTATTTTATAAAAATCGCCATTCAACAAAAAGCTTAAATGACCCCCTCAGATTTTGATAAAACTTGGTAGGATTGGTCACAAGCCCAAAGTAAAACATACGTATTTTTTGGTTTGTCCATTTATTGAGTACTTTTGGATTTCCAGGCCCTCAAAAATCGAAAAATCGAATTTGATGAAAATTTTGTGTTTAGTTCCTAATTAGCATAATTAATTATTAATTGATTGGTCACAATCCCAAATTAAAACATACGTGTTTTTTGGTTTGTCCATTTATTGAGTACTTTTGGATTTCCAGGCCCTCAAAAATCGAAAAATCGAATTTTGATCAAAACTTTGTGTTAAGTTCCTAATTAGCATAATTAATTATAATTAATTATCTATCTATAACTAATTAGCATAATTAATTTTATTAATTATGCTAATTAGGAACTAAACACAAAATTTTGATAAAAATTCGATTTTTCGATTTTTGAGGGCCTGGAAATCCAAAAGTACTCAATAAATGGACAAACCAAAAAATACGTATGGTTTTCTTTGGGCTTGTGACCAATCCTACCAAGTTTTTTCAAAATCGGAGAGGGTCATTTTAAGCTTTTTGCTGAATAACGATTTTTAAAAAATAGCTAATTATACGATTAATTATTATGTGAATGAAAAAATTGAAATTTTTATGATTTATATGGATTGTTGACATGACGAGCTTTTGATGGATACACATAAAGACCATATTATAAAATTTTATATTATTTTATCTATGTTTATTAATTATGCTAATTATGCTAATTACGCAGAAAGTATTAATTTCTCAGGTTGGTGCCATTGATTTTTGGATTCCTCATACTCGATTTAGTAAGGGTACCAATTTTCACGAAAGGTATCACAAATGCACTAATTTTAGACATCTTTACTCCACTGCTTGGAACATTTAGCACGATGCGCTTTGTTTTGCTCGGGGCGTGGAAAAGTTGTATCTAGAAAACTCAAAGAACCCAATTTTCGACTGACATTGACACTGAATTACACATTTTTATTCAACACAGATAGATAGGTACGTATTTTTTTTTTAGATTGAAGGCTTTGTCGTGGTTTTCTTGTAATATAATATTATCTTTTCTGAGTGTTTGTGCGCCAATTAAAAAAACGTATACAAAATAAGAGCAACTTAAATATGAATCTTCACAGGTGCGCAAGAGAAGCCAACTGAAATTACCAATTCTATGGTAAGATGCTTTTTCTACCCACTCTACCAATGTTGAAGGGATATTTATTTAAGCTCTGCTCTTCCACGTTCTTGCTTTGACATGCAAAGATCAAGTGAATTAGCTAAAATGTTTGTTTTGGAAGTTTTGCTTATTCCCCCCATTCAATACTAAGATCGGCACGCCACTAGGTACTCTATACTCTATAGAGTTGCTCCCCCCCCCCCCCCCCCCCCACTATCACACCTCCGTGAACTTTGATGACACACGGCATCGTTCTACTGGAAATCGTCTCGACGGAGGCGAAGAAAGTGATCTTGTTTCTGTATGTTTCGCTGCGTCGTTTATCTAGCGAGCGGAATGAGATTGCCATCGCGTAGAACGACTGACAAAGCAACGAATGTTTGCTTCTGTTTCGTTCTACGCTCGGCAACTAAGGAGCTTATCACGTCCCCTGGAGTTAGACTTTGTTCGTCTCTTCTATCTCATAAGAGAGGATCAAGATTGAATGCTGTAATAACGCGACGGCGTCGCGGTGCTTTCGGAGAAAATAGTTGTATTTTTTATTAGTCAAGACGTCTGTTAGTTTTTGTGTACTTTTTTGTGTGCAAAACCGCGTTAATTTTAAATTAGTTTTGTTGAGACTGCCTGTACTGTACTCTTTTGTAATATTTACGCAACATGTATTCTAATTATGTTGGGGTCGGAAAGAGTAAAAGAGGCTAAAATATGAGCACTATACATCCCAAGATGTAGGTACACTTACTTGTTACCTACAGCGAGTAATGTACAATCAACTTTGTAGTTTAAACACAGTTGCATTGAATATGGATATGGTATAAGATGGCTTCACTTCTCACTCCAAATTCGTGATTTAATTAATTTTATGGAATCTAGTGGAGCGGTCGCTCCACCCAGCCAAGTCGTACTATACACTCACAATCACTCAACATACCGTAAATGCCTAATAAACTGAGGAGAGACCAAACACTTTTACTGTAAGCAACAACATGGCATTTTCGGCCTACTGGATCTTAAAATTGGAAAATCTCACATTGTTGTGAAATGTCTTAATTTCGAGCTATGGCCCACCCCACCCCATATACCAAATTTGGGAACAACAGGTTTTGCCATTTGCGAGCTAGAGGGCCATGAAAACAGTGAAATTATACCCCTTCTTAAAGCTATCTGATGATGATTCAGATATCAGGAAACATTGTTGACAGGGCCACAGCCTAAACGGCTGAACCGATCGACCTGAAACTTTTACCACATATGCACTTTTGGCGTCTGATGATACCTTGCCTCTTGTGATTTTTTGTGCCGCCATTTTTAAACCGGAAGTGACGTCATAACTCAAAAACGTCTGGACCGATTAGAACGAAATTAGCGCCATTCGATTTAGATGGTCATCTATATGAAGTATCAATAAAAAAAATATTATTTTCTTATTTTCTAAACCGGAAGTGACGTCATAAATACGCAATATTTAACTTATTTCAACAAATTATACTTAAAATACGTACATAATTAACTTACATTGTAACATAGACAATACAATTTATATATTCAAGGTAGCAGTGTTCTCGGCCGCCATTCCTGAAACCGGAAGTGACGTCATATATCTAAAACGCCTGTACCGATTGCAACTGAACTAGCTCCTGCGTATTCATTCTGCTATTTATTTGAAAAATCAATTGTGAAAAATGAATAAATAAATTAATGGTACCGGAAATGGCGGCAGGAACCACTAAATGAAACCGGAAGTGACGTCATATATTACAAACGGCATGACCGATTTTACGGAAATATAGGGATTAGGAATTCAGATGGTCGTTCATGAAGGTATCAACTAGATAAAACTAGATTGTTTTCTTATTACCTATACCGGAATTCGGCCGCTATTTCAAAACCGGAAGTGACGTCATGTATCGAAAACGGCTGGATCGATTATAACGAAACAAAAGCTATTCTTCTTGGATAATCATTTTCATCTTATACCAAACGCAACTTTTCATAGTAACCAAATCGGTTGAGGCGTATTTTTTTAAAGAAATTAGTCCCTGCTCGGACATGTGCTACAAGCTGTATGAATAAACTAACAAAAGAAGTGATATCCCAGAAAAAACACTCCGTGTAAAAATACCAGCCAAGTCTCTTTAACTATAAAAAAAATAGAAGAAATCTAAAAATTCAGCACTGAAAAGGAGTGATATCAAAAAAGGAGCCAAGTCAACGAATTTTCCAAATTTTAATCGTACCATTGAAATAAAAATATCAACCCCCGAGAAATACTTAAAAAAAGGACTTGGCGCATCGTTTTTTTAAAGACATTTTTCTATTCTTAAGCTTATGCCACTCACATACTTTGTAGTTCAGAAATGCCTAGAAAAATTGGGACAAAACTTTCAAATTAAATATTGAACATTCTGTAAAATATTTTTAATTTAAATATAAGTACGCAAAGAAACATAGCATTGTCTTACAAGCAATAAATACAGAACAGTTGTGTTTGTGATTGGTAGGTACCTATAGTTTTGTGGGTACATCAACATACCTACTACAGCATTATACTTTGAACCTTCTCGCCGTGTAATTAATTGCTATTAATTAACATTTTATACCAAAAAAATTCATTGAGCGAGCGAAGCGAGCGTCTCCTTTTGACTCTTTTGACACGGACCTCTGTTTTTTTTTTTTTTTTTTTTTTTTTTTTTTGTTTTTACTTTTGGCTGCTATCTGGAGCAATAGAAGTCGCACCGTTTCACCTATCGATATGAAATTTTGCACACATGTAGAGACAACCTTTTCTGTTTGCTGACCCAATTTTTTTTTGAAATCCATTGATTGGTTAAAATTTAAATAAACATCTCCTGATAGGCTGAAAAATGAAAATGGTCTTCGACAAATGTGATCAACCTTATATTTTGCATGGTCATTAAGACCAACATTGTCTCTTATTTTACAAATTTTCAGCCAAATCCTCCCATTGGTTAAAAATTAAAAAAATATTTCATGTGCTTTTTGAAATTTAAACCAGAACTGTATGACCGATCAACTTAATCATTGGGTTCAACATTATCAGTATTTTTGACAATTTTCAGACTAAACTGTGTTTAAATTCAAAAGTTATTGACAGTTTACGGATATTTTGCGTGTTGGCTGTCATATTTCTCTAATTTCACATTTCACGGCATCTTCGAATCTTCAGTTCAAGGTTGTTAGAACAGAAACTTTCAAACGTATATGAAACTGATGACCGTTTAAAACGAGATCCTGTGATTTTTGAAAATTAACAAGGAATCGTTCAATCCCAAAGGTTTAATCGATCAACTTAAGTTAAAACATTGCGTGGTTATTGGGACCAATATTTTAGGAATTGGGACATTTTCGATAAACAGAATTTCGGTTCGAGGTGTTGCGCGTATCCGTGCTCGCTCATCAACGCGTTACTCAGAGCGTTTTCCTAGTAAATTACATAACGTATTACTTTAGATAAAAATCTAGTCAGTAATTATTTGAGCAGCATGGCTCAGTGCACTAGTCACTTATACAAATCTCATTGATGGCCTTCTTGTAATGAGCGCTTTCGCTATTTCCCTCAGTCACGATATTGAGAAGTCTTCTATTAATATGACCCTAGAAATAGTGGCAATAACGAATAGACTAGGCCGCTTCCGTTTATTCGTTATTCGTTTATCCGTTTATTTCCTCTGAATATTGACAAAATACCAAAACTGCCAGTAGGTAAGAGTACTAGTTATATTAAAACGTAGTATGATTCGTCGATAATGAATGTGATATACTCAGGAAAATATACTTGTAGAGTTCTTCCTATACTTTTAGGATAGAAAAGTGTCTTTAAAAAAACGATGCGCCAAGTCCTTTTTTTAAGTATTTCTCGGGGGTTGATATTTTTATTTCAATGGTACGATTAAAATTTGGAAAATTCGTTGACTTGGCTCCTTTTTTGATATCACTCCTTTTCAGTGCTGAATTTTTAGATTTCTTCTATTTTTTTTATAGTTAAAGAGACTTGGCTGGTATTTTTACACGGAGTGTTTTTTCTGGGTTCTAATTTAATTGAACTGATTCAGGAATTCTCAAAGACAGAGAAGCTAAATTAATTCTCTTGTTGTGAATGTATTCAATAGTCGACAACGCTACTAGTTTCAGTTGGTTTCAGTTAGCCAGCCAACCATTCTCAAATCAAATACCTGTGAGAATAAAATGTTGGCATTTCATAATTCTCAGTCCTAGTTTACCATTCTAGACATAAAATATTGATTGAATGGGGGATAAATGAAAAAAAAATACCTACTGTGATAGTGATCAGTGAACATCAGTTTATAATGCTAATACGAATACTATTATACCCCAGTGTCCTTGAAATTGCAGTAACCCTCCTGAGAAAGAAACAATTAATTAATTCGCTACCCCTTCTGAGGTCTGGTCAGAGCATTAGCTATTCCTCACAGCACCTGTAAACCACTGTAGACAGCAGAGCATGCGATAATTTATGCAAATGTTTCGTCGGATGTACAAAGTTCTTGTTTAAAACCGCGAGCGAGCTCTTCTCTTTGCTTATCATCCACCACTGTTTTAGAGCATCTAGCAAGACTGGCATTAGATACCTAGTGTTCACTCTTTAGCTCTTCACCAGATCTCTAACACGAGAGAAGGGGAATTGAATCTACATAAATGGGCTCCTTTTCTTGTAAAAAGTATTCATTGAAATCCTCCTGTAAGCCTCCATGGCCGCGATTTTTTTTTACTGCGAAATGGAATATGGTAGTCTCGTGAAGATTCGATTTCAGAATAATAGTTATTTTATGAAAGTTGAGATGCTGATGAACACAGATGTAGTATTATTTTTGTTGTGGGACGAATAGTTCGCAAGGAATTAATTGTACAAAGTTTGAAAGATTTCTTCTAATTTTAAAACAGGAACATTGACAATGACATCACAATTTGCTATATTGCCACGGCAACAAAGGAATCACCATGGCAACACATTGTTGGAGACATGGAAATGACATCACAGTTCTGATTCTTGTTACATGCCGTTTTTCCCGCCAAAATATCCCATGATATTTCAATTTGATTTTTATGAATGAAAATTTTAATTTTCACGGGTCATAAGTGTGTTTGTCATTATTATTTGTGTTGATATTTAGAAATTTACTTTAACAAAATTTCACGAGACTTCCATGGGGCCTTTTTATGTTGATTATATTCTTCATTTCTCGTGACAGATTACAGGTATACATATGATTTTACTTACGAGTTACATTTATGCGAACGAAATGCACGATTCGTGCCAACTAATACAGGCGAGCTGTTTTTTTCCAAATTCAAACGGATTTGTCAACGTTCGATTTTGTTACCGGGCTGGAAGTTATTTCAATTGCCACAGCGCCGCTGGCACAGTGTTGTCAGTCCAAGGGGACGTTCTTGCAACAAAATTTATACTGCATTGCTGGGAGTGGATTTACATCTGTACTAAAGGCTATCTTGTTACATTCTAGACTGGTGTTGCTGGTACATTCATCATTATGTTGGCCAAATGGCATATTTATACTGAATGTGAGAACTGTGGGTGGAATTCTGTACAGCTATACTTGAGATAATTAAATTAACATGAGAGCTGAGTAAAAGGCTGTAACAAATGCCCTGAACCGTGTTTTAGACGCTCTGGAAAGAGAATTTTATAGCCGCTTCGCCGCAAGATTTTCGCGGGGTGTTTTCTTTGAAACGGGGCAATAGATTATTCATTGTGTAGTTTGTGTAACTTTTAGTGGCGCCGCAATCGTTTGAATCTACTAACGGAAAGGAGTTGGAAGCTTTTCATTAGGTTTGTTTTGTGTTTGCTAGAAAATAAAGTGGCGAATTAAATCGTTTCGAACAGATTATCTTTCACATCACAACATAGCAGAAAGGAACATTCGATTGTTGTTTGAATTGTGTCGTTATAATTCGAGGCAAAAACAGGAGAGTAAGAATTTGACGGGAATGGACTGGAACATCCATTAGAGAAAGATGAAGACACAATAAAGACTCAATTTATTATGATGCTCTACAGAAACTTTTAATTTATCCAAATGTCTGAGCTATTTTTTGACAATTTGACAATTTAAAGAACTGTAAGAGTATATTATATTTTATAAAAGTCTTTTTATGTGGTCCCTATTCCATTTCTCTCGTGGAATTTATTTGTAGTGAATTCTAAATGATAGAGAATAAGGGATGAAGAATGAGGAAGACATGGGAAATTTCTTTCCTACAATAGAAATTAAATATGACGCATATTTGATATTAATTTTGACTTTTCCTCATAGCATTCTCGGAAATAATCTACACAGACGTTTGAGCACGTGATAAGCATGGCACATTCAGCTGAGATATATTCCTTGTGGTCGTTCACGCGTCTGATAACTGATAAGGGTCCACGGACCAACGCCATGGAGTCAGGGATGCTAACACCTCGATCCTTCTCAATAACAGTCTGAACGGTCCGATGTGCTCCCAGCTGCGATCGCTCACTCTCATACTGTATAACAGATAATATCATCACAGTGTTAGTCTCGAGACTATCATCGCAGTGTTAGTCTCGAGACTGTATAACAGATAATGTCATCACAGTGTTAGTCTCGACACTATCATCGCAGTGTTAGTCTCGAGACTGTGTAACAGATAATATCATCACAGTGTTAGTCTCGAGACTGTATAACAGATAATGTCATCACAGTGTTAGTCTTGTGACTATCATCGCAGTGTTAGTCTCGAGACTGTATAACAGATAATGTCATCACAGTGTTAGTCTTGTGACAGGCGAGTATGTTCAGTATTAGAACCTCATTCTAAGTCTAGAGCTATTTTCATTTTAGCTTTTTATTCTAAGGTTGCAAGAGCATAGGCCCCGTAGTTATTGACGAAATAATGCGGAAAGACCTTTCGATTGGTACTGGAGCCAAAAGAAAGTTGTCCTCTCTCATTTGATAATGTTTGCCATTGTTTTATTTTTTTTATTCTTTAATTAAAAATGTACATATGTTAGGTACACATTTACTAGCTCAAAAAATCAAACATTGTTCTAAATTTAAGAAGTATCTATACCTATGGCCTCCTTCTATTTTGTGGTATTTGTAATTTTATAACGAGAAAATTAGTAATGTTTCTAGTAATATCTTACTAGAGTAATATCTTCCATATGTAAGAAACTTCGCAGATGCGTTTACATAATGTACAACTTAAAATATATCTTGCCATTTCATATCTTGCGCTCAGTTTACTTTGCCTTGGTTGAATCAATTATAGGTTATGGTCTAGTTGCGTGGGGTAACGCATCACAAACATATGTCCAGCAGGTATACACTCTGCAGAGAAGAATTTTATTGAACATGATCCCTGCAATTAAGTTAGACATAATTAAAAATGATTATAATATTTTCAATTTTTGTCGCACGTTGCCAATAACATTACTTTTTGAATTTAAACTCCTGATAAATTTTTATTTTTCTAATAACTTTAAAATAATAGAGACAACTGCTACACATACTAGAGCTAGGTGTGTAGGCGTTTACAAATTTCCGCGATATAATAATAAACATGGACAGCGTCAACTCTAATATATAATTCCAACATTATTTAACGAACTCCCGATTTATTTAAGGAACATTGAAAAATATATTATTTTGAAATACGAACTTAAAAAATATTTGGCCCACAAACTAGAAAAAATTTACACAACTGATTGATCGGTACCCCACGCGCTTTGAAATATATCTGTGCATTGTTTTCCCCTTTGTGTATTCTTTCTTGTAATATAATATGTAATATAGTGTAAAATATTTAATCATGTCGGAAAACCTATTATTATTTGTTAACTCCGCAGTTAAACTGGCGTCCTGATGCCAGTTTTGCGGTGATTGTGAGCGACAATTCTTTATTTCTTGTAGGTACTTATGTTTTTATTAGTGTATTTTCTGTTTACATTGTGTACAACCAATAAAGAATATTGAAAAAAAAAAAAAAATTGGTGCAAGATAAAGACTGTTGACATTTAGAGAGTTACTTTTCGGTGTAAAATAACACAATTTGAAGACTTTACACTCAAGATTCAATTTTTAATGAGATATTACTTTAATAGTAAAGTAATATTGACTGATGAAGATTTTCGTAAAAAAACGAAATGTCTCATTAAGAATTTAATCTTATTATTTGTTTTTTTATTATTATTATTATTATTTTCGATGATTGTTTCTCGCTCTTTGCGGTTTTTTACTTCCATCGGCCTATTAGGCAAAATGAAAGCAAACTATTCTCTTTATCTATTGTATGTTTAAAAATTTACGTACAATGCGACAAGTGTTTAAAATTACGGACTTCTGTATGTCACAAACTAAAAGAGGAGAGAGTTCTATAGTGGATAAGTTCTTTGTAAGAGAGACGGGTACAATACCAGTGGATGAAATTATAATAGGGATGATGACAACACTATTCTGCTTCCATTGCTGTTTGATCTCATGAGCCAGGTCAGCATACTTAGCTAGTTTTCTCTGGCCGGTCTCATGAACATTGTTGGAGTTGGGAACAGCAATGTCGATTAGAAATGTCCTTTTCATTGCTTTATTGACCAAGATGATATCAGGCCTATTCGATGGTATTGTTCTATCGGTAAGCACAGTTCTATCCCAGTATAACCGGTATTCCTCATTCTCAAGGACATTTTCAGGCGTGTAGTGATAATACGGCCCAGTGAAAGCTGTGAGATGGTGAAGCTGAGCAAGTTTTAAATGTACAATCTTGCCTACACAATTGTGGCGATGCAAGTACTCAGTGGATGCAAGCGTCGTACAACCTGACGTGATGTGTTGGATAGTCTCGGAGGCGCCTAAACACCTCCTGCATCTATCATCAGCAACACTTGCATCCTTAACGATGTACTTGAGGTAGTTTCTCGTGGCAACTACCTGATCTTGTATGGCCATCATAAAACCTTCAGTCTCCAGGAATAAGTCGCCCCGAGTCAGCCAATAGTTGGACAATTCACTATCAACTACTTCAGCACTGAGTTCGTTAGGATGTCTTCCATGTAGGGATTTCTGCTTCCACGCACATATCTGCAATGCAGCTCGCTCCATTTTAGTGATCCCTTCTTGAGGTACAGCCACATGAAGATTCAATGGTGTGTATCCCTCGTCCGACAAGGTAATCGCTCTATGGAGTGAAGATATATCTTGCTTCTGGAGGAAGTATTTCTGAAGGCTTATAATCTGTTTGTGCAGTAAATGTGAAAGGTCAATCAGCCCCCTTCCACCCTGAGCTCTTGGAATGGTAACTCTTTCAACTGCTGACTTAGGGTGATGGCCGCGATACTTACTCAAAGTAGTTCTCGTCTTCCTCTCAATGCCTTCAATATCAGTCTTCGTCCACTTAATGATGCCAAATGAGTACGTTAGAACAGGGATCGCATAGGTGTTAATAGCTTTCACTGTGTTCTTAGCACTCAACTTTGTTTTAAGGATGGCGTTTAAGCGACTGACATACATTTCCTGGATCTTCAGTTTCATGATCTTGTGCTCTGTGCGGACTGACTGGTGGACACCTAGGTACTTATACGTCTCTCCTTCTTCCATTGGCTCAATGAGATCACCATCTAGTAACTCAAATGCATTGGTACTATGTTTGCCCTTTAGTACCGTCTGGGTCCTGCACTTGTCAAGCCCGAACCCCATGCATATGTCTCTGGAAAAGATTTCCACAGTTCTCAACAAGGAATTGACATGTACTGCTGTGCTAGCATACACTTTGATGTCATCAACATACATCAAATGTGTCACTTTGTGCTGCACTTGCTTCTTGTTCTTCAGGGCAAACCCGTGCTGACTCGCATTGAGCATGTGGGAGAGGGGATTCAGCGCAAGACAAAACCATAGAGGACTAAAGGCATCTCCCTGGAAAATACCCTTCTGTATCTTAATCTGTATCTTATTATTATTATTATTATTATTATTATTATTATTATTATTAAGTCTATATTATCAACAGAGCCAGGCTCCACTAGTGAGAATGTAATATAGAGAAGGGAGGAGAGGAAACCCGGTACCGGCATGTAGCCTACTCCTGACGAAAGATACCAAGGGGACCAACGGCTTAACGTCCCTTCCGAAGGACGGTGTAACATTCACAGCACGAGCCTCCACAACCCGCGCCGTCGAGAGACTGATATCAGGTGGAGGGAGGTCGTCACACTGACCCCCAAACACCCCAGTCTCTCTGACCCAACGGCAGCAACCTGGCAAGGCAGAGTTGAATGGTCACCCATCCAGTCGCTGACCGTGTTGCTTAACCTCGGTGATCTAACGAGAACCGAGGTATCCATTACACCAGCCGTTGGGTATATGGGTTATATTTATATTCCTCAAGAAAGAAGAACTTACTAATACTTTTTGGTGTGATTTTTAAAAATATCATCGTCCTCCTTCACTTGAATAGTAAAATAGAGAAATGAAATCAATGATATTCTATTCTTATTGAAACGTCATTTGAAAATTATTGATAGTAGTGTCACTGTCACTTAGTTTCTAGAATTGTCAGGAGAATAGTAATTTGAATAATTTATAGCAAAATATGTGTCTCATACATCTGGTCTAGGATTTGCGATAAATCCGTGCTTGTGATTGGCGGACTCGCCCCTCACACGGTCCAGTTCCAAGAGCCGTGGTGAATGCATGATCATCGTCGCCCCCCCCCCCCCCCCCCCTCAATTATTACACCTCCAGCGACGTCGCTTTGTTGTCTCTCGGCGTCGTCGGCCGTCGGTCCAGCTGCGTCGGTGAATAATTCAATAGATTTGCATCTCGACCTGTTCGGTTCTTGAGTTCCACGGCGTCGCGGTGCCGATGGAATAATTTCCAAGGCGTCGTCTTGTACTTGATTGTCGGGGATCAGAAGAGACGCCGACTAATGCAGGCTGATTGATGGGGGATCTCATCGAAGTCTTTGTCATTTTACAGGACTTAGACTTCATTGGCGATCAAATATAGATTGTGGGGCTCTATTCACAAAAAATTATAAAAATGAATCAACTTTGCACAAATGTTTCACTTTTTTGTGAGGTGATTAGTCGGTCCAGTACCATCTGTCCAGTGAAAGAAAGAGTTACAAGAAGTTTGCCCATTACAAGAATATTACTCCCTGCGATTTTCATTAATTTTTTATTGCTTTAGTTGTACAATTTTCATTGTGGCACCAAATGCTCCACATGTACTGCTGTAATGAAAACTATACAGCGATCGATGTAGTTGTCTAGTTATAGAGTATTCTATGTAAAAGTATGAATCACAATCATATTGGTATAGAAAACGTAAAATAAAAAAGAGTTGTAGTTGGAGTTAAATCTGATAAAAAAAAGTTGGTAATCTATCTCTTGACTTTGTGAAATATATATATTTTTTTTATTGTAACCTGTACCCCATAAAAAACACTCCGTGTAAAAATACCAGCCAAGTCTCTACAACTAAAAAAAAAGCTATGAAATCTTAAAATTCTGCACTGAAAAGTAGTGATATCAAAAAATGGGCCAAGTCAAAACTTTATTTGAAAATCAAAAAATACTTGGCGCATCGTGTATACATAGTTTAGAAGTATAGACCAGATAGAAAATATACATTAAATATACATAATACATATAGTATACCTATTATGCCCTAAAAAAATGATGCGCCAAGTATTTTTTGATTTTCAAATAAAGTTTTGACTTGGCCCATTTTTTGATATCACTACTTTTCAGTGCAGAATTTTAAGATTTCATAGCTTTTTTTTTAGTTGTAGAGACTTGGCTGGTATTTTAACACGGAGTGTTTTTTATGGGGATATCACTCCTTTTTTTAGTTTATTCTTAAAATTTGTGACAGTTAAATCGAATGAACAATTTCTAAATCCTGTAAAAAAAATCGCCATTTACAATTTGGTTACTACTAATGAAAATCTGCTATATATTTGCTTAAATGGTCTTTCATGAAGAATAGCAAAGGTTTCATTCCAATCGGTCAACCCAGTTCCGAGACATGCCAACACTTCGGTTTTCAACATGGCTGCTGAAATTACTGCACTGCTTAGAATATATATCTACAAATGTGTATCTTTTTAAGCTTTCTGAATATGTATACATTTTATAGAATGGGGATTAGGTATAATAATTTTTAATTTTTAATGACGTCATTTCCGGGCTCATGAATAGGAAAATTCTAGTTTGACTGTTCCTATTCCATAGAGATGTCCTTCCGAATCGTTTAGCGCTAGATTCGTACCGATCAGTCTACCAGTATTCGAGATACGACGATACTTCTGGTTTCAAAATGGCGGCTGAAATCTCTGACCCCTTGAAATTTAATTTAAACATGATTACATATTATTATAAGCTGTCTCAAATAGTATTAATTGTATCAAAATGTAAATTTGTGAGATTTTTTAAATGTGTGACGTCATTTCCGGTTTTGGTATAGGAAACTACAAATATTACTGACGATAAAACATAAAGTTAACCGTCTTAATCGTTTAGCGCTGGTTTCGTTCAAATCTGTTTAGCCGTTTTTGGGATATGATGTCACTTCCGGTTTCAAAATGGCGGCTCCGGTTGGTTTTATAACAAGTCAAATGAGATATCAGAAGTACATACGATACATAAATATCAAAATAATCGGATCAACATTTGTTGCCGAAATGCCAATCGATGTATTTCAAATTTCATGACGTCATTTCCGGTTTCGTTAACATAATGTTTAGTCTCTAGCTAATGATAATCCATATAGTTGACCGTCCGAATCGTTTGGCGCTATTTTCGCTCCAATCGGTTTAGAAGTTGTTGAAATATAACGTCACTTCCGGTTTCAAAATGGCGGCACAAAAAATTCATGGGGTGAAGGTTAAATCAGACGCCAAAAGTGCACACGTGGTAAAAATGTGAGATCAATCGGTTAAGCCGTTTAGGCTGTGGCCTGTTTACCGGATTTGAATTCCAGGAGACTACTACTACTGAGATTATTATTATTATTATTATGAAAACCGCCCTAAAACACTGTTTTCACGGCCCTCTAGCGCGCAAAGGGCGTAACCTATTGTTCCCAAATTTGGTATATGTTGTAGGGTGGGCCATAGCTCGAAATTAAGATATATCGCAACAATGTGAGATTTTCCAATTTTAAGATCCAGTAGGCCGAAAATGCCACTTTGATGCTTACAGTAAAAGTGGGTTTGCTCCAGCCTTTATATGAGAGTGTGCGCGCGCCGTACGACTTGGCTGGCGTGGAGCGACCGCTCCACTAGATAGGTATTGTATCAACAATAAAGGTGATGTCACGATAAAAATATACAAAATAAATACACGAAAAGTACAAAAGAATACATTGTCGATACATAATATTTGATAATATCTAAAATCACAAACTAAAGTGGTTCATGGTCATGGTCCACTAATCATGGTTTGCAGATTTTTGATTAATAATTGGATTACTATTAAGCATTTTGTTAATGATCCAATATTATCCACAAAACATGAACGAGATCCTGTCGACTGACATAAACTGCGCCAGTAAATTGTTCTAATAACTGGATTATTCGCTGTGACGTCACGATAATTGTCTGTTTCAACTTCCTTGCTCCAGTCTCCTCCAGCACATCGCTGATTGGTCGCCTCATTAATCATTCTGTTTAGCAGACATTTCTCTCCCCGCTGCCATTCTACTCGATATTCCAATATTTAATTCGCTCTTCTTTGTGCGACTTCCAATGAACTCGATCCTTTAAAAACCTTTCAAACTACGTATATCCCTCTCTCGCTCGCACGTAGACAAACGCTTCGGTTTTTATCCAGTCGCCTCCCGTTTCTTTCCATTATCCCCTCTAATTCTATCGGCTCTGGGATGAATGCTCTTTCTCTGGATTCATCCCATGGTCTTTAGTATTTATTTAAGTTGGACAAAAAGCACGTAAATTCGCTGTCTTCTGAAAGGATGATTGAGAGAGACTGCCATTATCGATGTGCGTATCTATTGAAATACTCTGATCAGAGCGAATCATGCGGAAAAATAGAGAACTGTTCAATAGTCAAATTTATTTTTAATCGGAATTCGAGATTACCGACTTCAATTTGGCGCCATGTTGATTCCAAAAGAGATCAACACCGTATATCATATTTATGAACGCTTTAAACTAAGCGTTATGGGACTGAACGTTTTTTTGGCTCTTTTGGCTCAAGCCTTTGTTTTATTTTTCTGGGTCTTTGGTGCGATACAAGTTACACCGTTTCTCTGATCGAGCCGACATTTTGCATACAAGCAAATACCCCATGCGTGGGTCATCGATATCTTTTGAATAAAATCATCTGATTTGTTGAAAGCGAAAAGGAAATAATGCTGCTGTGTTCAAATTTTAAAATTAATGTTCATATCAATTGTAATTTTGGAAGGAGATCAAGACCAACATTTTTTTTTACGTTTTACTAATTTTCAGAGATGTCGGTCAAGAACTGAAAGATAAATGTTGATATTTTAATCTTATTTGTACTTAATTTGGTGATGTTGCACGTTCCGGTGCTCGCTTATCAAAGCCTCGTGAACTCGCTCGCTGCCTCTGTCATCCATCAAACTACGTGGCTTGGCAAGACCACATTCTCTCTAACAGCTATATTTCTGCAGTCTGTTTTTGAGTTCACTCTAAGTTAAGCTACGGGAACGTGCTTCTATGCAAGATTGTAAGAATTTAAACGGAGGGTGTGAGGAAAATACATTTTCCGGCAATATATTTTCTCGAACGTATAACTTATCTCATATAACACAGTGTCCTATTAAAATAGACAATTCAATTTTGGTAAAGTACCTCACCGTTGGCACGTTCTACATGTAACCTCGTGAGCTAATAACAAGATTGTGATTTATCTTCGCAATTAATCCTCAACAATGGGTTGTTTATTGAATGTAGGAAGTATTCGCCTACTATATGGTCACGCGAGGTGTGCTTTGCACATGCGCATCAACGTTGGGCGCCATTTGTGACGTCTCTTACATGTATTCAAAGTATGTAAATGCCTACTTTGTTCTTCAGCTCCTCGTATGGTAAAAGGGCTATTTCGGATGTATAAAACATGTAGGTTGGCATAAAATTCATCCCAAATTCAAAATTGAACATTTCTATGAGAGGCTTGTAATATATGCATCACTCACTAGAAGTAATGTTGCCTTTTATGTTGATACTTCAAAACCGTTGTAATTTTTCTCGTTTCACGTCACTATTTGACTTTAGATTCTCCCAGATTTACTCCATCACACTACCCTATACATACTACCAGTCAAAACAATGTCCAAGTTAAATAAGCTCATAATTCTATGAGTACATATACCTATGTGATTGCAATCATAATTTACACGTACAAAAAATATTGAAAAACTAATATCACTTCCGAACAGTAAAATAAATACACAATTATTGCATGTTTCTTTACACAACCTTTTTAGTTAGATTACTTTGACACATGAGTCGCTACAGAACAGTGATTGCATTCATAATATACACAAACAAATATTGAAAAAATTAATATCTCTTGACAATAGTAAAATAAATTATTACTGCATGTCAACATTTATCTAGTTGAGTGTTGGTCCCACGCTACCAAAATTACCCTGCTTTCACTGAAATAATAGTGCAAACTCTGTGGCTATAGCTCCTATTTTAGGAAACTAAAACGCAAAATCAGACTATTATTATCTTCAACATTTACATGTACGTCCCCTAAGTATTGCGGGTACGATATGTGGATGGAAAGAGACAGTTTTCCTCGCTTGACGGCAACTACATCGAGGCGCGCGCCCCCAAAGGTCCCGAACAATACGTTAATACCGCTTACATCTCGATACACGATGCCGACTACGCAATAAAGTTACGTTCCCGCAATTTCATCGCGAAACCCGGCTGAAGGAAAGTCGTAGCTTTAAATAACTAATATATTCCGTGTTCCTGTGCCTTGAATTCACTTGTAATGCGTAAAGGCAAGTTGTGTCTGCGTGGCTGGAGAGAGCAGAGGGTAATATTTAGTCGGATAATGGAATACTCGCTGAGCCGCCGACGCCGCAACGAGCTTTTATCTTTGAAGTGGAGATAAATGAGAGCACGGCACCTCCACTGTTGATGGAGATATTACCGTGGAGGAAGGAGCTTAGTTCAGTAGTGTCTGTAATGTTCGTTTTTACGTGATATTTTGCTGTTTAGTACCTATTACAATAATTAGATGATTCGTCTCTTGAAAAGGTATTACATTTATTGTTCCGGCAACTTAATTGTTCACTTAGGAATGTAAAATACTGTGTACGTCCCGACATAATGAGCGGACTTTATTTCGCAAACTTTTCAGTTGCTCTCCAGACACCTATAACATTATATCTCCCATTAACTTCTCAGTTTTAATTTATTAAAATTTGCAATGTTTGCGTTGTCTCTTTTCAGCACTTTGTACATAATACGTTAACAAAGAGAAGCATTTTAATTCTATCGATTTTGAGCAAAGAAAAGAGAATTTCAAGTCCTTACGAATTCCCCCTAAGGTTATTAGGTACGAAAAATTGGAAAATCTATACGGTTTTGAGTTAATTGTGTACTAGATGGTATATTCCCTGTCAATATGAAATAATTTATCTTAAGTAAAAGATTTTAAAATTAATCTCGATTGATAATTAATCTCTAATGTGAGCGCCATGCTGCTGGCATTATAGCGAGATCTTTTCATTCTTGATCCGCAAAGAAGAGAGATTATACAGCTTAATCTGGCGTTAATTAACCAGTGATTTATCTCTTCTGCAATCCTCGCCGAAACCCAAAACGATATTAAAACACTCGAAAACTTTCACATCTCATTATGCTAATTATCCAAGCGAACCGCCAAAGTTCGCGCTGACTCTTGTTTCTCGATCCTCGTCTGCACACAACAATACGTGATTAATTTGTTATCATACGTTCCGGTGATGTGTATTGTGTCTGTGGATGCGGTTCAAAGTGTGCACAGCTCCGTGCAATGTTCGACAACGAGATGCTTGTCGGAGCATCTCGCATTGTTCACGGCTTCGTGGAGCTTAGAATTAATGTTTGGAGCAGTTGGCGTGCCGCGAAGTTGCATGCTAGAGGAATCTCTGCGAATGAGATGATTTCGTTCAAATGGCACGAGTTTAAACGAGACCGATTGTTATCGAATAGATGTCAAATTTGAAATAGATTATCTTTCTTATGCGGGCAAGTTACAATGTGAGCTTTTATGGAGTGTTTTTGTGTTTGCTTTAAGTTTTTGCTACCGTTTTATATTAGTGAACAATATTGAACAATATAACTGGATTTTTTTCTCCTATGTAACATGTTTCTACCTATTACATCAAGCTGATTTAATCTATAGGTTTTAATGCATTACAATGCATTTTAATTCAAACGCGAGAGCAAAAGAGACAGACCGATTAATTTGTAATTTTCATTTCGTCCGTTGCAGTGGTATGTTCACAAAAAAAAAATCATAATATTTCGGATATATTTCAGTTAATATTTGCAAAACAAAGCACCACAAACAAGCCACGCCTGTTTTGAACATTACAAAAATAATTTGAGTGCTCCTGTCAGGTGTTTGTATGTGACAGTTGAGCTAAAAGGGTACAAAAATAGACGCTGATATCGAGCTTGTATTGCTGTTATTTTTCATCTTTACTTGGTTCTTAAATGTAGGTCAAGTGTAGCCTCACATTCGTAAAAAATCGTTTGTATGCGTACGTAATGTGCGTAGAATGCGATTTCTAAGTGGTGTCCGTTCATAATAAATTATGTATCAAGAAGTAAAGTAAGTGCCCGATACATTAGATAAGTAATCGGAATTAAGAGAAGTTTAATGCAACGTAGTGCAGATCACGAAGGTAAAAACTTCGAGCTCTTTAGTCGGTGACCTATAAAGTTACTGAGAAGTCACAAAAAGAGTCTAGTGAATCGTTCTTGGTCTCTGAAAGTAGTATCATCCCCTAATTACATTCCCTGCTTCTATTTCCTCCAGCTTCCTCCCGACCCTCGCAATTGCCACGCCGCGGAGACGAATCTCCCGGATGTAACCTGCGACCCCGCGAAGAGGCGGAGGAAATTGTCAACTTGCAACGCGCGTTTTCGACAATTTCTCGCAGATTTCTCATACTCCAGCTTGATTAATCTCTCCAATCTTCGCAGCAATATGTCTTACTTTTCTTGAACCGCACGAAAAACTTGGCAGAAGAGAAAAGACGCATTCTTTATGATGTATTTTGTCAAGCTTGTTTTTTTATTATATTTGGAAGACAACTTTCGCTGTCTCCTTTTGTTTAATTTTGCCAGCTAATTTAGATCTCTTCAACGCGAAGACAACTTAATAATTTGACTTTTGTAAATGAAATGAAAATATATTTTGCCAAGTAAATTTTCTGGTCCCAGACAAATAATTGGTATATACCTCACATTTGCTTGCCAAAAACGAATAAAAATTTACCGAACGATTCCATTCCGCTTCGGTTAAAAATAGTTAGTCAAGGAAAAAAATACGTTTTTTTGGTGAACAAGATACTTCGAACTGTGATTTACGAATCAACCGCAAATACATTCTCGATTAAATCACCGCGGCTTCAATTCGTAAATCCAGCAATACATTTCGTTCTACAGTATATAGCATGTAGTCTACTTAACGAGATAAAATCCTGGCTGCATTGTAGTCCGTTCTCCCGAGGGTGTTTACGGGATTGGGTTTTTATCCTCCTGGTCCTTCTATCATCCCCTCCCCCGTCCCCATCTCCTCGCTTGTATAAATATACTCTCTCAACACGTCTGGGGACATTTTGAGTCTGATCCCGTTTCATTTACCCGCCCGACTGAGTTTTTATTCCTGTGGGAGTCACCTTGATCCTCCTCTCGTCAACTTTATTCCGCCCGCGTGGGGTTTATATTGGACCGAGAGGGAGTGGATGGGACGCCTCTGTTGGTACAGGGAATAGTTCACGGGATTAGACAAGCACCTGTTGTTAATTGGGGAGTATTTGCAACAGAGGTCAGAAGTCATCATGGATAATATTTCGTGAGGAAGAACTCGATGTATAAAATCTTATTTTGCAAATTTGGATTGGTTAAGGGGAAGTAGTCACAAAGGTTTTGCCATGTTAAATTGGACATTTTTAGGAAGATTTTTTATTGGAAACCTTGACTAGAAATAGACCAAACATGACACTTTTATAGTTTATTATCATTAATTTTTTAATATGTCAAAAAATTCACGTTTTCTAATTAATTAATAAAAGAAACTATAGAAGTGTCATGTTTGGTTCTAGTCTATTACATTATTTATAACTGTTATATACAAATTTCAAACCTGAATCTCTAAAGGTTTCCACGAAAACTGTTCCTAAAAATGTCCAATTTAGCATGGCAAAATCTTCGTGACTACCTGTTTAAAAATGTATTTCCGAATTCAGAAAGATATAAATTCAAAATTCTCATTAAAAATTAACTATCCTGAACCTCTTCTAATACAAGATAATTGCTATTATATTGTTCTTGTTAGTTGCGCCAGCATTACCCACACTCTACTGAATCGTACTTCGTTCCCGTAAGTTGCGCCAGCATTACCTACATTCTACTGAAATGAAATGTGTCCTTGTCAGTTGCGCCAGCATTACCCACACTCTACTGAATCGAACTTCGTTCCCATAAGTTGCGCCAGCTTTACCTACATTCTACTGAAATAGTCCTTGCCAGTTGCGCCAGCGCTACCCACCATCTACTGAATCACTTCTTACTTCGTGCCAGCTTTACCCACATTCTACTGACGCAAATCCGTCTTCTGCGGGAGTTTCTGTAAATTCTTCGACTTCCACCGAATCCTATCATCATTACTTGCGCCAAGAAGACGTCACAGACTCATTATCCATTCCTCGACATAGAGTTGATCCGTCTCTACGCGCCTGATCTCGCGACTCGCTTGTGTTTGGCAATCATCTGGGAGCGCGCACGGAGTATTCGAACTATGCTCGGAATTGTCTATTTCATCGCATTCTCCGCTCCACCGGAACCGCCCGGACGATTTTATTACGTTGTCACGTCCGACGGAAAATTTTGTTATTTCCGATATTGAAAAGCGCGGGGACTTTTTCGTAACTTTGGTCCTGGACTTCCTTGTGGACGGATCTGACTTCAAATGTGATTTCCTTTCGTTTTACGAGAAGGTCGTCGACTGGAGGAGAATAATATCATTTAACCATGGTCTTGTAGGAAATGAAGTGCACTCGTTCCATTTCAATTGGCAATTTAAAACCAGGAAACGAAATTCGCATTACCCAAATATAAAATAACTCCTAGTTTTCGTTGTTATGAAATTGGAGAATGGGGAGAATAGTAAAATATAGCTTACCAAAAAAATGATAATCTTATAACAATAGTGTATACAACTGTTATTATTGTAAAAAATAAAAATAGTAATTTTCGGACAATTTCATATTTTTGTCGACTTCGTCAGTGCGTAGCTTCTAATAATAAACTATTGCAGCCGAATAAATTAGTCCGGCTGATATCAGGAAGTAGTTCTTTATTGGATTAAGGAGATGATCGGAGACACTAAATGTCTTTCTCTTGAACCGGATGAAACTTCGCTCAAGTCTGAAAGAGTGTACGTGAGAACTGACCCAACAAGGAAATCAAGTGGAAATCAAGCTGTCCCCTCGCATTAGTGAGTGAACCCTCCACGGGGAGTCGAACCGACGTGCTCCTGATCCCGTGTCGTATGAATCTGGTGCTCGTTCGGGCGCACGACAGGGCGGACATGTGTGTTCAATCGAGTCATTTATCCGACGCGCCCAGGTGGACGGTCAAATGCCAGGGCGGGAAATACAGCCAAGAGCTGAGTTTGCACACAATAATAGCTTGTTTCTTTTTGTAATATTTCTATTGTTGAAGATAACATGGCTGGAAAAAATTGTTATATTATTTTGAATCGTATTAAAGATCAAAGCATAAACAACAAAACGACTAAGTGAAAACAAAATTATGCATGATTCCGGTGAAGGTTCGTATTTATAGTTAAAATGTCGGCTTAAATCTTGATTCTTGATTCAAAAACTTGACATGTGTGTTCATTATAGTGTATTAAATAATAATAATAATAATAATAATAATAATAATAATATAATTACGTTTTAGGTTTAGGTTATAAATGCCATTTACATGTTGAAATGTGTAAATGTTTTTGACACCGATTCCACATTCTATTTCGTTCTCAGCCGCCATTTTCCTTCTTTCTTTCACGATCATTCTAAAGGATAGTTTTTTAATAAATCACATTGATTGCCACTTGATAGTAAAATAATTGAGCTATTGCCATTCAAGTAGGTACTAATTAAAACTTGTAGCAGTGAGAAGAGAACTGCGTATAGGGCCAGTCTTTCAATAGTTGCTAACTTTTAAAGGATTGATTAGGACTGTACTGTCATGGCAACAACCAATTGAAATACATAGTTTTATACTAACTAACTGTTAACAGCTAACCGAGACTTTGGCAGAGTATTGAAAGACCGGCCCTTATAGTAGTAGGTAGGCGTAATTCTCTCGCTTCTCCCACTCACTCTGTGATTCAATCAACTATTTGTCGAAGTGTCTATTGAATTATCACTATTTTCAAATCGAATATACATACATTGAATACATGATGAGATCCAACGCTGTATTATGTAAATTAGTACGCAACTATTTAATAATGATTATCATGTGTGGGTGGGGGGGGGGGGGAGGGGGTGGCGAGCGTGAATATCAGTTGATTACATGTGCTAGCTCCCTCATGTGTACACAATATTCTCTATTATTTAGGATAATTCGATGTTTTGCATAGCTAGTGTTTGGTCAGCATGTATTGAAATAGAGCTGTTGAATATGTTGTTTTTGGTTAATTCTATGATGGTTTTCGTGACTTCATATTTGCATTTTAATGGTAGTATATTATTTTCAGCGTTATAATACCATCGGATTAATTCAAGGAAAAATTTGTAATTAACTTAAAGTCCAGTCCTAACAGGACCGTGTTAATATTTAAATGATTTTGCGGAAAAGCTTTTTTTCAACTAATCAAAACGTGCATGGCTTGCGACCCATAAAGAAAACTCACAAGGTGATCTTCTATAACAGGTTTTATGAACGTACCTGAAGTAGTTTTTGCGATATAAATCCTTGTTCATTACTGTGTGTTGGTAGGTGCTGGTATAGTTGTAGGTATATACTTTTTTAAAGTTGTGTTTCCTAAATGTGTTAAAAAGGTGTATTCGTATGCCGTTTTATTCGTTAAGCTCTGGGTTCTTATTCTATATCTTTTTTGATCTCGTTTCGACCGAATTCATTTCGGAGTAAAACTATCTAGATGTCAGTGAACTGAATTTGTCGAAGAAACTAGGGTGAACAAAGATGCACAATAAGTATCCTGATGTTTATGATCTTAAGAACGTATCAATGCGCGTTTTGTTTTAAGACATTTGCCCTGGTCTTGTCTCGCGTAAGATGACTGGTCCGCGTAACCCCGGGAGGTCCCCGAGCCATGCGTCACGTGGCTAATGATGTGATAGTTCACATTGCTCGGTGAGATCTGGCAGCCAAGTAGGTAATTAGTGTTCATTAGAACGTGCACGGGGATATTTATGTAGAGATTTATTCTGCGAGATGGCGCACAAGGTAGAGCTTTTAATAGGCGCCTTGTTCCTTGTTTATTGTTCGGTTTGTTCGTAGTTTATTGCTCGGTTTGTTTCAAGCTTATTGTTCATCTTCTTATTTTGATTCAAATCTTAATGATTTATTATACCAAGAGACAAGACTATCGATCTACAAAACAATGCTCCGTTTTGGGAGTATTCGCTTTTGCATTATGTGAAGTTGTGAATTGTTCAGTTAAAAACAAAAAGATCAATCATCAGGTTTGTAGAATTAAACAGTGGACTTGAAAAACTTTAAAAAGTATTCTCCAATAAATGGCACCCAATTATGTAGACTCTATATTTTCTATACAAATAGTAGTCGTTCAGTCGTAATGGAGGAGAATGAAAAAATAAAATACAGTGATGTCACAGTTTATTGTATAGTAAAATACACGGTAATGCAGGAATACGATTAATTAAAATGTGATTTCATATAACAATTCAGAAAATAGTTGATGTAGTTCATTGAAGATGATTCATGCTCAGTATGGTATTAAACAAAATTCTGCTTTGAAAGTCCATATTCGCCTTAAATCATGAACTAATACTTAAATCAAGACATTTTTAAATGTAGGTTGGTTATTTCGTCTATTAGTTTGATCTCTCGCAAATGCAGGTTTAAAAGAGTGTTTCTCGACTGTAGAATATACCCTAATTGTAAGTACATAGTTGAGCGGTACCTAATACATAAAGAAACCGGTCGGTTTGACTATATAAATACATATTATTCGTCAAATAAGTCAATATTAGACATCTCTAATAGTCGCTTCTCGTCATATTTACTTATTCATCGTACGTGATTTTGCCTTCATCATATTGCTACCTCTCGTCCTTGTCAAGTGTCTCATGATGAGACTGCAGCAAACATGTGGCCATTGCTGCGATGTGGACTTATTATGAGTTGCCTGGAGATGCAGGCGGCTGGAGTGCAATGCTAAGCGTGCAGCTGGAGGATGCAACCTGCATGCAGCGCACTAATGAGCGCCAGTCGAGGGGACTTGACATATTAGATCACGATGCTCAGCTGGAATGTGTTTTAGCTACGAGATTAGTCGGTAAGACGAGGCAAGAACTTCCAGTGGATTGGTCTGGAAATGGCAATAATGAAAAGTTACAACTTCGAACTAGTCGTCACGACCGCGTGTCGAAATTATTTCGGAAAACTATTAATTATTGTTCATTTTCATTCCACTATTCAAATTTACTGAGTCTGGAAAATTCCAACCAATCTAAGTGACTGATAACGTCGTTGATTATGATGACACACCCTGGCAAATGAGACACGAAGATATATATATATATATAAAACATATTTTGCGAAGATACTTTCTTAAACGTACTGTGGTGGTGTATATAGACTGTTGGTATATCGAGACCGCCATTGGTACACTCAACAAATCATAAAACGGTATTTGAACCAAACGGATTGATTGGAAAAAATGTGATGGCAACATCCGATAAAGTCTATGCTAACTTGTCATCTACCTCTAGTAGTTGAGCTCTGATTTCTTTGATAATAACAAGGATTGATTATCAAGGAACCTGACCAGCAACCAATCCGTCTCATTAAGATACCGTTTTATGATTTGTTGGGTGTACTTACATAGGTGTGCAAAGGTCTTATTTTCTCTGCACTAGATTAATGCAGAATCTATTTCAAATATATAGATCTGTTTACAACTTATAACATGAAAGTGTAAAATAGAAAATGTTATAAATTAATTTAGCAAAAAACGTGCACTATTGTTTTTTCAGAGCAATTTGCTTTCCAATAACCCCCACTTTTTCAAATGTGGCCAGCCGGCGTTGCTTGGCTGCAAGAAACCGTTAAAACCGATAAAAAGTTCGTTGTTGACGTTGTGGATTAAAACTTTCGTCGCACAAAAGCTCAAAAGTGCTTGGCTCTTCGAAGTGTCAGCACCGATGACACAGCCAGTTAGTCAAATCGATCGCTGGAATTCCATCTCATCGATTCAACCGTCTAATTTCCGTTCATCGGGAAACTTGGAAAACTTTCGAAGCTCTCGGTACGTCATATTAATTATTCATAAGTTGAACTTTCACGCAATATGACTGTCGATGGGTGAATTTTCCGCCGCCGTGCCGAACTGTGTGTGGAGCCATCAAATCTAGCGTATAATAGTAATTATTTATTAATTGCGCCGGGTGCACCGCTGCCCAGTACTGTCGATCACATAACGCTGAGTGCTTCATCACTAATTCACGGCACCATCATGTTGACACCGGAGATCCGAGTTCGACGCCCGGAAGCGTAAGTCTAGAGGAAATTCATTGGAAATAGCACAAAACTGATTCGAAATTAAATTTCGGACGGTTTCACTATGTTCATTGTAAGGTTTTATACATTTTTTACAATCCATCTACGTTTTTTTTAATTCATTTTTTTGTGTAGAACATTTTTTAACAGAATGGAAATATCGACGTCCACGTTTTAAAATGGTGGGTGAAATTACCCAATGTGAGATGAAAAATGAAGCTTCTTATTCGATAGTTATTCTTGTTCTTATTCGATTTAATTAGTTCCAATTATAGTTCGGTTGCGCAACACTCAAGGCACACGCCACTAGTGTGAATACGTCGAACTACATTGTTTGGTTACACAGCTGTCAGTAGATCCTAGAGTGTAGTTTGAAGTGCATATTTACGTAATGTGTCTCAATAATGATGTGATCAAAAAGATTAATTTATGGCGTTTTCCACTGACCGCACTAGGTTGCACTGAAATTACGACACCATACAAAACTCAATGCTAATTTCAACAACTGAGTGCAGAACTAGTGCGTCCAGTGCAAAACGCCATTTTGTAAATTAAAGAAAATGTTAAAGGTTAATTTAATTTAAGGTATAGCAAGTAAGATCAACCTCGTCTTTGAACATATCCTCAACCCTTCCATTTCCACCGCAATGTGATCAAAACATTAATCCATAGAGTTAAATTATCACTCTCATAATCAATCTAAAGTGTTTCATAAGTAGAAACAGAAGTATATCAGTAACAAAGAAAATTTGCGTAATAATTAGCTTCCAACAAGTCAGAGACCAAACAATTGAATTTGAACCGATCACTGTGTAACCTCCAACTGATTGGGAGGCTCTGATATCTTGATCCTAATAGGTTTTCCGCAGCGAAATGTGGCGGATCGGTTAGTCGTTTGACTGTTTCATGAATTCAATCGCCATGGCACTCGCGTTGAGTGTTCCAAAAGCGTTAAATATTCCACTGTTTTTATTGTTTTTTTCCCCCTGTGGACATTGAGTGAGTGACTTTACTGTTTCAATCTCTCGAACAGCTCGGTTTAGCTCAATGAATATTCGCAACACTACGAGCTGATGTCAGACCGAACGTATTGCAAACTGAACATTCGAAAAAGCCGAACGCAATCTTGCCACGGAATCGGGATCAATACGAAAGCAGAAATATTTTTTTTGTCGAAATCAAATCATGTTTTATTGAGTTGATATCTTGTTTGGATTGCGTTTGAAGATTTCCCGCGTTATTTTGCCCTCGTTTACGCCTCGCAACGCGGAAAAGTTGCCACGTCTTTTATCTCAAAGCTTCAGAAAAGTTTACACATTGTTCAATCTAAACGACGGAGAAATATATTTCACCGGATTTTTACTTCAAACAGTTCTCTTTGTACATCAATCATCTTCATTTTCAACTAACCTAGAAAGCCGAAGAAAGATGTTCTTTGTTAGAGAAAATGTATCTGAGGTGTAGAATAACTCCTGGATAGGAAAGCAATCTAGTGTCAGTTTCATAGTGATTGTTGCGATCTGTCGAACGTGCTTGTTCTGCAACTTTGACGCTTGCATCTGAGAGTGAAGTTCGATGTGGGAATCTCGACTGACTGGTGGTAATGAGGGCAGGAGTTCACGGTGCACCTTGTTGAATTAAAACGCGGGGCTTCCACGACCCCCTTGCGCTCGGGCGCACTCGTCACTTGTACATCCAAGGGTGCAAAAGTTTTAAGTTGAGCCCTAAGATGGTGTGGAGAAAATACGCATTTTGTGTGTCAGAGGCTGTACACGCTAAGAAATCGTCTACAAAAATGTGTTTATTTATGATAGTGTGTTGATTACTACACAAAATTTGTATTGATTTTGGAAAAATCAACACACTACCTATTTGTGTCTTAAGAATTCAACACATTTTTGTGTTAAAATTAACACATTTTTGTGTTAAAATTAACACTTTTGTAGTTGAAATTAACACATTTTTGTTGTTGAAATTAACAGATTTTTTGTGTCGTCATAAATTAACACATTTTGATTTCTTAAGAGTGTACAGCAGATGCAGCGTAAAGATATTCTTATTGTATTGATGCATTTTTGACAAACATATTCATAGTGTGCCTGTGATGTCTTCTCATTGTAGAATAGCTGTGATTCTCTGCTTTTTAATGGGTACATGGGAAATTGTATAGGCTCCGGAGATATTATCTTTAGTACGAAGAGGAATCACTCAAAATACAAAAATACATCGATTTACCTGAATAAAGTTATAATCTGACCCTTCAACGTGCCAACAAAATCTCCGCCCTCAGCTGATATAAAACAAAAGAAGTTCGTGCAAGCTAAGAATTGATGTGGCTGTGTTGTTTGGCCGATGGGTAGAGATTTCATTTTCAATGCTCTGCCAAAAAAATATTGAATCGTTTAAGTCATCGGGGACGAAGTTTAAGAAAAAACGGAAAATGAGTAATTTTGTCCGTATGAGTGTACGGTGATATTCAGAAGAAAGCGGTCGGAGTGCCCCTATGCACACTGCCTGTCACAGGGGAACTACGACCGATTTCTTCTGAAAGAATTTCAAATTATTATTTTTTTATTTTTTTTGGTCTGGGGCTTAACGTCGCACTGTTCTGCAGCGAGGCCAATGGCGACGGTTGAATGATTATGATGATGATAGGGAGATGATGGTGAAGAGTAGGTAAGGATGGAAGGTGGGAAGGAGACGGTCGTGGTCTATTAGTAGGGTACCTTCCCAGCATTTGCCTGTCGACTGAGGGAATACCACGAAAAACCCCAGTCAGGAAGGACGGCCGCGGGAATCGAACCCGGGCCTCCGGAATACAAGTTCAGAGCGTTACCACTCAGCCAACCTGTTCCCTTCCAACCAGCCAGCCAACCAGCCAACCTTTGAACCTGTTCAAATATTGATGCCTCGTAAAAAGAGAGGAAATACTTCATTTCCATACTATATTTTTAATATAAAATGTAATAAGCTCACAATTAATTACGATCACTTGACTTTGAAGTCGTGTTGACTTGATCATGTTTTCTAGATTTTATATTACACAATTAACTACAAAATTGTTTTTCCTATATTCGCTGTTTGTTTTCATTATTTTCAACTTACTTATCAATTTTTGATTAAAATATTCTATTACTGGTGTTTTTGTCTGCGACGGAAATTGCTTCCTTGCTTCTCTCGCTCACACTGCATATTTGATGAGTGGCGAGAAATGTTCTTGTTGTTTTCTTGGTGTTGATTTATGAATAAATAATATCTGTTTTGACGGGAGCGCTCGTCAATCATTTTCACTCTTCCCATCAGTTCCTTTCGACTATCTTTGTTTCCAACTTCGATCTCTGTTTCGGGATATTTCAGCCGCTTTCTGATACCATCGACACATTCACACATGACGTTTATGTGTAGAACCCGACATAATATTTACGAACTCAATAAAAATTCCAATATTGAGATTTTGTAATATTGAAAATCAGTCCGTGCTCTATTTCATATACTTCGATTTGAATATCAGAATCGGTTTTGAGAATCGTATTTTGTTTTACGTCGTTTTGAAATACTCGCCCAAGTTTTCTCGTAGCTCTTGGAAAGAAATGAAAATGGGACGACGAAGTATAATAATAACTTATGCCAACTCTCTTTACGATTCTGGATATATGGAGCTATTATTTTAACCGGCTTCTTCTATACATTAGGAGACAAATTTCTCTCATATAAATAACACAAGTTTTTTTTTATTGTCATAACTCTTTTCGGCTTCTTTTCATAGTACGGAGTTAAAACATTTGGCTGAGACTACGTTGATAAAATATGTGTCTTGCTTTTGTATTTTATTTTTCACGAGAGAAACTCGTTGGCTCGGAAAGAAACCGAACTTCTATGAACTTTTGTGTTCTGCGAATATATGTAGATGACTTAACGAGAGAATAAGTCACTCTTTAGCGATGAGCTTTGGAGCGAGGAAGCAATTTCTGATTCTTATCCTACGTTTTTAACGTTCAATTTAAATCATTTTTTCTTGGATCTTTCTTTATATGCACTCAATCTTATTATTTACACCTTTTTTGTTTCTTATGCAATTTGCAGATTGAATGCATTCAATTTACACAGATGTGTTTCGTTACTTGTGTAACATCGACCTTGCATCTTCTTAGTAATCTACATTTTATGATGATGATGAGAACTTCACTTTATGCACATTACATTACTAACAAAAGTTATACTGCTGCATAAACTTCATTTTCTCCTGAATAAACTAACAATTATACAGAATTTCATTACGCCGTAAGTTTCATATACATATTTACATATAAGGTGGAAACAGCTGCTTTGCATGTGATGTACTTTCAGTGCTAAAGAGATGAAGCCGTTTCAACGGTTATTGTTTCTCACGATTGTTTGAACATCTTTTATACGTCGGCTCGTCTTGACAAGTTTGTGTCAGTCAATGCCTAAGAAAAATAAATTTGTCCCAGGGACAACTCAAAGCTAGATACGAAGATCTTAATTTATGTAAAATAATATGAGACCTCATTATTACCTTAATGAAATTGTGGAGATACAGAATTTTTAATATTTACTTAAAATACAAACATCTTCACCAAATCTTGAAACCAAGGTTTGAAAGTCACAATTCCCCCATCCTGAAATTGCATTTCACGATAAGAGTTGTATAAATATTGACTCAAAAAATAATTAGGTAAATATATGATTTGTATTACTGAATACAGCAAGAATACAGCGATCCATGTTTTGAACCAAGAATCACGTGCAATTTATCAAATTAAACTACACCAGGGAAACAGCAATTGAATAACATAATCGAGGTTTATTTACGAGTGAAAACAGCAATTTGTATTCGAAGAATTTCGATGAAAACGTGTTTAATTTATTACTACAAGTTCTGCGGACACTGAGTTGTGGTTTAAATAATTGATTCTCTTAAAACAGTAGCCGAGTTCAAAAGGAATACTCCCACAAACACCTTGTGTCAAAATTTGCTACTGCGAAATTGACAAATATTTCCGAATTAATCACTACTAAAACTCAAACAGATCAGAACATTCTTTACGCTCCAGCAAAGTACAGACAACAAAAACACACGAAAACAATGTCATCCCCGTTGCCCGCTACAAAATACTTCCTCTCACCGCAACGAAGTATGCCGGCGCCTCTATCCGTGCGCGCCGTCTGCGTTTATAAACCAGGCGTCGGGACGCCCGCCGCTCAGTAGCGTCGGCGATGGCGTCGACGTCGCATCAGAAACGGCGCACGGCGTCGGTGACGTACGACGAGGCGGCGTGGTCGTGCGCGGATCGGCGTCGGTGTGTACGATGTGATCAAGAAGGCGACGCTATGAGGGACTTCCAGATCGGAAGTTTCACTCTCGACAATCGCATGGCGTTCCGTTGCAATGATGATTGTGGGAATTTGATTATCGGACACGAGGAATGGTTGAGGAATGGGTGCAGTAGGCCGTATCAGTATCGGACTTTGGGCGAAGATGAGGACTTGGAGGATGATGAGGAGGATGTGTCGTTTACGTTGGACGACGACGATGATGATTTTGATGATTCTGATGATGATGATGATGATAATAATGATGACAGGTAAAAGCCCCAGAATATGTTTTTGTTTATTATATTATGTGTATGCAGTTCGCTATTGATATGATGTTTTTAGAAAACGATGTATATTCATTGTGGGAGAGTTTGGAAAATATTAAAATTAGAAAGTAATCACGCTCCCACATTTGTCTCCCTCACGCAAATATTAAAATTTACGAGCTACCAATTATAATCCGCTAAACCTATTTGATCAATACCACTTCGAACTCGGTTTATCACAAGGTTCTGAATTAGAGAGATAAAAATAAATCAGTTCCACGGAGTTCCATGGTATCTCTTGCTAAATTATAACACTCATTTATCATACAAGAAATTTATATCAATTGAAATTAAATGACGTTCAATAAATTACAACTTAATTTTTGCGAGTAGAGGGAAACTTAGTATTTAGAAGTATTTCATAATGTTAGAGACGTATGGGGCGATGCCAAGCTAGGACGACGGGATCGGCCACTTTGGCGCTTGCGTCGAGGCTGTGCTTTTCAAATCAACGCATTTCTTACCCCACAGTCCGTATTTTTATGTTATATTATAATAATTAATGTTGATATTTGGTTATTTAACGAAATAGTGGATAATTATTAGAAATGATAGTGTAATAATGATATTTTGATCATATAATGACAGCTCACAGAATTATTTTTGTTTCCAGTGCTCTCTTGAACTGACTCACTGCTTAATGGAATTTTGTAACTTCCAATTAAAACAATTGAGAGGGTGTCGCTTCAGATTGAAATAGAATTTGCTTTAGATATTGCACTATCTTCTTATTTTTACACATTTAATTATACTAGAGTAAAAAATCTATGTATCTAAACAGTGAGTTCATCTTCTTACGCATGTCAAAATAAAGTTTCGCGAGTTTTAATTTTGAGTGGCACGAACAGCTTACTTCACACTTGTCACAAAACCTATGGCAGCACCCTAGCGGGAGATAGTTTGGCTAGTGCCCTATTGTTACTGCTAATCTTACATCAAACCAGCCAAACCAATACCTAATACAGAATACTGGTAAAATACCAATAAGTAAACCACAATAACTTCGCATAATCGCTAAGTTTGAAGCATACAGAATCAAGATACTTTTAAAATTGCTTAAAGTTAGTTTTTAACAGTTTATTCTGTTATACCCTATAATTTGTTCACAATATTTATATGCTTAACCAAACTGATCTAAATAATAAATAAATAAATGCAACATCAATTCGTTATTATTGTTGCGTAGTGGCATGATGCCAGTATGATGTCAGTGTTTGCCAATTGTAAATTTAAATAATGGATTTCCTTATGTCTTGCAACTTTGGGAATCCGTCGGCGCCCACTCACATCTCAAGCTCCAAACTAATCTTGACTAAATGACAATAAATGAAGACTGGATCTTGATTACAATCGCGCGTGGTTTACAAACTCCTTCAAGGACGCTGTGATTTGCCGCTCTCATTGTTTTAATATCTTACATGTGTCTCATCAAGGCGCTGCCTGTGAACCACTAATTGCGTGCGTCTTATCTCTCGAGCGAACGTCTTTATAATGCCTTCGAACTTTCCCCGACAGTTTCACGTCAACTTGGGAGAGTCTCGGAGCAGATTTCGCCTTGATGCTTTAACACTATCAGTTATTAATTAACTTTTGAGTTAACCGAATCATCGAGCTCTGACGAAAACTTGAGTTTTATTAAGAGGTGATCGAGAGACTGAAGGAGTCCGTCGCTGAAGAAAGTTTAATTATTTTTAAGCTTAGATTTTATTTTTGTTTTCGCAAATCGTTCCATATGCGACTCTCTTTCAAGTTGATAAAAATTTCGAATCAAAGATAAAGTCTTGAGCGAAAGCTGAGAATGCTTTACACATACGTCATAAATTTATGCTATTCTATTATTGTGATCACTTTGTGTGTTTTAATTTGTTAAGTTATATCTGAGTCCGGATTCATATTATTGGTTCTTGTATTCAATTTGAAATTTGGAATTGGGGGTCTGCATTTGTATTTATTGTCAAGGCTTATGCTACAAATAATTCCGTTACGCAAGTGTCAAATGGATTACTTTAAAAGCTGCTTCCACAAAGACCGTTTTTGCGTTTGAGTTATTTTTCTTAACCAATCACAAGTCTAGAAACCGTCTACTGCAGTCTTGTGATTGGTAATAGAAAATAAACTTAAAAATGAATTTCTCTTCATAAAACTTCAACTCCATGTCTTAGCAACTCAATTAATATTTTGTTTTCTTGACGTGAATACTGTTCAAACTATCTAGATTATTGATGAAATAATTTGTGAAAGCATCAAACAAAAGCAATTTTGCGGCTCGGCCGCAGTAAATTTGATTGACCCCATCACATCAACCCCTATTAATGTTTGCGGTTAACGAGGGCTGTAACTGCTCGACGATCGTATAACTACAGTCGACAACTCTTATGACATATTAGCATTGACTCGACCATGTAGTCGATCGACTGTGACGTAGCAACGTTATTCTCCCATAAGAATTGTCGTTCGTATGTCACCGTGTATAGCACGATAACTGTGGTGCTCGCAAACAACCCTGGCAAACATCATTAGCTCTATCTGAGGTTGCCGGTAATCCTAACTACCTTCACATAAACTTTATCGCCCAGACCGTCGCCAAAAGCGCCGTTCAAGAATAGCTATAATGTAGAAGATGGTCGTTAAGCAATCATATTTTAAGTATTAGTTTGTTGGTGAGTATAGCATTACCGAAGTATTGATTGTAGAAATTGCCTGATCAATACAAGAACGTACTGTTCATTTCATCAGTTGTAATGTTTCAATACATGCGGGAATGACAATATGGTATTGTGTTGTCAAACTAATTGTTTTATGATTGATGATGTGTGACAGCCTTTGTGAGCGAGAAAGTGCGTTTTACATGTTGCTAATGAGGGGAATAGTATGTTGGTGGCTCGTTTTGCAATGCATCGACGTAGTGGCTGTTTTTAGCTAGGTCTCCAGGAAATTGTGTTCAAGAATTATGAATAGGCGAGCGTTTCTATTCTTAATTGGCACCTCGATTTATACGGCACCGGTTGTAAATATAACCAAGTACTTTTGGGCGCAAACGGTTTGAAAGGACAGATTGTTCTTCGAAATAATTTTTAATTTTAATTTGTATGACTACTTGCTTCAATGAAAATATCAGACAGTATTAAATAAGGGGAAACAATTATATGAAGTATAACATGGCAATTATAATAGTTGTAAAACTTTGTTTAATTCATTTTTGTTTCTCTTTTAGTGCTATTCATTGTTAATTTTGCTTCGTTTTATCTTCATGAACTCTGTTGATATTCCGTTTATATTAAATTCTACGTTTGAAACGATTTTTATACATTTCCTCAATGTTATATATTGACAAATAGTTTTTAGTTCGATTTGGAACACTTTATAACCGAGCAAATACATGTTTCGAACATACCCAAATCATTTCGTATGTTTATAGGTAATAGCATTTCGTAAGCAGACGTCATTCACTCGAGTGAAATAATTTGCCTCATGAATGGCCTTTTCACTGCTTCTTTCCTTTCAATCGCTCAAGAGAAATATAATAATTTCAGTCCCTCTGGACGCTTTTCAATTACTACTTCGAACGTATTTTTAAACATGAATGAGCTCGTTTACATCTTGAGTTTGGAGTTTATACGCTCCATTGAAGTGAAGAAAATGATTGAATAATTTAGCGACGTACTTCAGAATCTCGCATTGAATAATGAAGAATCTTAATTCTGGAAATCCTTGTAGAATTATTCGAAGGTTGCACATGCTTTTCCCTCGATGTGATATTGTAATCCTTGTAATGCTGTTACACAAGTTGTATCGCCTTTTAAGAATTTAATTTGCATCTGTGCTCTTTTATATAATCCCCGGAGCGCGTAGACCGTATAGACTAATGTATTCTGCAGCTTTGTGTAAAATAAAAGCTCGGGTACTAAAAAAAATCAGTTAAAAAGTTTTTAAGATGTTTCATAATGATCGTTCGGCCAGGTTTATTTACTCTTTATTTTGACTGCGAATCTAGTGGAGCGGTCGCTCCACCCAGCCAAGTCGTACTGTACACTCACACTCACTCAACATACCGTAAATGCCTAATAAACTGAGGAGCAGACCAAACACTTTTACTGTAAGCAACAACATGGCATTTTCGGCCTACTGGATCTTAAAATTGGAAAATCTCACATTGTTGTGAAATATCTTAATTTCGAGCTATAGCCCACCTGACAACATATACCAAATTTTGGAATAACAAGTTATGCCATTTGCGAGCTAGAGGGCCGTGAAAACAGTGAAATTACACCCCTTTTTAAAAGGTATCTTCTTCTTCCGCTTCTTCTTCAGATATCAAGGAACGTTGCTATCACCGCCACAGCCTAAACGGCTGAACCGATCGATTTGACATTTTTACCACATGTGCACTTTTGGCGTCTGAGGTGCCTTTTTATAAAACCAACCGGAAGCCGCCATTTTGAAACCGGAAGTGACGTCATATCTCGAAAACGGCTAGACCAATCGGAATGAAACTAGCGCCAAATGATTCAGACGGTCATCTATATGGAATATCAATAGTTGAAGTAGAAATGTTCTTTTACCGAAACCGGAAATGACGTCATAAATATAAATAATCATACTTTAATCACCTCTTACTACAATAATTACATATTCAGAAGGCTTATAATGATACATAACATTTGTAGAAATAACCTCTAGGTGGCAGTAATTTCAGCGGCCATTTTGAAATCCAGAAGTGATGCCATATCTCGAAAACGGCTAGACCGATTGGAACGATGCTTTCGAAATTCTCATGGAATATCTCTTTCAGCTTATATTTAGAACCACACACAATTTTTCTTACTAACCAATTCGGAAATGGCGTATTTTTTTAAAGGAATTAGTCATTGTTGCTCTGATATGTGTTACTAGTTGTGTAAATAAACTAAAAAAATTAGTGATATCCCCATAAAAAACACTCCGTGTAAAAATGCCAGCCAAGTCTCTTCAACTATAAAAAATAGAAGAAATCAAAAAATTCAGCACTGAAAAGAAGTGATATCAAAAAAGGAGCCAAGTCAACGAATTTTCAAAAATTTAATCGTACCATTGAAATAAAAATATAACCCACCGAGAAATACTTAAAAAAAGGACTTGGCGCATCGTTTTTTTAAAGACACTTCCTAAAAGTAGGAAGAATTCTTTTCCTGGGTCAATCACATTCATTATCGATTAATCAAACTACCTTTCACAATACCTATAACACTTATCTACACTATTACACTATTACTATTACACTTAAGGAGGGACAATCAATACAATCACGGTCTTCTTGAAATTTCCACTAATTTGCAAAAAATACGAATTTCTAGAAGACCGTTTCACCATGGCAACACAATTTTATCAGTAAAACTGCACTTTTTATTAGGAAAATCGTCGAAATAAAGAAGTAAAACCCTCATATCTCAGTAAATCATCCAGGAACGTGTACATTTAAAACTGTTAGAATTAAATATTGTACTTGATACACGATATAGTAGTTTTTTAAAGAAATCTTAGGGGGGAAAGCAGCTTAGTACACTTTTGAAAATATCAGCATGCCTTTTCCTGTATGGTTGCAATGTTAAATTGAAAGAAAAACTGTAACTTTGAAGTGATATATCTCGGAAATTAGTTCAGCTTGCCTACTTTTTCTTTGCATATTATGGTGCAGAATGAAATTTTCTATATATATGCAGAATTTCGACGATTTCTTAGGAAAGGGGAAATATGATGGTCCCTCCTTAATGTCAATATTAAGAAGACAGGTTTATTGGTGATGTCGTTGAAGAAATATAATTGCAGATGGTTTGTTTGACACGAAAGTGGCCTATTATATTCGTATATTACCACTATTTCTAGGGTCATTAGGAAGACCTCAACATTCCATCTTGACTGAGGGAAGCCACGAAAGTGCTCATTACAAGAAGGCCGTCAATGGGATATGTAACTCGGGCCTCTGGAGTGCAAATTAAGAGACTAGTGCACTGAGCTCAAATAATCAACTAACAATCTAAAGTAACACGTTGCGTAATTTATGACATTTAGGACCAGTCTTTCAATACTCTACTAACTTTTAAACGGTTTGAAACCTGCGGGATTTGGCTCAGAGGGTAGAACACAAAGAATCAGCAATATTATAATTTGTTTATTACAAAGAAAATAAATGTTCATTGATGTGAAAAGAGCAATCAAAAATTATGAAACAATATTACGTTCGATACGTCGGCAGTAGTGATGATGTCGTCTGGTTTGTTTACTTCCGCGTAAACAAGTGGATGGCGTTGACTCTTGCGTAGTGTGTCCCGTGAACTCCAGTCCACCAGCAGAATGAAATGACTGGATATGTCACCTCCTTCAGCTGCGATGCGATGATGTTGTCTAATAACCCCTTGGTTACCAGGACGTCCAGCAGTCCGTGCACAAGGAGTGACCTCCTCGAGCAGTTGGATCAAGTTGGCTCAGGCTGATGACGTTCGTGGCTGCAGACTCGTCGGTTTCTCCCGGAGTTGCAATTCACTAACTTTTATACTTTAACATTTACTGACTTTAATGTTGAAACTGTTCAGTTGATCACTTGTAACTTGAAATTGTCTTAATGCGATATTATTTGCCTCAGCATTAGGCTTGAAGTTTGAATTTACTGGGTTGACGTTTATACAAAAACGTTATTTTAATGTTTACCTTCGATCACATCGGCACTGTCTCGCTGAAATTATACTATGTTGCGTGTACAAGGCTTCACGGTTCGCGAGGCAGGTCTCACTGCTCTGAGAAAAACTCCGACTGATGAAGTTTGGCTGGTAGCTTGACGTTTTATACCCTCTCACCTCGGTTTACCGCCAAAGAATATGATTGGTTGGTTTCGTACACGTGGTAGCTATTTTTAGGCATTCTGTCATTTCTAAAGCCCGCGAAACGACTTTCTTTCTGCACGTAGGCCCATGCTTTTCTTGGAATCACTGAAAACTAGTCTGGCTGACTGGTTTTGTAGCGTTATCACAATGACTGGTTCACTTGTTATTACGTGGTGACATCACAATTTAGGTAAGGTCACATACTTTTTATATGGATTCACTCACTTTCTTGATATAATTGCACATTGTTAAACTTATTTGATTGCTCGTTATATTTTTGTCTATATTTTGATTGCTGTTGAATTTTAAAGATTGTAAGTTTACATAATGATTCTAATTAATTACTTTGTGTTCAGTTAACCTTGACTCTAAGAATGCCATGCTACAAGCTTGTTCATTCTTTAAACCTATTTCAAGCAAACATTATTATTTTTTTTAAAGTTAATTTTCTAACCTAGATAGGCCAACTTGTTACAGGTTTATTAGGACTGTATTGTCATGGCAACAACCAATGACATTCCTAGAATGCCTTTGTTAAGTAAATTACTTGTTTAAATGCACAGTATTGAAAAATTGGACATTATTGGTATAAAATGTTAATTAATAACAATTAATTACACGACGAGAAGGTTCTGAGTATGATAGTTCATTAGGTATGATGATGTACCACAAAACTACCTACCACTCACAAACATAATTGTTCTGTATTTATTGATTGTAAGACAAATGCAAAATATTTCTTTGCGTACTTATATTAAAATTGAAAATTTTTCACGGAATGTTTAATATTTAATTTGACAGTTTTGTCCCAATTTTTCTAGAAATTTCTAAACTACGTAGTATGTGAGTGGCATAAGCTTATGAATTTAAAAGTGTCTTTAAAAAAACGATGCGCCAAGTCCTTTTTTTAAGTATTTCTCGGTGGGTTATATTTTTATTTCAATGGTACGATTAAATTTTTGAAAATTCGTTGACTTGGCTCCTTTTTTGATATCACTTCTTTTCAGTGCTGAATTTTTTGATTTCTTCTATTTTTTATAGTTGAAGAGACTTGGCTGGCATTTTTACACGGAGTGTTTTTTATGGGGATAGAGTTTACACAACAGCCGTTAAAACCGTAGCACGTCGACAAAAACTGATTCGACGTATTTTGTAATAATCTATTCCACAGGTAATAAGGTTTATGAAAAGATTATGAAATTGTAAAAACCGGACTTTTGTCTAAATATTATAATCTACGTGTAGCGTAGGTAGCAAGAAAAGAAGTCTTGCTCTTGAAGAGCTCAAAAATGCTCATTGCCTTCCCACTTCGGCGGTAAGGGGATAACTGCGTTTTCATTAGGAAAACGCACTGTGTAACTGCGAATTGATAACCGAACCTTTATATTGCATGTGAATTAATATTCGAGTGAAAGTTGTTGCTACGATAGACCTTGTAAATAGAAAGGAAACGATATGCGTCGAGCAGTGACATTGTCTTTCAAATGTCATGCATAAAGTTGACTAATATTTAAAAATAATTATAAAATGTTAATCTCTTGAAGTTCTTGACAGAATTGTCAGTAATTTGTCAAAACGCCCAAAATGTTGGTCCCAATGACCACACAGCATTTTAAGTTGATCTGTCAATCTGTTCCAGTTTTAATTTTCAACCAATCGCATGATCCCGTTCAAAAACTATACCTGCGATCGCTGTGATCGTGTTTGTGCAAAATATCAGATCGATTGGTTAAATGGTGTGTCCTGGTAATTTCCTAAAAAGAAGCATCATAACAAAAACAAAAAAACAGAGAAAGTGGCATAAAGGATATAGATCTTCTCTAATATAGTGCCGTTTTCCTCGAACTGAGCGAATTCCGTTAGATTGGTTTGGATTGTCAGCTAATGTTAGCGTCGGCTTCAGTATGTAGATTGAAATTCTCATTTTAATATGTCAGTGTTACTCTACAGTATTGGTATAAATTTATTTGGAAGTTCGTGCATTTACATATGATAAATAGCCCTTTTGAATACACCCCCACACACTATAAATTGTTTTCGCAAGACCGATGATCCAATTCTGAAAGAGCAGCTCCAGTATTAGCGTCTATTTTTTCTCGGGAAATATGAACTCTCTTCTGAAATAAGCCACGTGATCTCGCTTTCATAATTGCCCGAGCAATTCAACCTCCAAGATGGAGCCATCGTTAAATTGGATCCTTCCATTCCGGTGAATACTTGTTATTCGATTTTAATATAAAACCACAAAATTCATTCAATTTTGAGAGCACTTAGAATGTTTGTGTATTTTGCCGTGTGTTTCATTCAATTTCGTCTATTTCCAGTACGTTTAGAAAGTTTTCCTTCAATTACCTACCTCTGCCACCATTTGTAAAATCATATATTTTTTCATGGGTAGCCATTTAAATACAATACAAAGGAAACCATTTAAAATCTGCTCTTCTATAAGAACAAAAAATTATTTTCTTACAGTGCTAGAAATGATTGAAACAACAAAAGATGTTTAAATTGTAATTTGAAAAGTTTTGAAACGCACGCTTCTAGTTTTTAGAGCTCATTTCACCTTTGGGAAAACTGAGTTTCCTATATATACCAGCGTCTTAAAGTCTTTGGGTCCTATTATGTAACTAATGCTTTTGACGTCTAAACAATTTCCCATTAGCTTAAATTCGGGAACCACAATCTGTCACTTAGTAAGCTAAAGCTTTACTAAAACCATGTCACTTTTGTATTCTCTAGTTTACACCATAATCCTCCGTCTAAAACCGAATCTCCGACACATGAACGGGACCAGCGTAATTACCGAGAAACACGCCTCCATTGTCTGTAAGAAGGGGACTAAATCGTTAATTAGTCGATAGTGTATTCTAAGTAGTTTGCTAATTATGTCTGGAGTATAGGCGAGATGGAACAATGTGGCCTGCTTCTGTGCTTGGCAGTTCGGATTGGAATTGTTCGCAACACTAGTTAGTGTGTAGCTGTTCTTGTATTAGGTCTTGAAATGTTGGGTTTGCGTTGGTGTTGGCATACAGAACTAGGTGAAGACGTGGTGGAATATAAATATTGACTATTTATTTTAAAGTTATCGAGTTTTTAGTACAACTTTTTCGTGTAAAGATGTATGCATTCTTTCTTTTAGATAATAATGAAGTCACTTCGAAAATAAGATTTTTTGTTAACTGCCTCTAAAGATCTGATCTCAATTTCTAGATTTCCTTTCAATTATTTGGAATATTTTGGGCTACGAATTGTGTTCAACATCTCAGGACTCCCAGCTTTGAGGCACATTGGGATCAGCTGCCAAATAAAATAATTTCTATATCTAGCTTAAAATTGTTGAAACTGCTGTTGATTATTCTGGTTCTTTATCTTTCTTGGTTGAACCCTAGAAACCCTAGAGTCGGTGACAGGCAAAGATGAACCCGCGCTAGCATGGACCGCCCTATACCTGGCAATGCTAAAGTGGGTTCATCTTTGCCTGTCACCGACCTTAGAAACCGAAACTCTGTAACGCCACATATTCCTTGCCGCACAGTGGTATTGACATGATGTGTTTCTATTCATTAAAAGCGGTTGTGTCATGCACGTGACAATGTGCCAGAAACACCAATGTTTACCCACCATTCATACAAGTTTCAAATCATATTCCCATTTATTGAGTATTTGTTTGATAATTATGCAGAACCATACCTCGTTTGTGCCCATTTCATATCGGTAATGTTTAATATATTTGCATGTAGTTTCCACTCGACATACGTTTTTTCTTAATGTAACGTTTACGTCCGATGTATGGAACCTATTCACAGTATTCGAACCTTACAGAGCGTTCAAACGATATGAAATAATTTGTTTGTATAGGTATTGTCAATTGTGAAATGTGTGCACATATTTTTTAAACGTTTTTAATTTCTTTTTTTGGAAAGTCCATAGAAATGTCTGCCACCAGCTTTCAAAATGAATTCGAGTGCTCCACATCGATATATTTATTCATGTGTGGTTTAATATCGAAATTGATATTGAATCGAAACTCGCTAAGCTCTGATCGCGAGCGCAATCCTACGGGGATTAGTAGTTTCATTTCGAGGTTTAGTTTACGTTATGAGCTAGGTGCTTGAAATCTAAACTTCACTACATCAAAGTAAATACTTGGCTCAACGGCTTAGCTAGACTGTATGTGGTATTCCGTCATGGTATAGCGCACACAATTAGATTAGTTCAACCGTAGTTTCATCGTTGTTTTCGGATATATGCTAATTAGAGACGGGGTAGATTGTTAATGCTTGAACAAAGGCGAAATTGATTGGTTGTTATTGATTTAGTGAAGTTTGTAGTTGATCCTCAGCTAAAGAAGTGGATGTTATACTGTACTTTACAATTGTTATAGGAGTGTACCTATAATAATCCGACCTTTGGAAAATTGTGCTATTTTTTTGAAAAGGAGTTGTACTTCGATCTTTTTTTCTTTGTTGTACATTTTATTGTACTTTGTTGTACGATAGCATCCATTGTTGCAAGCAATAGGAAATTTCGTAAACGATTATTGAATTTTAAAGAAATGTAACATACTTTATGATAGAAAGCAGATTTTAAGCATGATTTACACCGAAAATGGTTTACTTTCATTCATATTGGACCATGGTTTTGCGAATTATTTGAAACACTACATATTGTTTTGTTCTTCACTTCAGTATCTTCTGCATAATAAAATATATCACATTATTTTTTTTTGATATTTCGTATTGCATTTCAATTCATAGCTTGTATACGAACTTCTTTTGTTTTCATATTGAACTTATAAATGGAGGTATTTCGATGCATTTTTGTAATGTGAGTGATTCCTCTAGTATTAATTACTTCTCCGGAGTACCTATTAACGTAACTATTAGTTACCCACGTAACTATTAAAACTATCAAATATCGCCCAAGATAGTGGCAACAATGTGGGATTTCTCATTCAAACTACGAATTGCCCCGATTGCTGTGATCATTGCTGGTACCTGAAGGAAGTGAAGTTTGACAATGCGGTCAATGCGGTGTCCACGAGGGCATCCCGATCCCCGATCGCCTCTAAAATCGCCTCTAATTGAAAATATCGCTGCGAACTTTCCGACGGCCGGGTTGTAAAGCGACGCACGTCGCGGCGCTGTGACCCGGCGTCGCTCCTCGGGGAGGACCAAGTAGTAGGGCCAATGAATATTTCACGGTTTTGTTCGCATTCATTGGCTACGTTGAGACTGGAGGCCACGCTAATCGATATTGTCACTGTTTACTAGCTTATAAGTAGGTGTATCAAGTTTTAAATTTTGTTTCTGACGAAGGTAAAATGTGCTCGTTTGTTTTCTTTAATCAAGTACAAAAGCGAAATAATTTAATCTTGTGAAATAGTTCGTTCTGTGAGCCATGATGCTGTGGAGTGGATTAAAAGCTACAGATGAAACGGGATGCATGCAAACTACAATTACCAATAGTAACAATAATTTTGCGCAAATAGAGTTTGATTTTTCGAAATGCATACTTATGAGATTGAGTTTTAAATTATTTTAGATTTGATTTTTTTCTAGATTTTTTTTCTAGAATATTCAATAAATTACTGAATTATAAGTGAATTCTAATATATTTGTCAAATCTTGCAATGCGATCCATATGAAATATTATCTTAAAAATAACTGCCAATTTTTTTTTGAAATTTGAATTTCAAAAGTAGATATGATTTTTTTGTGAAGTAGGTAACACAATATTTGTAGGTAATCGGTAATTAATAAATTCGATCAAAGTTATCAAATAGTGCAAAGGTGCAATCATTGAAAAGTAGGTATATTGCGACATAACCTGTTTATACAAAACCAAGAAAGAACTTACTACAAAACTTCAAAATGCAATCCTTATCAGAACGAACTGCTGATTATGAAAAAATTCTAGAAGCTCCAAATCTAAAATTGTGATCTCCTTTAAGTGGTTCTAGTGAAATTCTCTTCGACTACTAGCGACCTGTTTTCCGTGTTGCGAAATCCTCCGCTCTCCTGAACGCTCGGACATTTCTCGCCGCGCGGTCGTATTCATTCCACTTGTGTTGATCATTGCGACGTCCCTTGGAATTCCTCGTCCCTTGCATTCCGTGTCTTGGAAGCAATTAATCCTGTCGTTTTGACGGGAAGTTCATTCTCTTGGATACGTACCATAATGTTGACACGGCAATAGAAGTCACCAATAATTACGCCCGCTCCCCGCAGACACATTCCCACGTTGGAGGCGAGCTGCCAGGCGCAGCATGTGACACATCACTCCTTTTAACATTCTAGGAGTGTGCAATCATTTATTCTAGGATATGAATCAAGTAGTGGTCTAATTTCGTTGACACGGTTTTCTCCAACTGAGACTACCTCCTTTTAAAATACAAAAATTGTGAATAAATACCAACTGCAAGATGAAAAGATTTTCCTCCTCTGGGATTCGAACCCGGCTCCTCTGAATGTCTCGTCCAGTGCTTTAAAAAAACATTCTTTTGGTCACAGTGCTTTTTTTAATCACTATTTTAGTCACTGACTAGACATTCAGGGGAGTCGGGTTCGAATCCCGCAGGAGGAAAATCTTTTCATCTTGCAGTTCGTAATTTTTCACAACCACCTACCCTAGGAAATAAAGAAAAGCCATATTTCATAAAAAATAGTGTTTCATTCTGAGAAACATAATATTCAATAAATACCAACTGCAATATGAAAAGATTTTCCCAAAATCGTATCCTACTCAAGGAAAATCTTTTCAACTCCTTTTTTTCTCTTATTTTGCAGTTGGTATTTATTCACACCTGCCAATTTGAGGTTATCAGCAAAAACCATATTACAAACATAATAATCTGAATTTACTGCAAAAAGTCACTAACTCACATTGTTTAGTTCTGAGTTAAATGAGATAAATCTTTGACAAAACCTACACTATCTCTTAATTTAATTTGTGCAAAGAAGCAGATATAACTAAAATATTTAGATTTACTTGGTTTTACTTTTCTAGTTTTTGTGAAGTTAGTGAAAACTTAAAATTGAATTTTCTGGATTTATAAATACAGTTAGGAGGTTGCTCTTTTGCCAGTTAGAATCGCCAATTACACAAAATGTGCAGGGTTAGTAACATTTTGCAGTAGGTCAAGTTTTTTTTTAGATTTTTTCATGAACCTATAATCTCAAAAAATCTCATTATTGATTATAATATACAAAACAAAACATTTCTATGTCCACAAAGCTTGAGATAGCTAATCGGTGTCTTCAATCTTCATAATAGAAAACATACAGAGAAATGTAGTCGTGTTACACAGAGTTCACTGTTAATTAGGAATACGTCAAAAATGTTTATGGTATTGATATCGGGAGAAATGTATCCATGCATTTCTAACTCCGCTATGACGTTTCAATTTGCCTGTTCTAATTAGAATGTTCGAATCTCATGAGGTATTAATGTAGGTTATCAACCGACTCGATGATGCAATCCTGCAGGAGATGCCAGCAGCTCATCAGAGAGACGCTGCTTTTTGTTCGCAATGTGTAGAAACATCGCATCAGTCTTGGATGCTGGGAAACAACTCGTCAATCTTGTCAGCCGCTGTTGAAACCGTTCACTTGGCTCGAGCTCTTTCGTTTCCAGTCAATCCCACGGACTTGATATTTTAGAACTTTAAACCTCGGAGTTTGGACACAATCTCGGGTTGTTTATTAATGGTTTCGAGGTGAATGGAGTTGTTATCAATACCAAAATGCAGAGTCCGACATGAAAGTCCTGGTCCGAAGGGCGTGTGAACGCGTCACAAGGCGACGGTTATTTGTTGTGTTCCTTTTTTAGTTATTAATGATCGACTATTATCGAACGTGACAGTTTGCTTGTGTTGCTCTTGCAACAGTGCATACTGATTAAATAATTATAAAAAATCAGAACTATCGTGGTTTTTACAAGCATGAACCAATATGTACATTATCATTTTGCGAGATATTCGCTGTTTTAAAACAAAATCTGTCTTTTCCATTTCGCTCCACAAATTCCTTGAACAAAAATGTGGCGCCTCCATGAAACAGATCCCATTATTTCTCGCAGTTTGTTTCACAACTTTTCATTGACGTTTTCGTTATCTTCACATCCGTTTCCCTTCGGCTTTCCGACGTTTTCCCGGATACTTTTTCCTACATTTCCCACGCCGTATCACCAACTGGCGCCCAACGTCCCGCGCCTTCTGCTGGCCGCGTGTACAGTCATGGAAATATATTCGGTAAACGCTCCTCCTTTTCCATGCATTTACCTTAGTTTAGTCTCCTCCCCCTCGACCCTTAACACTGGCAAAGTTGTTTGAATGTGGGGGGGGGGGGGGGGGGGGTGAAAGGAGCGTTAACCGAATATATTTCCATGACACTGTCCAACTGTCGCCCCAACAACTGTCGCCCCACGCCCACGCCGTCAGCAACCCGTGTGCACAACTGGCGCCCAACGCCTTCAACTTGCCGCGTCTTCAACTGTCGCCCCAACAACTGGCGTCCCTCGCCCACGCCTGCTCACGCCCGACAGTCGCGTGGGCTTGACGAGGTCCTCATGTCACGGGTATTTGTGTCAGGGAGGCGGGTCACGTGACAGCGGATCTGTCGCCGAGTGATTGGCGATGAGCGATGAGACTCTCTTGGACCGTGACCAAGATCAGCGACCAACAAACATCAAAGTCCACCCGTGAAATTAGTTGTTTAGATCATTTTGGTTGTTACGTTCGTTTTAGACGAGCTTGTGACGTTGATGATTGGTCTGTTTTTTCGAATGCTCGTTCATCGTTGCTTGTAAAAGGAGCGTTTTATTGCGAAATATAAGGATGCACGGTTGTTTTCTGCGATTGAGATAACAGGCTGTAGATCGTGACTTGGAAAGGTATAATTTGTTTTTAGAAAATGTGAAAAATGAATTGGACTGTAGAAAATGCAAAATCTGGACATTGATGCAATATAAAATACAAAACATTTTTTTGGAATGCTTCATGAAACTGTCAAAAGTTAGCTCTGGATATCCTTTACTATAATACGCTTAAGGTGGCTGTATATCACGTGACTTTTTAACCAAAAAGCTACACATTTTCTATTGGAAGGGTTCAGTTTAGCAAAGACTTCTCACTCATCAGATAAGTTAGGACACATCTGTTGGAACTTATCTACGCAGAAAAGAACTGCGAAAATAACATATTAGATGATTTTACTTCCTTGCACCAAAATATTCTCAAATCAAGACCTGAAGTTAAAGGAAATTCTACGAGTTACCAAGAACAGCAAACTTTACTCTAATAAAAAGGCATATATGCATCACAAACCTGACGCAATGTCAGAATATATAACATGCGCTCTTTCTTCCTCTTTCCAACGAAATGTTGAGATATTAATTATATCCACTATTATGAATGTAATGTTTAAACGAACAGCACTATGGTTTTGACAGTCTTCACACGCGTACGTATACACGATATTTGTGTTGTTTTTATTATAAAACCACTGCAAAATTAAATAATATTGACTGCAAATATTGATAAGCTCCAGTATGCAGTGAATTTCCTTCATTAAGCGAGCGTAGCGAGCGTCACCACGGTACTCTTACGGCACTTTCTCTGTGTGTGTGTTTTTTTTTTTTTGTGTGTTCACTGCCCAGGTCAAACGGCACAACCAATCGATCTGAAATTTTGCACATATACTAACGTAATCTATGCGGTCCCTGGGATCGTTTTTGAACGGGCTCATGTGATTGGTTCAAATTTAAAAAAAAATATCTTTTGATTGGTAGTTCCGATCAATTTGAAATTTTGACAAGTCATGGCGACCAACATTGTACCCAATCTTACAAAGTTTCAGCCAAATCCTCTCATTGGTTAAAATTTAAAAAAATCTTTTATGTCATTTTTTAAATTTAAATTTGAACCGTATGACTGATCAACTTAAAACTTTGCATGGTCATTGGGACTAACATTATCTGCATTTTTGACAATTTTCAGACTAATCTATGTTTAAATCCAAAAGTTATTGACGTTTTACGGACATTTTGCGTGTTGGCTGTCAAATATCTCGAAAATGTTGATCACGGCTACTTCGACTCTTTATAGTTCCAAGGTAGTTAGAGTAGAAACTTTCAAACGTATGAAACTGATATGACCATTCAACAGATCGATCTAATATTGTGTAAGTACACACACTTTTATCATATGAGTGGTCCCAGGTCTATTTTTTTTTAAGAGATCCTGTGATTTTTGAATATTAACGAGGAACAGTTCAATCAGAAAGGTTCAAAAGGTTCAAGCTTTGCATGGTTATTGGGACTAATGTTTTAGGACAATTTTGAGATTTTTATACTTGAGTCTGACGAAATTCAAGAATTATTGGCTTTTAATGATATTTTCGATAGACATAATTTCGGTTCGAGGTGTTGCGCCTGTCCGTGCTCGCTCATCAACGCGTTACACAGAGCGTTTTCCTAGTAAATCACCTTGGATTACTCAACATGAACGATGTAAGGTATGTACTCATAGGTAACTATTTCTTTTGATCGGATGTAGAGAAATAAAGTCACGTGATATACAGCCACCTTAAAAGAGAAGAACGTCGTCCCCGTAGCAACGTGGCTGAAAATTTCGTTCTTTATACAAATCTTTAATTTTCCACCGATCGTGTTGAAACTAGCCAGTAATGTATATAATTCCGTGACTTGATTTATAGTAACACTTTCGCGATATTCTGTTCAGTATTTACCGAGTTATTCGTGAAAAACACCGCTTTTTCTGATGTCTTAATTTTAAACGTCAATTTCAATTGTGCAGTGAAAATGAATTTTAGTAGGCGGTGAAACTAATTTTCCAAAATCGACCAGAACAATATTTGGCCATGAAATCCGGAGCTCGGAAGTTGCGTTACGATTCGCGTCTATAGACATCGAGAAATTTTGCACAATTTTCTACGAAATTTGACTTTTCCTGTACATAATTTCAAGCGAACTGCCAAGCAAAAAGATTCGTTTGAATCCGATAAGTATTTAGAGAGATATTAAATAGAAACCAAATTGTCATTGAAAAAGTCACTTTCTTCGAAACTTTCCATAATATGTAGGAAACCGTGAATCCATTTGGCAGTGAAGAAAATATTGGAATTTCCACTGGTGACCTTGACTTGAAACACGGGCAAAGCAACATTTCATGTGAATAAATGCAGACATTTTTGGGGTGGGTTATGGGGGAGGGAGGCATAAGGGAACATTTCTATCCACACTGTAATATTGTTACCTTTTGATATTGGACCTTATTTCCAATACGTCTATCATTTGATATAACTATTAACAAGGATCAATCGAGGACATACATTATCCGCCTGACGTCACAACTTCGCATTTTATTAAAACATTTTAGGTGGAACATACACCTTATAATGAATTGTATATTTTAGGAATCGAAATGATATTGAATAGTTTGTTGATGTTTTGATGTGTGCAGAGATGCGAACGATCAAATAATCAGGATAAGTTATAAAGTGGAAACCTGCATAAAATTGAGTAGATTTCTATTATTCCCTTTCGTAACCTGGAATGTCAGTAATTTTCTATATGTTGTTACATAAAAAGTGACAAACTTTGATTAAATCTCGGTACCATTTTTCGTTCATCATATTTCAAATCAAATTATTCCATTTTATTATTAATCATCGTGCATATTTGTTTTAATTAAGTTTCAAATATGTATTCTTATTTTATAACCTAAATTCGATCATCATAATGACATATTTATTCTGTTGTTTCAAATATTATACAAATTATTTTAATTCTTTATTCCATGCAACTGCAATTTTTGTATTTAATCTTCATTGAATCGTATATTCATATTTTTTATCAAGCTTAAAATGTTTTAATATTAAGTTATTCACGATTTATTTAAATATCTTCAAAACATTTTTTTGTCTGGGGCTTAACGTCGAACTGTTCTGCAGCGAGGCCAATGGCGACGGATGAATGATTATGATGATGATGATTGGGAGATGATGGTGAAGAGTAGGTAAGGATGGAAGGTGGGAAGGAGGCGGTCGTGGCCTATTAGTAGGGTACCTTCCCAGCATTTGCCTGTCGACTGAGGGAATACCACGAAAAAACCCCAGTCAGGAAGGACGACCGCGGGAATCGAACCCGGGCCTCCGGAATACAAGTTCCGAGCGTTACCACGCAGCCATATACCTGTTTCGTATTTTCAAAACAGTTACACATGTTCTTACGTGTATGTATACACAACAGGTGTGCATTGGAGTTAATGTACCTTCCACAGATATTACTATAACAGAGCATTGATTTGCATTTATGATAGGTCATTCCGTGGGGGTAAAAAAAATTGTCACGAGAGACAATTCTTTGCCAACATATAAGATTAGTTTAATTTTAATGGTACACGGTCCATCTTCTGTTGTGCCTTGCCTTGCCCAGATAAGAGAGCTCATTGTGTCATGTATTGCATGGCGGGGCTCTCTAGTATATTATAAATAGCATTTTCGTGATTGTTAATGACATCGGTTTCTTCTCTTCATCACGATAATGTGGGTAGTGAAATCGGAAATTGTTCAGCCATCGTGGTTTTTACATATTTGAAAACGAATAAACATTTTGTCAAACTATTGATTTCTAGCATATCAGTCCCTTGGTTTCACCGGAAAATTGATTTATAGTTTTTACTTTGCTTTACTAATACTTGATCTGTTAAACAGGTGATCTGTGATCACTCAAAAATAGCCACACCAAAACCATTCCAATCGAACATTCGGTGTCATATCAAGACTTTCGAGCGGTGCAATATCTTTTAACGCACATTTCACTTTACACCGCATCACATTTTAAGATTTTTTCATTTTCTCACTGGTTTGGTGCTAAAATTCTTTCACTCCGACAAAATTACACCAGTTTTCACAATTATTTTCGACTCTGTCGTACAACTAACGGAAATATCCTGGAGGCCAAGTCTTAAGAGTCGACAGGACTCGCAGAAAATTTCGATTCCGATGTAAAAAAAATCCTAGAAATGCATGAAAATGCATTAGCTCTGGGTTGTACGTGACATTTGTGACATTTAATCGTGTGTTGCATGTTGCATATTCTGCTGTGAAGTAAGTTATTTTAATTCAAATATTGAAAACCACAAAAAACCATAAAAAGGCGGCCCCTACTTTTTCTTAACGGCTTGACCGATTGTTTTCAAAATTTAACAGCATAGAGATAAAGAATAAATCTGTGTCTCTAGTGATCGAAAAAAATTATAAAAAATGTTTTTTCTCGTTTTGAGGAAGTGCTAACATGGGCAACATATGAGTCTTTTTGGCACCTCTGCCCTGAAATAACTAAACAAAAAATTTAACTTCGGGGCCACTAGATACACAGATCTACTCTTTATCTATAAACTGTGAAAATTTGAAGACAATCGGTAAAGCCGTTTAGAAAAAAGTAGGGGCCGCCTTTTTGTGCTTCATAAAACATGGATTTCATCAAGTATCGTAGACTCTTAAAACTTACGCTTTCAGGACGCAAACGCTTTAGGACGTCAATAACTTTCGTTCACTGTAAGAATGATCGACATTGAAACATAAATTGGTTGTTATCTAGCAATCTGCATGAAACAATTTATTATTATCCAGTCATTAAAACCTTATTCAAAATCAAACTAAAGAGTTGACATTATTGTACTATCAGTATACCATCTACTTATATATCAAGTTCGTCATTCTTACAGTGAACGTCCGAAAGCGTTGGCATCTTAAAAGCGTAAGTTTCAAGACTTGGCTTCCAGAGGTGACGTTGAAGTTTGAACCACGTATGATTGACACTTGAGCAGCCGTGATCGCCTCCAGGACTGATGGAGATGTTCTGTAGGATCGAGTTCTGTGGCGTGATGATGCGGTGCCGCCAGCGCTAATTTCACGCGCCGCTTCTGATTCAGTGAGGTGATCATCGCAGGGGTGAATGATACGCGGTGATGACGCGAGAGGGAGGTTCACCACAGCGAGGTTAATTAGAAAGAAGCGGTTAATTTTATGGAATTAATATTTATTAGTTCTTTTCTTCACTGCCGTAAAAGCTTTTGTAAGCTTTAAAACAAAACTTACGTACATGATGATATGATGCTTTTACGGTTTAGTGAAATTTTCTGACATTTCTTGTGTATTTGAGAGTTTGAAATGAAATGTGTAACCAGCTTGTTGTTGCTGATAATCTGATAATAGCTGATAAAAGTCCGTCGAAACATTGCGTTCTAATAAATAATTTGCATACAGAACGTATACCGTGTTTTCTGAAATTACTATACACATGGTGTTTGAAACTTTTATTATAATGAGATTTTATAGGTTTCTTTTAAAAACTTCCATGGAGTCAGGATGAGAGGAAGGGACGGTTCAGTTGGTAGAGCTCGCCCGGCAAGTGAGAGGTTCCGGGTTCGAGCCCCGGTTCGGTCGGATATTTTTCACACCGCACATCCCTTCCTTTTATTATAATAGTCATTATATTATTCTTTGTCTCTCCGTGGACCTCGTCAGGACCTCGTCAAGACCAATATTCCATAAGAAATGGAATTGTCATGTCTCTGAGAGATAAAATTATCGAACTCTACCGTATGTCTGTGACATTTTACAGATTCCTAATCTATAAATTATTGACTACTTTGGACATTTCTCTGGTCAATATATCGTTGAATGTGCGACTTTCAAGCCGTGGACTGATTGACAGTATCGATAGAGAGCTTGTAAAGTATCGTTCGACAAGTCCTGTCGATGATGTCGATCCGTCTCTTCGCAGACGACGTCGACGCGAAGAAAGCTCTCACGTTAAAGCTCGCGCGACTGCTCGCAAGCACACGGGGGATCATTATAAATCAGCCGGAAGTTAGTTGCTTTAGGTACTCTCTCAATAAGATCCTATCGAGAACTAGTCATTCGAAGGCGGATTTCGGTTGGGTATCGGTGATAAAAGTTACGGCGGCACGATGAAGGGAATAGGTTTTGATAAAGGAGTGTGTGAGTTGCTTGATATTACTTTAAGAGGGCTGGAGTAGTGAGCGTGGCCTTGAAGAGTTTTTTAATCGATTTTTATCAATATCTTTTACCAATGTAATTGTTAACAAAATATGGCTTTGTACGAATTCAGAACAGTTCAATGAAAATAATTTCATAGTTTGGAATAAGTTATTAGTTTTATTTTGCCCAACAGATGTTTAGTGCCATAATTTTACTAATTTTCGGGCACTAGACGTCTGTAGGACAAAGTAAATCTAATAAACCATTACAAGCTATGGAATTATTTTCATTGAACTGTTCTGAATACGCGTACAAGCCCTATTTTGTTAACAATTATATTGGTAAAAGATATTGAAAGATATTGATAAAAATCGATTGAAAAACTCTTCAAGGTCAAATTCACTACCCAGCCGTCTTAATTTGTGATTGAGTTGATGTACGGGGGACATTTAGCACGTGGGGTGGAGGGGGGGTGGGGTGGAGGGGGGGAGGAGCAGACATTAGAGTGACAACGTTGAAACGGAAATGTTATGGACGGAAACTGTGCGTTCCAGAAAACTAATGAATCAGCTTTAAAAACAGACCTGGCGTTAATAACCAAATGTTTTCGTCAATGAATGATACCTTCATTTTAACATGGATTTGAGTCTGATATTTGTGTCAGGTGTACTCACATTCTACTGCGAACAACCTACCACGTAGTAGAGACCTTGGTTGCGTACGTTCTACTTTCATCGTACATATTTGTGCCAGGTTTACTCCATTCCACTTCATTAAAGTTCGTCAATACGAAAGCCAAGTGATGTACTAAAGTGAGGTTGTAAGTTTTTTTCTTGACATTTGAAGATGTGAGAATCATTTTGAATGTACACACTTTTTGTTTTTATTCTCGTTTTTATGTTTGCTCTGCTGTGTATTTTAAGCCAATGTCTATAGTTAAATGTCCTTCGCAGTTGAAGTTGAGTTGCCATTATTTTTGTTACTGTAAAAACACCAGATTCGGCCAATCGGCTTATTTGCTGTCAAACTTTTCCAACGTTATACAAAATCATCGGCTTTTCCGTTTACCCAAAATCCGCATTATTTTGATAACCACGTCAATCTGCTAAAAGGCTTAGCATCCAGCACACGTGATCAATGGAGCATTTTACCTTCACACCTCCCGCTTTTCCGGTGTTGTTTTCAAAACACTGATTTACTTTGATTTATCTTCCTCGTTCCGAGTTTCCACGAGAAAAATAATATCCTGAATTGTTGGTATGCAAATTAGTTTGGCCACACTTCCATACGGATCACCATGACAATGGCGGCACTCTTCCTTTGAATGACCTTATTTTCACACTCATTGTTATTTCAGCCCCGGCAGTCATATTCGGAATATAAATGTGTGTTTGTAGAAGGGAGAAAAAAGGATGAGAGAAAGAGAGCAGGAGAGGGGCGCTGGTTTTAATGTCTTTTTCTGTCACGCACCATTTTGTTGAGTTTTTTTAACACGTGATTTAGATATATTTTTCGGTCGGAGATTTATGAAAAGTTGGAAAAGCGATATGAGAAAATGTTGACTTTAAATCTGGAATACATTTGAATTATTTTGAGTTCGTCGATGTATTTTCACGGTTGATTTGTTGGGATCGGGAGCAATTGTGAATACCAAATAGTTTATTGTGACGGCAGCTTTGGCAGTATTTTTGTAAAGTGTTTTTCAATTTCGCTGAGAGTGACTATTTTTTGGCTTTGCAATTGATATATCGGAGTTTCAATATTGAATGAAACTCAAATGTTTTTTTATTGCTGTATCAATATCATATGCACTTTTTCTACTTACTTAATCAAGTATTAGGTAATCTTCATATTGATAAAATTAACTTCATGACTTTTTATAATATTCTCTCTCCTAATTCTACAACTATTTTCGATCGCTAGTGGAATCGCAATGTGTACCAAGCTTACGGCAAAATCACATTTTTAGCTGATCTGCTTACCGTTTGCAGTTATAGAATCAGAGTGCTCTTTTCTATAACTTTAAAATTACTATAACTTGCAAACTATTAATTATAAATTTCAGGATTATACAACAACATTATGAGTAATATAATTGCAATATAACAACACAATACACTGTTAGTAGATTACTATGTGGTACAACCGTAGGATTTATAATTGTTATAAACTCGGCGAGATAATAATGTTCAATCGGTGAAGAGCTTTGTAGTGAACATTCAAATTAAAACTAATGGATTCACTCACTTTATACTCGATTAAACTTCCATTTTTCCACTTCCAAAGTCGCTTTTGTAAAACCCACATTTTTAATTTAGCTTCGAACATATATTTGTCCACATTGTTTTTCCCCCACGTGTTTGTTAGCTCGGCGGAAAACTGTGATTCTGTTGACGAATTTTCCGATCCTCCGATTAAGTCAATATTGTCTCGTGGAAATCTTCCGTGTGACAGAGTTTTCCCGCTGTAAAGATAACACCGTCGCAGGAGGCGAAAGCCCTGAGGCTTAACATACAGACGTGGCTGGAGCTGATAGAACTTGTTAACATTCGGGCCTGTTTATGTCTTTTCGAGTTCTTCAGATCACAAGAGAGATTCGCGTTGGAGAAGCCGAATGTCGATATTCACGGACTTCAACCGTTCAATAATGTATGCTCGTTGTCCTTTGTTTTGCTAACAATTATTTCTGGCGTCCTCACCATTGTTGTACACCAAAATGAAGTAAAGGGCCGGTTTTTCAATATTCTGAACGATTAGTTAAGTTTAAACGGTCATTCAAGGAATGCCATTGGTTGTTGTCATGGCAATATAGTTTTAATCACCTTGTTAAAATTTAGCAGAACTAAGAAAGATGATTAAGAGCCAGTTTTTCAATACCTGTGTAACTTGTAAACAGTCAATTAGGACTATATTGCCATGGCAACAACCAATGGCATTCCTCGAATGACCGTTTAAATCTTAATTACTGGTTTAGCGGACTATTGAAAAACCGGCCCTAAATGTTTTAATCATACACAAAAGCAAGATATAATTAATTTAATTACAATATTTAAATAAACAATGTGACAACTAGGAAACACAATAATTTAAGTTTTCGAGTTAAAACATACCTTTAGTTCATAGTTTGGCTCGAACTTGATCTTGAGCGAAGAAATAATATGAGTCTGGAAGTTAAAGTTCCCTGAAATCGCTCACTTGAAGTTTAGTTGCTTTCATTTTTCAAGATTGTTGATTCCAGCTCAGCTTACTTCACTCGCTATAGTTTATGAAGAAATAGATTGGATTTTTAAGGCGTAATGCAAAACTGATATATTTATGACATGTTTTTCCATAAAATTCATCTTGATGCTTGTATCGAGTTCCCGCTTGATCGATTATGGTTCGACGAGTTTGAAGGCAAAAGAGCAAGTTGTCTTATCTGCCGGCTTGATATAGCACAAGGGAGAACACGAGTGAAACATGAATACATAATATCGATGGATATTGATGGATTTTATCAATAGATATATGAAATTCCTGGATAACGGTTTCTCTAGATTGTACCCGCCTGTGAACCTCTTTTCTGCGATGTCTTCAGCGTTTTTTGTGTGTAAGTGTAGTAAAAAGTACTTGATTTTTGTATGTGCTGATAATGTAAATCTTAGTTTTTAGGGACAAAACGAGTGAATGATTATTACTAAAGTACTTTATCGGAACTTTCTCCGTTTGTAATTACTGAGTTGTGTATTTCTCTATCATTCTCATCTTGAAATATAACTTGTTACGTTTGGTTGAATATAGCTTCAGACAACTGTTGAGAATGTGCATTGTTTTTATAATCTGGTTAATCTTCAATCTTCTTAAGGAAATTGCTCAACTACAACATTATTTAAACCCCAAATCTCAGAAAATACAAAGTTAAGTCTGAAAAGTCATTTAACAGTTGATAAATCTCATTATAAAAATAGGAAAAGACAATTCCCTAATTCTTTTTACGAACGTAAAATTCCGTCGAGCCAATCAGAAACTTTTCGTCTAGTCCAAGTTTCTGATTAGTTGTCCGAAATGCCGGCCCATAAAAAGCGTCGCGGTCGATTAAACTCTCGATCTCTCACTCGGCTCACGTGGTGTGTGTAGTGCCTTGCAAAGTTTCCGAGCACGTGATCTCAAGTGCTCCGGGGGTCAGAGGGGTGGGGATATAATCACGAGTGAATTAAGAGCTGATCTCCTGGCAGGCGCCCCACCGGCGCCAACCCCACGATCATTTAATCTCCTCTCTCATCGCATCGCGCCGGGGATGGAATTCTGATATGAAATTGATTGGGTAAATAAAGCTGAATCCTGGATCGGGATCAAAGTGGTGTTGTGCTTGACTGCACGGTCCGAGTTGAAACCTCCAGATCATCGGCCGCAGGATTGTTTGTGCTCCATTCTGTGGTCTCGTGCGGTTGCTAAGCAGCGTTTGATTTCACTCGCACTCCGCTGGCTCAAAGACTAGCGGCTCTGTAATCATCCACACATCACAGCAGAGCAGATGATAAAGATTTTGCTTAGATCCATCCATGGTTAGTTGGGAAGAATTTGAGAGAGTTTTTGCAAGCTTTCCTCGAATAGAGTACAAGAGAGTTCGGATACTAAAGAAAATAATATATGAGGGAGAGTGCGCAGAATGTATAATTAAATACATTGCTTTGAGCATCAGAGCTACGATTCTATAATAATTTGAATTTAAATTTAACTTTTTAAGTTAAAAGTTTATTACGAGTTTAAAAACTGTTAATTGAAAAACAACAAAATAGCCGGTTGAGAAAATAATTCGCTTTCATTTAGAACATGGCTTCTTCCATGCGACTTTCCGTCTAATTCCTTCTTGGCTCAATTATAAGCATTGTAGATGAGTTTGTGTGATTGCCAGGGGACCACTTTAGCCGTCATCGTGATATCCTCGCATGGCGCCCCAGTCGAGATGGAAAAAGCGCGAGTTCCGGTCGGAAGACTACGCGGAAAGTTTGCTCTCTGCCTCGTTAAATAAGCTCCCTGCTACTCGTCTAGTCTGGTAGCGCTATCAGGGAAATGCAGGGAAGGAAATTCTCCACTCAGATTTCCCCGAGTTTAAGTTACTCGGTTTTCGAGATCCAGTTCTAACTTCGGGACTCAATTCATCACCGTTTGATGCAACGCGAGTTTTTTTCCAATCTTCTCTCGGTCAGATACATCTGCGTTCGCCGCTGTTTTTCTCGCGGGCCCGAGAACATTTTATTGTACTTTAGCCGAAGTTTGGAAAGACAAAAGAGATATATTTCTTATTTCTTGTTGCTGCACACCTAAATCCAACTTTTATACAAAGCCATCATTTCTTTGTTACTAAAAAACGATGTGTTTCCATTCGGCGCAAGAAAGACAATAGAGTTTCTCCGCAAGAACGGTTTACAGACAGTTCGTAATCAACTTTCATCACCACAAAGTTAGATCTCCCGTCTTTCATCCCAATCCGAGCCTTTACAATGGTCATCGCTAAAGCCCACGCCATTTTCAATTAACGTAGACACTGTGCAATGAATAGCCGCACCACAGTCGGGATAAAAACCCCTGAGTACACAGCTGGGGGGTTCGTGAATTCAAGTCCGAAAACAAGAAGTCAAAGAGTCACTAATTGCGACCCTATGTCCAGCTGTGACGTCCTCATTCCAATGGTAACATGAAAGCATCCGCTCACATCAACTTTGACGCTTAAATCCAACCCTTCTGCCCCCCTCCCCCACCCCCGTCTCGTTAGCGCCGTGTTAAAGAGCAACTCGTGCCATGATGCCGGGGTACTAACGAGATTATGCAATATAAATATATATGGTGTTGGCACTTTGTGAGTAACCGTCGCATAAGTTTCTTCTGCTGCAATGCATATGATAATAAACTGGTGTCGTTGGTACTTGCTGTGCTGTCATTGACCAATGAGAATGCGAGTTGGAGCGTGAAGATCGCATGCGAGAGCGATCTCGGATGGTGATTGGCCAATGGGGAAGCTCTTGCGTTGACCCCATGAAAGTTAATGAGGCTTTTTCGTTGTAGTTTTCACCACTGGCGAAATGAAGTGTATGGCTGCTACCCAGTCCCTGTATCACTTTTAGAGGTTGTGTAAATTTTTCTCTCGTCAGTTTAATCATTAGTTTAATTTACGTTTTACGCGAATAGTTACTATCGTATTTTTTCGGTAGTTCACATCTATTATTATTTTATTTATTTTATTCACACATTCTTCTATTAGAATGATCCTTTGGTTTAATTTGTTTCAATAATCAATGCGTCAAAAATATTTTATTGTGAGCATGAATGTTTGCAGTATTATAATCCAAAAGGCAAAACCAGTGCTTTTAGTAACATTTCTCTCAATTGTTCACATTTTTTAATTCTCATTGTTTTTGGCATCCCTGAAATGTATTTCGAACATTGAATCTCATTCAAGATTAATTTAGGACAATTCCAACCTACTTTACTCATCTAGTAGGTACTATTTGAGAAGTTAATTTAAATTTCCATCAAGAGTAAATTTTTTTCTGGAAGATATTTAGCTCTTCCGAGCGGATTGCAAATTTGGCTCGTGAACAAATGACACCACAATGTTACACCCTATTCGCTGCCGTATAATCAGGTTGTTCGTCTGCGGTGTGCCCACATTGGAGCTCGGGGAGTCAGTTTTTTGTCGGGGTTTGTCTCCTTAACGACCCTCATTAATCAGCTGGGCGCTGGACCCAAACAACGGGTGAAATGCTAGACCTATTGTTATTAATATTTATACGCACGTTCCGAGTTGCGCGAGCCAATGAGTGAAATGGCATGTTTTGTCGGGCCGACATTGTGTGCTAATCATGGTGCTAGTCAGTTTTTCAATAAAAAAATATTACATGGTTAAAAATAATGGATTCGTGTATATTCTCTGCACAGAAAATTTCTATGGAACTGGTATGTTTTAGAAATTAAAATATGGTTAGCATAGAGAAACTGAGCTTCAAAACCAAATATTCGGTGGATAATGTTTATTAGGCGATCGTAAAATTTGCTAATAATATTTTGCTCTAGATTAATTTTATAGAAATGTTTTTTATGTCAAAAAAAACATAAAAAGACGTATTATTTTTTTTATCTGCAAACAGCGTTTCTTCTATACTTCGTTTTATTAATATTGATGTATTCAATTATTGGAATTCGATTTCTCATTTCCTTCTCCATGATTACATCGAGTATTGAATGCCGAGAAGACAAGTGAACAACAGAACGACGAACAGTTCTCATTTCCTAGACATTGAGTAAATCACCGGTTTCTTTGTTCCTGTCATCTGATTTCCTCCTCTGACGCAAGAAGTCAGAGAAACTGGGTTAATACTTGAGCTCTTGTCGGATGGTGGGCTCCAGGTATCCGGCGTCTCAACTCATCTCATTAGAGAATCACAGGCGCCACCTGGGAGTGGAATTCATATGAACCTCGCAAACTACTCTCATTGTCAATTATCATAATTGTTCGTTGCTTTCAATTCGATCGCTCGAGTTTTTAAAACTAATCGCGAGAAACTTGCACTGCACTTCCCAGGACTGATAAAACAGTTGAATTCACAATTTGTGAGGATGAAGCTCATTGTGTACAGAAACTAGTTTTTAAAATAAAAATTGTTTTCCGTGCAAAAGGAAATGCATTGGAGGACGGATAAAAATAAAACAAATAGTAAATACGCCTCTGATAACCTTTATAATAATAATAATCCTCGAGGACGTCAACGTGTTTATTCATTCTTCAACTTTTTTTCTACTATTATATCAATGTCATTTACTAAAGTGATCATCTTATGTATTTTTTAACATATTCGCCATCCTCCCCTCCGATCGTATACATTGTCGACAGTCGATGGACATCTCACTGTTCGATCGACTAGGACATGCCAATTAGAGGTTGTCGATGGGCTGTTGAGAATAGTTATACGATCGCGGGGCTGATATAATGCTCATCTGCCTTTAGTTGGCATATTGATATTGTGCAGTTACAAAAACAACACATGTGACCCCCCCCCCCCCCCCCCCCCACTTAAAGCCACGTGACCTATCGCGTGCTCCCCCTCCCCCCACCACACCACCCAGGTTCATTAATAAACACAGGCACGCGCGCAAACCAAACCCTCCACATAACAATCTTATTTTTAGACAAATTTCGAACACTCTCTATTTTCCCCCGCAGCGACGCGGGGACGTCGGTTACCTCCTGTTACTCCTGTTCGCCTGTTCCTCGGCATCCTCTCCCGAACCCTCCTCCGACGTCCTGTTGCCGTAGCGCCGCGACGCCGGTCGTCTATATCAGGCATCATTCATAGAGGCGTCGTTGCTACGGCGCGAGAGCTAGTTCTCGCGCGGCGCTGGAGGGGGGAGGGGCGGGGGCTGAAACAGAGAGGAAAGAAAAGAAAACTAGAAGAAAAACAATAAAGATTGCGTGGACATAACACAACTTAGCCAAGCCAAGCGGAGAGGATAGATCCATGTTGAGAGGAACAGTAAAACAGCTGTCACACGGAGAACAAACTATTCCACAAACAAAATATTTCCACCGCACTAGAAGCAGAACCAACGACTCGGAATGGAAGAGAGAATTGGAATGGACGAGTAAAAACGCTGTCAGTAACTTTCAGCTCTTTAGCGAGATGAGTTTATGTCCACACTACAAAGGCTTGTGTCCGTTAATTCTGCTTGTCTGCTCAACGGATTGTTGCGACCTTTTTGCTCTGTCGAATAAGCGAACGGTGAGTGGAGTCCATCGGGTTTGCGACTTCTCTTTGATTTAGACCAGTCGGTCGACGTAATCCTTTTGTACGCTCATGACGACAATGTCGGACGGATTCCATTATCGGGGGGTTTAATTATAATAGTGCTTTCTGGAGTTATCATTTATATTTCATTTGGAGGGAATGACGTTGTAAGCTGCACTTGAGGGGACAGATTGGATTTGTGGTGTAAGCCTGGGTTTATCATCCAGTAGAAGCAGATGGATGACTTGTTGAGACTTCCGAGTAGCCAGGAAGTGGAGGTTCAAGCTTTCGTCCCAAGTGTGTGTTTTCTTCAGCGTCGGTTTGTTGCGTCATCGTCGTAATCTTGAGTGATTCTACAGTCTACTGATAAAAAATACGTAAAAATTAAAAGCTTTCATTTTTATAGCTAATATTTTCAAATATTCAAATTTGGATGCGCCTTAATTTCAAGATAAGAAAATCATTAACCTGAGCCGAAAATATATAATTTTACTGATCAGAAGGAACAACCTATGAGCTGTTATAAAACACAATATTGGTGAAACTGCTGCACTCAAAGTGATAAAAAAGTTCCTATAGGTACTAATGTAACCTTCTTCCATGAACATTCGCTCCTGTCCTGATAAGGGGGTTGCTACTCATTTGTAAATGTCCTGGACTTTTTGCAGTGATGTCACAAATACCTCTAACAAATTAATACTCTAGAGCAGGTAAAGCTATTTAAGCTACATTCACACAGCTTTTGTGAAAAGCGAGCTTATCATATACTGCCATCAAGTGACTCCACATTAAGTTTAAAAGATGGTCCACGTTTAGACCCCCTCAGATCTGTTCAGTTAGACATGACCGCTCGCAATGATCACAGAATGTGAACCATTTGGCTAGACCCAATAAATAAAACTATTAACTGCACAGTCTGTTTCACGTGCCGCGTTCCTAATGTCCAACTATCCGTCCCGAAAGAGAACGCGTAATTGTACGTGCCGTGCCGCTGATGCAATGGGAAGCTCCACGATCAAAGTCTATTTCTTCATCCTCCTATTCTTAGATCCATTGTATCGCCTTCTGCTTAGGCTCAGTATTATCTACCGTGGACTTTATTCTGTCTTTGACGTTCTTTGATGTTTTCCCAGCAGACAAGACGTCTTTGTGTGAAGATAAGTCGGTTAGAGATTAGCTCAATATATATGGGATTTAGCTGTAAGTTGCGGTTGGGTTTATAGGAGACATATAGTGTATGTTCGTCGTGTGTTTCTCTTCTCATGTTCAGCCAATGATCAACTGAAATGGACGTAATCGAGCTTTGTTACATTTGGAAACTGAGCTTTGATATGGGATCCGATAAATGAAATTACATTGTAAACGAAAGACAGAGATGTTGCTGTTTTTGCTGTCTAAATGTTAACATCATACTCTGTGACAAAAAGATTCAGTAGCCGAACTACGTGGATTTTTATGTTACTTTGGAAATACATTTTAAAACTTTTCAGAATGTTGTAAATATCATAGCGAGTGTTTTTGAACGAATTCTGTTTTGGCACCATTTTGGCAACTTTTAGAACAGTCGTTAAAATTATTGATACACCGTAAATCCATGAGAATTAATTGAATTAAATTTAAAGAAATTGCTGAGAAATGAATGAGGTACTTGCGTGTAGTGCTTGCTATAAGCACTGCCACAAAATGCCTGAATGTATTTTTCGAGAGCGAAAAAATCAAACACTCTCGAAGCAGGACCGGTAATAAATCCAAAGTTTCAGCCTGCTTCTCTACGGACGAGTGTTTATTGGAGGTTTGTGCTGAGGAAAACATTTTGGATATAAATTTCTACGTATTCCGCCGGATCTCCAATAACGAACGCCTGCCATAGTTTATCCGCAGCCCGCAAACTCTCCACGTTCGCCAATAGAATTTATCTACCCCGCCCCAAACGCATATAGCGGATGTTTACGCTGTATCAATTCATTATTATTTTCTATGGTTTCTACCTTGGACGTCATATTAGATTTCATTTTTCATCATGAAGCCTTGTGAATCTCTTTTTTATAATAGGTAAGTGATATTGCAGAGTCACTTTTCCGTCCCCAATTAATTTTCACAATAGGTAACGCTGACGGTATATATAGGGAAAAAGCAGAGCTTCCACCCAAATATACAGAGCCTTTCTCTCAAAAACCATATTTAATCAATGTAGGGTGGATTTTTTTTAGTTATATTTATACGTCAATTACATCATGTACGGTATATTTTTAAAATTATGTTTGAAACACTTGAATTTAAACTTATTTTAAATCAGCATTTCGTGCAAAATTAAGAGTGACAATTTGCCACATTGCCAGGGAAGCTAACAATCAATAAAATCTTACGCAAGATGTTCTTCACTCTCCATAAATAATTCCGACAATTTGCAAAACATTCCGTCGCAAATTGGGTAAATTATTGAAAGTTGTTGAGCCGAGTTCACTGCGTGGGTTTACTTCAACATCAGTAGAGAACATTTCACGAAAAATAATTCCCGAACGACGCTGAGAGCAAATAAGAGTTAGGATGCGTAATTTCCTCCCTAGAGAGAAGCAAACTCGTGAAAGGTGTAAGCCCATTCGCCTAGAAGCATAAGGCTGTTAGTCCAGGCACCGAGGAAAATGTGTACTGAAAATGTTTTACATTTCTTGTATACAACACTGAGCGTCGAAGAATATGTTCAGGATTCTGAAAAGAATCTCAGCAGGTGCACAGAAAGAAAACAGACGACGTTACGCGTCTACTGTGTATAACATCCTCGCACTTATTATTAATGGATGGGTTTCTTTTCTTCCGTATGCGTTATGTAGACGGGATCGTGTGAAAAGCTTTACATATCAAACAGACAACAGTTGATGTACACTTGGCACATTTAAAATTGATCGGTGAGCAAATTTGAATGACTGCTGGTCATGTCCCATAACCAATCAAAGCTTATTATTATCATTGAAATGTGAGGTCACCTACTAGAGTGAGACAAGGAGATCGCTTGGACTGACTTCTGATGGTGCGATCTAACATTTTTCAGCCAATCAGATTTATTGAACGATCAATTTTAAATGTGCCAAGTGTACAATATGTGAAACTTTCACATTGCAAGCGATATCCAATCAAATGTCTTCTTTCGCTCGGTCCTAAAAGTAAACGATAATTTTATTGCATCCTCAATTGCATCTTGGGCCGTGCCAGCATGAACTGTGATAAATAACAACTTTATACCAGATACTTATCTGAGTTGACATTCAAAAATGGATTGTAGGTACCAAGATAAAAATTCTTGGATGAATCCTGAATCATATTCCTTCAGAAATATGGTTATGGGTGAGCGTGAAAGCATAAAGATATGCCTTTGTTCTATGATAGTTTGGTAAATATAATAAATAATAAATAGGTCATGTAAGAGATCTTTAAAAGTTGTCTGGTTGATTGCTCTTTGAAATAGATGACAGAATCTTATTTCATGCAAATAAAATGTCTCTCAATGATAGTGCTCTGACAAGATATCTGTGAGACGCAAAAGATAAATTGCCATCAAGACTTTTATATAAAAAGCATCCCGACTTGCTGTGTATAATAGAGCGTATTATCCAAAGCTCAGTCAGAGAGCTTCGCAGGGATTTTCGGATAGCTGGAAAATATCTGATAGGCTTCGTTATAAAACTGATGCGACTGCGACTCAAAAGCAGAAGGAAAATGATATCATAATGTGTCTTCTGTTCGCGTCTCGCAGCGACAAATCTGAACGGATTTCGTTCGCGATTCGAATTCAATCGGAAGATTTAAATTGAGATCTCATGGATCTGATTATTCGGCATTTTCAGCGTCAATTTCAAAACTGAATGGGCGAAGTAAATATGAGGCGCTTACTCCGAAGTTTCGAACTATCTCTGGAACTCATTTCTTCGGCCGACTCGCTGTAACTGCTGCCGTCGAGGTAAAAGTTTACAGTTCAACATTTTGTAAAGTTTTACCAAGTCGGCTTATTTTCGAATCCTATATCGTTTCCTAGTTGTTTTGTCTAAGTTCGTTGTACAACAGTTTCTGAACTCCATGTAGCTACTAAACTGATATGGAAATCTTTCGATTTCTGAAAATTCAATGATAGCTAATTCACGACCGAAACCGTTCATTTTGGGAAATGCATTTTTTTATTGTTGATGCATTTTATGTCATCGCAAAAATAGAGACAGTGTAAAATAATGCGGTGTTCATATAATTCTAGTTTCAACTTGAAATGTTAAAATCATAATAAACACAAATAAAAAATTATTAAATTTCGTATAGCACGAGTTTAAAAAATTGGAGCGTGAACGAACAAGTAAAAAAGTACATCGCGTTTCGTGGCATAAACGGAAATTCATTATAACTATTTCGAACACGATTAAAAATGTAAATTTCAACGCGAGATGACAATCCCAACAATTCTCTTTGTAATTATAAGATTAAGACATTCATCGTCATTGGGGCACATGATTTCCATTAGAACTACGTCGCATATTGAGCCCCGTGCTTTACAATGTCTTTGTAAATGCAAATTGCCTTCGAAACGATGAATATTTATGTCGAATATAATGTCACAAGTGTATTCGTATAATGTGTACGCTGGTTCTCCATACATTTTCATACGTTCTTAATTGGGGTTAGAAGAGATGGTGTGGCGAAGGAGGTATTAATATTCAGAGCAGCATCCTTTCGCGTCTTCCAGGCAAAATGCGACGGAATTAGGTTAGGGGGGAAAAAATGTAACCGCCAAAATCTCAACTCCCAGGACGGAGAAAGACTCTTTGAGATGAAATGTATGTAAATTGTTTGGTTGAACATTCAAATTGTGATGCTTGTTGATCAGCTATGTGTTTATACTTGTCGTGAAGGCGGAACGAAAAGTCAACGAAGGCACAAGAAAACACGCTTTTCCTGACTCGAATATTTGAATCTTGTATTTATTCCATGTTTGTTCTTGTATGAAGAAAAATATGTTGATGATGGGAGATAAAAGAAATGCCACACAACAAGCTGGTACTTGATTATGCTGAAATCATGAATTCAAACTAGTAGTTTTGCTTTTCGCCCAGCTTTTGGCTGAGTTTAATACTGCATTCTGAATTCGTATGCTTGAGAAATGGATTTCTCATTTTCTCATTTGAGAAATGGAAATTGAGAAATGCTTGAGAAACGGTAGCGTATAATGCAACAACTAGGGAAGAGCAGACATTAAGTTTAATACCATTCAAGACACTAGTCAAGAACAAACTCACGCTAATTCAAGAACAAGAATTCAAGAACAAGAAGTAATGTGCATTGGAAGACAACAATAAAGATCACACACATCCTGCTGAGAATGTTTTTTCAGTGGTTTTCCCTCAGCTAAAAAAAGCAAATGCTTGGATGTTCTTCCAATATTACCACTGACATTGAAGCACAACTATATGTATAATGACTTTTATGAATAACTTAAGAAGAAATAGGTAAACGGTGAAGAGGTGAAGCAGCTGAAGAGAAGAGATGGATGTATGGAAGATCAACGACTCGATTGTTGAATACAGACCAATTGTGTACCTATTTTTATGTGCTCAATAAATTACATTATTATTATTACACCACAATCACTACCACACCACGTAATACATGATCAAATACATGGGTTTAAATTACAAACCCACACGATTGAGGGGTGGGACTATTGTACTCTGCTTGTAGGCTTAGGAAGTAGAAATTGAATTATCGATGTCTTCAAATGTAATTCCGATACTTCAATGCGGTAACCAACCCAATATGAACGCGTTTGATTTCTTTTATTAAACTTCGGAAATTCAAGTTCGTCTTGATTTCGTTCTTTGTGTTCTCCTTGGTTTCGAGGAGGAAGTCTTGCTTGCTCTTCAATGGATGTAGTTAATTAGACACATATCTTGTCGGCGACGACGCTTTCTTGGAAAAGTTGAATTTAATTTGCTTCTTGGTGAAGAGAGAATCCACATAAGGTTGCGTCTGAGGGTAGACTTGAATTTGTGCACTGAAGTGCTAGATAATTGTTAGCGAGTTGCGACAAAGGTGGAGCCTGTTAAATATTAAAAGTAATTGTAATTTTGTGCGCTGAAAAGGCAGGGAATTCTGCCTTCCAATGTGAGCTCTGAAGCGCTTTATTTCGCTATACTCGAGTGGCCAAGGGATTTGCAATAAATGCAAATATGCAAAGTCTAGAACATTCAAATTATAGAACAAAATATTTCGAAAAAAGTAATTTGCATGTATTATGTATCATACATATAATGAAAATTTGAAAATGCAACAACCCCTTACGCCTATTGTCTGATAAATGTTGATATTTTTATTGGAATATACGTTTTCGAAAAGGCTGAAAGAGATCATTGTTTTCAACTAGGAAAACGCTCTGGGTAACGCGTTGATGAGCGAGCACGGATACGCGCAACACCTCGAACCGAAATTCTGTCTATCGAAAATGTCATTAAAAGCCAATCGTTCTAGAATTTCGTCACAGACTTGTATAAAAATCTCAAAAAATTCCTAAAATATTGGTCCAAATAACTATGCAAAGTTTTAAGTTGATAGATTGAACCTTTATGATTGAACGGTTCCGTGTGAATTTTGAAAAATCCCAGGATCTCCTTCAAAAAATATACCTGGGGCCACTCATATGATATAAGTGTGTCTACACAATATCAGATCGACTGTTGAACGGTCATTATCAGTTTCATATGCGTTTGAAAGTTTCTGCTCTCTAACTACCTTGCCTTGAACTGAAGAGTCGAAGTCGCCGTGAATTTGACAGCCAACACGCAAAATGTCCGTAAAATGTCAATAACTTTTGGATTTAAACACAGATTAGTATGAAAATTGTCAAAAATTCAGATAATGTTGGTCCCAACCAAAGATACTAATATACTGGCTGCGGTCCCGACCATCATGCGAAATTATAAGTTGATCGTTCAATCGGTTCTAGTTTAAATTTCAAAAAACACAGGAAAGATGGTTTTAAATTTTAAGTAATGGGAGGATTTGGCTGAAACTTTTTATGATTGGGTACAATGTTGGTTGAAATGACTATGCTAAATTTCAAATTGATCGGACCAACCAATCGAAAGATATTTTTTTTTTAAATTTGAACCAATCAGGGAATTTCAAAAACATTAGGGTCAGCAAATCTCATATTTGGTCTGGACATGTGTGAAAAATTTCAGCTCGATCGGATAAACGGTGCGACCTGTATACGAGCAGACGACAGACAAAAAAAACATAATAAACAGAGGTCTGTGCCAAAAGAGCCAAAAGGAGACGCTCGCTTCGCTCGCTCAATTAGTACTCGTCTTTACATTTTTAAGATCTTTTATTGATAATTTTTACAAAATAATAAAAACGTATTTACCTATTCACAAAGCTAGCTGGGTTTGAAATAATATCTTGCATATCAATTTGAGAATTATTTTTAAATTCATTAGGTACCTGGTTTATTTCTGCGATTCTGTTTCTAGGAATCATAAAATGCCGAGATTTCTGTAACTTTTTTAAAACTTATTTCAATTTTCCAACTTTTCTTTAATTAATACATTTCTAAATGTTGGCGCTTGATTAAAACAGAACTCAACGAAAGAACTTTCCCCCCATTCTTTCATTATATAAAATTCACCAATTTACTTGCCGTCAGCAGAGGAAGTAAACAATGATTGTTGTACTAACGACTAACAAGTTTACACCCGTTTTGTGGAAACAAATATCAAAGCGGAAAATAAATGCTCCGAGTTCTATAAACTCCCAAGAGGTTAATATTTGCCCGAGCTGAGGATTAATTAAAAATGTGCTTCAACTTTGAATCGAAATAAAGCGAGAAAATGCGGAGGGATTTTTCGCAGATAGGACACGAGCTGCTAAGTGTACGAAGTCGAGGAATTTCAGTTATTAATCTTTCAGCCAGGAAGTGAATTTAGAAATGGGCTTCCAATAAGTAAACATATCACACACTATCCATTTTAGAGTGTGACTCAACACTAGTTACTTAATTAATCCTAAACCATCTTCAAATAATACCCTACTGTTGGGTGATAAATTCGTAGCATTATGTATTTCCTTTTCTAGTAATTTTTATTAATTTTATGTAGTACAATTAAAAAGGGTGAAGCTACTTCTGGCCAGATTTAAACTTATATTTATTAATTAATAACTAAGATTATGAGTACTCATCACTGAGGTGTAGATAGCTATAGTCCATCATGGTCCATCATCTCATTAGATAGTTCATCATCAATATAGTTTTTGTCATGAATTTTCTCTTCGTGCACTTTTCTTTCCCCTTTGCCGCCTTCTTTTCTTGATTAATATTCTTCTTTTAATAACAGTTATTTATGACATTTCTTCTAGTAATTATTTTTTTTAAACGATACACACAACATTCTTCTTCTAATCTTACATTTCAACTGCCTCTTTTTCCAATTCAAATTCCCCACCATCCAATCTCATTCTGAACACCATACCATATTTTTCCATTGTTGTGGCTTTACAGTTTTGAACCCTTTTTATTTTAAACCTCGACCCCAAAGGTGATATGTTTCGAAAAGATAACTTAATATTTTTAAAGACATTTTATAATATAAATTAATGTTTTAAGAATTTAAATATAACTGTAATAATATTCTGTACTACTTATTTACTTTAATATAATTGAATCCTGAATAAAATATGATTTTAATGTCATTATTTATGTTATAATTTTGATCGCCATAGAAACAATCACGGCCTTCTATAAATTCATAAGGAACCACTTGTTGTTTACAACCTAGATAACTCTCCCTGGTACAGTAGTGCTACAATACCCCACTATGGAATATAGAAATATACTTGCTTTATTACATACCACCCCACTATCGTGAATGTCCATTTTTGTATTTTGCTTTCAATTGTTGCTTTACAGTTCCTTCAAAGACATGTATGGTTTCAAGAGTATCGTATTATACACTCCTTTCAAAATTCCTTCCTTGGTCTTCAATTCATACGTATTGTTTCCTTTCACTTTAGAAACAATATAAGGCCCTTCAAATATATGGAAAAACTTCTTAGTTTCCTTTGACATAAAATTGGAAACATGTATTGCTCGTAATAATACCAAATCATTTGTTTTGAAAGTCGTTTTCTTCGTATACTTTTCTTCATGATACTTCTTTCTTTGAGCACCTTTATTCTTCAATCTATCCCCAGCCATTACAATCTTCATGTCGATATCAATTTCACTACCGTTATTTTCAGGAAAATCGATATTTTTAGCACTGTTGGATATGTATTTTTGATTGTAATGTAGTTCCATAGGCATAAACCCTGCACTTTCATGAAAACTTACGTTTAACCAATGTTCAATTTTAGGAACCCATTGTACCCATGAGTTATGTTTGTTGGAACAATATGTTCGAAACATGCGACCTAAACTACGCATGACTCTTTCACTAGGGTTTGATTGTGGGTGTCGAATAGTCGAATGAATTGCGATTACTTGATTTGCTTGCAAAGTGTTGTACCATAAACCAGACGTATATTGGGTTCCATGATCAGATAAAATTCGTTCCGGAATTTGAACTTGCTTGAAATATAATTCCAATTTCCCAACTACTGCCACTGCCGTAGCCTGCTTCAATGTATACAATTTTACTAACTTGGAGAATAGATCAATAAACACCAGAATATATCTGATTCCAAACTTTCCTCTTGGAAGAGGTCCGTACAAATCTGTGGCAACAATCTGGCCTGGTTTGCTGGGAATGATAGGAGTATAAGTACCTCTTGATGTTCTATTAGGATGCTTAACCCGCTGACAAATGTCACAACTTGCTAGAATTACTCGAATAATTCTTGCCATGTTCTTGAAATAGTAAAGCTTTCTCATTGCCATGTGGCATTTACGTTCTCCGAAGTGTCCGAATTCTTCATGCACTTCAATTATCAAGTCCTTCATGATCGTCGTAGGTATGCATAATCTCCATCCATCATCATTTTTCGCTTTGTGAAATAATTTCGTCCCGGAAATCTTGAATTGTTGATTTTGACTGTTATCATTCGGCTCATTCAATTTCTGTATAATCTCTCTAAACTGTGGGTCCTGTTCTTGTTCAGTTTGTATCTTTTCAAACCTCTTCTTCATGCTTAAACTGCATGATAATATAATTTCATATATTCCAATTTCCTTATCTTCACAAGTTTCTTGGTATATTTTTCCCTCTGCCGTTCCTGGTAATCTACTTAATGTATCTGCAATTACGTTAGATTTTCCCGAACAATGTCGAATTTCAAAGTTAAACTGTTGTAACCAGAGTACCCAACGAGTTAATCTTCCAGATAATAATCTACATTTCATCAAGAATGTAAGTGCTTGGTGATCAGTAACAATTATGAATTTTCTCACACCTTGAACGAACAATCTAAACTTCTCAACAGCAAACACAATTGCCAAACATTCCTTTTCAGATACATTATAATTGATCTCCGAAGTTTGTAACAGTCTTGAAGCCATATTAATGATCTGCATTTCACCATCATCATCCTTTTGATATAAAATACCAGCAATACCATAGTGACTTGCATCACATTGAATGTAAAATTCTTTGTTCATATCCGGATACAACAACTGCACATTGTTTACAAACAATTCTTTGAGTTCTTCAAATGCCTTCTGATGCTTTTCATTCCATCTCCATGTTGCTTTCTTCTTCAACAATTCCCTTAATGGTTCCATTTTATTTGCAAACTGATTTGTAAATTTCCGAAAATAACTGCAAATACCAATCAATCCCCTCAATTGCTTTTGATTTTTCGGCGTAGGCCAATTTTTAATAACATCCAATTTTTTCGAGTCGGGTCGAATTCCTGTACGATCTAAAGTATGACCAAGAAACGAAACTTGGTCTCTGCACCATTTTGATTTTTTCAAGTTTATTGTTACACCATAGTTCTTGAATCGTTTGAATATCATGTTCAGTTTTTCTATATGTTCTTCAAAAGTTGTGCTTGTCACTAGAATATCATCCACATATATAACAGTTGAATCTCTTAAGTCTTCTCCTAATACATGTTCTAATCCTCTTGAAAAAGCTGCGCCGCTTACGGAAAGTCCAAATGGCAATACCTTAAAGCAATACACTCTACCGCCGTATTTAAATGCAGTATACTTCCTGCTATGCTCCTCCAAAGGAATTTGCCAAAACGAGGAATTTAAATCAATAGTGGATAACCATCTGCTCTCAAAATGTTGCTGCAGCAATTCGTCAGGATCTAACGGTGTCTCATGTTCTGGAATAAGGATCTCATTTAACCTTCTTGCATCTAAACATAATCGAACTGACTGATCCTTTTTTATGTTAACTACCAAAGGATTTATGTAAGGTGATGTCATTTGTTCAATTATTCCCCACTCGATCATATTTTTTAACTGCTTTTCAACAGCCTCTCTATGTGCAAAAGCAACTGGATAGCTTTTGTTGTAATAAAATCCATTATTCCTGACTTTAATAGTATATTCATAATCTTTTATTAATCCTGGTTTATTTGTGAATATCTCTTTATATTTAACTAATAAGTCTTTCAACTCTTCCTTCTGTACATCATTTAACAATGTTAAATTCTTAATGCTTTCAAGAATCTCATTGTTGTATGTATTACATTCTCCATCCAATCTTCTTGAATTATTCTCATGCTCATAATTCAACTCTATGGCCATTAATTCTGAAATTTTTGTTTTTTCGAATTGTACCATTTTTCTGTTAATCTCTTTGCCCTGAATATAAACTGTTTTCGTGTCAAAGCATATATTCATAGATAATTGTGCCAATATGTCCACTCCCAGTATCAAATCCCTTCTCAAATCAGGCACAACTAAACAGATTATTTCTATTTGGATATCATCTATATTTATGGAAAGAAATGCTTGTCGAGTTATCTTCTTTCCTCGAGCTTGTGTTGCACCAACTATGGTAATTCCAATAACAGGAAAGATCTCAATGTCTTTATTTTTCTCCAGTAAACTTTCAAATACAACTTCATTCATGCAAGTCACTTCACTTCCTGTATCAATTAATGCAATCATAAATCTTTCCTTAAGTTTAACTAAAATTTCTGGGCATTTGATTAAATTGGTATTCATTTCTTCGTTTAAGTCATCTTCTTCTAAAAGTTCTTTACCATTAACTAACCGGACACTATTAATGTTTTGCACTAGATTTGTAGTCACGTAGTCAGTGCTTATTCTGCGCGACTCATTCCATTTCCCTGTACATCATTCCACGATGTACTTTGTTGGTAATTATTCTGGTTACTTTGATCTTGTTGATTATTTCCTCTTCCACAACCATGCTGATCTCCACGTCCTCCTTGACTTGCACCTTTTCCTCTACCACGTTGATCACCTTGACCTTGATTCTGTACATCATTCCATGATGTCCCTTGTTGGTAATTATTCTGGTTACTTTGATCTTGTTGATTATTTCCTCTTCCCCAACCATTTTGATCTCCACGTCCTCCTTGACTTGCACCTCTTCCTCTACCACGTTGATCACCTTGACCTTGATATCTAATACCATTTCCCTGTATTTCATTCCATAATGTCCCTTGTTGGTAATTATTCTGGTTACTTTGCCCTTGTTGACTATTTCCTCTTCCCCAACCATTTTGATCTCCACGTCCTTGATTATGTCGCATTTGATCTGTATGAATATTGTTGTTGTTATTCTCATTTTGTTGTCCCCTTCGGAATATTCCATTTTGTTGGAAATTATCATTCATCTGTACGCAATGTAGATTTTCATGCTCACATTCGATTAGCTGTTCTAACATCTCTTTCGTACTCTTCCGATACATGTGAAGTACCTCTCGTGTATTAATTGGGAAATGTCGCAATATTTGTTTTGCCAATTCTTCGTCTTTCATTTTATTTGGCAAGTATCCAACCAGCCTCACAAGTCGTTTAAAATACAATGACATTGTAGTCCTTCCCAGATATCTTCCATTGTACACTTCCTCAAGAACATAACTTTGCTGCGAGCTTCCCCAGTATTTTTCAATTATTCCTGTTTTGTATTCATCATATGATTCATAAGTTTGTTCTCGATACCAGCTCCTTGCAGTGTCCCTTATTACTGATGCTGCTATCATTAACTTTTGATGTTCAGTAATTCCATTGATATTCCGAAATCTCATTTCTATTAAACGAATGTACTCTAATACATGTAACTGATCATTTTTACCATTGAATATAATACCATTCATTCGTAATTCTTCACTGATTTGTCCAACAATGTTGATTCCACAAACCGATCCACTACACGTTATTTTAGACTGTCCCATAGCACTAGTCAGCTTCTTCTCGATTTCCTCATTTTTAATATTTATTACATTGATCATTTGTGTACAGTTTCCCTTAAATTCTTCAACATTTTCCTTTACCTCTTGAACTTCAGCTTTCCATTGATCTTCCCTAAGATTCTCATGTTTTGACAATTGCCACGTTATTCCATCATCTAATTTCTTAATCTTTCTCTCTATTTCTTCCTCAAAATCAATCCTTTTACTTTCCACTTCTTCGAACTTGTGATTAACATCTTCTACTTTTTCTTCAATGCAATCCACACGTTCTTCTACTATCTTGACTCGTTCTAGCATTTTGTTGTTTTGATTTAACAATACATCAAACCTTTTAAAGCAATTATCAATCGTTTCCTTATCTTCTTTCCGAATTTGTTCACATTGTTCATATCTTTCCTTATCTTCTTTCCGAATTTGTTCCTCTTTTTCATTGTTTTCCTCATCCTTATCTATTAATCTCTTACACAATTTTTCTATTGTCTCTCTATCATTGTGAATCAACTCAAACACTTCATTTTTCATTTTCCGCATATCATCGGTAAGATTCTTGATTGACTCTCCTATATTTTCTTCAAATGACTTTTCAACCTCACTCCTTAAATCTCCCATCTCTGTCTCAACCTCATTGCCTGTAATACCATCCATGACTTCTAATAAACTAAACACCAATTCCAATTACTAAACTACTTAATCTCAGGTCTTGTGTTGATTTTAAGATCAGTTCTTAAAAAGCCTCTCACGTTGGGCGCCAATTTTGTGACTCAACACTAGTTACTTAATTAATCCTAAACCATCTTCAAATAATACCCTACTGTTGGGTGATAAATTCGTAGCATTATGTATTTCCTTTTCTAGTAATTTTTATTAATTTTATGTAGTACAATTAAAAAGGGTGAAGCTACTTCTGGCCAGATTTAAACTTATATTTATTAATTAATAACTAAGATTATGAGTACTCATCACTGAGGTGTAGATAGCTATAGTCCATCATGGTCCATCATCTCATTAGATAGTTCATCATCAATATAGTTTTTGTCATGAATTTTCTCTTCGTGCACTTTTCTTTCCCCTTTGCCGCCTTCTTTTCTTGATTAATATTCTTCTTTTAATAACAGTTATTTATGACATTTCTTCTAGTAATTATTTTTTTTAAACGATACACACAACATTCTTCTTCTAATCTTACATTTCAACTGCCTCTTTTTCCAATTCAAATTCCCCACCATCCAATCTCATTCTGAACACCATACCATATTTTTCCATTGTTGTGGCTTTACAGTTTTGAACCCTTTTTATTTTAAACCTCGACCCCAAAGGTGATATGTTTCGAAAAGATAACTTAATATTTTTAAAGACATTTTATAATATAAATTAATGTTTTAAGAATTTAAATATAACTGTAATAATATTCTGTACTACTTATTTACTTTAATATAATTGAATCCTGAATAAAATATGATTTTAATGTCATTATTTATGTTATAATTTTGATCGCCATAGAAACAATCACGGCCTTCTATAAATTCATAAGGAACCACTTGTTGTTTACAACCTAGATAACTCTCCCTGGTACAGTAGTGCTACAAGAGTAAACAGCTCAAGATCTACAAATTAAAATTATCTTACGGCCATGTGGCGTGGGGAGGTAGACTTCTAAATTTCAACTTTCACTAACTTACTAAACTGTTAATATTAGTTCATATTCTCAAGTATAGGGTCCCATGAGGCTGTAATGATCCACTCAAACTATAGGCTAAAAGTATAAAGCGCCACTTATACCTATACCTAATGAAAAAAATCTGAAAATTCAAAATTTTAATAATAATAATAATAATAACAATAATAATAATAATAATAATAATAATAATAATATCACAATAATTTTATTTTTTTTTATTTTTTATTAGTCACACAGATACACACAGTACATTATTACAAAAAATACATCAAACAAAATCCTGCAAAGCCATGCAGGCTTATCTGCAGGTGTATATCATAAAAGAAAAATTAACAATACAAATAATGCGGTGTGACAACACAAGAAAAATACAAGATCAAAAAAAAACTCCCAAAACAATAATACGCACCAATGCCGTAGTGAACAACAAAATAAATCTAGACAATATTATTATACAATGAATTATTACCAACGAGCAATCTGTCACAGCTTTTATAGAAGATCAGCAAAAATAAAATTAACAATTGAAAAGAAACCAATTTTTTAACTCGCGTTTAATTTCAGCATATTTTTCTAAATTCTTTAAGTTATCAGGGATTAAATTTAAAATATTCGGAATGTTAACAGCTAACTGCCTCTTACCATATTTGTTGGTATAGTTGGGGACTGTGTAAGTTATATGAGTTTGAGCTCTAGTATTTTTTGAGTGTACAAATAAATTCCTAAATTCAGGACAATAATAATGTTTTAAAATCAATCTGTACTTGAAAAGCTGTAAAAAAGGCAACAGATTAGCAAACTTATATAATTGATCAATTGAAGCCTCGTGCAATTTAATATGGGGTGGAGCAATTGTTCTTATCATCTTATTTTGAAGGGATTCTATACGTTTAACATGGCCAGCAGTAGCATTTCCCCACGCCAAGATTCCATACAGTAATAAAGATTCAGCAAGAGCACAATACACAGATCTGATAATTTCAAATGGTAATATAAATTTAAGTTTGTATAAATGAAAAGAGCATATTCGCAATCGATTACAGAGAATGTCAATGTGTGGCTTCCAGCTGAAATGGCGGTCAAGTAACACACCTAAGTAAACATAAGTGCTCACAATGTCAATTTCATCCTCACATTGACAACATCTTGATCCGCAACTCATTAAATGTAGACAAGAAGATGTATGGAATTTAACCTGTACAGGAGAATCAATACTAGAGTTGAAAGGTGAACACAAGTGCATTATTTTTGTTTTACTTGAATTAATGATTAAATCGTGATCATGACTCCATTGCAATACCCGCGTAAAGTCCTCCTGTAGATATTGATTAGCAATTGACAAATTTTTATGAACAGATAACAATACAGTGTCATCCGCATACATATAAATCTTACACATCTTACATATAAATCTTACACCAATAATAATAATAATAATAATAATAATAATAATGATGTAATTTATTGAGCACATTAAATAGGTACATAATTGGTCTGTATTCAACAATCGAGTTGAATTTTGAGTTATATTTTGGGTGTATACGTGACCCTAAAGCCTGAATTAGCTACACGGTTCAAGTTTCCTTAAAGGGGTTGAATTCAACCCTTGATTTCAAGGAAACTTGAAAGAGAATTTAGACGATTGAATGTTTATTGTTGATTGAAGTTGCGGTGAAATTAACAATTGGTTGAAGTATTTGAAGACTTGAAGGAAAATAGGGCATGTTCTAATTGAAAAGGCTGAAGAGATGTCTTGAAATCAAGATTTGGACACTTGTTAAATGCTCCAAGTTTTCATTTAGACGATCCAAGTCTTGAATTCAAGGAAACTTGAATCGTGTAATTCAGCCTTAAGTATTGCGGAGCAAAATTGCTGCATAACTAAACGCACATAAAAGCTGTATAAACGGTAGCAAAAGAGTCCCGTGTCCTCTTATTGGAGAAGTTCAAATCTTGTTGTCTTTGTCTTTTGCAACAATAACGTTGTTTCCATTTCAAGTAACTTTTTCTGTGACTCTAAGAGTTCCCTTCGCATCACTAATTGGGAGTGTAATGAACGCTAAGAAGCTAGTAAAGTAATTATTCACAGTCAGCTTTTCTTTGATGTCTCAAGCTCGAGCCTTATACATTTTACTAATAGTTTGTGTGCACCTAAATTTGTAAATTAAACTTGCTTTGACTTGAGGGTAATCCATTAATTAAATTGTCTTGTTCAGGAAAACCAAAGAGGAAACAAGTTACATTGGTTGTTGAGTAATTCTATTGTGCTCGTTGTTCATTAAATTCAACATCCTTTCAATTATTCGAATAAACAATCCTCCTTGAACAAGGAACACTGATCAAAATCTTCAGTCTGAATAGAAATTATGAAGTAAATAATGTACACCCGCGGTCTTATAAATTGCTTGCAAAATTCAAAGTCCTTTTAAAAACTTGATTATCCAGACGAAAACAGAGGCAAACGCAGATGGCGAGCACAATGGGGTTACAAGGTTTGATTATAAGAACCAACTCCTCATACACAAAAAAATTATTTATCTTACAAATATTTTACGGTAATTCCAGGTCCGACTTAGCGCAGTTTACCTTAAATTATTCTGACCATGGGTGTACAGGAATTTTAAACAATCAAAACCAAATTATACCGTTTTTCTGTCGTGAAATTAAAATCTGATATCCGAAATCAATTGCTTACTAACAGTTGTTTTGTATTCCAGTAACTATTTAAAATGCTAAAGGGTGCTTGGTTAGTCACTATATCAGTGTGTTGACATTTCACAGTGCATGACGGCTTTACAAAACGTCCCAGACAATTGAGTTAAAGAAGCTAATTTCTACTCAGCTTTAGGGAACCCGCACTCCAAGCTCTAAGCTTATCGATCATAAAGTAATTTTCCGAAAATAGAATATGACAACACATTAAGTTGTCAACTCATCAACTGAAAATAATAAAATTAGGATGTACAAAATCAATATATTATGGACAGTGATCCACTTATTGCTAATTTGTTACTCCATCATGATTCTCAGCTTTAGTTGTGTAATGGTTGTGTGATGTTCAAAAGTAGGGAAGGTTATCAGTTATCACTACCTACATCTACAATCAAAGTAGTACTAAAATCTCAGAGAACATAAATACTTGCAAATTAATTACAGCAAAATTTCAGCCAATAATATAAATTCAGAATTAATTCTAGTCATAGCCTCAAATTATGAAAATTGTAAAATCACAGGCAATTTAAAATCTTGTACATTTACAATAGGATGTACCTACTTAAAATTTCTCATTTTGCACATAAAAACTAATGAGAAAATAAGCCTTTATGAAAAGTATTACCTACCCTTGAATATTACATGTGCCCTTACATGACATTCAATGGTTTGACATGCAGACTTTGCCATATTTGTATTAAACTTATATGATTTGGTGTTCAGGTTTTTTGCTGTGCATTTGTTGGCGGAGTTCAAACTAACTATTGTTTGTTTTGTTTTTCAGTGACCAGCCACAAGAGCCCCAGGTGACATCCTCAAGTGACATCAAGAAAAAAACAAAGCTGGCCAAAAAGAAAAAAAAGAAGAAACAAAGTGAAACCAGCTCAGAAGATTCTGATAGTGCGACTTCATCAAGCAGCGATTCCTCGGATAGCAGTTCCAGTTCGAGTGACTCGTCTTCCAGCAGTTCCAGCTCCAGCGATTCATCTTCCAGTAGTAGTGATTCCAGTAGCAGCGATTCATCCGATGATTCCAGCAAACCCAAGAAAAATAAAAAGTCAAAGGATGGTCTCAAGAGTGCCTCGAAGGAGATGGCATCGAAGGCGGATTTGGAGAGGCGAGCAAGTTTCTTCAAGAAGCCGATGGAGGAAGAAGCGCTGCCAACGATGGTTAGGGAAGTTCCTCGAACAGACGGTGGAAGACCAGCTAGGGAAGATGGTCGAGCCAGAGACACTCATGTGAGAGACGATGGAAGTGGGTTCAATAGAGAAGATGATGAGAATATAAGACGCAAGAGAGATAGCAGCAGGTCCTATAGAGAGGAGATTGCAGGATCATATATGGATGACGGAGAGGAGGAGTCTAGGCATAAGAGAGATGACCGAAGTAGGTCTAAGAGAGAGAAAGGTGCAGGCCGAGAAGCTGCTGCCGCCGAGGTGGTAAGACATGACAGAGAAGACGAGAGTTTGAGTAGAGAGGAGGTGGCGAAAGTGTACAGGTATAGAGAAGAACGAGAGAGGAGACATAACAGAGAAGATGCGAGTTTGAGTAGAGAGGAGGTGGCAAGAGCGTACAGAGACAGAGAAGAAGATGAAAAGAGAAGAAAGTGCAAAGAAGATACGAGTTTGAGTAGAGAGGAGGTTGCAAGGCTGTACAGAGAGAGGGAAGACGGGACAAGGCAGAAGAGACCAGATGGCGGTGGGTCAAACAAGGCAGAAAAGGTTCCGAGGCACATGGACGAAGATGCAGACAACTTAAACCGAGAGGATAGTCGGAGAGGTGCATTAAAGAAGGATACAAGGGGCAGCTCAGGAAAGGAAAAAGATGGAAGAGGCTCGAAGTCTAAGAAAAAGTCATCACATACTCAGGACGTCTCGAAATTGCCTGACTTACGTATTTCTATGAGAGCCAAGAAACAAGCTGTAAAAGATGTTAACCCTCCAGAAATGGTAGAAGTGGACAGCGACGATGACGATGAAGAAGTAGAGGACTTATCTCCGCAACCAAGAAAATCTGTTGTCAGCAAGGTGGTGAAAACTTTCAGAATCGACTCACCGAGCAATGATGACCGCATCAGATCAATCATCAACTGGGAAGATGAGCTTGTGGTGGGTATTAATGAACGTGATCTGGGCAGGGTGAGTAAGAAGAATCAGAAAGATCTTGAGGAAGAGGAGGAAAAGAAAGAAGGATTCAGGGATAGAGATGGGAGGGAAGGCCGAAAGAAGGAAGATCAGGAAAGAGTAGGTAAGAAGAAGCAGAAAGATATTGAGGAGAAGATAGAAAAGAAACAACGTCACAAAGAAAAAGAGCGGGGAAATGATCAAGAACATGATTATGAAAGAGCAGTTAAGAAAAAGCAGAAAGCTATTGAGTTGGATGAAGAGGATGAAGAGAATGAAAAGGGGCGACACAGGGAACGAGAGCATCGTGAACATCGGGAATATGAAAGAGTAGACAAGAAGAAACAGAAAGATAGTGAGGATGAGGAAGAAGAGAATGAAAATAAAGGACGACACAGGGATAGAGAGCGGGTAGGTAACAGAGAACGTGGGGAATATGAAAGAGTAGACAAGAAGAAACAGAAAGATAGTGAGGATGAGGAAGAAGAGAATGAAAAGAAAGGACGACACAGGGATAGAGAGCGGGTAGGTAACCGAGAACGTGGGGAATATGAAAGATTAGGTAAGAAGAAGCAGAAAAATAGTGAGGAGGAGGAGGAAGAAGAGAATGAAAAGAAGGGACGGCACAGGGAAAGAGAGCGAGGAGGTGGTCGTGAACGTGGGGATTATGAAAGGGTAGACAAGAAGAAGCAGAAAGCTAGTGAGGATGAGGAAGAAGAGAATGAAAAGAAGGAAAGATACAGAGATAGAGAGCGTGGAGGTGATCGAGGACAAGGGCGTGATAAGGAACGGACACGAGATAGGAAGCAGGAAGGGGATAGAGATCGGCGATATGCTAAGGAGGAGAAAGGCAATGTAGAGGGTAAAGAAAGGGGCAAGGAACGGATTTCTGATGTGGAATACGAGTCCAAAGCGAAGAAGCACAGCCGTCGAGACCGATAACAATATGTATCGCTTAATACCGAGTTGGTACATATAGAAGTTGACTTGCATCAGTTCTCGTATGACTATTCAATCATATTTTAGTGATTTAATTTTTTTATTTAAAATGTAATTATTTTATTTTAATTTATAAGCTAAAGCAAGCTCTAGTTTTGTACTAAGTCTACAGCTCAAGATTGTAATAAAAAGTAAATACAAAAATATTGTAGTCGGTACGTTAACACCTATGTAGTAAACTTTTTATTGAACACCTGCCTATATATTTATTGATACAGCATCTGTTTTCCTGCATCATCAGTAATATTGTCTTAATTTATGTAAAAAAACATTTCGTACGATGCATAATGAAGAGGAGGTATGGATTAGGAAAGAAGACTGGACAGAGTGTGGGAAAAGATGTTTTGAAAAATTGTATTTTAGGTAATGGCATTTTTATTAATAAGAATTATAAAATAGTACAGAGTAATGTATCGGGTTGTAATGTGCATACAAGGTCTCACAACTTTGAATTACGGAACATGTATTTTTTGTGATTAAACAATGAATATTAAATGAATGATTATTCACACAGTATTTGATATTTGATTCTTGAGATTCCTCATCGACCTCTAGCGTTCCACCACTCCTGCTTCCGGAACCGTTTGAATGATGACCTTCCTCTTTGCATCGTAGATGAAGTTGTTCGCTTTGAACAGTCTGCTCTCGTAAAATACTTTCACATTGTGGATGTCAATCAAGCGAGCTCGATCGATAAGATCTTTCTCGTTGATTTCAATTGTCGTAGCATCTGGACCGCGTAAGCATCGGATGTAGTTCAGCTGATCCAGGGTCATCTGACGGAGAATGTAGAAGAGGAGTTCGCTGTTGTCCTTCTTGAAAGACAGGTACTTCTGGAATGTCTGAAATGAGAGAAGTCAGATTTTGTCAGATAGTGGAAATTATTGAGATTTTTTAAAATGCATTCAAAGCACTACAGACTAATATCTTGGTAGGTGGTACTAAATGCTTTTTTAATGTGTATCATTAGTTTGTGGGTACCTAGTTAGGAAAAGGAGCAATCCTGCCAATTCTTACAATTAGGTATTCCAAAATGTTAGAATTATGCAACTGGAAAAGCAATAATTTACATTTCACTCAAGATGACTAAAGAATACCTATGAATGAAAATTGTTTTGTAAAATATTTATTACATAATTAAAAAAAAATTAATTAGGATCTGAAATCCTGCTTCAAATAACAAAACAATTTTTCAGGAAAAGTTAATGATAATAATAAATAATCACTAAGTTTGAGTAAAAATGTGAATCCGTAGTAGAAAGTTACCTCGTACTTTCCCAACATAAACTTTTGTACTTACATTCCTCATGGACTTCATGACGCTGTATTTCTGCGTCTCGACAAAGCTCTCCAACATCATCCTGATAGCCATGTTGACGTCGTCCTCCTGCACACTGTCGCGCAGATGCATCCTGGCGTTGGCTTCAGCCATGCGGATCATACTCTCGATGTGGCGGACTGTGATTGGCATGCTACCAGTCACCTGCAAGTACAAGAAACAATGTTCAAGTACTGCTTTTGAAATGAATAAATAATAATGGGGTACTATTTGCATGAATTTATTAAAAACTATGTTTCAAAATAACGACATACATGTTGGTAAAACATACTATTTTCACACACAAAAGTGGAAATTTTCATTCATAGGTATATGAAATTGAAATTCAGGCTACATTTTGGCGAGAAAATGGCATTCCTGGCGGGTGATGTCATTTTTATCAACCAACAATGATGTTGCCATGGATACAATAAAATATGACATCACCTGCCAGGAATACCATTTTCCCGCCAAAATGTCGACTGAATTTAAATGTCATATTTATGTTTGAAAATGTACACTTTTGAGTGTAAAAACAGTGAGTTTTACCAACAAATATGTTATGTTACCTATGTATTTTGAAAAAAAAACATTTTTAACACATTAAAAAATGCATGCAAATTTCCTATTGTCAACTGGAGATCCTAAAAGCAAATGAGAAACGGAGTGATGAAAATAAGAATTTTGAAGATTGAATTTAGAAGTTGAATTTTGAATTTTTAGAAGTAGATGTAAATATCAGTGGAATTGAAAAGAACGTTTCTCGTCACAATTTTAATTTCACATCTTAACTCCAACTTGAGTCATGAGGAAGTTTGTCTCTCATCTCTCATCATTTGTCTCTAAATTTTACTCTTCATCAATAATCACAACATAATGCAAGTTACAATGTGGTAATTAGGTGTAAAGTGAATAGAAGTTCTTTCTTATTGAAGTCTACTTACAAACAGAAATGTCTAAACATGGTAGTAATTGGTAGGTAGGTAATTTAATGTGGAATCTGCTCACAAATATAAAGGGACAATTCATTAATCATTACCAATCCAAAAGATTCTTTCTTCCACTTCCAAAGGTTGGGGGTGGCAAAATGTTTAATACTGATATTTTAACTCGAAAGATGTCTCACCAGAGATTCCTGTCGCAGTTGGCTGTACATCTTGGCGACCTTGTCTTGATCCATGTTGGTCAGCTTGGGCCGTACGTTGGTGCGTGCAAACACGAGGTACTTCTTCAGCAGCTCCTGAGGAATGGGCTCAGCATCGCCGAGGTTGGGATCACGAGGCAGTTCCAACATCGGCAGGTTGCTCTTGGCAACGCTCGGGTGATGGCGTCGGTGAGAAGTGACAACGAACCGAGCCAAGTGCTGATCAAGCATCGGATCCACTTCGTCACGGACCACACACAGAATGTCGAAACGGGAGAGAATCGGCTCCGATAAGTTCACCTGGAGTAGAAAGGGAAGAACAAATTTGAATTGTTATCTGCGCTTTCTCATAGACAAGATATTTACTAGTACAGTAAACCCTCGTTAATTCGAATTCAAAGGGACCCAAAAAATCCCAGTTCGAATTAAAAAAGTTTGAAATATATAATTAATGCAAAAAAAATTGTGTGCATTTTCATGAAGTTTGAATATTCCCGCCTGTGGAATATTCCCGCCATTGCAAAAAAGTGGGGTTGGCAAACCTGTAACAGCAGCTTGGCCAACCTCGCAAGCCAGATTATCTCATTTTGATGCCATTGAAGGTTGTGTTTTGTTTTGAGTGTTGTTTTTTCGTAGTTTGTTCGCGATTATTTTATCAATCCTTCTGCAAAGTTCGAATTAAAACAACTGTATGCAAGGAATAACATGGGCTGGAACCAAAATTCAGTTCGAATTTCGAATTAACCTAAAATTCGATTTATAAAAATGATTTAACATGTAAAAACCTATCCTGTCCACTGGGACCATCCACCTAGTTCGAATTTACCCCTAAATTCGAATTATTGAAGTTCGTAATAACGAGGGTTTACTGTATTACATACTAGAGGAGAGTTTCTGAATTCTTCAGACAGAAATTTTCCGTGAACAATATGTTTTGTCACATAAGAATTTAAATACGTCACTATCATGAGTTATCGATGACTTACATTCTCTGAGAAAGTCATGCTAGCATCGTAGCGTCCTCCAATAGGATTAGCCGCTGCAATTACTGCGCATCGAGCTTGCAGTGAAGTGACAATTCCTGCCTTCGAAATCGAAATGGACTGCTGTTCCATGGCCTCATGGATACTGGTCCGATCCTGATCAGTCATCTTGTCGAACTCATCGATGAGACAAACGCCCTGGTCCGCCAACACCAACGCTCCTGCTTCGAGTGTCCACTGTCCATTGAGGTCCCTCTTGACATAAGCTGTGAGACCAACGGCCGAAGCTCCTTGGCCAGTTGTGAAGACGGCTCGGGGTGCAATCTTCTCCACGTACTTCAAGAACTGCGATTTGGCCGTGCCTGGGTCACCGCAGATGAGCACGTTGATGTCACCGCGAACTTTGTGCTTCATCCCAGGGTTCTTGGATTCACCGCCAAACAGTGACAGAGCAAGGGCTCGCTTGATGTATTCATGGCCAAAGATCGAGGGTGCTTTTGTTTAGAGAAAATAAAAAATAGATTATAATTTATCCCAAAGCATATCAATTTCAACTGAAAACAAATAATGTTAATAAAAGATCACTCAAAAAATCACTTTCAAATTAGACAGCATAGAAAGCTAGTCTCAGCAAATGATAAAACAGGGTATTAGAAAGAAATGGAATGGCTGAAAAACGTTTGATGGCATCACCCGATGAATTCGATGCTAACTCGTCATCTACCTCTAGTAGGTGAACTCTGATTTCATTGATAATAACAAGGATTGATTGTCATGGAACCTGACAAGCAAACAATCCGTTTCGTTCAAATACCGTTTTATGATTTGTGGGTGTACAATCAATCAATAACTTAAAAAAACTTTGTTTATACACACCAATGCTAGAAATGAGTCTCTCCCCAATACGGTGGTCTTTCCCCAGTTTGGTAATAGCTGCCACGTCCTCGTCTGTAAGCGATTGAACAATCTGCTTGCAATCCTTAACCACAAGATGATTGGCGCGCAGGACTGTGGCAAATACCGGGAACCCCTGCTCAGTGTTCATCGATCCATCGTAGTTGTTGGTGTAGATCGCCGTGACGTCGATCTCGTCACCCGGCTTGCAGCGGTCGCACAAATCCCCCAACATGATGCAGTCTTTCGAACGCGGAATTCGACCAGCTGGTATGCGGCCTGGAGACTCTTGGAGAGTGATCTTCTGATAGTTTCGATACACAGTTTGCTCCATGTTGATCTATAGAACAAGTAACATTATGAAACAAATGTTTGTTGAAATACCCATTAGTATCATATGTGTACTTCTGATGTTTTCATTTGATTTAAGAATACTTGCCATGAACGGGCCCCGGCTCTGACACTCTGGACATGATCCAGGAGAGATCTCTGAACTTTGCGACTGAACAAAGGGTCCAAGGACATAACCACATTTGTTACAATCGTATTTGATAAGCGACAGTTGAGGCAGCACTCCAGTAGTGGCCGTGACGACGCCAGTTGTGCGGACCAGCTGGTTCAAGTGAATCTTCCGGAACGTTCGCAGATCTTCAATAAGCGGCAGATCGCTGATGCGGACACTGATTTCCTTTGTAACTCGTTCGTAACTAGGAAACATGCTCAAGACAAGATCTTTTGCAACTTCGTCGAAGATTTTAAGTATCTCAATTGGAGCTTCCGGTAGGAAGTAAGCAAGTACGCTCTCCTTTTCTGCAAGATTTGTATACTCTACAACCAGACTCGAAAGATTTGCCTCGCACATCTGACGGATTCGTTCCTTGTAAATGTAATGACCCTTTGAATTGACGAAATTGCGAAGAAAACTCTTGAATCGATTGGTTATTTCTGTTCGTGGGCCCAGCATTGTCACCCAGAACTTGATAGAATGACCTCTTGTATCTTCAAGATTCTCAATGGATTCAATCATGTCTGTATCGTCAAGTTCACCAGCTGCAGCTTTTTCAGCCATCCGACGTTTACGTCTCGGAGCCTCATCTTCATCGCTATCTGTTACAAAAAATAAAAATTTCAATTCTCAACAGTTCGCTACTAGCCTACAATCTAGAAAAAAAACTGCGCCCAGACATAGAGGATTGTTTTTTTCTAATTGTCATGCCTAGATAGACAAACAAAAGGGTGCACATACAACTTTTTGTTAAATTGATGAGTTCAGAATTTTTGTTTGGCGCTCATTTACACAAGTCAATTTGGGAAACTATCAAACTACAGTGACACAAAATAAATGTTAAAGGTAGGTACTTTTACAGTTCGGCAAGAGTTGCGCTGCACTCGACCGATAGCCAATCAGGTGGCTTAATGCCGAAGCAGCAGAACATTAGCGATTAAGGTCAAAAGATAAACCATGTTCATCCGAATCAGGGACCCGAACCGGAACCGGAACCTAGAACCGGTATGAACCTTTATAATTTCGGAACCAGAACCGGAACCGTTATACTTTTTCCCCAAAGAACCGGAACCGGAACCCGAACCTTTATAATCAATTAGGTTCTTAAAGGTTCTTAAAGGTTCTTTAAGGTTCCTTCTTAATTAATAAAAAATCATGTATATCACTTTGATATAATGTTATTCACAAAGTTGTATAACGTTTATTTTTTGATAAAATTTCCAAAATGTATTTTTTGTAGAAAATTTTAATTCTAGATAAGAAATAATAATTCTTCATTATGCAAACGCTGCTCGAGTTATCAATTTTTGAATCTGAGTACTGCGATGAGAACTGCATTGCCGACAATTTGAATATGATAGCTCAGGAAAAATGAATGTTTACGTTGTCTTATGGAGAAAATTGCAGCCACTAAACAGTCTCCTCTGATATTTACTCTGCGCACCAACCTGTGAATTTTATACAGACACTGCCTACACCAGTGCTTGCGTTCATAGGAAAATCCAAATCCAATAATTCCATTAAATTTTGACATAGGTAATAATACTGAAGTTTTATACTAATATAGTTTGATTTAAAATTTGAGAACCGGAACCCAGAACCTTTTTGCAGGAACCGGAACCGAACCTTTAAGAATATTTGTTTAAGAACCGGAACCGGAACCCGAACCTTTATAAAATACAATTGTGGAACCGGAACCCGAACCTTTATTAATAAAGGTTCGGGTCCCTGATCCGAATCAGCGCTAGCGCATCAGTGAACTAGCTCTACGCTGAATTGTAAACGTAGCTTAGGATATTTAATATTCAATATTGTCTCATTTATAAACCGGTAAGTGACACATTGCTACATGGAATACCAAAGTGTAGACCATGTACCTACAGTACTGTACCTACCTTCTCATTTCTCAATGCAGATGCCAAGTGCAAAATTAGCAAAACAAGGTAAATTGATCAGCATTTACAATTTGTCAATTTTAATATTAACGTATGCCATTTTACTTTCCTGTATAATTCATCAATTTGGAAATAAAAACATATAAACCTACCATAGAGAAGATCCAAGTCACCACGGCGACGACCTTCATCTTTATCCCTTCGCCTCATCTCTTGCTCCGCAGCCTGTCGCTCTGTCTGCGAAATGTCGTCGTAGTCACTGTTATCCATGACTCCTTCTTCGTAGCGATCGAGTTGAGGCATTGGACGATAATCTCTGAAAATTTCAATAATTTCAAAATTATGATTTAAAATTGTTAACTTTTGGAAAATCTTTACTACTACCCAATACCAATCGAAGAACTTACGCCTCCATGTTGTCGCCAAATAATTCTTCGCCATCTCCTTCCTCTTCATCTATCTCTGGCTGACTTGCAGGAGCAGGGCTGTCGTCGCCCAAAAGTTCACTCTCATCCTCGAAAGGTTCCATATCCGGAGGAGGAGAAGTGACCACGGAGAAGCGTGTGCGCCGGCCGGATTCCGGCGAACTTCCACGGCTCTGAATAAATATTCCATTAGTAATTTAAAAAACGTGAAGGCAACATACAAATCAACAGGTTGGTGGGGGCCTCCTAGGCTAGGTGGAAAGAACAATGGCACAACAGGTTTTAAGGGGATTTGAAGGTAGAGACAAGATATATTCAATAAAATTTTCACTTACCGACATAGTAGTTTTCTTATTTTAAGTGATGTAAATTGTTAGAATGGAGAATAGTCTAGTTTAAGGGTGAAATCACGCAAAATAAATAGTTTTGCTCTAGAGAATCACTGACCGATGATGGACGAAAGGTCGAGAGTGTGCTTATTTGGCGGGAAAAGTGAAGGCCAGCCACCAAGGTCATGTTGCAAAGTAGCGCCTGAACTGCCTGAACGGTGGATTTGTGCACTAAAATAATTAAAAGGAAAGATGGCGTACTTCAGTAGACTTCAGTAACAACTAAAGATTGACGTCCCGGCATTATTTACACTGTAATATTACATCAAACGTTATATTAAACTGTGAATTGCAATGGCTCCTACAGTGCAAACTAATCAGCCTCCTGATAAGCGCCCAGCGAGACCTGTAGGAGAGAAAAGGTGAGGACTATAGTCAGTAAGTTGGGTGTTGGGCCACAACAGAGTGTCCACTACCAAGTTTGTCGTGACCACCCCTGTAAGGAGGGTTATTCTAAATTCCTTGTTACTGTGAGACGAATCGGCTTCATAATTTACCAGTTGTTTCAATGTTTAATTGATCTCTAGCACTTTATTGGGTAGGTAGCTACGTAGTGAGTCCGTAACAAATGAACCTCTACACGATAAGGGACTTTCGAATAACCCTCTAAGTCTACGGGACCTATTGTCGAGATCCATCAAGCCAAATTTCATACTAATTTACAGCCGCCTGACGTCAAAGTTCAGACCGAACAAAATAGTAAACTTATTTTGCTGATTGAAAGCTATTTCGTCTGGACGGACGTCACTCTCGTATACCACGAGATTTAATGATCGATTAAAGATCTCGAAAATAGGGGTCCAGAGGTTATAATCAGTTCAGGACTATGAGTTCATTGTTCTTTGTAACAACCCTCTAGTCACACCAAAGAATGCATTCAGTGACATTGATTCATTTTTTGGTTACGGAGAGTGTACCTACTTTTACAGATGGATAGGAGTGTACAGTGAGATTCAGAAGAAGGCGGTCGGAGTGCGCCTGTGCACACTGCCTGGCACAGGGGCACTATGACCGCGTTCCTCTGAATCTCACTGTACCTACTTTTACAGATGGATAGGTACTTACTAGGTACCTACCTACCTGCTCAGTGAAGTATCTGTTTCCATTTTATAAATCCGAAGCACCACTCCCATTTCGAAGGGCACTGGCTCAAGATAATATCTACTGGTTTGCACTTCTACTGCTTCAGAATGTAAATCTAGCCCACAAACACAGCTGGTGCATAAACTTTTTGACAATTTTAAAGCCAGTTTTTCCGTCTAGAAGGCATGTGTTATTCCTTATGGCACTATGTAGTACACTCTCTAAATCAAAATCATAATCCAACCTAAAGTGGGTATCACTCTGGGTTGCAACCCGTGGCTGGAACCCGTGTATGGATCACACGTGCAGAGACCAAGTTTAGTCTTTGCACATGTGCATATTGATAATTTGGTCGATACGCGAGTTCCAGCCACGGCATGCAACAAAATGTGATGCCACCTTTTCATGGTCGATATGTTGTGGCAGTATACTACTATTGAACTTTCCTAAAATTGGAATTTACTGATTTAATACCAGCAGTACTAGTACTTGCTAGTTACCGTGAAAGGTACCTACATCATTCGTATACCTATATTATATTTCTTGTAATTTTTTTTCTAGATCGGAGTTGGTTTGCCGAGTCAAGTATTGCAACACACTTCCAGATATTCCTTTCGACCCAAAGTTCATAACGTACCCATTTGAATCAACAAGGTAATTTGAACATCTCTAATATATTAATAAATATTTCTTTCACTTGTCACGTGATGAGCTGTACGGATTTTACCTTCTAGGTTGGTAACTAAAACCTAACTTTCATGTCATTTACTCTTTTCAGATTTATTCATTACAATCCTACGTCATTGGAGCGAAATTACAAATATGACATATTGACTGAACACGATTTGGGTGTTACAATTGATCTTATAAATCGTGATTTGTATGTTGGAGAATTTGGTGCTCAACTTGATCCTGCGGATGAAAAACTGCTTGAGGAAGATATTCTTACGCCTCAAGACTCTAAGAGATCACGCCATCATGCTCGGAGCGTGTCCTGGCTTCGGAGAACCGAGTACATCTCGACAGAACAGACGCGCTTCCAGCCTCAGACTATGGATAAAGTTGAAGCTAAAGTCGGTTTCAGTATCAAGAAAAATTTCAAGGATGAAACAATCTACATGGATCGTGAAAGTCAAATTAAAGCTATCGATAAAACGTTTGAAGATTCGAAATTACCCATCGAAAAACATTACAGCAAGCCAAATGTAACTCCACTGGAAATTCTACCGATCTTCCCTGACTTCAAAGTATGGCGATATCCTTGTGCTCAAGTCATATTTGACTCTGACCCAGCTCCATCCGGACGTCCAGTTCCTGCTCAGATCGAGGAGATGTCTCAAGCGATGATCCGAGGTGTGATGGACGAGAGCGGAGAACAGTTTGTGGCGTATTTCTTGCCAACAGAAGATACCATGGAGAAACGTCGAAAAGATTTTGCAAATTCCGTCGAGTACGAAGATGACGAGGAATACGAATATAAAATGGCGCGTGAATACAACTGGAATGTTAAAAGCAAGGCGTCCAAGGGCTACGAAGAGAATTACTTTCTTGTTATGCGCCAGGATGGTGTATATTATAATGAGTTAGAAACTCGAGTACGTTTAAGCAAACGCCGACAGAAGCAAGGCCAACAGCCAAACAACACTCGATTGGTTGTGAAGCACCGGCCATTGAATGCCCCTGAGTTCAGAATGCAACGATTCAGGGAGAAGCAATTAGAACCTCCAGGAGAAGAAGAGGAGGAGGAAGAAGAGGAGCCTATGGAGGAAGCGACTACTGCAGGAGCGAGCAAGACCAATGGTAAGATTGCAAGGACATATTACAAACACGGGGTTACCTGCTGTTTAATAAACATTGCAAATAATTGAAAATTTCAACTACCTACCTACTTATTCACATTTAATTTAATTGTTTATAATTTTCAACAATGGTTATTAGAGGTCGTAACTCGTACTATTCTGGTCTGTTACACCGTTTTTCGATGTATTCCCAAATTGAATGAATTCAAAATGAGCCATGTGTTTTAAATTGGTTTGCCCATTCCCTTTCACGCACCACAAGCACGACTTTGGAACTACCTATTTATACAATTGGGGTTTATAAAATTAATATAGGAATTTATGGTCATCAGTTGTAGCATTGAATATACACGTATAATGAATGTGTAATACAATAATAATAAATATTACAATATTTATATAAAATACAATAAATACAATATATTGAGTTACCTACTATTTTTCACATTACATCCACTAATTTACAGACGACGCTGCCAGTGACAAGGTCGACAGCGATGGCGACGACGGGAACAAAAGCGACGCAGGTGGAAGTGAGAAGGGGAAGCCGGGCAGCGACGACGAGAAAGCCAATTCCAGGAGTTCTGGTTCACGAAACTCCTCTCCAGGCAGCGGCAAGTCAAGGTCACGCTCCAACAGCCCGGCAAAGAGCTCACATTCACGACAGTCTCGCTCACGTTCTCAGAGCCAGGCAAAGAGCAATCGTTCGGCCTCTGGTAGCCGGTCTCGCTCCGGTAGCCCAGCTAAGAGCACCCGCTCTCACTCCGTTAGTCCCTCGAAGAGTGCTCGTTCACATTCGGGCAGCCCTGCAGCAACTCCTGATAAAGGAACACGCTCAAGATCAGAATCTGTGGCGAAAAGTGGTAGGAGTAGCGCCAGCGGTAGTGGGAGCGGAAGTGGTAGCAGTAGTGGCAGTGGTAGTGATAGTGATGTCTAGTATATTAAAGCCTACATATTGTTCAATTTTTTTCCCCCAAATCAATTATCATTTCTGAGCTTGTTTGAAATGGAAATATTTTTATTTGTCGTAACTGTGAAAGCTTGTGTTGGTTGTGTAGAAATAATAAAATAAAAATCTCTGCTGCTTGAAAAAAGCTTTTAATCCCTTCCTTAACAATATGTCATACTGTTTGGTTTTATAAAATCTAGAAAGAGAAATAATTTCTTGTGAACTTTAAAGTCGGTAAAATAGTTCTTGGGGACTTTTCTCAAGGTTTATAGAATGTGCAACCTACGTGGTATAAAGGTGGCTGTGTACTGTACAGGCCGTACGTCCGTCAGTCAGTTCCAGATGTTTTCTTGCAAAATGGCGGCTACTACTTGTTTGATTTCTCGAAGGTCTGAAGTGGCCTGACAGTTTATTTGCAATGTGTGACAAAATAGTGTATTAATCGGTGTTAATCATCGTGTAAATTAACTTAATGTTTTGCTGTGAAAGATGAATGAACATTTGAGTTCACTTTCACAGCAACAAAGCGATTCATCTCCGACCTTGAGGAATATGGCTTCATGTATTCGCGATCCTTCAAAACACAGTGAAGGCAATGACTCTCCCTCACGCAGAGTAACTTTTCCTGATGAAGACAGTAAACTTATCACAGGGTACATGGAACCAGAGAGTCCGTGGAAATTTGGTAAGTAACAACTATTTATATTTAAGTAATTTATGGGGTGCTAACCTAGGTTCATATTACGGGGTAGATCCTAGGCATAAAGTACCTACCATGGCCTCTATTGCCCTAGATTCTTTCAGGGACTGACCTTTGCAAACATTTAATAAAATTAGTTTCTAACCATTGATAAATGTGTTTACGTGTAATATTAATTTGGTTTACAGAGCACATTTAAGCTCTATCTAACTAGAAACCTGTCGTCAGTTAATGATAATTAGTTAAGACTCTTTACAGATTACAATGCAAAGTGTCCATTGTGCAAACACTTGTTTTCTACAGTTCTGTCTACCTATTATTACTAATAACTACTTTTACATATTGGAATAAATTACATAACAGATATCAATTAGTATGTATGGTATAATGATTAATGAATATATCGTGCATATTCCTGGTTCAATTAATTTGATTGTGTATAGATATTGATTGGATTGCATGCAACAACTTCAATACCTAGTAATTAATTAATTTCTCTTTTCTACTCTTTTTCATGAGCATGTCTAATTTGATGATTTTGTAAAAGTAATGCTGGCATTTCAAAAGAATGAATTTAAAGTCGGTAGTTAGGTACCTCTACCAAAGTTTAAATAAATAGGTACTTAGTCTTAAAAATAACACTGTACCTACAGTCGGGGCTCCGAGTGTTTGAACTCTCAACAGAATGCGCTGTTAGGCAGTTTTTCTGCTAGGCCGAGAAAGACTTCATTGCGCGCTCACCGTCCAATGACGTCTTTCTCCGCATAACGAAGTGACGGTGGCTACATCTGGTGAGAGTTCAAACACTCGGCGCCCCGACTCTAGAATTCTATAGCTAGAATGTACTAACCTGTTGTAGGTATTATGATCTTTTTCAAGAGTCATCACAATATTTTGCAGTATATTTTCTTATAGATGTGATATCGTTTTTGTGTGGCAACAGACCAACTGTAATTTCTTACAATAATAAAGAAGCGTTATCATTATGACTATTTTATCGAAAATGAATCCTCTAACAGAATTCCTTTTCCCAGACCTTAATATATAATTTCAGAGTGACACGGACACATATTGTTGAGAAAGCTTCACAAAGGACACTCACTTTATGTGTTTTTGTTGCTGTGGCAAAACCGGACTGATTTTAACAACAAAATATTTCACATGAGAGATGTGATTATGCGATGCATTGGTACTCTCAGCAGCTCGGTTACAAGCGAAAAGTTCAAAACGGATCGGTTTCACCTCGGTGGCAAAAATGCATAATGTGACTCATTCAAGAAAAAAAGGATTTTACGTTTGTAGTATTTTGAAGGAGGTAGTAGGTACCTCTACCTATTACCTACCTACCAACTGGATATGGACTACGGTTCAGGTTCTATAATTTAACCAGACTAGAAGACTTTTAATGGCATGAGTTTGGAAAGCCAAATAAGTACGTTATTGACATTTATTTTATTGAAAATTTACTTTAACATTAACTGTCATAATTTCCAACAGATTGTGCTTGTACAGAAGACCTAGTTTCACTTTACAAAGCTTCCTGCGAGAAACACTGTACAGAACCGTTGACTAAAGTAGTAGTGCAACTTCAGGTAAGGAGCTTTGATGCTAAATGTTGTAGGTACCTAGATTACCTATAGAATTTGAGATGAATTTACTCAGATGTGTTTATTTGTAGAAAGTGGACCTGGATTTGGATCGCAATGAATTGTTCAGTCTGAAGGGTGAACCATTGAATGCAATTCAGTTTGAGCCATTAGAAGAAATACTCAAGAGGATTCAGTTCAAAAGCATTGATGTAGAAGGAACGGCTCTTAACGACGAGTCATCAGTCGCACTCTTCGATATGTTGGAATATTATGAGTCAACAAATTATCTTAACATCTCTTCGAATAAGGACATTGGTAGCCGAGGCTGGCATGCTTGCTCAAGAATGATTAAAAAGGTAAGGTATTTCATGGTGGACCATTTATTGAAAAATCCTCTGCAAGAGTATTTTTTCTAACTAATGTGTTTTCATTTGTTTGATAATTTAGACACAGAGCTTAGAAAGACTTGATGCCAAGAATGTGATACTCAACGAACAACATATGCCAATATTGGCACGTGCTCTGCGCATCACGACACAATTGCAAGTGCTCAAACTAGAAAACTGCTGGCTTTCCGGACGCCCGATCATCATTCTCGGTATGTTGATTCCCGTAACAAAACTGCATCGTCTGTTATCTTCATTACTCGGTCATTAGTGTTAAATAAAAAAATAAGTTTTTCTGTGACTGACTCTTTTTAAAGGGGACACACACTTATGAAGTAGGAGTAGGGATGGCACTTTTACCGGTTCTGAAAAAATCGGTAAATTTTGAAAAATGATGACAGATACCAAATCACTACTATACCAAATACAAAAATGACCCTACTTTATTATTTGACCCATTTACAAAGATTACCAGTCAGGAAAATAACAATACATCTATAATCAATGTTAATAATTACAATACTGATATTGATAAGGGATGATAAAGCTGATCAAAATAACTTATGGCAGATTAGCTAATTAATTCGACCAATCTAGTGATATTCTCCCATATGAGGAATTTTCGACCATACCAATTTGATCAAGTTACAATCGCTATGCTGTGTCTGATAAACAAGCAAACCTGAACAAAGATTTCGACATTGGAAGTGATCGTATAAGGAATTATCATTCAGATTGATTGAGGACCACCAAAAATCAACGTAAAATATGCCCAACTGCTAATTGTTGTCACGCTGAAGTTAACTTGTAGTTATTAGTACCTACTTAAATTTTGATATCTCCATTCATACATTCAAAAGGATTAAAAAAAAAAATTTACAATTTTTTTTACCGGTAAATTGATATTTGGTAAATTTACCTTAATTTACCGGTAAATTTTACTAAGTGCCATCCCTAAGTAGGAGGAAATAAAAACCCACTACTGAAAATCACAGGCAGCCTCATGCTCAAAAGAATTTCCAGATTTATCGACACAGAGTCTACTGGATTCCGTCCATAAGGTTATTTATTAGCTCGCGGTCTTGTGGTGTTGAGGACTGACATCTGCAAATATCTACTTGCGGACACAACTTCTTTTGAGCATGAGGCTGAGGGCCTTCTAAATTTGGGTCTTTGAGAGTGATACATACAAACTTATTTTTGTTTAGATTTACCTTTTCTAAATGGATTTGATTTTTGTAATAGGCCATTTAAGAAAGTCAGTGCGCATGCGATAAAGCCTGGCAGGTCCACAGCCGTGTAGTGACTAGTGTCTGTTTGGTGTCTGTCATATTGTACGTGTTGTGTTCGAAAAGGCTGTGGGTGGGATGACGTCACGCCGAGTCCTTTGAAGTGCGCACTGCGCATGCGTTTAAGCCTGATAACATTAGTACCACACTTCACCAACAGATGTATCTTTAGTCTTTTACAAAGTAAATGGCCTATTCCATGTGAAATATGGTTTTGTACCACCACAAATAATTATTCAGTAGAATGAAAATTTGCAGTAGACCAACGGAGCAAATTTGAACAAAATTGAATTATTGTGAGAAATGAATAGTGATGATGAAATGATTGCTCCTCTCGACAGCTGCTGCTCTCCGTTTAAACACTGGCCTCAAAGAGCTTCACTTGGCTGACAATGATCTGGGGACCACCGATGCCATCCACCTCGCCAGTATACTCCGGTCTAATTACTCGCTGCAACTTCTCGACGTCAGCAACAACAACATTCAAGACGCCGGTGTCAGCCACATATCCGATGGCCTCGTGGATCAAGTGCCGACATCGGCAAGTCCTGGTGCAGGTACGCACACTGATAGCCTGATATTTATCCCCACTTAATTGCATTGCTATTGAATCCTCGCAGTACTGCAATATGTGCAAAGACCTACATTATTAATTTCAATGCAGGCATAATTTAGGAAATTTTTAAAATACTGTTGAATTGACATGGAGTGAAACATGATCATAGAAAGACTGGTAGAATGATACATTACCTATTTCAACAGAAATACATGTAGTAGGTAGGGATGGAAATTGACCGGTCAAATGACCTCGTACATCCCTAGTAGTAGGTAAAGTAAATTATGTAAATCAAATGTGAATTTGTTGCAGGCTTGATGAAATTTTGCAATGTACCTACTATTGATTTTTTGTGTGTAGGTAAGGTACTACCAAAATAAATTGATCTTGATTTGTAATTGTTTATATCTTCACGATTCAATTTGCGACAATATTTTGAACCAGTAGGTAACTGTAGAATGATGCCAAAGCTACCTACATAATTAAATAGCATAGTACCTCGAATGATTCCATAATTGTGATTACAATCTAGTCATCCTAAACTATTTGCATTGTGGAGTAAAATCATCTTTGACTGAATTCCAGGCCTCGGCATTCTGGTGCTCTGGAACAATCGGCTTACTCGCAACTGCTCCAAGCACTTTGCTCGGGCACTTTCCCACAGCAGAACGCTCGGCATGCTTAACATCGGCCACAATGTCCTCACCAACGAATCTCTGCACGTCATTAAAGACTCACTCCAGCAAAATCGAACTCTTCTGCGATTAGGTAGGTGTATAATTCGTGGGTTCTCCAGCTTGATGAGTTAGTAAAGGCTTCGTGCAATTATTTGACCCAATAACAAACTGTATTCTACTTGATTATGTCGGGTTCAACTAGTGAGGACATAAGTCATGTCTTTATATGTCTATTCTTATCAAAACTACAGATAAGGCTGCAATATGACTAGTACTATTTATGGTCCTTTTCTGATCTTCCTATTTATCTTCTTGATTACCAAATTACTCTGATCTGCAGTAAAAAATGAATGAGTTTGTTTGTATTATTAGCTTTATAACCTTGTAATAAAGCAGTAATTACTAGACTAATGGCTAATAAATAATAATGAGTGATCTACAATCGTTGCAATAGCTTCGTTGTGCAAACGGTAATTATTTTTTACCCATTCATTTAGAGCCAATCAACTCGAGACAAACAAGAAACTAGAAGTAATTTTGCAAGTTACTGCTATAGTAGGTACTATGTACACACATAAGTAGAGGCACTGATTTTTCGCATTAGAAATGTGATAAAAAAGAGTACTTTATTTTCATGTACACTTGGCCAAACAAAACTTGAACTTTCAATAAATCTGATAAGCTGATAAAAATAAGATCGCAACATCAGAATTCAGTCTAAGCGATCTCATTGTCTCACTCTAGTAGGTGACCTCACATTTCAATGATAATAACAAGCTTTGATTGGTTTATGGGACATGACCAGCAGTCATTCAAATTTGGTCAACGTTCAAGTTTTGTTTGGCCGAGTGTACATATTATATTTTCAACTTTGTTTACGTTTCAGGATGTTTCTCTGCATATTCAGGGGTTTTTATTTTCACAAATTAATGCGAAGAAGTGCATAAGTAGAAAAACATATATGTACTGTAACTACAAGTTATAAATTCAAGAAATTATTAAAATTATTGCATGCTGACTTTAATTCTACTTCTTCTTCTTCTTCTTCTTCTGCTCTAAGCTTCCAGCTTGTTCCTTATTGCATGGCCTCCTTCCATCTTTTCCTTGGTCGTCCCACATTTCTATTCCCAACAGGCCTTCCATCTTTTGCTTTCCTCACAATTCTGTCTCCTCCCATTCTCTCTACATGCTCATTCCATTGCCGACGCCTCTTCTTCACCCATTAATTAATATCTAAATGATTCTACTTTAAACTAGTAAATTAACATATTAGTTTCATAATGACTAATGAATATTAGAGAAGGGATGATTCCAATTTTTCACCAATCCAATTCTTTAGTATTTATTTAACTAAATAAAGAGTTAGTATTTATTTTTCAATTTTATTAAATAGAGCATTTTGTCATTTCACACTCGACAATTATCAGAATATTATTTTTTCACTGCCTAACAAGAACAACAGCCATTTTACTTTCCCTTAAGGTTGTAAAGTACAAATGCAGTATTGACCAAATATTTGTCTACATGTTTTGAGGTTTCTATCTGAAAGTAACAATAATCGTTGGTTGTTAAAGAGCATTGCTAGAAAGCTGACAACTTGTTTTTAAACAGGAATGCAGTCCACTCATCTGACAAGCGAAGGTGCGATCGCCCTGGCTGAGTGCATCGCAGACCATCCGGTGATTCAGCGCATCGACTTGAGAGACAACAACCTCGAAGTTGCGGGATTGATGGCTTTGACACTGTCGATGAAGGTCAACAGTAGCGTCACTCAATTAGACATCGATGATACGCCCAAGAAGAAACTGGTATGCCCAAGCTCACTTTCCACTTATGTATATATATATTTTGAACTCAACAAATAATTTGTTATTTCATAAAGTTAATTTATTTATTTTTACTCCATATTTGGGTAGAATATCCAAATCCCAATCTATTCAATATGGAAAAGTCAGGATGAACAAAATATTTTGATGAGGTATTACAGTTTCAAATGAATGACACCTTAAAACTAAAAACATGCTGGTTGGTAGTAAATTTGATTCGTGTGAAAACGAAATTGCTAAGTGGGAAATCTACACAATCTACAACCCATGACAAACATAAACTTTAATCACATCTTTGGAGTTGTTCTCTTTTTTTTAATCCAATCCAATTGTGTTTTCATAATTGAATGATTCTATTGTAATTACCTCTGTCCAGGAAAATGCCGAGGCTGAGCAGTATCGACTTCTGTTGTCCGAGCTGCGAGGATATTGCACACGGAATGAGCAAGCTCCTCAAGAAGATCTCGACACGGTCAATGACGAGCACGGGACACCCGAGCGGCGCGTTCGTCTGCAGAGCATCACTTCGCGCAAGATCTCGCTGACCTGTGAGACACTTCTCCGCAGCTGCGCTCCTCCAGAAGTCGTCACCCCGCAGTTTCTCGCAGAGCCCAAGCGCTCCGGCGGTAGGCTACGCAGTCCTGCACCTAGCCCTATTCCATCTCCCATCTCCAGCCCCCTCCCGAGTCCGTCGCGCAACAGATTCTCTGTGGTGAAGGTATCGGAAGGTGCTCACCTCAGTCCAAGCACGTCCGAGTCCAGCTCTCCGGTCACTCCTTCCGCTTCCCCATCCCACACTTTCTTCCCGTCGCCTTCCAATTCTCGCTTCCACGTCTCTAAGGTGGAAGTAGACCCTTGTCCACCGTTAATTACGAGTCCTTCAGGCAGCAATGTCACTGTCGGGTTTAGTTTCGACGTTGAAACTAGTGCATCTATTGATGCAACTCCACTTAGTCTGAATCCCAGTATTATGCACGGAACTCCCTCCATACCCGAGATCTGTGTTCGAGACGCGAGCTATGACCTTCAGGGGTGCTCACAAGACATTTCCGTAGCTGTAAAACATGGCCCTATGAACGAAGATAAGACTGACAGTTTTGAAGACCCCGACTCAGAAGTGAAACGAATTATGGATACTGCTGACGAGAGAGATAGAGACTCTGCAGCGATCTCTCACAACTACCAAAAATGGAATGGCTTCACTGACCAAAGTTCATTACATGATAGCCCATTAAACAATCTGGAATGTAGACAAAATGATGTTCCGATTGCAACTCCCAGGGTACCAATCGCTTCTACTTCCTCTCAGAGATCTCGCAAGATCTCTTGGATAGCTCCAGAGCCCGTAGACGATAAACTTCCAACTAGTCTCGAAAGGTTAATCGGACTGTTTAATCCAAGCGGATTTTTCAACAAATCTCAACCGCAAAATAGAAACGTGACTGCAATTCCAGAACAACCAGCAGACTTCCCTCTTTCCTCTGACTTCAATAAATCATTTGATAAGTTGACTTTTTCTTCATCCGAAAAGACAATCAAAGACGAACTTACAATAGAGAGCCAAGATACGAGCAGTCGTAGTCCTTGTCCTGATTTTATTAATAATAACAATGATTCTCCCGAAGTGGTTGTAAATCCTCTTTTAATCGGCACAGTAGAAATGTGCTCTCCTGAAGCGGCCTTTGTTCCCTCGGAAGTCGATATCCCGTAGTTGTCAACTTGTGTATATTACAGGGTGGATCATAGAGTTGGTGCAGATGAATGTATTTTCTATTGGAACTTTACTTAGAAAATATGTTAGTTTAGGTTGTTTATTGAATTAGTAGATAAGTATTATATAAGAAAGAATATTGATCTATCTACATTTATCATAAGGACAACTGCAATCAAATAACTTATGATGAAAACTGTGTCTTTTGATGCAATTAATCGGGGTATTTTAGTGCACACATGAATATTGACCAATTTAGGTGAAGTGGGGTTGGTATATGCACGATAACATAGGTATTTCATATTTCATGTTGGTACATTAAAACCTCCTAACTATGTAGGTTCTAGCGTTAAGTTTTTGTTTAGATGAATTTATTCTGTGATTCAAAATGTAGCTAGGTTTATTACGTCTGAATTTAGGTAGAAGTGTTTTTCGTTCTGCGAACATATTCATAACATGGAATTTCTTACAATATATAGTAACAAAATTTACTCTATATATTATTAATATTATCCAATGGTGTTTGTACTACCCTAGACTCGAAAATTAGTTGCTTACCTGTGATATCTAATGGACCAAGCAAAATAGTTTCGAATCAAGGGTTGTACTAGATAACGACTGTCAATATCTGTACTTCATATCGTGGTTCCTTATATAACTGTCTTATTATTTCCGTAATGTGTTAATTATCATGAATAATTGTGCACTGCATACTAATTTATTTGTTACTTCAGTTAACGAACTTTACGAACTAATCAATTATTCTGAGGGTTTAAAAATGTTCTCAGGGCTTATTGCAATTGCAAGGGCCAAAGACATGCAGTTATGACTAGACATGTAACTGCAATGCAAACGCAACATTTGTATTACCACGTGGACCAATGATGGGTCGAACTTTATCACTGAAGTTAAGTTTATTAGGACTAAGTAGATATCGTACTCTGGCATTGACCAGTTGCAGTGACGAACAAGCGAGATTTAAAATGTTGAGAATTTAATTTGTGTTTCCTAATTGTGTGTCGAGGCCGGTTAATAATATTCCTTAATCAAAGCATTAAATTGTTGTTTCATTTGATGCATTTTTAAATATTGTATTCACAAGACCAAGACTTGATTGCCAATACGTTTCTGTGAGCAGCTTCCTAGTATAAATTTGTATGCCACTTAACGCAATATTATTACAGTTAAATTTGATGAAACTAAATGAACTAAAATTCAGAGCCAATAGTGTCGCTGGGGCTTATTCATTCAACTGCAACTGGCCAACTGAATCTTGTTTGATTGTAAATGTTTCTGCATAGTATCTACTAGCTACCTAATGGATATGTATTGTCGTATCAAATAGTTTTTTGTCCGTTTCATTCTGCTGTACGTTTGGATTGTCTAGGCAGCTGGTATTGAATGATGTTAAATATGTACTACATACTACTTTTCTCTTATTGGAGGTTTGTTAGTTCAAGAATTTTATTCTTTCTTTTTCTGGCATCTTGTTTACTAAACCTGAATTACAGATGAATTTATTAGCCCAGTTGCAATTGTGTTTGTAGGTAAATGATATAATTAATTTGTGGGTTTAGAAAGAATCATTGTTATCACCCACAATTTTATTTTCTTGACACTGTAGTGTTTGGAGAAATTGACATAGGTAGTCATTGATTGACCTGATGAATGATGACTTTTTCACAATTGAAATATTATAAGAGCTGTTAAGTCGTCAAGCTGGGAGGTGCTATGAATGAGTGATAAATCACGTGGTTTACTGGAAATGTGGATGTCCTCAAACTGTGAATAGATTAATTTTTATATTCAAAATCTTTGTTATATATTAATTATTCAGAAATCAGAATTAGGTAGGTACTTAAATTAATGGTTAGTCAATAAGTGTACATTATAACGGGGCACTCTGATTGATAAAGATACACAGAATGATATTTTTTAAACTTGAAATGTTCTGTATGTATAGAATTCAATCTATGAAGTACCCAAGTTGAAGTCAACGTGTTGTATTATTAGAATTAAGCTATTGTACTTCAAATTCACACTGTGTTTGTCTTAAGTTACATTTTGCCTAGATATCCCTGTCGAAAGTACAATCGTGTACATTTTAATACCAATTTAAATTTCTGTTGGAATATTTTGTTGGTTTGTTTTATACGCAAATGATGTTCCATTGTTGTATTATTTAATAGGTGAATTAACCGAGGAATTAGCTAGAACTAGAATATATGGTATATCACGATTTACGAACTTTTAAATGTTTGTGCTGTGTGATAAAGAAATTTAAATATATTTTAAGTGTGATACTATCTTTATGTATTTTGATTTTTGTTATTGTCCTGTAGCAGGCAAATCCATACAACGATCTGCGCTTTTCTCCTCTTGTTCACTCTGTCAATGTAATGTAATAATAATCAGGGCCGGCCCGTGACTTTTCAGCGCCCTGGGCAAGACATTTTTTGGCGCCTCCCCCCCCCCCCCCCCCCTTTTCCGGTATACTATATCGCCCGTGTACAATAGGGGTCCAGGGGGCACAACCCTGATTTTTTTTGTATTTTTTATTTGAATTGTATTTTTATGCATTTTAGAGACTAAGCTTTCCTAGTTCCCTAGTATTTTATATACACACGCATTTACTATCATACGCACATATTGAGAAATAACAGATGACATGTTCTGTGTTTTATCCAGATCAGTTTTAACCCTTTAAGGTAGTACCTTCATTATACATATACAAAAAAATTAAAATCTTGAAATTACAAGTTCAGAAAACGTTTTGCTACATTTCAACTAGGTATATTTAAGTATAAATGAATCATAAAATGTAATTTAACTTGCAACCCCTGTCGTATAGCGAGGTTTCAATTTATTGCCTTCCGAGAATGAACAAAACTGTAACACAGGAGGTATAGGGAAATCATTTAGTTTTTGGTTGATAACTTTCATTCCTAATAGAATGTCCAACTATCTATCTAGAAATCAGTTTTTTGAAAAAACGTTGAACCTCAGTAAAATTAAAAACTCAAAAATAGCATGAAAATCGTCATGATTTTAATGACCCCCATAAGACATGTTAAAAATAGGAATTTATAACTACAATATCTCAAAATCTAGACACGAGAAGTTGTTCATATTTCACAATATCGTGTAAATAGTTATTATTGATACCTCTGCCAAAAATAGGAATATTTGATAGCTCTATATTCTTATCATACAAAAATCTGCTTCCTAACACATCCTAAAAAGGATATAGAATTTTTATCTCTACCTACCTACAAATTATTAATGAAAACGAAGAACATGAAGTGATATTCTTAATTCTAGGTCACACATTTTCCCAATTTAAAATATTGCCGCCATAAGCTGAACCAGCGCCATTTCCGAATACGGTGACAAAATCTATCAACAGGTAGCAGTAGCTCTGTTGGTAGTGAATTGATCGCGATCTCACAAATTCGTACAAAATAATCAAGTAAATTAGGTCTAAATACACTCTTCACCTTTTGTTAAAATATCCCAATGAGTATGATAGTATGTATTTTTAGTATTTAATCATGCAGTGTCGTAGTATTGAACTCACGCGGCCGTAAGAAAACTTTAATTCAGTTTTCAACTTGTGTCAACCCTACCGCTGGACGATTTTTACATTCATGTTCGAGGTAGGTAAATATTATAGGTACAATTAGGTACAATCCTTTATTGTTTTGATATCTAACATAAATATGAGATAGATGCTGTACGTGTACGTAGTGCTATGTTGGCATATTGTAATAATGTATAATTTAATGTTTGCAGGACATTAAACGTCATTTAAAACTCTTCTAAACCAAAGCTATTTTGGAAGTAGGTAGTTAGTATTTGACAGGCTCTGTCTTACTGCACCGCGTATGAATATATTTAGCTAGACACACCACAGCACTCCGCTGGCGGGAAATCCTGCCAACCCTAGATTTTCTTATCAAATTACTCATTGTACAGTCACATCAATTTCTAGTGTTCAAAGGCACTTTTTAGATCCAGTCCAGAGACCATTATTTTACAATGGGTCTTGAAAAACAATGCAAGTCATTTTAATCATTTTCAGTCGTTACTCGCTGTACTAGTATGTGAAAATTGGATAATTATCTATCGAACATCAAGCCTGCAGGTTGATTATTATTACCTAGAAGAATAAAATACGTTGATTTATATGGAGAAAAAATAATTGATGCCAATATAGCAATCTAATTTGAAGACAAACCGATTGACTACTCCTACCTAAAGTGACCAACAGGTTGCGCTACCTATATGGCCCCTTACTTTACCTGTGTGCGCACAATCCCCATCGTTACAGATACACAGATCCATCTCTTATATTGAGTTCATGAAATGGTTCATAATATACCTACTGGAATTGCAAGAAAAGTCCAATCCACAGATCGCCGGTTGGTTTTTTACTTACAAAATGAATGCACAAAATAAACTGTTGAAATATTTGTTCAAGGGGAATGATGTGACTCCATCAGTCCGGCTGCTGATATGGTCACTATGAGTTCTGACAAGGTGGCCACCCGGCGGAAGGATCTCACCAACAATGGGGGACAAGCTGGGGGGTCTGGGGTACCGACCATTCCCCCAAACTCGGAAGACACACCCAATCACCTCGTGTACAAAAAGGTAAATTGAGAGTAATTGACTTGGGTCACATGCAGCACAAGTGGTCTTGATACTATTCTACTTAATATGTATTGTCATTATTCATTATTATTCATTATTATAGTACCTTACTTCCCCCACGAAGGCTTCCACCTTAGAACAGTGGTGGGTTTGTGGTTCTCAATCAATCCATTGTTAGGCTAGCTAGCAGTTTTGCTTATTTATAAATAAAGGACTTCCCATGTCTGACAGTGATATGCCAGTCCACAGACTTGTCTTAGGCAACAGACAAAGAGCAGCCCCAGAGTCAACCTCATCCTATGCCCTCCCATAAATTTGCAGACCGTGGGCCTTGTCCACCTAGACAGCCTGCAGTAGTCAAGCTGGGTTCCCATACTTCGCTTTCGTTTCGCATTCGGTTCGCTTTCGCGTCGCGAAGTTTGTAGTCGTTTCCATAATTTCTGTAACATAAATAGTATTCTGCCAATAGTTAAAAACAAAATGACGGATAATAATCAGATAATAAGCAAGAACGGCAAGAAAAAGCGGAAAAAGTGAAACTTGAAAGTTGAAACGTCAAAACAAATGTTCATTAATCGAATATCGAATATAAGTTCGAGGTCGACCGGAAATGGAGATTCGATATATCGCATCACTTCCGGATTTCGCGCGTTTCGGTTTTGTCGAAGTTGAAGTTGGTCCAACATTTTTGCATTTCGGAGACGAAATTAAACATGGACGATTTTCTGTGTTAAAAGGTAGCCATTTTGCGAAAGCGAACCGAATGCGAACCGAAAGCGAAGTATGGGAACGCAGCTTCAGGCTGGTCTCTACAGTGCGTTCGGACAGGACCTTTCAGCGCCTGAGGGCAAATGTCTAAATACAACCGCCAATAAAATGCTGTACACACCTCAGAAATTTGGATCTTCTTTGCTCCTCTATTGTTATAGAGAGACGTGGAGTTAGTGCCAGAAAAATATAAAAAATTAGCGTGTAAAATAGTAATTCCATGCAGAAATTAGTTTTTTCGCTGCTGCAAATTCCTGTCCGAACGCACTGTAGATGGATCCTCCCCCCCCCCCCCCCCCCCCCCCCCCCGCCCCCCCTCCTTCACTTTTCCTTCAGGCTTCAAACAATTAAAATGCTAATTTAATTCTCAGATGGAGCACATACTTGAGAAGATGCAAGACGAAGTTTCTGGTGTTCCCGTGCGAACAGTGAAAAGCTTTATGTCCAAGATACCGTCGGTGTTTACGGGCACCGACCTCATCATCTGGATGATCAAAAACTTAGACGTTGAGGATCAGGCAGAAGCGTTGCACTTGGCTCATCTGATGGCAGCTCATGGATACTTCTTCCCCATCGACGATCACATGTTGACGGTCAAGAACGACAATACATTTTATAGATTTCAGGTAATTGTGTTCATATATATGTTCTAAGTCCGGTTAGGTAGGGAGTAGGCCCAAGTTAGGATAACTAGGCATGTCTGTCTGTCTATTACCTACTTATTAGTTAGTGAAAGGGAAAGAATCCTATACCTAGGCTGTGGGATGCGCACCCACTGGAGACCAATTCTTGAGATTCACTTTTTGAAACCGTTTTTCGTTTGCATTGTAATTGTATACATTATCAAAAAGTGTACAACTAAGCCTTTCACACAGTAAAATCTCACACGTATCTCACAGTAGGTACAATGAAAACGTGTGTTTCGAATTGTGAAAGCAAATTTTTTAAACATATTTTCATAATAGTTAGTCTTGGTTAGACTCTCTTTGGGAATACAAATAAATATGTTGGGAAAAAGTTTGATGGTCCACGACAACAAAATATATTTTAACTTTTAAGTAATTCCGCAGTGGAAAAGAAGAACCGCTGGCTAGAACATTACTGACTGATGCAATGAATGCCGTCCTGGAAAAGTGTGCTCTTTCTGTACTGCACATACAAAGCTCAATTCACTGCTTCTGGGAGTGAACTCCTGATCTTTTCAAGCTCATTGGAGGCTTCTTTCGTATGAAATTCAGGCACAACATTACTGCACTTGGCGACAGTAACTGTGCACTGACTTCACAAACTATCAGTGTGATTGAGTTGAACAAAATTTAGCTCTTATTTTAGATCTCTTGTCGGTTTAGATGTGGAGGTTATTGTCAGTTATTTTAAAGATTTTGTTCTTGTACAATATAGGTATTGTTAATCATGCAATGTTAAACATATTGTAGACGCCATACTTTTGGCCTTCAAACTGTTGGGAGCCGGAAAACACGGACTACGCCGTATACCTCTGCAAGCGTACGATGCAAAACAAGACTCGACTTGAGTTGGCCGACTACGAAGCCGAGAACCTCGCTCGACTGCAGAAGATGTTCTCGCGGAAATGGGAATTCATATTTATGCAGGCGGAAGCTCAGAGTAAAGTTGATAAGAAGAGAGACAAGCTGGAGAGAAAAGTTCTCGACAGTCAAGAGAGAGCTTTCTGGGATGTACATCGACCTATGCCCGGCTGTGTCAATACAACAGAAGTGGATATAAAGAAAGCTTGTCGAATGAACAAACCCATTAAGAGCAGTCGTCATTTAAAACTAGGGGTACGTATCCATTTGAAGTAGTCTTATAAAACCATAGTCTGGAAACAAGTAGACACACAATAGGTACCTAGATCTGAAACTAACACATACTTAGTAATTGACGGTAACATGTACACTCGGCACAACAAAAATTGATCAGTTACAAATTTGAATGACTGCTGTTCATGTTCCATACCAATCAAAGCTTGTTATTATCATTGAAATGTGAAGTCACCCACTGGAGTGAGACAAGGAGATCGCTACTGACATCTTATGGAGCGATCTAACATTTTTCAGTCGATATTTATTCAACAATCAATACCTGTGCCAAATGTACCTAATCGATTGGTTAATAAGATTAACTGATTTGGTCTGTTTAAGAAGAATAAAATTTGATAAACCTGAGCAATAAATGTGTGTTCTACAAATGTTTCATAGTTCTACAATTATCTAAACATGTCCGCAGGTGGGAGGTGGTCGCATCTCGCCCACCACATCGGAAGTCGAGCTGGCTTCGCCTACCGATGCCGTTAAACGCCAAATAGCAATGCTACGCCAACGGCTGGATCGACGAAACATAAAGGTTTCCAAAGTAGCCGAGGCATGCATCGGTTACTTTGAGCAATACGTCGAGTACGATCAATTCTTCACTGCGCCAGATCTTGCCAATCCGTGGATCTCAGATAGCTTGGAGTTTTGGGAACAGGAGAAAATGGCGTAAGTACCTAGTTATTAGTATTAGTGATCTGATGTACGGCTTGCCGGGGAGAGCTGCTAGTAATTTAAGTAATTTAAGGTGGTGCAAGCGCTCTGTCATTTTAGCAAATTGAGAGAGAAAAATTGTTTCATAAGTGGGTGTAACTTTGATAGGATGTTCACATGATCAGTGTGACCAAGCACTTTTTCATTTTTGCTTTGTGCCTTGTTAATTAGGCGCCTATTATTCAACAAAACCGCGCAAAACTATGAAATTTCCGATACGATTGGAGACCGAACCCGTTAACTAACCAATTTATCTAAAATTTTAATCATGATAATAAGATAAAAGGCAAACTTACCTAGGGTAATCACTTGGCACATTTTTAAAATTAAATTTCATACGGCATCTAGCGAGACAAGAAAATAGACCATTTTTCACTAAAAATCAATTAATTATTAGTTACTTAACAAATTAAAAATTAAAAATATACCAAGTGATAACCCTAAGTTTGTTATTTATCTAATCATGATTAATATTTCAAATCATTTCGTCAACCCATTTTGTCTCCAATAGTATCCAAAAAAAGTGCCTGCAACACTCGGCAAAATCGCTCGCACTTGCAACACCGTGATTCGACACTAAAAGTACCTAGAGATTGCGCTGATATCAGTAAGATGGCCGGTCACGCGAGTACAATCCCAGCGCGTGCGTACTCTTAGATACAAGTCACTTAGATGTCAATCGTAACGAGTTCAGTAAAAAGTTATAATTACATCGCGAAATAACAGAAATTGATGCTTACCTCAGTGTCAACAATCAAATACAATTGGCATATTTCATTACAGCACACATTCATTCAAATTCTTGTAAAAACGAGTTGTCTATTCACCAAAAGCAGCATTTGACACATTGCAATTGTTTGAACTAGGCGTCAAGAAAAACGTGTCTTCAAAAGGCCGTGAGAAAAACAATCTGCATCTGTAAAATGGTGATTTTTGGTGAATAGACATCTCGTTTTCACAAAAATTTGAATGAATGTGTGCTGTAATGAAATATGCCGATGGTATTTGATTGTTGACACTAAGGTATTCATCAATTTCTGTTATTTCGCGATGTAATTATAACTTTTACTGAACTCGTTACGATTTACATCTAAGTGACTTGCCTGAACGCGCCCTGTGCGCATGTGCACAAGTACTCGTGGTATAGATGTTAACTTTTTCCGCTAGGTGGCGTTTTGCAACTTTTAGTGTCGAATAGGTTGGGGTTAGAGAACCAAGTCTTCTCAACACAGAAACTGCTCTGCATAAAATGAAACTAGCATTATTTTTAAACTTACATTTGTATTTGTAAAAAAAAAATGGTAAAAAAAATAATTGCTTTTTACACTTTTGCGCATTTTTTAAATTTAGTTTTTAATATTTGACGTCTGCTGGAGCGCTAGCGCTCAGCACTTGTGGCATGGCGTCGTGTTTCATTATTCATCCGGCAAAGTGTTTTCTGCGTTTCAGTAATTTTTCTGATTTTTCATTGTAGGTACCGATTTAAGTTTAATTAAGTTAATTATATATTTAGATTGCTTTATTTTTAAGAATGAGCAGAAAGAGAAAACTTTTTACTCCCCCTTCATTCCATAGTGCAGTTTGGAATAATTTCGGTTTCAAATTCACTGTTTTTCTTTTCTTTGTTTTCAACAAAGAAGCCTTCTATCGACATTTTACAAAACGATTAAAATCGATTAATAATCGATTATGGTGGGTGGGGTGGGAGAAGTCAATTCGATTATCAATTATAGTACCTACATATTTTAAAAAACCAATTCAAAAAAATATTAATCTAGGCACTAGGCAGAAAGTACTAATTTGCACATAAACGTCCCAATTCAAAAAACAGACTTCAATCACAGACTTGTGATTTGTTAATAGAAAAAGTGCAAAAAATGTCTTTTATGTGGGTGGACCCGGCTTAAGCGATACCTAAAATGGTCATACTTCTGTCCCGGTAAGAAGAGAATGTACAAATTCAGCTGCAAGTGTCAATGCGAGGACGTTCTAAATTATTGTACAATTTCATTTGGATTGTTGTTTCCAGCAAAGAGATATCGGCAAGACGGGTAAAACGCTGGGCCTTCAGTCTGCAAGAGCTCCTTCAGGATCCAGTGGGACGAGAACATTTTGTTCGCTTCTTAGACAAGGAGTTTAGTGGAGAGAACCTCAAGTTCTGGGAGACGATGCAGGAGTTGAAAACGTTGTCTCAGAAAGACGTTCAAGCTAAGGTCGACGAGATCTGGGCAGAGTTCCTGGCACCTGATGCGAGTTGTCCGATTAATGTCGACTCGCGCTCATATGAAATCACCAAGAAGAATCTGGAAAACCCGGACCGGTGGAGCTTCGACGTTGCTGCTGCACATGTTTACCATCTCATGAAGAGCGACAGTTACTCACGATATCTGCGCTCGGAAATGTACAAAGAATTTCTCAACGGATCAAAAAAGAAGGTAATTTTTAATTATAATGTGACTGTGAGGGACAATGACTGGCACTAGGCTATTGTATTGTTTCAATGAATTCCATTATTTTAAAAATGTTATTGTTTGGTATCGGGTTGTTTTTATTATTTTATGTTTTTACAATTACAACACTACAATTACAATTACTACAATTTTAGCAATTTCTTTTATTCATCTTCAGTGAAACGGCTCACTGCGGAGGGATATTTCTGAAGTCTTTCACAAGTCTCAAATGTGTGTGTGGGAATGAGCTAAGAGCAATTTTTATATTTGAGCAAATTTCAAATTTTGTGCAGTTTTGTATTGGCATATTTTGTGAAACATGATAATGGAATTAGAACTCAAAATCCTATTTTCGTTTGTTACAAGCAAAAATGCATAAAAAACTAGGTATGAAGGAAAAGTCTCCTTGATAGTTGATATTGAAAATTTACAGAAACTCTAGGCTGTTTTCTTTTCACCTTTTGTTGTATGTACTCTTGAAAGCGTCAACTAGAGATACAGTAAACCCTCGTTAATTCGAACTCAAAGGGACCCAAAAAATTGCAATTCAAATTAAAAAAATTCGAATTAAAATAATTTTTTTTTTTTTTTTTTTTTTTTTTTTTTTTTAAAGGATGAGGGGATTGGTTTTTTAACGTATATTATCTCCTAACTGCAATTACAGAAGGGAAAAGGAAGCCAAGGTGCATATTATTGAATCTACTTCTTTTAGAAGCGCCGCCTTCTCACTTAATTTCAGTTCGTGGTATTTCTTCGGAGCCATCGTCAAAACTTGTTTACGAAACTTTGACACAGCCACACTTGTTTGTTTAGGCTAGCTAGTCTAGCTCGAGGCGTGAGGGGTGAAATGCCGCCAGTCGCCACGTCGTCAGTAAGTCTAGAGGCGGACGCACCCGATCGAACACACGAGGATAGCCGAGGCGGACGCACCCGATCTAAAACAAAAGGATAGCCGAGCCACGCCGCGCTTGTGCGCGAGCCATGCTCTGAGCAGTCCGCTGCGGCGCACCCCCCTATTCTGCCTGCGGCGCATGGCGCTGGCTCCAAGTTATTGCGCGTAATATATCACGCGTTATGAATTTTATACAAACCCACACTTTTGAAGAAAAATTCGAATTAAAGCAATTTTATCCAAGTAAATACATGGGCTGGGACTTTAATTCAATTCGAATTTAGAAATAACCTAAAATTCGAATTATCAAAATGAAATAACATAGAAAACCCTATTCTGGCCACTGGGACCACCCAGATAGTTCGAATTAACCTCAAATTCGAATTATCCGAGTTCGAAATAACGAGGGTTTACTGTACTACTCTATAGACAAAATTTCATATTTTTTAGCCAATCTGAATTATTTTTTGATATTTCACAAACCATTTGTTCTGTTTTCTTATTGTATAATTCTTTGTTTTCAGACATCAGTGAAAGGAATTCGATCGATAGTCTCATTTACCGGACGAAAAGAACCGGCCACATCCTAAAGTCTTCATTTATAAGCGACTGCAAAGTTTCGTCTGCGGGTCAGGTAAGACCGTACAATTACGCAGACAAACGCACACAGAAACCGAACACGCTTGCTTCCTCAAGAGAGGGGAGAAAGATTATTATAGTATTGCCATATCCACTGTGGCAGATTTGTGGTTTGTTTGTTTTTGGTAGTATTTCGTTTAGATTTTAGAAGGATTATAAACATTATATTTCCTTCAGACCCACCAAATCAGCAATTGTACCCCTTAAATGATATTATAGTATTATGTACCATACCTACCATACATCTCAACTAGTTCATTGTGACAACTTGTACATTACTACACGGTTTACTGTAACAATGAGTAGATTTCTAAAGTATTGTCGGTCTACTTGTGACTGTAACACAGTTCTCGATGCAAGAAGTGTGACTGCAAAGACTCGAAGTAAAGATAGGCAAATCTGATGTATCTTTCGGTATTTTATCAAATCTGTAGTCAAAGCCTCGAAGGTTTAAAATTAAAACTTAAAAGCAATCATTTCTGTTATCTTACTCTGAAAAAAAGAGTAAAAGTAATAATAAATATATAGTCGATAGAATTAATGTCACAGTCCATGAAATCTCACATTGGAGTAGGTATTATTTATTATTTGTGTTATCAATTTATGCAATAACGTTCACTTAGCCAAATAAACAAATTGATTTTAATTTGGCCAAGTTTACCTAGCTCAGTCATTAGATTTTAACTTTAACGCTAAGAAATTTGTTAACTGCCCTCTCTATTTTACATGACAATATTATGTTTGATTTATTGAGTCATACTTTTGTAAAATAGTCATGTGGATATATTATGATATTACATATATTTTATTAACTTATGCGTGTGCATTGGTTCACTGTCATTTGTCTAACTCTAGTAACTAGTTATACACTTGTTAACGAACCCATTTGGTTTCGCTTCAATTCAGGGTACCACGATTAGTGACATTGCTATTTGCATTTACTCGCCCACCTCTAGGCTCCGAAGGGGATGATTCAAACTGACATAATACTTACATTCATTCCACTCCATGCGGCAGATATGCACTCAGTTTCACCTCACTGAACAATAGTTGTGAATAGCTCACCCAAAGTCATCACGTACTGTAGAAAAACCGGTTTCTTGTAACATATCTGAATAGAGGTGAAATACATCCGAATGGTAGATTCGTAAGAGAATTAACTTTCTTCGGAAACCATGTTCTGGAAATATTCTCGTGGGAGCCTTCAAGATCAAGCTGAAAACTTGTAAGTTTTCTGGTAGTTTATTAATGTTACACATGTCTACAGTGATACCGTGATACCCTTGGGTATGGGGTCCATACTCAAGGGTGATACATTGAGTGATACCAACCAAAACCTAATGTACGTACGTCACCTCAGTTAATAAATTAACAGTACAACCTACATTGGCGTACTCATTCTATTACTGCCTTGTCACCATTCAATACGAGTGCCTCCTGTCCTCTTTTAGGTCTGCAGAATGCATTTTCTATCAACCAAACAATAGCATAAGTTTTGGTTCTAAGTAGGTAGGTATGTCAGATTACAAACTCTAATGATGCAGAAGTCAGACATGAGACATGCAAATTAGTTATTTTTAAGTTTTTAGCATCCCTTTCCGACGATTTGGTATTAGTTACCTCTTGTGAGAATTAATCAGAAGATGTGCTATTATTAGAGTTTAGATTGTGCATTTTTAGCTGGTTGGTACTTATTTTATTTTATTTTATTTTACACAGCTTTGGAAATGAATTTCCGGTGGCTGGAGATGGAATTACATATGAAATGCACTTAAGAGTTATAACAATGCAATTGACAATGACAGTACTATGTACGTAGGTACTCTGTATGCAAATCACCATCTATGTAAATGGGCCTACTGATTTATAAAGTTACATGTTTGGAGTTCTTCTTAACTACTTCCTGCTATCCTTCTTTCCGACTCATTTCTATTATACCAATTATTATTCACAAGTTTTTGGCACCTGCTGCTATATTCCAGGGGCTGAGGTTGTAGCAGGAGCAGTAATGTGTTCTGGCATAGATTCAATGCCCAATTTAGTGACCTTCATGGCAACACCTTCTGGTAAATTACGCTGGATGTATTCGAGGAAAGTATCTGCTGTCGACCCAGTGAGTTGATGGAACTGCATGAATCTGAAGTAAGTTCGAATTTCGTACTGAACTCGGTGCTTCTTGTAAATATGGACCGACTTTAAAAGTGTCATTCTGTCGTGCTTAGCTTTCCGCATAGCCCAGCTAAAAATAACATTAAATAAATTTTTAGTAACACATTTTCATTTTGAAGAAAGAGACTGGAAGAGATAAATAGCTAATGCCTGGAACTACACCCGTTTTACAAGGACCTTTCAGCGCCTGAGGGCAAATGCCAAAATACAAATACCAATAAAACATTGTATATCCCTCAGAAATGTGGATTTTCTTTGGTCCTCTATTGTTATGAGGTGAGGAAGAGAAGAAAACTAGCCAAAATTAGTGTGGAAAATAGGAATTCCAAAAAGTAAATAGATTTTTCGCTGTTGCAAATTCCTTGTAAAACGTAAGAGATAGAATTCCCATTCAGTAAAATTTATATTTGTTGCAAAGCATTTTTGATTAAAACAATTCAAATAGTACCCCTGCTGGAAAATATTTTCCAAGATTTTTCAGAGCCCTATGAAATACTCAGTACCTCAGAGGTGGAAGGGCAGAAGTCAATTTCAATTATTCTTGGTCAGGTAACTCAATATTAATGATTCTGGCTAATTCCGCAGTAAATAGTAATGAACAAAACAATGATACCAGTCTGCCTTCATCCTATCATATTTGTAATAGTGACATGAGACATTACTTCAATGTAACTGAATTTGTCGGCATCAGCCAGGCAATTGATAGAACTATATTAAGTGTGCAACACAAAATCGAGAAAATTGACTTCTGTCCTATTTCCGAGTACTTACAGATGTTATTTGTTGCTATACTGACTACAGCAGTGGTTAATTTGGGGGCGGACGAGGGCGGACGCGTCCCCCCACTCTTTTTTCAGGGTGGACGCCGTCCGCCCACTTATTTTTCATAGAAGTAAAAATTCTCTTAAAATTGTGTACAAACCGCGTAAAAAGGCACCAAATTTGGTCCTGAAATTCAAAATTTTCCCTGGGCTATGCGCCCCGGACCCGCATTATCTTGGGGGGCCCTCCCCCCAAACCCCCCATTGTTTTCATAAGCAAATATGTTTCCCCGACATCGCCGAGCGTCCGCCCACTTATTATTTTACAAATTAACCACTGGACTACAGTGTTTAATTTAACAAAATGCAATTACCAATTTCCCACTTTAATTCCCAACTCTCCTGCAGCTGTTGTGGCAAACCACGAGTAGCTTTTCAGAACGGCAGGATCATTTCCACGGACCTCCACTTCCAGCATTCGATATAGCTTGTCTAAGTCTTCTTTTGTATCAGTACGATTGCTAACGCTGTGAAGTGTTCCCATTTGTCTTGAGAGTGCTGGATGGAAGAGTCTTTGTATGGAAGTCGTCTCCAACAACAACTGTGTCGATTGAGAATTGAAGATGATTTTTGACCATCTTGCACCCTCCTTTAAATAAATAATCTATTAGTTAAGGTCACAGTCTAAATGATGAAAGATTGCTGAAGCTAGCTAACCAGCTATCATTCATCAATGGTGGTGATTCTGCATCCTCGGCAGATTTCAAACTTTCCTAAAAAAACTTATATTAAACCAAGCTGAAATTGAGCCTGTGAAAATTTAAAAAAGTGCGGTTCGGAGGGAGATTTGAACCTGAAAGAACATGTTTCAGGAGAGTGCTCGCTACACCAGCAGGGAGTGCCATCTATTCCGATCTCCGACAAGACAGGTTACTAGAGACTACTCTTCCGTGAAGGGGATTGAAAATGTCTCCCGTTTAAAACAATTGATATATTTGTGGGCGTTTTCAGATTGGTAAATAATGTCTTATGAAATTTGCCTTTCTGGTTGAGCACCAATGACAATACATACATAACCTCAAACTGTAATACTAACTTGAAGAGAAAATTCAAAATTAAATCAAAATCTTTAAAAAAATTATAAATTAGTTCAAAGACTTACCTTCAGAAAATTCATATTTTGTACTTTTATTTATAAATTCACAAGTAATGTTATGAAAATTACTAGATTCTGCTTCAAACTGTCACCCACAAACTGTTGCATATGATCAAGGCCAGATCACGGCCTTCTAATGACCTTGGGAATCGGATTGATGGGAACTAGAACCCGCCATAATTTGAAAGTAAAATATCACAAGTAAATCAGATCAAAAACTTACATTTTGCACATTTGATTCTACTAAAAATATACAAATTTATTTCATCATATTAATTCATATTTCATCATTTATATTTTCAAGAATTCTTCTACGCATTCACAATTTCACATTGATATAAAACTAAAACTTAAATATTAGTTAAATTCAGAGTAAGCAAAACTTTTACATCTTGTCTAATAAAAGGTAAAATTTGTTTCTTATTTGTGATATTCATCCCTAATTGTTACAATAGGTACCTATATGTTCGTTTACCCTGCCAAAAGCTACAGCAAACGAACAGACCTAATGTTTCAGAGTTTGTAGTTGGAAAATAACAAGTGAATTAACCATAACTCAGTGGTCGAATTGGAAGTCAGTCCATGGGGAGATGGTAAAACCAATAAACGTACCGCGGGAAAGGTGGCGAACGCCCCTCCCGTCCCGCGGGACAGGAGGGGCGTTCGCCACCTTTCCCGCGGTACGTTTATTGGTTTTTTGACACTTTGAGAACAATTTTGAGACGTTCTGCTGACGTGTAGGTATTTGTTTTTCAACTTTTTTTAATTGTTCACATTTTTTACTCCAATAAAGTGCATGCCCCAAAAACCTTGCCTCGCATGGCGCTTTTTAGTTTATTGGCACTTTAAAATCAATTTTAAGATGTACTGAGGTGCACTTTGTTTACAAAATGCTAAACACTGCGAAAATTTGATTTTTTTCAGACATCCAGATGGGGTAAGCCCCTCCCCCGCCCTTGCCACTCCTGTACAAATGTTACAAATTTGTATTGTTAGAAAAAGAAACGTTATCATGAGGTCAACAGGGAAACAGTCAAGGAAAATATTTTAATTTCAACTTAATGAATTTAGTGCTTCTACGTGATTTTGATGCTATTTTAAGCCTATTTTTATCTCGACATATGGCTATACATAGGCTGAATAGATAAATCTCTGAAAATGGTATTATTTTGAAGTACATTACATTACTTTTAATTTGCTGTTTTAAAATCTCTCATGGTGGGATGGTGAAGTGGACAAATTAGCCATGGGGGATGGGACTATCAATATACTCCCTATTCCCCCCAATTCGACCACTACTATAACATAACCCTATGTATCCTATAAATGTGTGGTTGGCTTTTTACTTTGACGTCCAGGACCAGCAAGTGGTTTGTCTCTCTCATCCCAAAGAGACACTCCGTCACAAGCACAAATACGCTTTGTATTTTCAAAAAGTCCCGCGGAACGGGCAATAATGCCACATGCCAATCTGAAATCAAGATAGTTTATATATATATTATATTAAGTGGGTTTTCTACAGCAACTCAAGGCCGTTTCCCACATCCCAGATTCCACCTCCTCCTATCCACACAATCATAATCTTCCAAGCCTCTTGCCTCCATGTCCGACCTGACCTGCCGCTTCGCTAGTTAGTTTATAGTCATTTAATATTTTTATATTGTACCAATGGACCACTAGTCATTATCTTGCTATGTGACGTCACGAATAAAACAGATGACAGAAGGATGTGGGCCGTGACCGTCAAGAAGGCTGTGACAGCACAGTAATCAATAGTAATCAAATAGCAAATGGATCCATTTCGAAATTCAACTGTCTTTCCCCCAAACGTTTGATTGGCTCCCTATCCCACTATATGGACAGTGCTGCTTTGGTGTGAGTAAAGATAACTATTATGTTACATTGACTCCTCCCATCACCATTGGTCCATTGCACAATAAGAATAATTTTTTTGTCCTCCCCCCACCCCACTCAAGAAGCTGACTCTCACCTGAGGTCTGGTGAGAGTTCAGACGTAGCCGCTGGACAGACTAGGTTTGTTCGTCGGGGTGTTCTAACCTGCTCGGAGCAGGTGGAAGTACGTCACTGAATATGTTTGGTGCAAGTATTTCAAATCAACACTCGATGGATAGGTATGAGTAAACTGTTCCGTCACGCATTCCGGTGTGATCTGAGCAGGTTAGAACACCCCGATGAACAGACATAGTGTAACTGTTGTACAGTTAAGGAATTATATTCGGTAAACGCTCCTCCCACCCCCCACCACATTCAAACAACTTTGCCAGTGTTACGGGCCGAGAGGTAGGAGCCTAAACTAACGTAAATGCATGGAAAGGGAGAAGGAGCGTTAACCGAATATATTTCCGTGACTGTGTACCCTACATGTAATTTACCAAATTTAAATTTAAAACAGATTTAGCATTGGAAGTAGGTAGGAACATAGGTCTATAAATTCTGAATTGAAAAGTGGAAGAACTGAAAGCAGTTTTTTACTTACTTTTCTCCCGAGTTTCCATTTTCATGGGATTGCTCTGAATTTCCTTTGCCAAGGTCGTCTTCACCCTCTGTAACCACAACTGACCGACCAATCACATCCCAGACTTTAAGCATTCGATCTGCTAATCGGAATGATGCTCGACCACTCTCATCAGCTATAATATTTCCAAGATCACCAATGTGCTGAAATATTTAAGAAGAATAGGATTAGAAAAATAGTGTTTAAATTATATCTGTCGTAAATAATACAAATAAATAGAAAAATCAATTTACACACTTCAACTCGATTAAATTTCAATTTATTGTTATTGTCATGGAATAAAATATTGTGGTTATGATTCCTTTAAAATTTCGCTTTTATCGTTTTAATTTTAATAATAATAATCTTTCTCCCAGTTCCAAGAATTGGGTCGGGGGTGGCGAGGGCCACCATTTGCTAGGGCCTCGGACTCCTGAGCTATGGCCAAGCTTGGCTATTCCTCTTCTTCTTTCTTCTCCACCATCTTCTTCCACTTCTCCTGTTTATATTAAAATTTCTTGGAACTGGGAGGATTATTATTATTAAAATTGTGCATATAAGACAAAATTTACTTGTACTAGGAAAACGCTCTGTGTAACGCGTTGATGAGCGAGCACGGACACGCGCAACACCTCGAACCGAAAATATGTCTTTCGAAAATATCATTAAAAGCCAATAATTCTTGAAATTCGTCAGACTTGTAGGTATAAAAATCTCCAAATATTCCTAAAGTATTAGTCCCAATAGCCATGCAAAGTTTTAAGTTGATTGATTGAACCTTTATGATTAAAATGTTCCTTGTTAAAATTCAAAAATCATAGGATATATTTAAAAAAATATACCTGGGACCACTCATATGATAAAAGTGTGTGTTCTTACACAATATTAGACTATCTGTTGAACGGTCATATCAGTTTCATACGTTTGAAAGTTTCTGCTCTAACTACCTTGGAACTATAAAGAGTCGAAGAAGCCGTGATCAACATTTTCGAGAAATTTGACAGATAACACGCAAAATGTCAGTAAAATGTCAATAACTTTTGGATTTAAACACAATTAAGTCTGAAAATTGTCAAAAATACAGATAATGTTGGCCCCAATGACCATGCAAAGTTTTAAGTTGATCGGTCATACGGTTCTAGTTTAAATTTCAAAAATCATATGAAAGATTTTTTTAAATTTTAACCAATGAGAGGATTTGGCTGAAACTTTGTATGATTGGGTAAAATGTTAGTGGTAATGACTTGTCAAAATTTCAAATTGATAAAACAAACTAATCGAAAGATAATTTTTTTTAAATTTGAACCAATCACGGGATCCCGTTCAAAAACAATCCCAGGGACCGCATAGAGTACGTTAGTATGTGTACAAAATTTCAGATTGATTGCTTGAGCGGTTTGACCTGGGGTGTGACCACAAAAAAAAACACACAGAAAGTGCCATAAGAGTACCGTGGTGACGCTCGCTACGCTCGCTCAAAAATACCTATTCATTGTCTTTAGTAGCAGGTTCACTTACATGGCTATGAGAAAAGTGGAATTTGGAAAATGTAATGAATTCCAAAATGTTCCTGTTTGCCTGGTACAATCCAAATTTGTGGTGGGTTCCTTTAATCGGGATGTAGATGTTTTATTTGTGTTTTTTTATATCAATGTGTATTGCAAATAAATATATATTATTGAATAATAGCCGTAAAATTAAAAATTAATTTTTTAATGTACCTAGGTAAGCTAGGAAATTAAAAGAATATTCATACTCTGTTGTTTTCATCATCGACTGGACTTCCATGCCTAACGTTCCGTGGATTGAAGTGTAAACCAACACGGTCGCAGCCTTGCGATATATCACCACACTCATGGATGTGAAGACCATGCGACCCTGGAGCTAATCCATCAACTGTGCCGTCGATGACACAATTGTTTTCATCAACTTGAAGGAAGCGAATCACACCTTGCACTATCCCGTTTCCACTCCCACACTCGCCACCCAGCATGGCCACAGCTGCTGCCATGTGAGGAGATTCTGAAACTAATGATGATAACAGTAATTTGAAGTTCATGGCAATATACGACTGGTCGTCGGTGGTGCTTGCGATGAGAGGGTAGGCAACTGCAAACCGGATGACCAGTATATTATGTATCTTGAGTATACTACCTGTTGAGTATATTATGAGTGCATGCACAGTAAACCAAGTGAACTTTGTACCTATTTACCTGAACCATAGCCTTTAAGAACAGCCCGACGTCCTGTTGACTCGATTCTTTTTTGAACTTCTGATGACGGGAGACTTGTTTCTACAACTACGGTTTCATCTGGCAAAGAGATTTTAACTTCTGTAACACCTTCCAGATTGCTAAGGCTGTCTTCAATGACTTTGACACATGATTGGCATGTCATCTGGACAGCGAATTCTATCTGTAATATGTGCAATTCAAATATAATAAAGCTCTCATATTACTATTATATATAATAAATTATTATTAACAATTCGTAAAATTACCTTACTGGGTTGTGCCATTATGAATTAGTGCGTGACAAAGCAATATTAGCCAGCATTCATCGACTGTCAGATATCAGCCTTGTTGTAAACCTAACCTTGACTTTGGCGCGGCAGTTTTCAATTTATTATGTTGGCAAGGATGTAATGTGGATCGACATTTTGATGTTTGAAGTTGGCAATATGTTATTTGCCCTGCGGCTTTGCTGGAGGTGAGCGGCGTTTTGTTGTGCTCAAAGAAAGACGCCGCTAAAATATTTGTTTATTATGATCGCTCTACATTTCTATGATCCTTAAATATTAAAAGGTGAGTTTTTTCAAATACTTTATGAATAGAACTGCCTTGCTGGCAATATTGTTCAGTGTTAATTATAGTAGGTCTTGAATGTAGGCAGTAAGTACAAAGGGAGGCAATCAAGCAAGCGACTAGTAGGTAGGTAGTATACCAAATCGGTTCCTACCAAAGGACAGTTGTTTACAAATTCATTTTTGCAACTAGGTACTAGGTAGGTATAAACATTTATTATTGCTTGTGTAGGTACAGAGTTTGGTTCATAGAATTGAACTAGCATTTTTGTAAATAAAGTGAATATACCTAGAACTAGGTAGGACCTAAGTTATGAAATAAAACCATTGACAAAGTAGTCAATGATAAAACAGTGATTTTTTCCTCTACCTAGGTTGGGGGACAATATCTAGGTATTACCTACCTACTACTACCTAGGTATTTGATTGAGTAGACACTGCTTCAAACTAGGTACATCACATACCTACCTACCGTGTGTTTTTATAGCCCTCTTGCTAGGTTGTCCAGGTAGGCTAGGTAGGTAGTCTCCACAGTTGACTTTGAGTAGGTACTACCTAGGTAGGTAGGTACCTAGTAGGACTTGAGCTGCATTCCAAATTTGATTTGAGCCATTATCATGACTTCTGTTGTAAGAACACTTCGCCCCCAGTCAACTGATGGATTGTGTGGTCTGGCCTATGTCAACATTTCGTTTTTGTCATACCTTATTAATTAAATACCTAGCCAATTTGGCTATGCCTAGGTGGACCTAGATGGTAGGTTGTACATCCGCGGTCAGAAGAATTGACGGTAAACTGCCAAGTTGGAGCTCGAATTACCGTCAATTTATGTTGAATGGAGAAATAATTTTATGTATGGGGTGGTTGGTTGAGGCCGGGTAGGACCAACTCTGGATTAAGTTAACTAACGATGGTTAACCAATGAATCCAGTTGGCGCGAATTCCACAGCCAATAGGATTCACTAAATTCCACTAACCACCGATAATTAACTTAATCCAAAGTTGGTCCTACCCGGCCTGAATATAGGGTTGCCATTCGTCCGGTTTTACCCGGACATGTCCTCTTTTTTGTGTGTAATAATAATAATAATAATGTAATTTATTGAGCACATAAAATAGGTACATAATTGGTCTGTATTCAACAATCGAGTCGTTGATTGTTGATTGTTGATTGTGAATCGAGTGTGATTGTGTCCGGGCTAGAGATGTAAAGTTACCGGTAACATTGAAATTGGTAATATTACCGGTAACATTACCGAGCACGGTAATATTGAATATTCTGCGCAGTTTTAACTATATGGCGTAAGAAAATTAATGAATGTGAATTAATTAATTTTTTCATATTACGTAGTTTACATAGGTATTGTGTATTTACTATTTATTGATTGAGGATAGGTATACATCTCAATTTTACAATAGTCGTGTATAGTTTTTGTGAGCTTACCTCGATTGGAGTAAAAATGAAAATATCTCACGATTGGTCAAAAATCAAAATGCTGCGATTAAGTTCAAATTTTGCCTGGACATTAAGACTACTACCTACCATTTTCTCTTATTTTATAAGTTTTCAGCCTAATCGGTAGAGAACGTGTATACTACTCATTTGATATTTAAATAGAATGCCAGAAGGTATTTTATTGTCATTTAATTTCCTGTGCAACTTACATCTGTTTTTCTTTATGGATCATAGTGATGGCTATTCTCATTTTCAATGAAGTCGTGTAATTTTATTTTGATCGTATTTCAATTCCTATGGATGTATATGTTTTCTTTGCATTACGATATTCCGGTTGGATGGAGATGTTGCGCGTTTGGGTGCTCGCTCATTAGCGCGTTATACACCGAGCGTTTTCCTAGTTATTTCTGCTTAAATAAAGACTTCGAGTCGAGGTAAATTTTCATTAAATCATTAAATGTTGGAATGGGCATGATTAACAATTACGAAATTAAACATCATGCTTTTACAGTCGCAGTGAAATATCCTGCAATCAAAGAGCGAACTCTGAAAGACCCTTCCTTCAAAATAATTAGGTAGTATATTATGTAAAAGAAAGTAAATTTAAAAAAAATAAGTAGCCAACGTGGAAAATATTACATTTGATAATGTTTAGATGTCGGTACCTACAGTATAACTTGTTGATTTATAAAAATATAATCAAATCTCTATACATCCTCTTTTTACACTGTGGTGTACTGTGGCAAAATTTGAACACTTCCATTATTTTTTTTTCTCTAAAATTACCGAAAGTTACAATGTTACCAACGATGGGGGTAATATTACCGGTAATATTACCGGTGTTCACATCTCTAGTCCGGGCGGCTTTTTAGGAATTTGACGAAATATCCCGGTTTTTGAATTTGTTGTTGAATATATTTAAAATATTTCATTTATTAATAATTAGTAACCTAATGAATTAAAATGAATTATTTTCTCCGAATTTTATAGTCCAAAACGCATAGAAATGGCTCAAATTCATTTTTGAAATTCTAAATTTTCCCGGGCCCTTGCGGACCCGGACCCGCATATTGCTGAGGGGAACACGATCGAGTTTTCGATCGCAGTTGAACTCGATTGCGTTGCGTTCACACTGATGTTCAACTGCGATTGAGATTTTCAACTGCAGTTGAAACTTGTAGTGCAGGGGTCGGCAACCCGCGGCTCCTTGATAGTTCTTGAATGGCTCTTGATAATAAAATTAAGATCTGGAATCAAACATTTTTAAAATTCGACAAAAAACGTCCTGCGGGGCAACAATTAAAAGGTTATTTGATTGAGCTAACGTTTATTTTAGAGTCCTAGAATCAATTTTAAGTGGTTAAAATCCTAAAAAACGCCCTGCGGGGCAACAATTGGAAAGGTTATTTGATTCAGTTTGTTATTTTAGAGTCCCAGAATCACTTTAAAATTCTTGAAATTCTGAAAAACGCCCTGCGGGGCAACAACTGGGGGGACAAGGACTGGGGGGCTTCGTCAAAATATAATGGTAATTATTTTTTTTTATTTTCGGTGTATTATATTTGATTGCCTCTACTGCGGCTCCCATTATTGTCTAATTTATGAATTTTCGGGAAATTGGCTCCTTAACCAAAAAAGGTTGCCGACCCCTGTTGTAGTGGGAATGGGGTAAAAGGGCTACCCATGCCGGACAGGTCAATGGTGAGATGGTCCAGACAAAGAGCAGCCAGGATTGACCTACCCATGCCCTCCTCTGATTTTGCGGTCCCCTCGGGCCGGCCTCCCCCCTCGAGAAGGCCTCCCACCGGCCAGAACCCTCCCGCCCCCTGGTCTGTCCCCATTCTGGCATGGCCTTCCCACCAGTGTTGGACTCCCCCGGGCCGGGCCCCTTACATCGACCCTTCACTAAGACCTCCCTTATTCATCAAATTTAAAGAAAAACTTAATGTGAACAAAATGACCTTGCTGTCGAAGCGCCAAACACTAATCAAATCTAATCTTTGTCTTTTGGAAATGAAGGGGACTTTAAATGAGAGAAAGACTGTCATAATGTGAATTTCTCATAGATAGCAACATGTTATCGAGTAGGTAGGTGGCACCAGTAATATTTCGCGCATACTTCACACACATCAGTAACCAATCAGGTGGACATTACGTGAACCTAAGCCAGTCACTTTCATGTTTAGTCGAGACTGCTGAAAACATATATATTTATCTGGACAGTGACTCGTCCAATCACTGTCCACGGGGAATGTCCTTGTCACAATCACTAATGATACCTTTACCGACAGGTGAACTGCAACCAAGTTGTACATCAAGCCTCTACACCATCGGGCTTCATAATGGCTGCTGAAGAGGAGGATTTGCGCGAGCAAATCTGCAACTTCTGCCACTCAAAAGAAAATGATGAACTTGTCTATGGTGCCAAAAAGAGATTGGGGAAAATTATTACACATTACCACTGCCTCGTAAGTTATTAGTATTACTATCCTTCCTACTACAGGACTGTTGGTGTTGGAGCACAAAATAATCTATCCGCTGGTTCCATCCATACAATGGGTCAGGGGGTGGGTGTTCCCAGCAACACTAGGGCCGCAGGACTACTGGAGACCGGCTGGCCACACCTGGCGTCTCCTCCTCGTCTTCTTCTTCTTCTTCCACTTCCAATTGTTCCACAAATGGCCTCCACCTTGTAGCGCATAATGGAATAGGTATTATTTCTTTATGATTTATTTATTCTATTATTCTTTATTTAAATAAAAGTAATTATGTCTACATAGGTCCTACCAAAGTTAAAGCAAGATGTTTCACGTATGTAATGTTAGAATCTGTCTACTTGAGAATTTGCGGAAAAAAATGTGAGGTCTCATAATAAACCTCACCGCTAGATGTCTTGTGTTTGTGGATCATTCTGGCAGCACTGCATTTCAAGACCGTCATTCCATATCAAATATGGTCGCCAGTCGTCACTGTTTAAAATGGCTGCCACGGGTAAGCGGTGAGCAAATAGATAATTCTGATGTTATATTCGAGTTCCCTACGATCGATTTAGTAGGAAAGAAGTAATAAAAGAATCTTGTACGATTAAATTTTTTAACACTATGGATATTAATATTATGATATTTTCAAAGAATATTATTTGCAAAGTTGTAAAAAGTTTTATTTTTTGATAAAATTTCTATTATTTTTGGTAGGTAGACATTTTTAATTCTTGAAAATCCTTCATTTTCAAATGGTGCAAGAGTTTTCAATTTTTGAATCTGACTACTGCGATGAGAACTGCATTGCTGACAATTATGAAGCTCTGGCAAAATGAATGTTTACGCCGTCTTATGGAGAAAATTGCCGCCACTGTCTCTTCTGACTCTGAGATTTAGTCTGCGCGCCAACCTGTGACTTCTGTTACTGTACGCATATTACAGACACTACACCAGTGCTTCATTCATAGGGCAAAATCAAAATCCAATAATTTTTTTAAATTTGACATAACACTAAAAGTGTTATAATCTAGTTTGATTTAAAATTAGAGAACCGGAACCTTTATGCAGGAACCGGAACCGAACCTTTAAGATTATTTGTTTAAGAACCGGAACCCGAACCTTTAGGGGAGAGTGGGGCACATTCGGACGATTTTTTTCTTTTGCTGATAAGATTGTTGTTGTAAAGAGAAATGAATTTATTTTTGTTGTTTATATAAGTTCAATCTATTACCTTTAAATTGCTTTCTAAGCAATTTTGTAAATATGTATAATTATTAATTTTACATATAATAATTGCATTTTTTAAAAATGCTTTTTTGTCCAAATGTGCCCCACCGGTGGGGTGGGGGGTCACCGGCGGTAACTGGATGAATATCGTTCCAGAAATCATCTTTCTTATGTATAATTTCAAAGAAAGATCTACCAAACCATGCTGTAAAAATCGACTTGTAAAAATAGCATATGTAAATAGCATGTCCGAATGTGCCCCCTAGAGATTGCCTGAATGAGCCCCAAACGCATTGGAAAGAAAAATATTTTTTTCCTGATGAGGGTAGGTGCTTCAAGTTTCAGGTTAGGGGCTTAATAGATTGCTAAAAGTATTCATTTAATGAATGTATGAAGTCAAAACAAATAACTGTCATCACCTAATAGATATTACTACTAGGAAAACGCTCTGAGTAACGCGTTGATGAGCGAGCACGGATACACGCAACACCTCGAACCGAAATTATGTCTATCGAAAATGTCATTAAAAGCCAATAATTCTTGAATTTCGTCACAGACTTGTATAAATATCTCCAAAATTTCCAAAAATATTGGTCCCAATAACCTTGCTAAGTTTTAAGTTGATCGATTAAACCTTTGATTGAACGGTTCATTGTTAAGTTTCAAAAATCACATGATATCCTTCAAACAATATACCTGGGACCACTCATATGATATGATAAACTTTTGAAAATAACTACAAATTAGACTGAAAATTGGCAAAAATACCTTAAATGTTGCTACCAATTACCATGCGAAGTTTTTAGTTGGTCGGTCAATCGGCAATACCCGCTGCACGAGAGCGGGTATTGCGTTGATTGTTTGAGTATCTCCTTGCAGCAGTCTGGTCGGGGGTCTCTTTGCTCCTTGATGCTTTATTATTAACGACATTTTGTTTCAACCTTTTAGATTTAGCTTCGTCAGTTTCTTGATCTTCAATTTCACGCAGACGCTTTTTCGCCTTTATGGCTTTCATTCTAGCAGAAGTCTTTCCATTTTTCGGCATGTTTAAATAGGGATAAGATAGGTAATGAAAAAGTAAGAAGTAGAGTACCTACCTAATTAAAGTACAATAATATTTGTGTGATCAATGTTTGAAATGCACGAAATGTGTGCTCAAAGACGTAATGTATTCAATGTCGTAATGTTACGAAATGAATCTTGAACAAAACTTCGCAAATATGAAAATAAAGTAAACACCTTTCAACTAATAAGCGAAAGGAATCAAAGTTCCACACAAAAAAACGGATCAGGTAAAATAGTAACTACCTAGTTTAGAAACGGAATGAATCCAACGTTTCCAAGAAGAAAATAATTTGAAATAATCAATCCCCTGGACAAAAACTGTAGATACCTAATATCTATGCTTTAAAAGCGATTCAATTTTACTAATACCTTCACAAAGTACACCAAATTGCCAAAATTATCAACGAAAAGAAGCAAAATGCAGTAGAGATTTGGAATGACGTGTGAACGCTAGAAGAGAACAAACGCCACTCAATGATATTATTGAAATGTGAGCTTATGTTTCTAATCCCTCCTGGATGCAAAATCAGCCAAGTAGAAACACGGGAGGCACGGCCATCAGAACTACGAAAATGACGAAAAGACAATCAAGGTCCTTAAAAACTCGAAATGATTTGTTGGAAACTATGATCCAAATTGAATTATTCAAATTTGATCAACTCAATAAACATAAAAATATCTGCTTTTCACTAAAAAAAGTGTACATACCATCAAAACACTCTTGTACCTAAAGCAAATCAGATTCAGTTGCATTGGAAAGACATTCATTTTCAATGTTTCATTTCTGACAGCTATTAAAAATGTCAATAAGTGCATACTTTCTTGACAGATTCGGCTGAAAATTTGTAAAATAAGTGACATTGTTGGTCTTACTGACCATGCTAAATATGAGTTTGATCACATTTCTCGAAGACCATTTTCATTTTTTAGGCTATCAGGAGATACTTATTTTAACAATGAACCAATGGATGGATTTCAAAAAAAAATTGGGTCTGCAAACAGAGAAGGTTGTCTTTACATGTGTGCAAAATTTCAGGTCGATCGGTGAAACGGTGCGACTTCTATTGCTTCCTTTAGCATACAAAAACAAAAACAAAAAAAAAAACAAAAAAAAAAACAGAGGTCCGTGCTAAAAGAGCCAAATGGAGTCGCTCGCTTCGCTCGCTCAACAAACATAAAACAGTTCAAACATACTTTTGGCATCAAAAAGTGACTTTTCGCTCTAATTTCTGCTGTGTTACAGCTGCTCTTCTCAAACTACATAGGAACAAGGTACACACTGCTGCCAACTTTCTGTATTTATTTGACATTTTTACATATGTTTAGGCTGGAAAATCAAGCTGTCCAAATGGGCCCCCTGTCCTAATGTGCCCCCCTCTCCCCTATAAAGTAAAATTTTGGAACCGGAACCTTTATTAATAAAGGTTCGGGTCCTTGGTACGCACATTACACTTTCACTTGGTGGACATCTGCCTTCTGACACCTGACATCTGACATCTTTCATCTGCCTTTTACATTCAGCATTGGTTTTTAAACCCAGTTTTTTATTGAACACTTCTTACATTTCAGCTTCTCTCTTCCAGTATGGAGCAAAAGGGTGCCGACTCGGACGGTATTCTGGGTTTCCTTTTACCAGATATTATGAAAGAACTAAGCCGTGGCAAGAGATTGGTGAGTTTCTTCTTTATTCCTACTGCAACTTTCCGTTGTGAAATCAGGAATGCAAATTTGTGTTTGGTCAAAGGTAAAAGTACCTTCGAAAAGGAGACCTTTTTTCAATTCAACCAAAAAATATGGACACCGAGAAAAAAAACTTCCACATGGACTTGCGTGGCTATTCGGTGTGATTTCATATTTCACATCAACTACGGTGTTATTAGGCATTTGAATTTTTTGGACCGGCAGCTATATGTTAAGTGGCCCATACACGGTCAATCTTGCATGACAAACTTACTTGACAAGCCCGGCATGACGGCATGACAAACCTGAACAACGCCCACACACGTTCAATTTAGGTTTGACAGTTCAGACCTTTAGGGTCATGCGCACTTTATTGCGCAACTTCCAAACAACTACAAAACAGCAAAACAGCTGAGTGAGCTGAAAGGTCACGTGCTCCGGCTCTGCATGCTGATTGGCTATTTATGTTCAAGCAAGATTGATGACTCCACACACGTCAAACTTGCTTGTCGTCTTGCATGAGCATGAAGCTCGATTTCAGTTTCTGTTGGAACTCCTTCAAGCCAAATTCCAGGCTTGACAAGCCATCAAATCTGCTCCACACACGATCAAATTAGCATGTCATGCCGGGCTTGTCATGCAAGTCGTCAAGTAAGATTGACCGTGTGTGGGGCACTTTAGGTTGATTGAACAAGCTGCATGATGTTGCTAACACTCCTGTGTTATTGATTGTGTTGGCATTTCAGGCCTGCGTTTACTGCAAACGAACGGGAGCAACTATTGGCTGTGTGAACACAAAGTGCAGGAAGGTATTCCATTTGCCATGTGGAATTAAGAAAGGCTCCCTTCATCAATTCTTCGGACAATTTAAGTGAGTTCTTTTCAGAAGATATTGTTATTTTCTTTGGTTTAGATTATTTTGTACATACATACATTTTAGAACTTATTTTTTTTCATTTAGTTACTTTGACACTATTGTAATAGTGATAGGTAGGTACAATGTAAACTATTTAATTAAATAAATGCATGTGTGCACAGTAATTACCAGTATGTCTAGTATAGTCTAATATGTGGCAAACTGACCAAGCACATCCTGGTTTGATTTATCTAAGCATGATCTTCGATCTGATTTTGATTTTCTGTATTAAAATTCATTTGATGAAAGAAATTTAAAAATCAATATTGAGTACCTACTTACATCTATTTTACTTCATTGGTCTTGTCCAAAACAAAATGACCTAGTAATTACTAATTAATTAATAATTACTAATTAGCAATCTGGTGAACACCCAACGGCTGGTGTAATGGATACCTCGGTTCTCGTCAGATCACCGAGGTTAAGCAACATCGAGCGGGGTCAGCTGTTGGATGGGTGACCATTCAACTCTGCCTTGCCAGTTGCTGCCGTTGGGCCAGAGAGGCTGGGGTGTTTGGGGGTTAGTGTAACGACACCCCTCCACCTGTTATCAGTCTCTCGACGGGCGTTACACCGTCCTTGGGATGGGACGTTAAACAACAGCATAGCGCTGGGAGCTAACTACTCACTCGCTTGGCATCCCTAAGTTACGAATCCTCAACCAACTTCACCTCCTATAATGGCGCATCGTCAATGGAGCAGAGTTGTTGAGGCGGCAGTAGGACTACCAGTCCTGTAACGCCATTCAAAAAAAAAAATCTGGTGAACATTAATTTCAAGTGAAAGTATCCCAACATTCAATTCTGGAGGCGAGGAGTCAAATGACCACTATTATGCTCCCCATTATGCCAGTTTCAACAATTAGTAAATTAAAAGAAATTGTCCACCTAACCATCTTCGCCTAGCCAAACTTAATTCGAAGATAAATTTTTCCACCTAGCCATCTAGTTGCCATGTTGCCAAACTTTACGCTATTCGTTGACGTCAATTCGAACTTAATATTTTCGTTTGTGAAAATTAAAATTACTACCCGAAAATTACTACATTTTCGGGTTCTAAACGCAGGTTTGTTCGGGGACAAAATAAAACTGATAACTTATTCCAAGCTATGAAATTATTTTCATTGAACTGTTCTGAATTCACGTCCATAGCCCTATTTTGTTAACAATTACACTGGAAAAAGATATTGATAAAAATCGATTAAAAAACTCTTCAAGGTCAAACTCACTACCCAGCCGTCTTAAGTTTTGTTGGTAAATTAAAAGTCTGCAAATATGAGCTACTGATGGCGAAGGTAGTATTGTAAAGCCAAACGAACGAGTTATTAGGCTAACACAGTTTAGTAGGCATCACATTTTGAAAAGACAAAATACAAAAATCACTTGTTGGCAGTTCTGGCAGGCATTACATCTGTCAGCTATTCAATGTTTCCTATTGATCACTTGAGCTTATTGTGAACTGGAAAAATAGCAAGCTATCTATTTTAAACAATACTTTTGCCCTAGCACTCCACACTCTTAATTCTTTCCCCTGCTCTTCCTCTCTTGACAATGTTGGCACCAATCTGATTGCCAATCTCCTTGTTTGTGGTACATACTGAACTAAGCTCGGTTCTTTGTATGTTTCCCCAGGTCTTTCTGTCACAACCACCGCGTATCGCAGAAGATCCCCATGAAGACATTAACCGAGCTGGCGAGCGGGCCGGGCCACTGCGCGATCTGCTACGACAATGTGTCGTCGACTCCGGGCACGAACACCATCTGGGCGCCGTGCTGCAAGAAGGACGCGCTGTTCCATCGAGAGTGCGTGCAGCAGCTGGCAAGCAGCGCGGGCTACTTCTTCAAGTGTCCGCTGTGCAACAACAAGGAGGATTTCAACGAAGCGATGTTGCAGTGCGGGATATTCATTCCTGAACAGTGAGTCTCTGCAATAAGATGATCAGTCTTATTATAATGTGATTAAGAAGGCACTTCGGTACACTCATTGCATTGATTATTAATTACCGTTTTCTTTCTCAGAGATGCTTCTTGGGAAACAGTGCCAAATGCTTTTGAAGAGGTAAGCACACACTTAATTTTTATAATTGATTGCATATTCATATGCTGCTCAGCTCTGCAGTTATTTCTATTCAACTCTAGAAATATTGAATCTCCACTTGTTATGGACACTTGTTATGGACACTTGTTACCTCTTTCACTACCTAATCCAAAGTCTTAAAGTCTGTACGTACAGGTGTTGTTAATTGTGTTCTGATCAATTACTTGTCCCATGCAGTTGCTCCACCGACACAATCGCTGCGACTTTGAGCCTTGTCGCAACCCTCGTGGCCGCTTTGAGGACGAGAAGGGCACACGGTGGGAGCTGATTCTGTGCGACTCATGTGGGTCTCAAGGTGTACACATGAGCTGCGGGGGGCTCAAGTGGTCAAATCCTACGTGGGAATGCAATGACTGTAGTTCCATGGCCGGGGAAGGTATGTTGATTGTTAGTCAATAATTAGTAGTGTAGGCTAACACAATACATTTTCTTTGATAATTAGGTATAAATATTAGTGTACCTATTTATTTTATATTTGTGTCTTAAACCCATGAAATTGCAATATATACCTAAACTCCGTTTCATGGGGTCTAGAGTCCTAAATAGCATGGGCAGGTATAGGACTACCCATGTTAAACAGGACTCTAGACTGCATGAAACGGAGTTTACCATACTCATTATTAGTTGGCCTAAAGATATTACCTACTTATGGAGTGGAAAAAAATTGTGACAACCCCTGTCAAAAGTTACTTGTACACTTTTTTACAAGTGAGGGAGGACCATAAAGATGCTGATTGTCTCCTGTGTCCCCACTTTCAAGAGAATTTGTGATAGGAATTTTAGATCTTATCAGTTGTTCAATTCAAGCCTAATAAAATAATAATAATTTGACAAAGTACCTAATAAATAGACATAGGTATACGTAGTACCTACCTACAGTTCGTTTTTCCTATGTTTGAACTCTACAGACCGAGACACCGTCAGTTGTTCTGTAGGCCGAGAAAGACAACATTGCAAGGTGAGCGCGCAATGAAGTCTTTCTCGGCCTAGCAGAACAACTGACTGTGGCTCCATCTGCTCCATCTGGTGAGAGCTCAAACATAGGAAAAACGAACTGTATTACCTAACAACTAGTTTCCAATGAGTAAAAACTATACCTATAAGAGGGTATTTTGAGTGTTGCATAAAAGAGCTTTTTTACGATTAAACGTATAAACTCAATACAAAATAACAAAATAAACCCATCCCTCAAAGAGATATTGTCATTTGTTCCTACAATTATATTTGATATAGTAGCCGAGTCTGGTTGCAACTTGCAATTTTACATCAGAGCTATACTTACAAGCGTGATTGTTCACAGCTGCGGAACCCAATGAGCCGGACAATGAACCGGAAGAGAACAGCGCCACAGATGACGACAGCACCAGTAACTCGTTGCCGCCATCACCCACCGGTCGGTCACCTCCGCCACCTACACTGTTACCCGAAGTGCCTGGCAAACCCGTCGACACGACCCCGAACACCTCCTTGCAGCCGCCGACGCTGACTCCCCCTCGGCTTGCAGTGCCCATCCCGCATGCGCAACCCATCCCAGCTGCAGCGAGCTCTTGCGACATCATCACGGTCATCAGTGATGACAGCGAGGATGATATTGAAATCATAGATCTGCCTCCTAACGACTGCAAGGAGCTCATTACCAAAGATGGCTCCAAGATTAAAGTGGTTCAAGTTAGCGAGTCACAGATGTCGACGGTAATCGAAGGGGATGTGAAAGTGAAGGACAATCGGTACATTGGTACAACGGAAGGCGGTGCTCACTTCGAAAGGATCTCAAAGGGTTTGGCGTTGCGCTCGGTCACATTGAAACTGAAAAGTCCTAGTCCTCCGGATTCCCCAGACATTGTGATTATAGACGATGATGTTCCAGTCACGCCCAGCCAGCCGATGGTACCTCGACGACGGATGGTTAGCCTCCCGAGATCTTCACCTAGTGTTGCTAGACGACCTCTTTTCAATCCAACGCAACAGCCTCAATTTGGAAGAAATCCTCAAATGAGTCCGTACTCGAATGTTGGTCCTCAATCGCAAGGTCGACAGCAAACTAACACCGGTGGTATATTGGCTCAAGGAAGTCAACAACAGTTTTCTGCTTTACAAAACCGTACTAGGTCAATGGAAGGTATCATTCAGCAACCAAACAGTGGTGGCAAGTCATCTCAAGGGAGTCAACAGTTTCCTGCCCTACAGAACCGTACTAGGTCAACGGAAGGTATCCTCGGCAGGTTTCCTCCGACAGTTAGTCCTAAGCAAGCACAGCCCGGTAGCTCCCCAGGCTCTGTAATTCGCAGCCCTCGCAGCTCGCTTGCACAGCCCTCCTCGTCAACAAACGTCTCGCCTACATCCAACAGTCGGTTGAGGCCGAATCGTTCCACGCCCAATCAAAGCCTTCAACGCATGCAGCAACACGCTACCACGGCCAACGAGATCAACTCGTCCACTCCATCAAGTGCAAGTAGATTCCAGCCGATGCGCTTGCAGCAGCCGTCGTCGACTGTTGTTCGACAGAGTCCTCAGCAGCAGCAGCAGCAAACTCCAAATCAAAGTTACCATCAAATGTCATTGAAACAAATGCTTGCTAGGCCTCTTTCAAATGATCAAGGTCAAGGATTGCCACCCAAAATCACCCACCGATTGGTGCAGCAAGACTATAACCATCAACCAACAGCAAACAACAATACTCCTCAACCGGATTACAATCAACAAAGCAAGACATACCCGAGTTATCCTCCTCCGATTCCGCAAGCTGCGTTAAACAACCTGTCGCCGCCGCTGGCCCAGCAACTAAAGAGACAACGTCCAACGGAGGTGGGCAACGATTACTTCCAACAGAATCACCCACCTAGTTACGAGGAGACGATGGGTGCTTCCGCGTGGCGGTCCAACGGAGGCATTCAGCAATCTCGGGCACCTGCTGGTTATCAGCTGCAGGACAACTACACTCAGCAGACGAGGTAGGTTGATGTTTTCCACTATTCAACTCCTTGAGCTTTACCGACATACAAGAAAATCAGTGCCATCTTTTGTTCCCAATCCGAGGTATTGTTCTGGTGTTCAGGATTAGATTCAAACAAATAAGCGATACGTGATGGAGTTACTTCTGGCAGAAAACTTTTCAGATGCACTTTTTTATTTCGAAGTTCGTGTTTCCATAGGGCAGGGAAAAAAGAGAAAGAATTGAAATGAAGATTTAGTTCCAAGTTTACTTTTTCAGCCATAACAAACAACTAAAGCAAATTTAATATATTTATAATATACATATCCCCGTGATATCCTCCATTATTCCCCTTATAGCTAAGTACCAAAGAATCCACAAGAGGTCAGTCGTGTTCCTTATTTTCTCGAATTGTACCAAAGAATTGTTTTGTTCGAATTGTTTTTTGTTCGAATTGTTTTTGAACCAAAGCGTAATGATGCTATCTTCATTACGCTAGCATAATGAAGCTAATGAAATAATGAATGAATAAATGAATGAATGCATAATGAAGATAATGAAAATTCAGAAAGAGGTTCTGAATTTTTTGGACGTTGGTTTTATTGAAGCAAAAAAATGAAAACTATTCAAGGTCATCAGCAAGAAGAGATTTGACTAAGGTTTTTACAGAGAGCGTTTTTTATTATCACTTGTGAATAGGAACAAAGGCGATGACATTTGTGGTTTCTTCTGTATTTCAGCCAGTGGCAGACATCTAGCTTCTCCGGTGAGTCGCAGCAGCAACAGCAGCGCATGCAACAGCAGGGCAATGTGATCTTGCAGGCCGGCGCCACCTACCTATCTGTGTTGAGCAACGCACAACCGCAGGGCTTCATCGTCGCGCAACCCCACCTCATCCAGGGGGCGTACATCCCGTCGGGCAATGCGCCACCTACGCAACCGAATGTGAGTACACAAAATTAAACCTATCCTACTTTAGCTCAGAAAAGTAGTACATGCTGTTAGATGACAAATATATTTTAACTAGTTCAGCTTGGTTACATTTTCTTGACGAAAGTGTGCTCTTTAATATGCATTCTACCTTCGTTTTGGTTTTTGAAAAAGTTCTCAACGTGGGAACATGGTTTGAATTAAGGCGAAAAACTTCAACTGCCCCTTTTATACTACGCCCAATGTTAAGAGGCAAACGGAAGCGAACGGGAACCGCACTGTTCGTCCGAGCGTTTTTTTTTTGAAATTTTTTTCTTTCCACTAAATAATTTTAAAAAATCAGATAGTAACGACCCATTACAGCCTAATAGACTAAATAATGCCGCACACTGGGTTTCATTATGACCTCTGGTACGAACTCAAAGTGTTAAATACGATATTTGTGGTAAAATAGTCGTATTTATTTAACACTTGAGGTCGTAGCAGGTGTCATAAAGTACTCCAGTTTGTAGCATTATTTAGTCAATTACTCTGTAATGGGTCGTTACTATCTGATTTTTTAAAATTATTTTGTGGGAAGAAAAATTTTAAGAAAATCACTTTGAAGAACAGTGCGGTTCTTGTTCGCTTCCCCAGGCCTCTTAAAGTATAAGACAAAAGTGAAACTTCAACTTTGACTATCTCAGAACATAACCACTCTAATTTTTAAATATTATTGAGGATGATATAATAACAAACTAATATTGAAAGTTTCAAAACTTTGTAGTAGGGGTGTGCGAATATTCGAAAATTTCGAATACTTCGAAAATATTTGGTTCGAATATTCGATTCGGTATTCGAAAAAAAGTATTCAAAATTTCGAATACTTCGAAAATTCGAATATTCGAAAATTTTTGAATAGTTCATGTCTTTTAATTCAAAATAATCCTGCCATTTCTCATATGGGAGTGTTTTTCAATGCTGCCAACTGTTGCAAAGTCTAAAACTTCAACCGAAAATTGTCATGGCCGCCATTTTGATTTCGAGGGATATTATTTGTAGGTTATTTTTCCTTCAGGTAGACCTTCCTCATAGGTACTCCATTTGTTCCTGTTAATTTCATTTTTTGTGATGATTAATGACAACAATATAATCCTGGCATATTACATCATAATCAGTAATCTTTCATTCTGGTCATATGAAAAAAGTTTGGTGTCCATTTTTTTTTATGTTATTGATATTATGTATTTTAATGTAGGTTCCAACTATTCGATATTCGTTCGATATTCGAAATATTTTTGTCAATCATTCAATATTCGTATTCGAAGTCAAAAATCACTATTCGCACACCCCTACTTTGTAGACAAGTGAAAGCCCTCTTAATAAATTGAACAGACTTGTCATTGCAGGGACACTGGCCCACAACCAAATCTCTTCTCTCTCTTTCCTCTCTTAGTGTTTTTCTTCCAATCCCAATAGCCAATGGGGGACACCCGTTCAGTTGCCTCCAGGCATGGCGGTGTACAACGTCCCGGTGATGACGGCACCGGTGCAACCGCCGATGATGCAGAGGAGACCGCCAATGCACCAGCAGACCATGCAACACCAAGGTGATTACTTGTCTCAACCTCTTGTCTGTTTACTGCTGAGTGCTGTCATCATCAATAGGGTAGTTGCATCACGCTGGTTGCTGTGGTAACAGTAACATGGGCGCCCGCAGGGGGGGGGGGCAAACGGGGGCGCTTGCCCCCCCTGGATGTCAGGAAAACATAAAAATTGTATGGGGTTTAACGTATAGTATCATTTTGTAACCAATTGAACTAAAAAAAATTGATTTCACAGTGTAAAAAATAAAAAAAATGCCCTGCGGGGCAGTTTTGAACATGTCCCCCACCACCTCAAAGTGCAATAATTAAAAAAATATTGAATATTTCAACAAAATACACCTCAAAACGTCTCAAAATTGATTTCAAAGTGTCCAAAGACCAAAAAACACCCTGCGGGCAGGGTGGGGGGCGCGCCCCCCACACCCCCCTTAAACCCATAAAATATTGTTTTCCATGACCTTCCCCCACCTGGCAGAAATCCTGCGGGCGCCCATGAACAGTAACAGACCTCAATCTTGTTTATTTTGTTGGGGGACAGATAATTTGTCAATATGTAGTTGAATCATATTTTATATACAGTTGTGAAAGAAATAGTATGTAGTTTAATAGGTAGTACCCTCACAATCACAGTTAAATATTATTTTAATAGTTAAATAATCACAGTTTAACTGTGTAGTTAAACATTTAAACAATGCCATGCCATTGTACAAATTTAATTCCCAAGAAATAAGAATAATGGTTGTGTTGTGTTGGTGGGTAGGGAGTATTAAAATTTATAAGTAACTACTTAAAATCCAGTGCATGGAATTTTGTTTGAAAAATCAATTACTAAATGAGGAAAACACTCTGAACAACACGTTGATGAGAGTGCATCCGTATTTGCCATTCTTCTGACTGAATCTCATGATTTATGAAGTAATACAAATATGTAACAAGTAGTAAGTACTAAGTAATAAATAAGTAACATGAAGTACCTATAAAACTCATTATGGCTATCTCATCTGACATTAAAGCAGACCACAATACAACTGGGGCACAGATGCTTTCAGTCAAGTAATAAGTACTGCCTAATCAGTAATCATTATCTTTGTTCATTTAATTCCTTACTTTATTTGATACTACCATTTCTGTTGCGGGACGAGTACTTTTCAAGTACGTAAATTAATTAATTTACAAAGTTTGATGGACAAAGTTTAAAAAGATTAGGTACAAAGTTTATGTAAAAATATTAATTTTAAACAGAAAAATTGACAATAACATAATAATAATAATAATAATAATAATGTAATTTATTGAGCACATAAAATAGGTACATAATTGGTCTGTATTCAACAATCGAGCTTCACATCTTCACCATTTACCTACTTCTTCTTAATTCATAATAGTCATTAAAATTGTGCTTCAATATCAGTGGTAATATTGGAAGAACATCCAAGCATTTGCTTTTTAGCTGAGGGAAAACCACTGAAAAAACATTCTCAGCAGGATGTAATCTTGATTCTCGTCTTCCAATATCATTACTTCACGAATTCTCTTTCTTGAATGATAGCGAGTTTATCCTTAACGAGTGTCTTGAAAGCTTTTAAACTTAGGGTCTGCTCTTCTGTTGTTGTTGTGTTGTATGCTACTGAGGCTGAATAGGAAAAACAGTTCTTGAATTTTTTACTTCGATGAGTTCCAAAGTCTAGCTTATCTTTGGACCGCGTGTCTCGTAGGTGAATATCACGACGCTTTCTCAACTTATCATTTAAATACTTTGGCTCTCCCGTTCTCAATATCTTGTGCGTTGCGCATGTTAAATGTAGGCTTCTTCTCGCTTCCATCTTTAGCCAATGAAGTTTTTGAATGTAGGGACTTATATTGCTATGTATTGTATTTCCATAGCAATAAATGTTTCACCATGGTGAGACTGTCTATGGTGAGACTTGGAAATTACATTACATCACAGTTTGCTATGTATTGTATTGTATTTCCATAGCAATAAATGTTTCACCATGGTGAGACTGTCTATGGTGAGACTTGGAAATTACATTACATCGCAGTTTGCTATGTATTGTATTGTATTTCCATAGCAATAAATGTTTCACCATGGTGAGACTGTCTATGGTGAGACTTGGAAATTACATTACATCACAGTTCTGATTCTTGTCACATACCGTTTTTCACGCCAAAATGTCGCCTAATACCTATTTGAATTTGATTTTTCTGAATGAAAATGTTAAATTTCACATGTGAAAAGTTGGCACCTATGTCATTATGTAGTGTTATTAATTTATTTGTGTTGATTTTACAAATTTACTAGAATTAAATTTCAGGATGCCTCCCTATTGTTAGAGCCCCGTAAAAATGGTTTTATTTTTTAACAAATTTCGTTTTAAAAATAAGAAATTTCGCGTTTTGGCGGTGTTATTCAAATAACCCTCTATTTTGTTACCACAGCCCTGAAAAGTTGACATTGATCCTCTTGAAGGGGTGGGTTGTCAGTGGGTAGGGGTAGGTAGTGGTGCATCGCGCTGCTGACCGTGGCTTGTTATCGTGCATAGGCAAGGCAAAGGAAGGACATCTGATGATTGATTAATGACAGCAAAGGCTATTTTTTCTTTTGCATTTATAATGTATTTTGGAAAATATGGCGCGATTTCGTGCTTGTTCTTTTTATTGTTGATTTTTCTTTAATTTCGTTTTATTTCGCGAATAAATTCTTACATATTTGAACTTCAAATTACATGACTCGTGCACATTGAGCAAAAAGAGGGTTATCTGATTACAACTTTGATTATTATCACGATCGCGCCTCACGAAATATAAGTGGCTCTACCTATTGTACATCTTGGGCTGATTTCTGACATCTAGTGGAGCGGTCGCTCCACCCAGCCAAGTCGTACCGTACACTCACACTCACTCAACATACCGTAAATGCATAATAAACTGAGGAGCAGACCAACCACTTTTACTGTACGCAACAACATGGCATTTTCGGCCTACTGGATCTTAAAATTGGAATATCTCACATTGTTGCGATATATATTAATTTCGAGCTATGGCCCACCCCACTACATATACCAAATTAGGGAACAATATGTTATGCCGTTTGCGAGCTAGAGGGCCGTGAAAAACGTGAAATTACACCCCTTTTAAAACCTATCTTGATCTGATGATGATGATGATGATATCAGGAAACACCGCAATCACCGCCACAGCCTAAACGGCTGAGCTGATCGATCTGAAATTTTTACCACATGTGCACTTTTGGCGTCTGAGGTGCCTTTTTATAAAACCAACAGGAAGCCGCCATTTTGAAACCGGAAGTGACGTCATATCTCGGAAACGGCTAGACCGTTAGGAATTAAACCAGCGCCAAATGATTCAGACGGTCATCTATATGGAATATCAATAGTTAAAGTAGAGATGTACTGTTACCGAAACCGGAAATGACGTCATGAAAATGAAGAACTAGATTTTAATGACCTCTTACTACAAAAACTACATATTCAGAAGGCTTATAATGATACATAACATTTATAGAAATAAATTCTAGGTGGCAGTAATTTCAGTCGCCATTTGGAAAACCGGAAGTGATACCATATCTCGAAAACGGCTGGACTGATTGGAACGAAGCTTTCGCAATTCTTCATGGAATATCACTTTAAGCTTAGGTATATTGAGCACCAAACACAATTTTGCGTGTTAACCAATTCGGAAATGGCGTATTTTTTTTAAGTAATTAGTCATTGTTGCTCCGATGTGTGTTACAAGTTGTGTAAATAAACTAAAAAAATAAGTGATATCCCCATAAAAAAACACTCCGTGTAAAAATACCAGCCAAGTCTCTTCAACTTTAAAAAAAAATAGAAGAAATCTAAAAATTCAGCACTGAAAAGTAGTGATATCAAAAAATGAGCCAAGTCAAAACTTAATTTTAAAAACCAAAATATACTTGGCGCATCGTTTTTAAGGGCATTATAGGTATATTATATATATATTTAGGTACATTTGATTTTTGGCATAATGCTTATATATTTATATACACGATGCGCCAAGTATATTTTGGTTTTTAAAATTAAGTTTTGACTTGGCTCATTTTTTGATATCACTACTTTTCAGTGCTGAATTTTTAGATTTCTTCTATTTTTTTTTTATAGTTGAAGAGACTTGGCTGGTATTTTTACACGGAGTGTTTTTTTATGGTTGCTACTACCTCAAGGCTACTGCTATTTATTTGATGTGAGGAAGGGTTGCTCAGGAAGTCTGAAACAGGTTTGGCCCCCAATATCCTGTCTCTGAGTCATTGGCCTGACATTCTGCTGGTATGCAGGGAAGGAGGGAACACAGACACAAGTCAGTGGCATTGCACCTCCTGCAGAACATGTTACATGTCTGCACAGCATTGCTTTAGATAGGTATTGATTATTACAATTACTAGTGCAATATCTCTACTAGATGTAGTCCTGTGATGCTTGCATATAGAGTTGAGTGGGTGAGTGAAAGTTAGTGGTAGTACATATTATTCAAATAATTGTTGTGAGGTTGCAGTTAACTTTACTCTGGACCCTTATTTAATATCCATTAAGGCTTTGGCTTCAGTCCTGGACTAGCATTGTTCTCCTAGTCCAGGGGTCGGCAACCCGCGGCTCCGGAGCCGCATGCGGCTCCTTGATGGTTCTTGAATGGCTCTTGATAATTTTAAAAAATACCTGGAATCGAACATTTTTAAAATTCGAGAAAAAACGCCCTGCGGGGCAACAATTAGAAGGTTATTTGATTGAGTTAACGTTCATTTTAGAGTCCTAGAATCACTTTTAACTTTTAAGTAATTAAAATCCTAAAAAAACGCCCTGCGGGGCAACAATTGGAAAGGTTATTTGATTCAGTTCGTTATTTTAGAGTCCCAGGATCACTTTTAAATTCTTGAAATTCTGAAAAACGCCCTGCGGGGCAACAACTGGGGGACAACGACTGAGGGGCTTCGTCAAAATATCCAAATAAACTGGTAATTAAATTTTTTATTTTCGGTGTATTATATTTGATTGCCTCTACTGCGGCTCCCATTATTATCTAATTTATTAATTTTCGAGAAATTGGCTCTTTCACCAAAAAAGGTTGCCGACCCCTGTCCTAGTCCAAGGCCAGTCCTGCATTGTTATTACTTATTGATATAGCTATGACCTGGACTTCAAATGACCATACTAGTTGTTTGTGATATTAAATAGGGGTCCTGAGTTTTACTGAATCTACGATTTATTAGGTACATCTACGATCATCAAACTTTATGGTAACTGGGATTGGTAACTCTCCGTGCCCTGTGCTTCATTACATTGCCGCCAGATTCAAAAACATTCGATAATCTTGCATATTACTTGAAACACAAAATTGTGGAATTGAATAATAAATAAAATAACTTACTAAATTATTATTATCTGATGTTTCAACATATTCAATTGGGTCGATCATTGCTAAATTTAGTTTTGACAGACGACGGTTTGACATTTCAAATCAAAGAAATCTGTGGCTATCCACCGCCTTCTTATGTTTCATTGAAAGATAATCAATTTATATAATGCATAGAGTTCAGGGGTGTTAGTATTTGTAATTGATGAAGGGTTATTGTAAATAGGTAGTAAATTACACTTTTATGTTACTGATGTCTTACAAGACAAGTGAAAACTTTTTTTTTTGCATAGAGTGTTAAGTGTGATGTCCGATGAACAGCATCTAATTATATTTTGAGTGTATAATGTGCTTTATTTTGAGTGTATATTTTGAGTAGAACACTGCAAGTTTGCTTCTACAGCTCTGTTGTGGTGGGAGTTGTATTGCCAATTATTATCTTTTGAACTAATTAAAACATTGTATTTGTATTTTCAGGCATTCAGCGCAGAGCACCTTTGCCACCAAATCATTCGTCAAGTCCAGAGGTTTTCACAATCGACTAGCCCATCCCAAGGATATCGGCTTCAAACTTTTAGAACCCAACAAGCTAAAGGTTTGCTTCTTCATCAGTTACTATGTGTACAGTCATGGAAATATATTCGGTAAACGCTCCTTTCACCCCCCCCCCCCCCCCCCCCCCCCCCCACGACATTCAAACAACTTTGCCAGTGTTACGGGTCGAGGGTGAGGAACCTAAACTAACGTAAATGCATGGAAAGGGAGAAGGAGCGTTTACCGAATATATTTCCGTGACTACTATTTACTGCAAGTACCTATTCATGTAATGCTTTCACACGGGATAGCCCACACACAGATACTAGGCAGGTACTTAATAAATACCGTAATGTAACTAGATACTAAATAGCTTTGCAGAATTTGCTCTCTGTTCTCCTCTCGCAATAGATTCAGATTGTCAAATCACTGGCTTTCTGTGCATTCCCAACCTTTTGTTTGAGATTGTTTCCAAGAACAATTCTGAAAATGTAGACCTCTCCAGCTTCACGCCTATCTATTGCAGTGCTTATTATAATAAGCACTGTGTATAATAAAATATAATATAAATTATATATTAAAGCAATAATATTATTATAATAATAATAATAATAATAATCTATCCGCTGGTTCCAATTTAATGGGTCAGGGGGTGGGTGTTCCCACCAACACTAGGGCCGCAGGACTGCTGGAGACCGGCTGGCCACGCCTGGCATCTCCTCCTCGTCTTCTTCTTCTTCCTCCACTTCCAATTGTTCCACAAATTGCCTCCACCTTGTTCTGTCCTCCCACTGTCTTTCAGCCTCCAACTCACTCCAACTTCCTCCTCTCTCCAAAACATCGTCCTTAATAACTCCAATCCATCTCTCTCTTGGTCTTCCTACTCTACGTGGTCCAGAAGTAGCCGACTCAAACACCCGCCGTGGCACTCGCCCTGTTCCCATCCTCTTCATGTGGCCAAACCACCGAAGCCTCTCTCTGCCCAATTTAAACCCCAATCTCTCTACCCCCAGCTCACTTCTTATCTTCTTACTTCGGATCTTGTCCATTCTTGTGACTCCCTTCACACTCCTCAAGAACTTCATCACCGCTGCCTGAAGCTGATCCATTTCCTGTCCTCTCGCTGACCACGTCACTGCCCCGTATGTTAGAATTGGCAGGAAATACATTTTATTTTATACATTATCATTTTACACACTTTTGGAAACTTCTCATGCCAAAGCAACTTCCTCACTGCCTGATAGAAACACTCCGCTTTCCTTCTTCTTTCCTGTACTTCTCTATCTACTTTTGCCTTGTTGGTGAGCAGGCTCCCCAGGTACTTAAATTCCTCTACTTCCTTCAACCATCCATCTCTCATCTTGATTCTGGCATGACCTTGTCTTATCTTCTTCCGGTTCCATTGTCATTACTTCACTCTTCTCTTCGCTTATTCTCAAACCCATCTTCTCAGTCTCTTCACTCCACTTATCAATCTTTAACTGCACTTCCTCCCTAGTTTCTCCCCACACCACCACATCATCTGCATAAATAAGTGTTCGTGTATCATCCCCCTCATTTGGCTCCACTTTCTTCAGCAACTCGTCCATTACTATGATGAACAGCATTGGTGATAGAACACTCCCTTGCCGAAGCCCTTCACTAATATTAAACCATTCCGATCTCCCCACTCCCGACTGCACACAACTCACACTGTTCTGATACATACTTTTGATCCGCTCAACCAACTCCTTGCCTATTCCTCTCTTTACCAGACACTCCCACACTCTTTCCCTTGGCAACCTATCATATGCCTTCTCCAAGTCCAAGAAGGCCATATGCATAGTTTGAATATAATAAAGAGTTATTATTATCAGGTATTGTCTATTGTGCAGAGCTAAACAGTGAAAAAGAAAGTAGTTTCTCTGGCAGAGGAATATCTGGACATCTTTTTGATTTATTGCATTGGGGTCTGGTCTGTCTGCAATTCAAATTTTGTAGAGAATATTGATTTCGTACCCTGATGTTTGTTTTCGTTTACACTCAATGTTAATTACTAGAGATTGTATTATCCAACTAAAAATCAGAGACAATAACCCCCCCCCCCCCGTGCTCTGAACATGTATTCGAACAAATAAGCGATACGTGATGAAGCCACTTCTGACAGGAAACTTTTTAGGTGCACTTTTTTATTTTTAAGTTCGTGTTTCCATAGGAAGTGAAAAAGTAGAAATAAATGAAATTTAGATTTAGTTACACATTAACTTTTTCAGCCATAACAAACAACTAAACTAATTTTATATCATTTATTTACATAAATAAACCCTTTATATCCTCCATTATGGATAGTACCAAAGAATCCACCAGAGGTCAGTCGCGGTTCTTATTTTCTTAAATAGTTACCTAACTAGTTTAAAAATTAGCCTAAATTTCTTCCAAAATGTGAGGAAATCTAATAGGTACCTAACTTATTTGTCTCTTTCATTTGAAGTTTTTTAAAAAATAATTCACAGGGCTAGAGCTTCCGACCCGCGTTTAACTGGGCAGCCTTCTGCCAAGTCCCCCATAGCTTTCATACATATGCGATTAAGAAAAAGGTTTTTCAGATTATAAAGTAGGTACTCTTTTGCAGATTTTTCCCTTTCCCCCAAATAATTTGGGACTTTTCCCAAATTTTCATTTGCCCCCCTGAGATATATAGGTTTGTCTAAATCATCACTGATACCTGATAAGTCTTGATGTATTTATTTCTCTCTTCTAGCTGACCTTCAACCTGTCAGTGCGCCACTGTGTGTTGACCGCTCCGAGAAAGCACTTGGTAATACCCATGCTGCCATGGGTCCCGGAACCTCCCATTGTAGAGACTCAATCCCGTAGGCGAGGACGACCACCTAAAGATCCCAACAAGAAGAGACCTGAAAATAAGTCACCTAGCCGAAAGAGGAGAAGGTACCTGGCCAACCAGTGGAGCAAGGGGGTTATTAAAAAACACAAAAACCGAGACAGAAGGAAAATTAATGGTAATTCAGACCAACAAATCGCAGCTAATTGTTCTCAGAAATCTTCATCTCCAAACTCGGAGGCAGGCCCTTCAATCTCCAAAACTACTGGCGTGCCATCTGATGCCGAAGTTGACAGCGAGTCTAGCTCGGCACCCCTTTTATCTCAGTCAGCCAGCTTGGAGAAAAAGCCTTGGAAAAGATCGCTATTCAAAGACTCTGTGTTCACCAAACCTTCTATGATGGTGAAATCTAAGAAACGTTCCCGCTGCACATCCGAAACAAACACGGAGTCAAGGGCAAGTTTGCGTTCGAAACTTTCTATGAAGGAATTCAGCTTCGTCCAAGGTTCAAAGAATGAATTGCAAGGTGTTAACGGCCCACTTGATAAAGTAAGGAAGCGGAGCAAGAGCTGCTCAAATAGTAATCGTAACCTGTCACAAGATGCCTTGAAAGAATTGGACTTTGTAACCAGCTCAACGAATCGTGTGCAGAAGAATGGTGTGCTCTCTTCAAGAAGTTCGAGCATCGATTCAAACTCAGAAAACTTAAAGAATCCGTTGTCCAAGAAATGCTTCGATCAGAACAGCCGCACATCTAGGTCACAGGTTTCTTTAAAGAATTTAAGCTTTGTGCAGGGTGCTATGAACGAATTGCAAGGTATTCCTTTACGGCGGGATGCTTCAAAAACGCCGCTCTCAAGAGGTTCAAGCTTCGATTCAAATTCGGGAGACTTTAATCAGCACCTTAAGATAAACATAAGTAACAAATCAAACTCTTTCACACCTCCACGTTTTGACCGTTCCCGATCACAAGTTTCTATGAAGAAACTAAACTTTGTCCAAGGTTCTGAAAACGAAGTGCAGTGTATCCCTGATAAAAGTTCTTCAAAGAATCGTAAAATTAATTGTTCTAGAAGTCCGAGTGTTTCTTCGGCATCTAAGAGAAGAAATGAAACTTCATCTGATAGTGTTAGCAGTGAACTGAAGAAATTTAAGAAGAACACTAATAATGAACAACAAGCCAATATCTCACAACAAGAGTCTGATGGGAACAGCGATTTTGATACAAAGATTCGAAAGAGTACGCCACAGAAGTTCAAATCCGTCTCCAATACTCGTGTGTCACGTAAAGACCAATTCTTGAACTGGCAACAGGACAAGTCCAGTAATAGTGTTAACAATGAAATGAAGAAATATAAGAAGAACACTAGTATTGAACAAGCCAATAGCTCACAACATAAGTCGGATGGGAACTGCGATTTTGATACAAAGGTTCGAAAGAGTACGCCACAGAAGTTAAATTCCATCTCCAATACTCACGTGTCACTTAAAGACCAATTCTTGAACTGGCAGCAGGACAAGTCCAGTAACTCTACAAATTTACAAAATAAATCAACCGACAAACATCGTCGCCGTCACAGCTGCGATCCAGTGACCATTCGATCTCGCCCATCGAAGCTATCCCTCCTTGCAACACCGATGAAGCAACCTGTTAGGAAGGAAGTCAGCCTCGACTGGCAGAGCTATGACTGGCTGAATTACGATCAACAAGAGGATGTTGACGAAGAAGATGATGCGGAGTACATCGAGAGGACAATAAAGAAGAACCAATTTATCGAGGCAATATCTAGCGTAAAGGCCCAGGCACTGACGGCAAGAAAGTTTCGCCCAAGCAGTGCTGTGGAGCAACAGCAACGCGAAATGATGAAGAAACTCCAAGAGCTGCCAGCAATTGGGTGAGAAATCTTCCGATTTCTTTATTTCTTTATTCTCTTCTCTTTTAACATTCACGGAGTTCGAACATTCTGATGGCAAAAGTTATTCTTGTGTTAATTTAGTTTGAGATGAATCTGTACACAGCACCTAAGGTTTAATCTCTTCACAGTGATGATGATAATATTCAAAATGTATAGTACCTACATTTTGAAGGTGGTACAAGACCCCGCTTAAATCTAACTTGTTGCATTGTGTGCCAAGAGTCCAAGACAGTCGATATCACTGCCAAAAATATTTGAGTACTTCTGCATGGCTCATGCATTTAATACCAAGTGTTTTTTTTGTTTTCTGCAGTAATAAACATGTTTTTTTGTTCCACAATCTTTTGGTTGCTCAGCTTAGCTATATTTGAAATTAATTTTTATACATTAGATAAATTATCTACACTGACAATGTCATTTAATATTTATGGAGTACCTGTGGACGTGGTACCAAGTATATTTGAAACGCAAGTGGCTACCCACTACTTGAATAAAAGCTTTTGAAATAATATTCACATGTCTTTAAATACCTACAGTGTTTGTGCAGTTTTAACAAAAGATTTTTATGTAAATAAAGTACAATATAATAATAAAATATTGCAATTAATATTTCGTATCACTTCTGAGCAATTGCAACTTTATTTTTAGAGTGCCTGTGTGAAACCCCTAGAAGTGAGATTGACTGTTGTGTTTGGGTGTGTAATAAAAAATATAAGCACCAGCAAAAGCATGCCAGAAAAATATACTTCCTAATTTATAAACTTTATTAACTTTTTAACATTAAAAAACAATATATCATGAGATTGAGAATTGCAAGCTTGAATCATTTGCGTTTTCCCTAGCGCACATCAAAGTACGTTGTATTTTTGCCATTGAAAAACAATCTGCAACACACACATTCTCTTGGAATTGTGTGGTGTACACAATCTATGAGTACGTTATGACCTGCTCGGAACTTGAATGGTGCAAGTCCGAGCGTATTCATTACTATGTAATCAATCATGTTTTGAAGCTGGTGCAGATGTAGAGTGTGTTGTTATCAATCAATACTTAATAAACTACATAAGTTATTTAATTGAAACAGATAATTATAAGAATATAATGTGGTAGTCTTCTTTATTCTAAAACAGCCAGCAACTAACAATGTAACCACTCTAGTCACACTAGAGACTATGTTCACTTCCTGTTGGCACTGCCTTCTAGATCATCAGTTCTAGCCAACATCACATCCCCCTTTTTGGGTACTAACAAACATGAATACAACTTATGAAATTTCAAACTAATAGTACAAATGTTAGAATTAGACAATGCTAATAATCATTGAATCTTTGTGGTCTTTGAATGACTCTGCCCCGCCTAGAACGATATGCTCCGGGTGGTTCATCCTGTGGCTCGTCCGCTGCTGCCGGACCGGGCACATCTGGTTTCGGTGATGGCATGAGGTGGACTCGATTTCTTCTGAGTGTCCCCTCTGATGTCTCTACATGATATGACCGCGGAGTGGTACCGGCTGCTATCACCTGGCCATATTTCTTCTGATCTGTAACATATACATGTGAACCTAATTCTAACGGTGGTAACTCTCTGGCACGATGTCTTCGGTCGTAATCGTGCTTCTGCTTCGCTTTCCTAGCCTCTTCCCTCCTTCTCCACGCTTGGGTGTTGATTTGATTAGGTAGTAGGTTGTCCGAAGCAGTTACTAGCGTTGTTCTTGGCTGTCGGCTCATTAGCATCTGCGCCGGACTACGCCCTGATGCTAGTGGTGTTGATCGGTATGCTAGCATTCCGAGATATACATCTTCTGACTTCTGCAGGATACCTTTCATGGTTTTCACTGTCCGTTCCGCAAGTCCGTTCGCCTTTGGATATCTTGGGCTGCTGGTCACATGCTTGAATCCGTAGGTTGTTGCGAATCTTCGAAACTCGTCTGAGCTGAACTGCGGTCCGTTGTCTGAAACAACTTCTTCCGGAATTCCATACCTCGCAAATACCGACTTGATGCGATTGATGACATACTTGCTGGTGGTTTTATCCAACAATAATACTTCAGGGAACTTTGAGTAATAATCTACAATTATCAAATACTTGTGTTCCTTGAGTTGAAACAAATCCATGGCTACTCTCTGCCATGCTCGCTCTGGCAAAGGTGTTGTCAATAACGGTTCTTGTGGATTTTCCCGGTGTTCCAAACAATGTTGACATTTGTTAACTACATCTATAATATGCTGGCTCATTCCTGGCCACCACACTGACTGTCTGGCTCTCTCTCTACATTTATTAATCCCTAAGTGACCTTCATGGATTCTATGTAGAATTTCCTTCTGCATACTTCCTGGTATGTACAGTCGTTGGTCTTTCATCAGAAGTCCCTGCTGGACAGTCAGGTTACCTCTTTCTTGAAAGAATGGAGCGGCATTGGCTGCTAGGTCTCGCTTCGATGGCCACCCGTCAGCAATGTATCTTTTGACTTGTTGAGATGTACGATCCTCTTGCTGGGCTTTCCTTATCTCGTCGAGACGTGCATCCGTTGCTGGAAGCTCTCCTATGACCTGGTCAACACATTCGTTTATCTCTGCTTCAAACTCACAACATTGAGCAGAAGCAATTTCTACCGGCTCTCTGGACAGAGTGTCTGCCGTATGTAGATCTTTACCTGGAACATGCGAGATAGTAAATGCAAATCTCATCAATTTCATTCTCATTCTCAGAATTCTTGGTGACAGATCGCTCAGAGACTTCTTTAGCATTATGGGAACAAGAGGTAAATGATCAGTATGTACATGGAACTGTTTACCTATGAGGAAATTCTGGAACCTGTCACATGCCCATACAATTCCCAAAGCTTCCTTCTCGATCTGGGCATACCTGGTTTCAGTGTCGGTGAGTGATCTGGATGCGTACGCTACTGGCCGCCAAACATTGGACTCGTCCAGCTGTTCCAGAACACATCCCAAACCAAACGATGATGCGTCTGTCGTTAAACGGATCTCCCTATTGACGTCGTAGAACATTAACGTCGGGGTCGTCGTCAACTTCTCCTTGATTTTTGTAAAAGCTTCTTCTTGAGGCGCTCCCCACTGAAAGTTGTCTCCTGACAAGAGTTCGCGAATTGGTTTTGTCATTACTGCCAGATTAGGAACGAACTTCATTAGTTGGTTAGTCATCCCCAGAAGTCTTCTTACGCCTGAAACATCTTTCGGACTTTTCATGAGATTTATTGCTGATGTCTTGCTGGGATCAACTTTCACTCCAGACTCTCCTAGAATGTAACCCAGAAACTTGACTGTGCTGACACCAAATTCACATTTTGCTTCATTCAGTGTGACACCTGCATTACTGATTGCTGTAAGCACTGCTGACAGTCGTTGATCGTGTTCTTTCCTTGTTTCCCCAAAGATAAGAACATCGTCCATGTGACATACTACTCCGGGTAGTCCTTCGAGTAGTTCCGACATTTTCCTTTGATACACTTCTGGTGCCGAAGTTATCCCGAATGGAACCCTGTTGAACCAATACCTACCATAGGGAGTAATAAAGGTTGTGAGCTTACGTGACTCTTCGGAAAGCTTGATCTGCCAGAATCCCGAATTCGCGTCTAATTTGCTGAACACAGTTGCTCTACCTAGGTGTCCCAAGGTTTCTTCCATAGCAGGCATAATATGACGCTCCCGCTGGACACTTCTATTCAGGTGTGTAAGATCTACACATATTCTTACGTTTCCATTTTTCTTCGGCACTACCACCATTCCTGCGCACCAATCTGTTGGCTCGTCGACCTTGGAGATAACACCTGCTTTCTCCATCTTCTCAAGTTCCTCTTTTACCTTTGGCAAGAGTGGTATTGCTACTCGACGTGGAACGGCGATGGCGAATGGTTCTGCTCCAGCTTGGAGCCGTATCTTGTACTCGCCTTTCAATTCACCCAATCCCGTGAACAGAGATGGGTATTCTTTCTTGACGTCTCCTTGGCTCAGTGGATCAATCTGCTTTACCGCGTGGATCTGCTGAACTAGGTTTAAACTTCTGATTGCTGGTCGGCCCAGTAGTGCACTGCTTAGGTTGCTGACCACAAAGATGTCTTGAACAGACTTGTTTTGTTTTACTTGAAATGTTGCTTTAAACTGACCTTTGACATCTAAGGTTGCTCGTCCTGGTCCCAGAAGTGTCTTCGTCGTTGGACTAAGCTTATGCTTGGAAAACCTGGATTTGTATTCCTCTTCCGAGAGTACAGTTACATCGGCACCTGTGTCAATTTTGAATTGTGTTCGCTTACCATTTACTAGTAGTGTCACGAACCATGGGTCGTCGGTGGTGTCCCCGTCTATCGTACCTAGATATACTTCGGGTTGCTGGCCTCCGGTTCGCACTTCGTGTACCGTTGACTGCTTCTTCTTACTGCGGCAGTGTTTCTCGAAGTGGCCCATGATGTTACAGCTTCTGCACTTCACCTCCCTCGCTGGACAATCTCGTATCGGGTGAGATGGTGTGCGTCCACATCTGGTACAGCGGTCTGCAGATTTATTCTGACCACTGTAGCTGCTCGACGGCTTGAAATGTTCCTGTTGCTGGTGAGAACGGGCACCTGAATGCTGAAACTTAGGTTTATTTGATTTAACCATATCAACATTCGCATCATTGCTTTCTAACCCCCTCAGGATCTTCTGCTGACCTCGAATGTCTTCATGTACTCGGACCTTATCGATGGCCTTCTTCAAAGTTAGCTCTGCATCCATTTGCAAAGTTTCGGATAACTTGGTGTCTCTAAGACCTACCACTAACCTATCTCTGATAAGTTCTTCCTGTAGTGCTCCATACGCACAATGTTTTACTAATGTATACAATGATGTTATAAACTCAGCCGCTGATTCCCCCTCTTCTTGCTTCCTCTGATGGAATTTGGCTCTTTCAAATATCACATTTCTCCTTTTGACAAAGTGAGAATTAAACTTTTCTACAACCAATTCATAATCATCTTCTTCTAGGGCAGTGAGCTCCATAGAAAGTAAGATATCCTCCGCTTCATCTCCCATACAGTAAATGAGATGATGGACCTGTCTTGACTTACTTGCTTTGTCCAGACAACTTGAAATACGGAAACGCTCGTATCTCCGAATCCACCTGGTCCATGTTTGTGGATCGGTGAAGTCGAATTTTGGAGGTGGTTGTAATTGAGTAGTAGAATCGGCTTGAGGTAATGGCTGTTGTTGAACATGAACATTGGCCTCATCTCCGAGCACCATTTTTTCTTGCTTTTCTTACACCGAAAATAACGTAATACTGCGTAAATTTACTGGTTTTCTTACTCACGCGCCGCCACCATGTGTTGTTATCAATCAATACTTAATAAACTACATAAGTTATTTAATTGAAACAGATAATTATAAGAATATAATGTGGTAGTCTTCTTTATTCTAAAACAGCCAGCAACTAACAATGTAACCACTCTAGTCACACTAGAGACTATGTTCACTTCCTGTTGGCACTGCCTTCTAGATCATCAGTTCTAGCCAACATCACAGAGTATAACGCTGTTCAGGATATTGTGTTCTAAGAGCTAAATTAATTAATCCAGGACTATCTTATGTGATCTGTCAATATTTACTATGTACCTAGTACCTACTAGTAAGAAAGAAGCATTTTACAAGACTACATTCTGTAGTTGTTACCTACAGTTGCCTTGCCCTGCATGGCAATTTTCTTTTTTGTATATTGGAAGTAGTACATTTTATGCAGGTATTTTTTTAATAACCCTCTATTATTACCTATTAGAATATTATAAGGAATGAATCTACCTTGGTAAGGGATTAAAAGTACAACCAACCAGTGTTCTTTACTTTTTATTATGAAATTGAAATGTAGCAGGTTAGTTATTACATGTTACAAAAATATCTTTATTATGCATTTCTTTGTAACATAATTCTGATTGAAAATGGTGAAAAACATACATAATAGTGATTGAATAGGAACCAAGATTGTTACTTCATTCCAATGTCTTCAGAATATAGCGGAAAGTTTAATTACAATTATAACTCTCGTATTTATTCTGTTTCTTCTACAACCTCCTCTTCATCCTCGAATTCAATTTCATCTTCTGCACTGGCATCCTGTGAACACATTGACGACATTAGCACTAAGTCAAGTATACCCACCTACTTTTAAGTAAATTAATAAATAGTTTAAATTTGCATTCACCTGGTATTGCTGATATTCTGAAACTAGATCGTTCATATTTGACTCGGCTTCCGTAAATTCCATCTCGTCCATGCCCTCCCCGGTGTACCAGTGAAGGAAAGCTTTGCGCCTGAACATGGCAGTGAACTGCTCCGAGATCCTCTTGAAGATCTCTTGGATGGCTGTCGTGTTGCCGATGAATGTGGAGGACATCTTGAGGCCGCGAGGAGCAATGTCACACACCGCCACCTTAACGTTGTTCGGGATCCACTCGACAAAGTAGCTAGATGCAATAAGAAATTTCATATTACTAATAATACACTGCATAACCAACACTCTTATTACACAATTTCACTTCCAAATTTCACGTCATTATTGATTTTGCATCATTTTCTTGTTCAATAAACTATTTAGGGATGTAAAATATGATTCCTATTATGGGCCATTGTGAAAAGTAAACGCACCTGGAATTCTTGTTCTGGATGTTGAGCATCTGTTCATCTACCTCTTTCATTGACATCATACCACGGAAAATGGCAGCGACTGTCAGGTATCGTCCGTGTCGTGGGTCGCACGCAGCCATCATGTTCTTGGCATCGAACATCTGCAATCAAATATGTAGCAGAAATTAACAATTGTAATATGGTCTCAATCTGCCAAATGTCTTGCTTTCTTGGATTCCATCCAGAGGAAGGAACAGATTCTTTTAAATTGACTTCAAAATACTGTTGTTTATCTTGCCATTGGCATTGCTATAGAGAAATGAGAAAGTTAACTCATTTTCCATTTTAAAATATAAATTCTGTTTTAATTGGAATCAAATTTTTTAATTTTTTTTCAATACAATGTCAGAAGACAGATGGAAATGACAAAAACAGTAGGTACTCGATTATATTGAAAAGATGTTGCTGTGGTACCGCCATATGCGACGGATGGATCCCGGCAGGTGGTTTCAGAGAATGTGGGACTGGAGTCCTGTCAGGAGGAGAAAGTGTGGTCGTCCTGAGAGATCATGGCAAGAAGAGGTGATTGAGGCGGTGAGGAAGAGAGAGCTGCTGGAGGACCAATGGATGGAGAGACATGGCAGTTGGGGTAAGTGAGACAACATATGTTGTGAGCACAAGCTACCTATTTAGGGTGAGGTCCAAAATAGAAGCTGGTTGGGCGTTGACGTCACCATAGGATTTACGGGTTAAATCAAACTTGCCGCGTCAACAAACGAGCTGAAACCAGTACCCATAATGCTCAAGCTCAAGAGGTCGGGCGTTGTGATTACTCTATTTTCATTCATTCGACCACGATTCGACTCAAGGTCACGCCCAGGTGTTACGTCACAATGTTAAAAGGATAGGGAAACTGGGCGACCTGATCATAAATCGGTACCTATGCACCCTTAATCTAGTATTAGTAAATTTGAACGGAACAAGTTGTTTACCTGTTGTGTGAGTTCTGGCACGCTAAGAGCTCGGTACTGTTGGCTGCCTCGGGCCGTCAGTGGCGCGAAGCCGGGCATGAAGAAGTGTAGTCGTGGGAAGGGAACCATGTTCACCGCCAGCTTCCTGAGATCTGCATTCAGCTGACCAGGGAACCGCAAGCAAGTCGTTACGCCTGACATGGTCACCTGAACATAAAAGAAATTGAGTTTAGATCCAATTGTTTGTGATACATCATAATGAAATAATAATAGCACTTGCTCAAATTTCAAAAGCTTTATTTTATTTTTTAAAATGTGTAAAATGAGATTCCATTAACATTTTTTGATGTATTGAATTTGATCACAATAGGTCTGTTCGTTAAAGTTGTGATTTTATTTTTATAACATTTTTGTTTTTACAAATCTCATGAACCTAAATGCTGTAAAGCTATGAAAACTCCCTGGAGGCCAATTCTTGAGATTCAAGTTTTAAAACCGTTTTACGTTTGCATTGTGTAAAACTTGAAACAGTTGACTTAGCCAGTTAAACGTGTGTTAGCCTCCAACTTTTTTACATTTTAAACAGAGAAAACGTATACGGTTTCAAATTTTATTTTTAGCAGCCGCACTTATTTTTTCCATACTCACGGCCACCAAATGATTGAGGTCACCGTATGTCGGCGTCTTGAGCTTCAATGTGCGGAAGCAGATGTCGTAGAGTGCTTCGTTGTCGATGCACATGGTCATGTCGCTCGTCTCGACCAGCTCGTGCACGGACAGCGTCGCATTGTAAGGCTCCAGCACCACTTCCGAGACCTGCAATTCCCGACGATGCCACATGCTATGAAACACTTACGGAAACTAAGTGGTTGAGGTCGCCGTACGTCGGCGAGCTGAGCTTGAGAGTGCGGAAGCAGATGTCGTAGAGTGCCTCGTTGTCAATGCAGAAGGTCTCGTCGGTGTTCTCCACAAGTTGGTGGACGGAGAGAGTGGCGTTGTATGGTTCGACTACGGTGTCGGATACCTGGATGCACACACCACCACGCGACATGGAAGACAACACAAAAGCACATGAGATTTTGATAACGGATCCCAAAGCAACATTGATGAATGAACGAGAGATAAATCGAGAAAATTTGTTTTTAAAAGATCTATTGTAAAATTATTAAATGAAATTTTTTTTTTTTATTTATAAATAATTTATAGAATCTGTTTGTATTGTAAATTAAATTTGCAATCTTTACTTTCTTAATTTATTTTCCAAAAAACAGTTATGTCATAGAGATAAATTACGTTGAAACATCGTTTAGTTTTTTGAACAAACTTCAAAAAAAAATTATTCCGAGAAAACACAGGTAACCTTGGTTGCCACCAAGAAGACAACCTTCCCCATGCAGACACTTGATTTCATGCAAGACGCACCTTGGGTGACGGAACTACGCTGAATGTGTTCATGATCCTGTCGGGATACTCCTCCCTGATCTTGGATATGAGCAGCGTGCCCATGCCGGATCCAGTGCCGCCCCCGAGCGAGTGGGCCAGCTGGAAGCCCTGGAGGCAGTCGCAACCCTCCGCTTCCTTTCGGAGCACATCCAGTACGGAGTCTACGAGCTCAGCGCCTTCTGTGTAGTGCCCCTTCGCCCAGTTGTTTCCTGCAACACGAGAGTGGATGTTTGTGGAAACCATGGTTGACGTTTATAAGAAATTCATCAAATTAATAATCATCTTTTTTATGTATTTTCGGATTACGCACAAAATGACTTGTAAATTAAGAAAGACCAGATATTTCTGAATCTATCAATTTATTTTTTTTCTAGCATACCACGATACCTATTTTTTTAAACCACTGGTAGGATAGATATGGCAATAAAACCCGTACCTAATGAACATTAACATTTAATTCAAAATTTGAGAATTTTACAAATTGTACTATTTTGGCCGACAATTAAGTAGCCAGTGTTGGGCTCAGACAGAAATTTCTGTCCGAGCCAACTTTCTCTGTACGTAATTTCTGATCAATTAGTCAAAAAGTCAAATGAACAAAATTCAAAATTTTTAAAAAATTATTACTGCATTGAAATAGATTCCAAATAAAAACATTTATCAGGAAAGGCAACCATCTATGTCAATTTGGTTTTGGAGGAAGCAGTAACAACTTCAGGTCATTAAAACTATAGGAAGTCCTTACTCTGAACCCAATCGAGTTCTTATCTAATCATAAACCACATATTCCCTCCCCCTACTCTACATGGGTTTGCGTGTGGCTGGATGTTTGTTATAACTCACCTGCACCACTCTGACCGAACACGAAGTTGTCTGGACGGAACAACTGGCCGAATGGTCCAGAGCGGACCGAATCCATCGTTCCGGGTTCCAAGTCAACGAGGATGGCGCGTGGAACGTATTTCCCTCCTGGAACAGGGAGTGAGGAAGTGTAATTTACATCATCTCATATCAAGATTTCAGTCATGAAGAGTCAGACTCATAATCACAGAATATAATTTGCATCTGCTAATTTTTTATCAATTTGGTAATAATTAGAAACAAACAAGATGATAAAATACAGGAAAATAATTCATTTTTATTGAAAAACGGAATAAGTCCAAAAAATGCAGATAAATAATCAAATCATTTTCGAAATCTAAGATAAATCACTATTCTACATTTTACTTACAATTCAAAATAATTGAATACGAGTAGGTAGGGTATAGTTCAAAAACTATACTGATACGGATACTGGTACTGATAACGAGAGTGTGCAACATAAAAATACCACAGCACTGAAAGTACTGAATAAAGGTACCTACATAAACATAAAAATAAGAAAATGTTTAAATTTTGATATAAAATGAAAATCATTTAAAATTAAGATAAAAGAAAAACAAACAAAGCGGTACATCTTATGAAACTTATGAAAAAATAAGTTGAAAGTTATGAAACATAATTTCAAATCTACGTTTTAATCTAATATGTAGCGTATTTTTTACGAGTGTAGTTAGGTACTATACTTTATAAAACAATAACATTCTGTTAGCTTAGCTAATAAAACATGGATGAATCAATCCAACGTCTCCCTCCTAATTCTTTGTACAATGATGTGAATGAAATGATGTGAATGATGCAATAATGTGTGTTTTGAAGATCCCGAAAATCCTTTATTTAAACAAGATTTCAAATCTAGGATAAGAGAATTCTAGAAAGATGACTGTTGGTACAAGAATATTATAACAATCCGAATTGCCATTGATGTGCTGGAATGTCGGCATGAAGGTATTCCAACATCATCATGTCATCATTAAACCCATGAGTGTGTAATTGCGCATAAAGAGTCGGCTGTACAGTGATTAATTCCGATTAATTCTTGATTCTTGTAATTATTACACTAATACATTTTGAATCATTCACATGAATCAAAACGCGAAAAATAGTTTGTGTATTTTTAGTTCAAATAAGAAATATTAGCGTTAACCAGTGGTCGAATTGGAAGTCAGTCCATGGGGGGATGGTGTACTGGCAGGATTTCTGACCCGGCCCCCCCGTCCCCCCCCCCCCACGTTGCCCCGCAGGGCGTTATTGGGTTTTTGATACTTTGAAATCAATTTTGAGACGTTCTGAGTTGTAGTTATTTTGATTTTTATATTTGTTTAATTTTTCTGTTTTCACTCCAATAAGGTGTGAGGTCCTGCCCCAAAAGCCTTGTTCCGCAGGGCGTTATTTTGTTTTTTGATACTTTGAAATCAATTTTAAGACGTTCTGAGTTGTAGTTATTTTGATTGTCTATTTTTTTTTTTAATTTTTCATAGTTTTCACTATGTGTGGGGGGGGGGGACGATCTACAAACCTTGCCCCGCAGGGCGTTTTTTGGTTTTTTGACACTTTGAAATCAATTTTGAGACGTTCTGAGTGTATTTTTAATCTCTCATGGGGGGATGGTGAAGTGGAAAAATTAGCCATGGGGGGATGGAACCATCAATATATTCCCCATGGGGGGGATGCCATCCCCCCGCATCCCCCCCCCCCCCCCCCCCCATTCGACCAATGGCGTTAACTCTGCTCTTGAAGTTATACATTGAAGATAATAATTCTAAAGACGGTTAAACGTTTGAACAATTCAAATTATGGATAATTTGAAATATAATTAACATTATTTATGATTTATCTTCGATTGCAGCAGACTCTTTGAATACAATTTGTATTTTTAAGGAGCCAAGAAATAGAACCTGAACTGTAGGTATGTTCGTTTACCCTGCCAAATCTGCCACAAACTGCCAAAACCTACCACTACACATCATCCCGAGCTTGGTAGTTTGCGGCAGGTTTTGACATGAGTAAGCAAACATACATAATTTGTCAAATTTAGAATAATTGCAATGGTTTAAAATTGATATTTACGAAATATTTCAGAAACATAATCTCATGAATAAATTAACCACGGAGTCGGCTCTTTAGTCTGTCAAACGTAGCAATTAATGCTTCTAATTGCCTCATCAATTAACGTACTTGCGGCTTCATTGTAGTACACGTCAATCCTCTCGAGCTGCAGATCATTGTCCCCATGATAGATCCCCGTAGGGTCGATGCCGTGTTCGTCGGAAATGATCTCCCAGAACTAAAACAAGGAAGACGATTCTCACTCAGGGGAATCGTGGTCGTGGAAACAGGAAGTGTGTGTTAAACTACATAGCATGGGATGAAAATAAGGAAGTATGTGTTAAACTACATAGCATGGGATGAAAATAAATATGGAAAGATTAATAACAGTCGAACATCGCTGAGGAAGGGTCTAAACATGTCTAACTATAGAGAGAGAGAGCAGCAATCTAACAACTGGAGTAAGCTATGTTTTGTGGCATCATTCCAGAAGATCATTGTAACTTTATTTTCACGCTCGACGAGTTATACATGATTCCTTGTTGAGTCTTCTGTCTAGACTGCTAGATTCTCGTTTCCTTGAAATTAAAGCTCTATACAAGTCTGTATTAGAAAGTTTTCAGGGGTAAATAGGGAGGTGAAAGTACAAACTTGTTCACAAAGCGATGTTTGCAATACGCACTATAATTGTTTTCGTAATCAAACGAATTAGATAAAATTGATAAAACTAATTGACCACTAATGTGATTTGCTGTTCCGCTACTCCTAGTTCTTCTGCAACCGAACTTATCGGCGTGCAATGCGGACTGCAGCTTCACAGGGGCATTTGTCATCGTCAACGTAAAGAACTCATTTACATTACGTGAAACTGGTCCGATCTGTTTTATGGAACGTTTACCGAAGACCATAAAAATAATATTACCTATTCAAATTTATAGCCACAAGATTGCAGTGATTTATTTGTATCTTTTTTCCTTGACAACCATGTCGACGTTTCCACCATATTTGGAGAACGAGTTTCAGTTCGCTTGAGCTCAATTGCAACCGAACCATATTTACATGTTGTCCCCCTTCTATTCAATTCAAGTATAATGCAAACACACAAACGTCAATAATGGAGATTAGAATTCATTTAATGATGCAATCATTATGTAGGTACTTTTCCCTCCATTAGTGCCAAATATGGGTAAACTTGTACGAATTCATTGAACCTGTCTCCTAACGGGTGATCCGGTCTTTGGATACCAGCCAGACAAGACGTTCCGATGTAGAAAATAAAACGTAAAAGAGTAGCCATCTGATATTTTCGAACCACTTTGCATGAGAGCCAAGTTGGTTGCGAAGAGTTCGTTTGAGATTCTATTCATCTCTCGAATCAAGGCTGGGTGTATAGAGAGCAGTGCATCAAAAGTGCGGAGATAATTGCATTGTTTGTCGTGACCCTGAACACAATATTAATTCAACCAATGACTCGATTGCTGTAACTAAATTACCACGAATCTTCTCCACAGTCATGACCCGAGCGAGACCTTGGTTCGTTAACCGGCGCGGTTATATTCAACACTGTTGACAAATTTCATTATTCGGGAGATCAGATCACCGTTGATAACAACCTGTTAAATATCTGCAGACAGCCAGATGGCTTACAAAAAGATCGTCCATCATGAATATAAAATATGAAACTCATTGGCATGTATAGCGGCATCGGCATAAGTGCAGACTGCAGTTGATGACGGCATCCTCTTCCAATAAACGCCCATTACGGTAATATTATCTTATCATCAACGCTACTGTGATTAGATAATCCACATTGAGTCGGTATGTTTGTTTTGAATCTTGTTCGGGATAAGGAGATAACTTTCATGTCGCCCATCCCGTGTATCGCAATTCTGAGAAAAGAATGTTACAGACGTATAGGATGTTCACCGGAGCGTGTATTCTTATAGAAGAATTAGTATTACCGTAATCGTGTGAACGACCTCGTAAAAATACGTTTCCCGAGCTAAAACAATATACATCCCTGTTTAACAAAAGCAGCGGTTTCTGTTAACTCGCTTTGACAGTTTTTCCGAAACAAAACTTTTGCTTAATATTTTATCTCACCTTTTCACATACTTTTTGACGTTAATTGCTTTGGAGGATGCCACCGCCCGCCGAGTACCTACACGATAATATAATATAAATGTGTTTTAATTTTCCGCCCACGTGAGTTCATGAGTAGGTACTAATGAGTAATGAGTACCTACTTATAAGTTTTATCTCCTACATTCCGCTGATTTCAAATAAAGATACAAAAAAATAATCGAAGTCCATGGACGCCCATGGATATATTTTTGCCTCCCCGAACGACAATCAAACTGTTTCCCGCATTTTTCCTGGGAAGTCCTTTGCTGCACATTATTTAATTCTGCACATTATTTAGGTACACACACACATCCTTGAAAGCCAGACAAGCAAAAAGTGGAATAGTGGTATATCGCGTAACATATATCAAACTATTGAGAAACAATTTAGGTCATCTCTCATTTTAGTGTATAGTAGTACAAACTTGTTTAATCATACTCAATTAAAGAGCTAACTGATGAAATCAACTTACCTTGGAACCGATTTGGTTGCCGCATTGGCCAGCTTGTAAATGCACGATCTCCCTCATGTTGAGTATGTGTAAATGCGACTGCACTAGCGAGCGGTGTGATGGCAAATGAGACCGGCCGGTGATTGCCAAGCAAGCGCGAGGCGTGGCATCGCTCTTTGCCTTCTCATGTTATCATCCATAACGTTACGTGGCGCAGTCTCATTAGAATAACATTTCATTAATAACTTGATACCCGCAGGTAATAAGCAGGTGGAATAGCTCTTAACTTAACTCTAACTGTACATGATTCGTCATTCGATCAATCATTTCTAAAGTGAATAATAAAATAGGTACCTAATCATATTAAAAAATTATATTTTATTGATTTTTTTTCATTAGTAGGTGTGGTGTTACTCCTCAACGTGATCACTGGTAAGGAATACACGTACAACAATATACTTTTATAGCGTGTTTATTATGACGGTAAATACATAGTAACGAGGCTGGTCGCCATCTTGATGATAGAACCCCAGCGCCTTCTAAAGACCTAGCGCAGGCGCGCCAACACTACATCCCCTTTTTCCGGGTAGAGACCATTCCTTATGATATTACATAGCATTTGGTTGATACACTTGATAAGAACATTAATGGAATTAATCAGAACATGTTTCTTGAACATAACTAGTATTGATATATGAATGTCATGATAACTGCAAAAAACATGCTATGTATGCTGAAAATAAAACTACAAAGTATTACACTACATTACTCCAAATATCTCTTGGGCTTGCAAATGTTCCTACCGCTCCTTGTAAACAGAGTTGACGTAGTCTTCTCGGGTGAGTTGGGAACGGGGCTGTTCACGATATGATCTTCAGGCATCGGTTCATTCGCTTCTTGCTCAACGTTTGGATTGGCTAGAAGATGCATACGGTTTCGTCTGACCATACCTTGCGGAGTGGAAATGCAATACGATCTAGGCGAATCTTCTATTTTTACCACCTGTCCATTCTTCTTCTGATCTGTTATAAAAACAGAGTCACCTACTTCTAGTGGTGGAAGATCAGTTGAACGGTGACGACGGTCGTAGTTGACTTTTTGCTTTCGCTTAAGGTTGCACTCAATCTGCCTCCACTTCTCCTCTTCCTTGGTTGGTGAATGAAGTCGCTCCGGCGTTGACGGTAAAGTTGTACGCAACTCGTGTCCCATCAAAAGCTTAGCTGGACTGCGGCCTGAAGCTAGTGGTGTCGTACGATAGGCAAGAATACCAAGGTACGGATCTCCTGCTTTCTGAAGTATGGACTTGATGGTTTTCACCATTCTCTCCGACATACCATTCGATTGGGGAAATTTCGGGCTGCTTGTGACATGACGGAAACCCCATGACTGTGCAAACTCCCGAAAAAGTTCTGAACTGAATTGAGGACCGTTATCCGACATGACGACCTCAGGAATACCAAATCTTGCGAATACAGACTTGATTCGCTGAATTACGAAACTACTGGTTGTCTGGTTTAACAACAGAACTTCTGGAAACCTTGAGTAGTAGTCAACAATCAACAGATAGTGAACTCCACTTATCTCAAAAAGATCCATACCGACCTTCTGCCACTGTCGATCCGGCAGAGGTGTTGACATCAACGGTTCGGCATGATTCTCTCGGAACTGCATACAGCTCTGGCAATTGGAAACCAGATCTTGAATATGTTGTCCAATCTGCGGCCACCAGACAGACTCTCTGGCGCGCTCCCTGCATTTGTTTATGCCGAGGTGTCCCTCGTGGATCTTCTGCAAAATAGACCTTCGCAGAGAAACAGGTATTACTAATCTTTTACCTCTCATGAGAAGTCCATGCTGAACAGTCATGTCCCCTCGTTCTTGGTAGAAAGGCATGCACGCTGGTACTAGATCGTTCTTGTTTGGCCAACCATTCTTGACATATTGAATCACCTGAACACAGGTGTGATCGGCTTGTTGTTCACACTGAATCTCCTTTAAACGCTCGTCCGACGCTGGAAGCTCGCTGATGACTTGATTCACACACTCCTCAATCTCTTCCTGGAGCGCAACACACTCAACGGAAGCCATGCCGACTGGCTCTCTAGACAAAGTATCGGCTGTGAACAAAAACTTGCCTGGAACGTGTGCGATGGTGAATGAAAACTTCATTAGCCTAAGCCGCATACGAAGCAGTCTAGGTGACAAGTCACTCAGCGGTTTCTGCTGGAAAATCGGTACAAGTGGTAAGTGATCGGTTTGGACATGGAACTCTTTACCCAACAGAAAGTTCTGAAACTTCTCACAAGACCAGACGATCCCCAGAGCTTCTTTCTCAATCTGTGCGTATCTAGTTTCAGTTGTAGTAAGTGCTCGTGATGCGTATGCAACCGGATGCCACTCACCTTCTTGATCAGTTTGCTCCATCACTGCACCTAGCCCAAACGACGAGGCGTCGCTAGTGATTCGAACAGGTTGATTTACATCATAAAACATCAATGTAGGAGCTGTGGACAAACTTTCCTTAATCTTCTTGAAGGCTGCGTCTTGCTGGGCTCCCCACTGGAACTCATTGGATTTATTCAGCAGTTCGCGAATTGGCTTCGTGATTTCTGCCAGGTTTGGCACAAACTTGAGTAACTGATTTGCCATCCCCAACAACCTTCTTACACCAGAAACATCATGCGGATTTTTCATTTCTTCAATCGCGGATGTCTTCTTTGGATCCACTTTTACTCCTGACTCGCTGATAATGTATCCTAGGAATTTTACTGAATTTACCCCGAAAGTACATTTCGATTCATTCAAAGTGATTCCTGCTTCACTGATTTTCTTCAGGACTGACGCAAGACGTACGTCATGTTCACTTTTGTTCTTGCCGAAAATGAGTACATCATCCATCTGGCAGATAACTCCTGGTAATCCTGCGAGTAACTCGGACATCTTCTTTTGATAGACTTCCGGTGCAGACGTGATACCAAACGGAAGACGGTTGAAACAATACCTCCCATCTGGTGTGATGAACGTAGTAAGCTTACGCGACTCTTCTGCAAGTTTTATTTGCCAGAAACCACTGTTGGCATCTAGTTTACTAAACACTTTTGCACCTCCCAAGTGTCCGAGAGTCTCGTCTATTGCAGGCATTATGTGCTGTTCTCGCTTGACACTTCGGTTCAGCTGAGTAAGGTCAACGCAAATCCTTACATTGCCACTCTTCTTGAGCACTACAACCATACCTGCACACCATTCAGTAGGCTCCTCAACTTTCGAGATGACCCCTGAATTCTCCATCTTCTGCAGCTCTTCACGAACTTTCGGCAGTAGAGGAATTGCTACACGACGAGGCGTTGCTATAGCAAACGGCTCCGCACCTGGACGTAAACTTATCTTGTATTCACCTTGCATTTCCCCCAACCCTTGAAAAAGTGAAGGAAATGTCTTCTTGACATCTTGTGTACTTGCTGTCCCGGTCAGCTGCACAGCTGCGACCTTGCTGACGAGATTAAGACTGCAAATTGCCGGTCTACCCAGCAAAGCGTCATCCATCTTGCTTACGACGAAAACATCCTGGACCGACGTCTTCTCTCTGAATTTCATCGATGCTCGGAACTGACCTTTGACCTGCAACTCAGCTCGACCTGGTCCTATTAATCGCTTCGTGGCAGGAAACAGCTTCTGCGTAGAGAATTTAGCATTGTATTCTCTTTCTGAAATTACGGTGACGTCCGCACCTGTGTCAATTTTAAACTTTACAGGCTTGTGGTTAACAGCCACTGTGACGTGCCATGCTTCATTGTATTCTGAAGTATCAACTACCCCTAGAAAGACTTCATCTGGGTTTGCATTGACTTGAACTTCTCGAAGATTTGACTGACCTGACTTCCTGCTTCGACAATGCTGTTGGAAGTGTCCTTGAATGTTGCACGATCGGCATTTTACATTCCTGGCCGGACAATCCTTGAGTGGATGTCTCGCGCGACCGCATCGACCACATTTCTCTTGACTTGCATGCTTTGAATAATTAAACTTCTGACCTTGATCATTCTTAGCAGCTGATGACTCTTTCTTCTTCACTGCACCCTTGAATGCATCGACATTAGCTTGACCGTCTGACTGGAAGCCTCGGAGAACCTTCTGCTGCCCCTTGATGTCTTCGTTGACACGAATTCGGTCAATAGCTTTTTGTAAAGTCAGCTCTGAATCCATTTGTAATGATTCTGACAGCTTGACGTCTCTTAATCCGACCACTAACCTGTCACGGATCATCTCTTCTTGTAGCTCACCATATCCACAGTGTTTCACTAGTGAATATAACGCAGTAATAAACATTACAGCTGATTCTTCAGGCTCTTGCACACGTTGGTGAAATTTGGCCCTTTCAAAAATCACGTTGCGTCTCTTGATGAAGTGTGACTGCAATCTGTCTACAACAGTTGCATAACAATTTCCCTCATCTGTTGATAATTGCAGTGATGCTAGAATGTCTTCTGCATCATCACCCATGCAATAAATTAAACTGTGAACTTGCTTTACTTGTGGTTCTGTATCCAATCCTGTCGAAATTCGAAACCTGTCGTAACGACGAATCCATTTTGGCCATGACATTGGTTCCGAGAAATCGAAATGTGACGGAGGTTGAAGTTGGTAAGAACCATAGTGACTTTCACGCGCGGTCATATCTGAGTTGGTACCACTGCTGCTTTGCGATCCCGCTGAACTCTGGTGCGTAGATGCTTGTTGCTCCCTTCCGTCTTTTCCGCCAGCCATCGTCACTTATTTTAGACAAAATATACGTGAACCGATTGAAATCTTGACGCGAGTTTTACTCCTGGCTGCCACCATGTGGTGTTACTCCTCAACGTGATCACTGGTAAGGAATACACGTACAACAATATACTTTTATAGCGTGTTTATTATGACGGTAAATACATAGTAACGAGGCTGGTCGCCATCTTGATGATAGAACCCCAGCGCCTTCTAAAGACCTAGCGCAGGCGCGCCAACACTACAGTAGGTACTTACTTTCTAAAAATGTCTTAAATTTTATTAAAGGGTCACAGTAAGTTCCAGCATATAATTTTATTTTTATAAGATGAGTTGGAGTTGACTGAGGGTCTGAGAGGTCAGTTAAGATGAGTGTGTGAACTTTTTTTAAATTGAGTTGACAGGATGTAACGGTAAAAAAAGACATTGCCAAAACTCCGCAATTTGCTCTCCCGTAATTTGCTCAACATGAAGGCCGCAAAATGTCATAGGTCACAAAAGAAAGTCTTTTTAACACTTTTTGACACATTCTTTTTGTATACAGCAGGCGAGTCCTCTAATTGTTTTGAACTTTTGAAAAACTGGTCAACAGCTCACACCTTGTAACCAAATTTGATCTTTACATTTAAAATGGTAAAGAAATTGGTCAAATATACTTATTCAAAAGTTTTTGCATGCACATTTCTTTTCGGAATAATTGTTATTTATAAACTCAGAGAGATGGTAATGATATTATTTTTGGTTTTCAACGAGGTAATTTACAAAGATTGATGTATACAATTCTTCTATTTTTAAACTGTGAAAACTATAAAGAGTTGAAAACGACATTGATGTCACAATATATTTTGCTCTACTGCTGTAATTTCCAAAATTTTCAATAAATTCAAATTTAAATTAAAAAATAAGAAGTTTTGTGATGTTAGGGTGATAAATGTAAGAATTGGCCAGTTGCAGTATTTTATTGCCTTCGTTCTTATAAATTTACGGGAACAACATTTCACCTAAGATTAGATTTCACGAATGCAAATAATTTGCAAATATCAAAGAGATGTCTATGCAAAACCTTGCGAATAATGTTAGCCAGCCACTGCAATGTTGCACTCTCATTGAAAAGACATGCTTCATTTTTGTAGATAGCTACATGAAAAAAGTATTTTTTTAAGCAATAACTGCATACACGTCAAGTGCTCGCTCATCAATGCGTTTTTGTAAGCGTTTTTCCGCTTTATTAGTATTTATTAAATTGCTTTAAAATATTGTGAAAAGTATAAAATGCTAAACAAGAGAAGCATAACAAAAATAGTTACTTTCTACAAGTAATGAAATTAAATTCAAGAGTGAATGGCACAATACAACCATCAGGGCCTATTTGGTGCAAATTAACTTATAGTGTATTGTAGTTTTTTTTTCCGGCAGCCAGAAAAATGTTTCTTCTTTGGCCTTACGGGAAAGGGTAAGGGATATTTAAATTTGGGCTTTGGAGGGAAAATGAGGGGGGGGGGGGGGGTGTGATAAGGTTAATACTTGTATTGTATTGTATTTATTTATTTGTAGTGAACAATTTAAGCATTGTATTACAAAGTCAGTCTTATAGGTAATATTATATGAATGCTACAGCTTCAGTAAATTAACAATCTTTAACCAGGATACTTAGAACATTCATTAAAAATACATTAAAAGTCACTAAAAGTTCATGAAGTCATCAACAGTATAAAATGAGTTTGATAAAAGAAAGTCATTCAAAGCATTCTTGAATATGCTTCTGGAAGCGATGCTGCGCATCTCTTGAGGCAGCTTGTTGTAGAGTCTTCGACCCGACTGCAGGACACCGCTGGATGTTAATTTGAGCCGGCAGTACTCATGCCTCAAGTTCTCTGCTCCCCGAGTATTATGCTCATGATGACTATTGTCCCTAAATAAAATAATATTGTCTCTGGTATAGAGGCATACTGTCAAAATATAAAGACAAGGTAGAGGTAAGATCGAGAGTTCCCTAAATTTGTCCCTGCATGATGCATTGTATGGAAGGTTAAGCATACAACGGATAACTTTCTTCTGAGACCTGAAGGCTGTTTGGCTGTATGCAGTGGAACCCCAGAAAATGACACCGTACTGTAGGATGGACTGGGCATAAGCGAAGTATGCAGTGCGCAAGGTGGAGATGAGGCACTGACGAGCGAGGGTTCTCATGACATAGCGGACTTTGGCCAACTGCTTCACAAGGCTATCAATATGCGGTCTCCAGGAAAGGGTGTGGTCAATTCTTAGACCTAGGAATTTAACACTGGCATTTGTGGTGGTATTAGACAGGGTCAAAGGATGTCCGCTATGAGGTGCGAAGGCAACAAACTCAGTCTTGTCTTGGTTCAGCAGAAGCTTATTAGGGTTGAACCAGGCCCCAAAGTCCATAAGCGTTGTGTCAAGCTCAACAATAAGTTCCTCGTTAGTCTTAGCTTCCACCAAGGCACTCGAATCATCCGCATACTGAATGATCTTCCTGCCCTCTCCACACAAAATAACATTCGGGGCCAGGTCATTCACAAGGATAGAAAATAGGAGCGGGCCCAAAATTGATCCCTGCGGCACACCACGGGCCACACTCTCCCAGGAAGACCAGTTCTGGCTGTCGAGTTGAACACGTTGCAGTCTACCGGACAGATAGGACTTAACCCAAGCCCCGGCGCTCCCACTGATCCCATACCAAGCAAGTTTGTTGACTAACAGATCATGGCACATCGAGTCGAATGCCTTAGATAAGTCGCAGAAGATCGCACCTGCCTTGCTTTTTCTTTCCAGAACTTCTTCAATACCAGAGATCAGCTTCATGGCCGCAGTGGTGGTGGAGTGCGCTTTACGAAAGCCATGCTGATTCGGCGACATCAATGTATTCTCATCGAAATGGCGGGTTAGCTCCCTATGCATTAATTTTTCAATCAGCTTTGAGAACGAGGACAATAATGAAATTGGTCTGTAGTTTGAAGTTTTAGTCTTGCTCCCTTTCTTATGTATACCCAGCAAACAAGGTACATGCCTGGCACCTCCCTGGCACATCCCAGTTTGACCATTTGGGATATGGCATTTGGGAGCTCCCTGTTACATGGCGGGGACCTCCCAAATGTTCAAACTACTTAAAAAATGAGTTTGAACATTTGGGATGTCCTCGCCATGTAACAGGGAGCTCCCAAATGTTCAAACCTTATCGAGAGGAATGTGGTGGCATTTGGGAGGTCCCTGTTACATGGCGAGGACCTCCCAAATGTTCAAACTCATTTTGTAAGTTAGTTTGAACATTTGGGAGGTGCCAGGGATGTGCCAGGGATGTGCCAGGCATGTGCCAGGCATATGCCAGTTTCATCCCAGGGAGCTGCCTGGCACATACCTGTTACATGGCGGGGACCTCCCAAATGTTCAAACTCATTTTGTAAGTTAGTTTGAACATTTGGGAGGTGCCAGGGATGTGCCAGGGATGTGCCAGGCATGTGCCAGGGATGTGCCAGGCATATGCCAGTTTCATCCCAGGGAGCTGCCTGGCACATCCCTGTTACATGGCGGGGACCTCCCAAATGTTCAAACTCATTTTGTAAGTTAGTTTGAACATTTGGGAGGTCCCCGCCATGTAACAGGGATGTGCCAGGCAGCTCCCTGGGATGAAACTGGCATATGCCTGGCACATCCCTGGCACATGCCTGGCACATCCCTGTTACATGGCGGGGACCTCCCAAATGTTCAAACTCATTTTGTAAGTTAGTTTGAATATTTGTGAGGTACTGCCATACTATAGGTACTTGTTAAAATAACAATAGATAATCTTATAGATAATTCTAAAATTAGTTTGCTATAAGAACTAAGCATAACCTAAACTTAATTAGGTAATACCTATTCACCTCGAACTTCAAGGTTGTATTTTTTTGCCTGGGGCTTAACGTCGCACTGTTCTGCAGCGAGGCTAATGGCGACGGAAAAAAGGTTTTATATATTTGCAAGGAAGGAAAATAGATAGAAGTAGATAGCACTCCATTGCACCATGGAGTCTTTTTCTGATTTCGTCGTGACCGGCGTAATTCATTCAGCGTGAATCTTATAATAGAAGTGAAATGAATTCGATCGCGAGGAGAGAAGAGAGGCGCTCCAGCTGGGGCCTATTCTCGAGTTGATACCGCATGTGAAAATGAGACTAGATGCGATACCAAGGGAAATCTTTAGTTTTATCAAAGATAAAGTAATGTGCTCATTTCCGCATGGTGAACATTTTCAACAAACTCCAGATTAGGCACCCATTTTTACATAACATTCTCAAATTTTTATATATTATAATAACATAACTATAGTGAACTAGTAATGTTATTCCTTCGTCGTAATAGCCCAGTGTTTGTATTACTATAAGTATAGTGATAACACTAGAAGTGCCAATCCCAGGCTAACATTGATTTATTTAAAAATAATACATTTTAATTTGCCTATTAGTTTAACTTCATATTAATTTTGTGGATCAATTATTTACGTGAGCATAACAGCCGCAACCTATCTCCTTTCAAATGCTCGTTTCAACTACCTATGTTTCAACGCACCAAACCTTCAGCTGCCATCGTGGTCCCTTGGATAGCGCGTCTGCCTGCCACCTGGAGGTCCTGCCATCGAAATCACGTCTAATCCATTTGCGTTTTATTTCAGATTCTATTCGCAATTGTAATAATCTCTGTGAATATCTTGTCGTAATGTAATTATGATGAAAACCCGTGTAGATATCGCTATTATAGTTTACTTTTTACAGTTTAAATTCAAAATAACCGTTAATTTTAGGCAGCTGAACTCGCTGGAATGTGCCAGAGATGTACCTGGGAGGTGCCAGGCAGCTGCTGGGATGTGCCAGGCAGCTCCCAGAGATGTGCCAGGCAGCTGCTGGGATTTGCCAGGCAGCTCCCAGAGATGTGCCAGGCAGCTGCTGGGATTTGCCAGGCAGCTCCCAGAGATGTGCCAGGCAGCTGCTGGGATTTGCCAGGCAGCTCCCAGAGATGTGCCAGGCACCTGCTGGGATGTGCCAGGCAGCTCCCATGGACATGTGCCAGGCAGCTCCCAGACATGTGCCAGGCAGCTACCTTGGGAGGTGCCTGGCATCCCGTTGTCCAGTCATAGTTACATGCCTGGCACCTCCCTGGCATGTAACTGGCAAATCTCATGGGAGCTGCCTGGCATGTAACAGTGTTTGCTGGGTAGGCACGACAATTGCACGCTTCATGCCGGCTGGGAAGACCCCGGCGTTCAGTGAGTGGGTGAATATGTGTGCTAAAGGCTCCGCAATCCAAGGGCTACACTTTTTCAGCAGCATCATTGGAACTTCGTCCCAACCCACAGATGCCTTAGGTTCGAACTCCCTCAAGATCTCCACAACAGTAGCTGCCGAGACGTCAGGAATAGTTATGGAAGGCGCCATGCTTGGGAAGGCTACCTTCAGTAATCTCATGCACTCATCATTAGTGTCATGCGTAACAGTCGTTGGGCCAGCTCCAGCCGAGAGGAAGTAATCGTTGAAAAGTGTAGCAACCTCCACTTGATCAGTGACTTTTGAGCCGTCTTCTTCTAACAAGTTTATCAGGGAACCTTCTCGATGACTCTTGCCAGTCAAAGAATTCACTAGCCTCCAGGTAGCTTTCATCTTGTTGCTGGACTCGGAGATAGCCTTATCATAGTAGTCCCTTTTTGCACGTTTAATCTCCCATCTTATTTCCCTCTTCAGCATGTTGAGGGTTTCGAGAAGAGCAGGAGCTGCTCCCATCTTCACTAGGTAATGAAGATCCCTCTTTCTGAGGCACATTTGCTTGATAGATGAGGTAAGCCAACCCTTTGAGGGTCGAGCAGCTGAAGAAATAACCTTCTTCTTGGGAAAATGTTCTCGGAATAACAATAGGAAAGTATTGAGGAAGGAGTCATATTTGCAGTCTACAGTGTCGCTGCCATAGACCGCTGACCAGTCTACAAACTTAAGGTCCGAAACAAACGATTGTATGGAATACGATGGAAATTTCCTTACCCAGGTGGGCTTGTTGGAGGGATAATTAATACCCTTGACATTGGCGAAGGATGCTAGTTGACCCATGTGGTCAGATAGGCCAGGATCGATGTTTTTAAGGAAGGTGACTGAGTCACAGTTAGAGACAACAACGTCTAAGGTAGATTGAGAAGTACCATATATCCTAGTTGGACCAAAATCTAATATTCTACAGTCGTAGGCCTCGAGAACATTTTCTATCATGTGCCTTAAATTTGGCAGTTGCAGATTGAGATTCCAGTCTCCACATAAAATAAGACGCATACCTGCATCACCAGCTTTATCTAATGCCATATCAAGAAGATCGAGGAAGCTGTTAACGTTCCCGGGGTCCGGTGGTCGGTAAATAGTCAAGATCAGAGTCGATGTTGCAGCTGAGATCTTGATGGCGCAGGCCTCAAATATGCCATCAGAGCAGACGACATCACAATCCTCTAATGACAACTGAGCTTCGTTCCGGACATATATTCCAACACCTCCTCCTCGCTTATCTGCTCTAGAGTAATGGGACGCCAATTTATAGTCATTAATAACTAAAGCCTCTTCTTGTCCACGGCCAAGCCACGTCTCTGTCAGACAAAGAATGTCCACTTTTATCGACAAGGAGTCCAAAAATAGTTCCAGCTCTTCAATTTTATGCTCGAGGCTCCGTATGTTAATATGAAAAAAGTGAAAAAATGAAAAAAGTTCCTGTAAGATCTCCAATTCCTTAATCTTGTGTGCAGAGCTTCTGCTGTTAAGATGTTCACTTAGTAGAATTTCCTCGCTGCCAATTCCAAATTGAACGTTACCTGCTTGTTTTACGAGGTTCGGGAGGAATTTGCTCGTGGCTGAAAAATGAAGAAATAAACGAGATTATGGGCACAAAACATCCGTGACACTTGACAGACTCCAAGATCTGTATCTTCGATTGTACCTCTCTTTTTGACTTTTGTTTGAGATACACGATATACCGCCTGCTTAGCACGGTTGCATCTTCCAGGCGCACAATATTAAACTTCTGATTATAAAAATCATTGAACTATGAAAACTATGAAACCGGTTTTTTACACCAGACAATTGCATATATTATGTAATTACATACTGCACTGCTTGTAGCACGAATAATTGTTTGATACAATAACCACTAACTAGCTATATGAAAGTGCATTAACCTTATAGATTGATGATATTGATAACTATACTGAATGATGAAGTCCTCACAGGTTTAAAATTGGAGTTGACAGGTACTAATGTAGTAGGTATTGATTCAGAATAGGAGAAAATTGCTATTTATATGATTCCCAACATCAAAAAGTGAAGTCAATTTTCCTGGAATTAACGTTATTTTTTGGAAATACATTAATTTATGTATTACTGCACTATTTCCAGTGATGATTCCATGCATACCTAAGACCACCCCCCCCCCTCCCACTCCTCTGTCGAGTTTTAAAATAAAATGAAATAATAAAAACTTATTCAAATTGAGTAAATATTAATAATTATGTGAATAAAATGTGTTATGCATAAATAATTTTACCGCCTATTAAAATTGTAGAAAATTTAGTGTAGTTTGCACCATAAATGTTATTTTTCAATATACCTACTCAGTAGTTCTGTTGAAATAAAATGTGATTGTGAAAATAATTGTCCCATTTCTAAGAGCTCTACTACTGCTATGCATCTCTTACTGTGCCCCTTCCCCCCACCTGATGTTGAAATTATCACAATTTTCTTCCTGTCGAACATAATTCAACATTATGAGACAATTGTTCAATTGTAACTGCTCTACTATGAATAGCACAACTTTCCAATATATATACTTGTTTGGGCCTCTGCCCCAACATAACAGGAAGGATGTATGAAGATAGGATCAAAGACAAGGACAAAATCACAACAAATGTGTTTGATGATAAAGTGCCAAGAACTGTCCCTCTCAAACATGAATTATGCAAGGTCCTAATATTTCTGATTTAAAGGATTGGTTTTTAAACTTATTGTTAGCTGAATTAAAAGGACTAAAATGTCCCAAGATTCAGGTTACAAAGAGATGCACGTACAGTGGTGATTCCACGTTTGTCACCAATTGCAACAAGGCCATATTTAGAACATTTTACATGAAATATAGGTGGTGTGGTATACATTTTTTAAATCCATTATTTATCCCATCTTCGATCCCTACTGTCCACTGTCGTACAAAATTTAATTTTATAATTTCCTAAATTTTGAATAGGTAGGTACTGTACCTATAATTTTATGGGTCAGTCAATTAAATTGATAATTATTATTGTTTTACAACAAATCAATCAAAACTTTTCCTAAAACACAACAAATTATGGAAAAAAATGTGGTTACTACACCAAAATTTCCAAAGCCATGTAGCCCGGACCGGCACATCATAAGGGATGTCCCTTAGCGGCACAAGATAATCAAACGACAATTTGTTGTTCATCGCCGCTGTAAAGTTTGTTATTAATTAAATATTATTGACATAAATTTACAACTAGAATCTTTACAATGCAATATCAGCCATTGATGTTCTGTTTACATTGTTGAGAAAGTCTCCAATGCTAATTCCGTTGACTTATTGTTGTCCAGCGGTGTACTCCTTCATGTGAACCAGAACCCACGTAGGAATGAAGAGAAGGGAAACTGTCATTCCTAGACCAAGGACAGCTTTCTCCTGTAATGAAGACATGTGCTTATTATATATTAAGACAATATTCATCATAGATTCAAGTTATTGAGATCCAACTTGGACTTGAAACCGAATTATCTGTTATGGTAGTACTAGGTAAAGGGCTAGAGCCCTTCAATGAATACTTACAGCAAAACTAACATGATTCCTAGGAGGGCCAGAGATAACACTCATGGCTCGTCTTTGAAGGACATTCTTGTAGATGATCGGAGTGGACCTTACAATAGATTGAACAGCCAGCATTTTGTAGTATTAGAGCAAATCTAGCTCAAAAATGTCTTCGAGTTGAGAACGATCTTCTTTTTCTAGTTCAGCAATTGTCCAGAGTAGGATGAAAGCAGCACTGTGCAGGAAACGGAAACGTACCATAAAAATACTGCGTGTTCAGATAACTATACATTTCTAATATTAGTAATATTATTATATTAATAAGTACAGCAAAAAACTAACAGTTTCCACATGTACAGTATGAAGTTTTTTATGTGAATCTAATAAATTATACCTAAAAGATCTCTAGTGGCAGGACAATGAAACATTTTAAAAGTCATTTGACAGTTCTCTAGAAGACCGTGGAATAAAGCCTCCAACGTAAACCCCAAGATGAATTACACCAAGTAATATTTACTTGTAATTCTTCAAACATTACTTATTTCATCATTAGAATACAATTATTTCTTATATTTTAATTTTATGTCAAGATATTTTTTAATTTATTACTGAAGTATTGTACTAATTTGCTTCTCATATATTTTAAAGACCATTTTCCCATTTCCAGTCTGTCAATGTAAACATGGCGACTGTTCGTGATCAAATATTGGTGTTTATGTTTGACATTTGTTGTTATTAAATATCTATAAATATAGGGTGTGGTGAAAAATGCGAGTTAAAATCTCGGGTAAGAAGTTTAGTTAGTTAATACAATTATGAATGGAGATTTCTAAGAGTCATGATTCCGTTTTATAACACAATTGCCTTGTCTCTTAAAACTGAGAGGCTGCAAAGTCAACTCTGTGGCCAGGCCTACTTTAACAGGTCACTGATTTGTTAGAGAAAATACCAGACAACCTACTCTCTATTATGATTTCAAGGTAATTGTCATTAAAAGTAGAAATCTTATAATTAGTAATTTAGTAAATTTGTTTATTTTCAGCCCAAGTGCTGAGCGAGATATGAACCTCTTCCGAGCCCTGATTCCGTGTGCTTTGCAAGGAGGGTGTTGGGCTGGCGATGACCGAATGAATGAGAGAATGGGAGCTTCAGCCTCCAACATACATGGAGAGCCTCAGGGCAGAGTAAATTCTTCAAATCCTTCTACACGAATTTCTTCAGTTTACCATCCTGGCATGACTTCGTCTGGAACGAGCGAGCAGCTTGCAGTGGTTGTGAGGTAAAACCTAATCTATAATTTGATTGTTTTGATTGACTGGAATTCTACTATACCTAGGTGCCTAGATACTGATTTTTGGTACTATTTTTTGAAATTTTTCTCAATGTTATTTTATTGTTTCCCAGAGAGCGAAAGAAGAAAGTTACTGGATTTGCCACACTACGGAAGAAGTTCATAAGAAGACGTCGTTCATCTAAAGCTTGTGATCATGGTCGTGTTTTACGTGAATTAGTTTCTGATTGGAGTCCTGTGGAAGTCGGTGCACTTCTGGAAGAATATGAAGCTTTGGCTGCTCTCAAAGACTTATCTGTGCAAGCGGAGTTGGCCAGACCTCCAGCTGCTACATACAAACAAGATCTCTCAACGTTGTATGATTATAAATACTGTACTGATGCGGACCTTGTGTTTAGAGGCGTGTGTTTCCCAATCCACCGAGCCCTGCTCTCGGCACGGTGTCCCTATTTCCGGGATCTGCTCTCTGGTTGTCCGGGCTACGGTGCCCGGATATGTCTGGAGCTGCGGACTCCAGGTGTAGATGTTCAAATGTTCTCTGCACTTCTCCGCTACTTGTACACCGGAGATATTTGCCCGCACGATGGAAACATTGACCTGTCGCTACTACGTCGCCTAGGTGAGGAGTTCGGCACTCCGAACCCCTTGGACCACGACTTGCGATATCTCCTGGAGACAGGCGACTATGCAGATGCCGCTCTGGTGTTCACTTCGGATGGTGACTACCAGAGACCCGACTCAGGAAGCTCGGAATATGGCTTCAGACCCAAGTTGGAATTGCCGTGCCACAAGGCTATTCTTAGCGCTCGCTCACCTTTCTTCCGCAATCTCATCCAACGCCGCACTCGGTCAGGAGAAGAGCACACGGAACGCGCTCTCCACATCCCCACCCGGATAATCCTAGACGAGTGCGTCATCCCCAAACGCTACGCCCGCGTTTTGCTGCATGCCGTGTATCTGGACCACGTGGATCTGTCGCTGATCCTGCGTGGAAGCGGTTGCGGCAGCAGCGCCGGCAGTCTCGGGGAGGTGCAGGCGCTGACGCACACGGGACGCGCTCGACCGTCTCCGCTGGATGAAGCCATGGAGTTGTATCAGATTGGACGCTTCCTCGAGCTGGACATCCTGGCGCAGGGCTGTGAAGATCTCATCTTAGAGTGGCTTAGCATGGATTCGCTGCCGGCTGTGCTGCGATGGGGCGCTCAACCTCACGGGTCTGCCTGGGTTCATCGGCAAGCCATCCACTACCTCCGCGAGGAATTCCAAGCAGTCGCACAATCACCTGTACTGCACATGCTGGACAAGGATCAACTGATCGACGTCTTGCGGAGCAACTTCCTCCAGGCAAGCGAGCTGGAAGTGTTGCAAGCGGTGCTGAAGTGGGGGGAGAACGAATTGATTCGGCGGATGGAAGATAGGGAGCCAAATCTTTTGAGTCATACAGCGCACTCTGTTACGAGGAAGGGTGTCAAGAAACGCGATCTAAGCGACGTGGAGCTGCGGGAGATTTTATCCGAGCTGCTGCCTCTTGTCAGGATGGATCACGTGCTGCCGCCAAGCAGCGAGGTTCTGAGTCAGGCCATCAGGCGCGGACTGGTGAGCACACCACCGAGTCACATGATCGGCGATGAAAGGGAGAACTATCGAGTTAATGCCTGGATCCGCGGCTCCAAGAACAACGGGCTGTTTGTTCGGCCGAGGATGTTCATGCCCTATTACGAGGAAATTAAGGCTCAACTTGAGGACCAGCTGGTGCAAGAAGTGGAACTTCTGCTACTACGAAGAGCTCGGTACATGCAGGTAAGATAAAGACTGTTTCTGCTATCTTTTAGCTAATATTAAGAAACATCAACGTCATCATTGAGAAAACTTACGGACCAATACCTACGAGTTTGTGACAATGACTATTAGATTGAATTTATAATTATTTCACAAACTTTTTGTTTGGTGAAAATACTGCTGCTGAATTGTTTAAGTAGATATTTAATTTCCATCTTGAAAGAAGTTTTCTCGGACCCCTTTTATTTTTACACTAGGAAAACGCTATGTGTAGCGCGTTGATGAGCGATCACGGATACGCGCAACACCTCGAACCTTAATTCTGTCTATCGAAAATGTCATTAAAAGCCAATAATTCTTGAATTTCGTCACAGACTTGCTATAAACATCTCCAAAAATTCCTAAAATATTAGTCCCAATAACCATGCAAAGTTTTAAGTTGATCGATTGAACAAGTTAAATGATTGAACGGTTCTTTGTTAATGTATACCTGGGTCCACTCATATGATAAGATAATTACTAATTAGTGTACAAAATATCAGATCTACCTATCTGTTTTTAACGGTCATTATTAGTTTCATGCGTTGAAAGTTTCTCCTCTAACTAGGTACCTTGGTTGGTTGGAACTGAAGAGTAGAAGCTGCCGTGATCAAATATTTTCAAGAAATTTGACAGCCAACACGAAAATGTCCGTAAAATGTCAATAACTTTTGGATTTAAACACAGACCAGTCTGAAAATTGTAAAAAATACAGATAATGTTGGTCCCAATGACCATGCAAAGTTTTAAGTTGATCAGTCAAACGGTTCTAGTTTCAATTTCAAAAAACACAGGAAATATTGTTTTAAATTTAAATTTAACCAATGGGAGGATTTGGCTGAAACTTTGTAAGATTGGGGACAATGTTGGTCGTAACGACTTCTAAAAATTTCAACCAACAAATCGAAAGAGAATTTTTTTAAAATTTGAACCAATCACAGGATCCCTTTCAAAAATGATCCCAGAGAACGCATAGATTACGTTAGTATATATGCAAAATTTCAGATCGATTGGTTGTGCGGTTTGACCTAGGCAGTGTAGACAAAACAAAACAAAAATAAAACATACACACAGAGAAAGTGCCATCCGAGTACCGTGGTGACGCTCGCTCAATGAACTATGAAGCTTAGAACTGATAATCAAGTATTATTTTTGTTGTCACTTGTCCTTTTCAGGAAAGAATGAAATATTGTAGGTAGGATTTTAAAAATGGATTTTTGTGCGCATAAAGGATGTCACGCTCACGCTTCAGGCGGGGAGGGGAGGGTCTGGAACCAGTAGGATGTCACTTTTTGATTTCGCTAAAAACTATACATTCTGTTCTGATACATTTTACAGTAAAAAATATTCTATTTAAGGGGTGATAGAGATAGGTTTGTGACATCCGTTTGGGGAGGGGGGGGGGGGCTCGTAAAGTGTGACTGCTTGATAGGGCAGAAGGGGGGAGGGTGTCAAAATATCGCATTTTTAGCGTTTTAAAGCCACCCCAACAAAGATATCCTTTATGCACAGCCCCATACCTACTAGTGTGGCATATCTATGAGGATTATTCAAAATTAATGTTTGGCCTGTCCGGTGGCAAATGTACTTTCAGACCCCTGGTTTTATTGCATGCATGGAACTGGAAGCTTAATTTTCTTTAACTTGCAAAAGAAATTATTTTGCACGTTAGGTATGAACACATTTTTTTCTAAAAATGTACTGTTACATTTAATCATCCTACTGCAGCAGGTGTACATTTTCTTGCCCCTCAATGCAATTGTGTGCAGGACATCCCCGACACGCTGTACATGGTGGAAGACAAGCCTCGCGCTCTCGGTGCTGCTGGCGTGGACATCCTGGCGGCCGCAATGCCCGTGCCCGACTCGGCAACCATGTCGGCAATGCTCAAGCGCGAGCAGAAGCTGCGACAGTCGCCCAGCTGTCAGAGAGCCATCGCACTGCCGCTGTCGTCCAGGCATGAGATTAACAGACAGGTAGGCTGCTTGTGTGAACTGACAAGGAGGGACCTTGATCTAATAAGACATTAATATTAAAACAAGATAAACTCTCTGAAATTTAAAAACTAACTTTATATCTAATTTCTTGACATATCAATTTCGTTGTAAACTAATTCCTGATGCTAATTTATGACCTCATGACAAATTCGCAACATACGTACTGGTTTGAACATTATTCTCGTTCTCTTTCATGCACATCTACCGACTTAAAATTCTAACTTTTACCCTTTAACTAGTGAGTTAATTTGTTGGTAGGTAGAGGTAAAAACTCTATTTCCTTTTGGGATGAGTTAGGAAGCTGATTTTTTGAGATTGCAAAAAATAAAAAATTGGCAAAATCTATATTTTCTTCAATGATTATTGATTACCTATGCTGAATGCCAAAACGTAAGAGAGATGTTTAAATACTATTTGTACTACCTACGTAGGTACCAACTAAGTTCCGAGGAAGATTTTTATTTGGCCCTATTTTTTAGGTCATAAGTGGTTAGTGAGTACTAATAACTTTTCGTAGTTACGTCAGAGTACAGGATATCTTCTGCCAACAGGTGCGACTGCGCGTGGTGCGCGAGTTCAACCTTCCCGACGCCGTGGCCGACCTTCTGGAGAACGCATCGTGCTACTGCGTGGTGGACGACGATGACGACATGGAGCTGAGCGGGGGCGAGGAGGTGGTGCCGCCTCCCACCAGCAAGCTCGTGCCCATCTGCGTGCCAGGCGGCGGCTTCGGACGCAACATGACTTTCCCACGCGGTCCCAGCACATTCGCGCCAAGACACGAGCTGCCAGCCATCGTCACGGACCGACCGCATGGCGAGGTTAGTTTTAGGATAATTACCTATATAGGTGGGGGAGGGAGGGGGACCCCGGAATGTAACTGCCTCTATTCGACACTAAAAGTTGCAAAACGCCACCTAGCGGAAAAAGTTAGCATCTATACCACGAGTACTTGTGCACATGCGCACAAGACGCGTTCAGGCAAGTCACTTAGATTTCAATCGTAACGAGTTCAGTAAAAGTTATAATTATATAGCGAAATAACAGAAATTGATGAATACCTTAGTGTCAACAATCAAATACAATCGGCATATTTCATTACAGCACACATTCATTCAAATTCTTGTGAAAACGAGTTGTCTATTCACCAAAAATCACCATTTGACAGATGCAAATTGTTTTTCTCACGGCCTTCTGAACACACATTTTTCTTGACGCATCGTTCAAACAACTGCAATCTGTCAAATGCTGCTTTTGGTGAATAGACAACTCGTTTTCACAAGAATTTGAATGAATGTGTGCTGTAATGAAATATGCCAATTGTATTTGATTGTTGACACTGAGGTAAGCATCAATTTCTGTTATTTCGCGATGTATTTATAACTTTTTACTGAACTCGTTACGATTGACATCTAAGTGACTTGTATGTAAATGTACGCATGCGCTGGGATTGTACTCGCGTGAGCGGCCATCTTACTGATATCAGCGCATTCTCTAGGTACTTTTAGGGTCGAATTAGCTTATGTCTTTTTTCATAAATAACAATCCTTTTAATTTCACTTCTTTTTTCTACGTTTTTATTTTGTTCTCAGTCCTCTACAATTTCAACATTCTTACTGTAGGTCTTACTGTGGGTACAATTGTTTACTCCAAAGTAAATAGTATATAACATAGGTAATGGAGATCACAGTTAGAATTTATCAAAATATTTAAAATGTTGTGCTTTGGACACAAATTTTTTTGAAATTTTTGTGTTTTTTGTGTTTTTGTGTTTAAATTCATTTGAAAGTATTGGAACATTCCCAACTCATGTTTTTGTCCCATTTCCAGCCTGAGAGTAGTTCCTGCAGTGATGGTCACCTGTCGGACATCATGCCCGACGTTGCCATGGCAACCGCATCATTCGGCCAGCTTCAGTTGCAAGAGCAGCAGGAGTTGGAGCTCGACCTCGGGGACGGCACTAGCCACTTGAATCCCTTGCCGCCGCCGCATCCGCTCCTCCCGCACGGCGGCTACCACCGCTACCTGGCCGGCCCGGGACCGCCGCCCTACATCCACCATCGCTCGGCCAACTTGCCATCCAACACTTACCACACAGGACCGCCGCGATATATATAGTGCCGTCTTGCCACGGTGAAGCCATCGGCGATATGGGCTTGCACTCGATCTCGAGGCGAGTTGACGTTATTACCCACGCGCTTGCCACTCTCTCGGTGACGTAAGGGATCTTTAGATAGCTTTACTCTTGTTTGCTCGAATTATATTGTCTACGTGAACCGTGGTGACACTCTTCAGTGATGTTTTGTAACATAAATTCTGTGTAACTAGTGATAAACAATATATAAACATACGTTTGTGTAGTGTCAACGAACTATTGATGATCGTAATCTCGGCGTAGGACACTTGGGGTAGGTATGAACCAAGTTTATGTGCTACTTTATTATTTAACCAGTGATATATGTTGAAGGTGGCTATAAAATAGGCACACAATATTGGCGGTAGGTACTACATATTATAAGGGGCAGTGCACTGTTACCCAACTAAATGTCGCACAAATCTTTATAGATTTTGCGATGAAAACTAATACCTACACTACGTTAATACTGTACTAGCTTGGTAGACTCTGTGTACTTAAAGTAACGAAAGAATTGATATTTAAAATCGGATGGAAATTTTTCGCATAGGAACTCATATTGTATATAATATACTATATCCATCTACAATTAATCATAGTGTTACGTAATGTACGTATTAGACGGTTTCAGTGTCATTGTTAGATCGAAATGCATTAAGAGAGTAGGCAATTCATTAAATCAATTCTTTCATCAATCAACTCAATATTATAATCCAAATATGTTCATTATTTATTCCATAATATCTATGGTGAACTTGTTAGGTGCTGATGTCACTTTCTTGTAGAATGTTAATGTTTCGTAGAGTATTGTCTCATTTATGCCTATCTATGGTGCCATGAATAAGTTATTGAAGGATGCACACTTCATTGTTTCTCTGGCATGACAAAAGCTATTATTGTAACTTATAATCGAGCCCATCTTTTTGAAGGGACCATTCAGACCATTTCAATACAGTGTATGCAGCATAAGGTTTGTTTGCTTTTTGTATGCTTGGAAAGGTGAATTGGTACTACTATCATTGAAACATTTATTATATTCTATGGTACAATATTAAATGAGTCAAGACAAAAATAAATATATTACTAGCTTTGTTTGGAACATCCATAATGAATATAATAAGCTGTGAACACAAGGATGTTTTTATACGTATATTCTGGCTCTGTATCTAAATGAACAATAAAGGTACGAGGGTATGCAACGTAATAAAAGTAGATAATTATCTTCTCCTTCTCACACGTATCAGTCAGATATTATGGGTGCTACTGCTAGTGCTAACATACCAACTCAATAATAATTCAATGCTATTTAGCACTGCTATTCAGTGCTAAATGAGTTATGAGTAAATGAGATTTTCTAGGTTATTATATGTATTCTATTTTCACTACATGAGTTTAGTCCTTATGTTAAAGACCGTGGTTTATACATTGGCTGGGTTATATAATTAAAATAGAATAGGAACACTTATCTGTGAATTGACATAGAACATCTCAACGGCTGTACTGTTGGGAACCTCAACCAATATGTTTTTAAAATGTTGCTTTGCTACTTGCTAAATGTATTTTGTACATAATAGGGGCTGTGCATAAAGGACGTCACGCTAAAAATGGGATATTTTGACACCCCCCCTCCCCCCTGTCACGCTGTGTCACACTTTTCGAGACCCCCCCCCCCTAAAAGGACGTCACAAATCTATCTCTACCCCCCCTTAAATAGAATATTTTTTACTGTAAAATGTATCAGAATTTCTCGTTCTTAGCGAAATTTCCGGTCCCGACGTATCAACTGAAATTTAAATGCTTGAAAATATCTATATCAAAACGTGACGTCCTACTGCCTCCACTACCCCCCCTCCCCCCTGTCACACTGTGTCCTATACTGGTGCACCCCCCCTCCCCCCCCCCTGAAGCGTGACGTCCTTTATGCACAGCCCCATAGAGCCGACAACTTTCCGTAAAATTCCCATTTATTGTAATGCTCAGTGCATTATGAATATTAGCTAGTCTAGTCTCTTATGCTGAGACTACACATTAAATTATATTATACTAATCTATTACATATAAGATTGCCCAGATTTTCAACAACATGGGCATTGTGATGGCTCAATCAGCTTAGAATCGGCGTGCAATCAGTTCAGAGCCAAAATCTTTACTTAAATCTTTAAGTACATCGTAGTTGATTTTATTGGATAAATGTTTCTCTTTCAACATCTTACTGAAGGCTTCATGAGCTGTTCTTGCATATATGTTCACAGTATTTCGTATGCCTGCTATTTTCCTTTTCTTCTTTGATTTTCCTCCGTCTTTGAGCATTTGTGATCTTTCCTGAGCTCTTACTTTCTGCTTTTCGAGATAATCTTCATTTACAGTTTTCCAGAGTGCACTTTTTTTGTTGATCTCCTCTTCCGACAATATGTAGGATTCTAATTCATTGTCGTCAATGTCCGAAGTTATCAGTTCACCATTAGAATCCTGGCTTGAGAATTGAAGAGTAACATCTCTCGTCTCCAAAGAAGATGAGATGCTTGAGCCCAAGTTAAAAGATAAAATATCGGGGCCAACATTGCTCAATCGGTCCATATCCAAATAATCATGTAAATTACTACACGACTCTGTGATAATGTCGGCTGCAAAATCTACATTGCTAACCCTTTCATTCGTTTTATCAAATTGATCTTGCTCGATACTGATCTCGCAAATTGGCAGAGATTGAATAAACGCTGTCATGCCTTTTCGTGGTTTGCTGGAGTCTAACAATGAATCGATCTCCTTCTGAATATCGCTTAACTGGTTTAATGTCGAATCAGTCGTGAGTCTCTCCTGGTCTTTGATTCTAGCAGCTTTAAAACTGGGAGCATCTTGCTCCTCCTGGAGGTCCACAGTTAAAAATTCCTCCAGAGTTAAACAACTTGTAGGAGTTTCACCAAATTCTATTAGTCGTTTGCGTAGTGTCGAATGGTGCACCTTGACTACCTTGACTACATCCTCTATACTTCTGCTGAAGTCGTGAAGTCGAGCGGCTATCAAGATAGCGGCTCCACAAAGTCCACTAGGACGTCTCCCTGAATGAATCGAGTCTGTCTTCATTCTTTGCAGCAGACGTAATGCAGTCATAGATACTTCGTGAGTGCGGAACCCAAATTGCAGCCGACTGGCAAAGCGTAGAATGTAGAGACATGGATCGATCGAAGGAATGGAAATGTGTAATTCTCGTGATAGTCTCAAGAAGGTTCTCCCTAGTTCGTAAACATTGATCTGAAGTATGTCACTGAAGTCGATGAGAAGTTGCATGGAGCCTTCCAATCGGCAAGTCATGTAAACACAGGCTGCCACTATAAGTGCATTCTTGCATCCTTTTGTTAAATTACGATTCAGTGCCAATTTGTAAAAGTTGAATGATATATCTATAAATTTTTCATTCAAATGAAGTTGTTGACAAAGATCTGAAACTGCTTTTTTTGCATTTTTAAGTGTAATCTCCCTGGATGTTTGTCCAAGACCAGAATGAAAGTTTCTTTTAAATCCTTTTGCCCCGCCACTCGAATCCGAAGGAACAAATTTCCCAACTACAGAACATCCACCAAATGCATTATCCTCAAATTGAACTTCGGAGACAAGAGTACTGGATTCCAGCACAGAGCCGCAGTTGGTGCACACAGAATCTCCTCTGGATGGATCCTCGTCGATATCAGAACTACCGCAGTGATTGCACTTCATTGTTGCATCATTTATGGCGGTGAATTTCAATCACTATTCCAATACAGAGGATAATGATAAAAGTTCTTTTGATTGTTGTGACTCGGTCGCCAATTGATTTACATTTTAATTCGAATTAAATTAAACAATGTAATTAAATAGGCTCCTGCAAACTAATGAAGGAAAATATAACTCGCAAGTTGCGCTCTTTTCCCTCCATACTCAAATCTCACGGCCACCATGATGATCCGGTACGAGATGTTCAGTCAGCCGCCATCTTTGGTTTGGTTCTTTGGATATTTTTTTTATCAAGTAGGCCGTGCTGTGATCTTTGAGATTTGATTCGAATCAAACGGCGGGCCTGATTTGCATTAAAATTTAAGTTTTCAACTTTGAAACAGAGTGGTTAATTAAAATGTCTGCATTGAGAGAACTGAACTTACCTCTTCGCGTTTTGAATGGTTTGGAGCAAGGTAAATAATCATTGCCATATTGTAAGGTAAGGTGAAAGATATAACCTAACCTAGGTAATCAATCATAACAACTCTTGACAAGAGTCTTTGTACCTAGGTGTCTAAAATGTACCATGTACAAATCATATTGTATTGTATACAATATGCATGCGACACAACAGTAAGATATACCTATACCTACCTACCTACCAGTTGATCAGTGATCAACTTTCATGGTCATTCCTCACCTCTCGGTGATTGTGAAAGGAAAACACTCGGTGTACCTAGTACCTAACACATTGATGAGCAAGCCCCTTCTTACCACTTACCAGTAACACCCAACCCAAAGATCCTTAACTGATTTTATTGCTAATTTCCCATTTCCATTACCTAGGTACACTCTGGAATTGAATTACTAACAGATTCATGTGCCGTGAAGTTGGTATAACTTCAGGTAGGAACTAAGCTATAGGTACCTACCTACATTCGGTGGAGTTTTAGGTTTCAATAAATCTCTTTTGCCAGCCGTTTCAAAACTATTCAAATGGCAACAATTCTGTAAATACTTGATCAGTTTGACTCAATATGTTATTGACCCATCAAAACCACCGAAAATCTTGCTGCACGCGTTTTATTTTTAATCCGCCCCATCTCTTTTCAGTACCGCGCGTGGCGAAAATGACGTCACTATACGTAAACTATAAAATAAGACTATAATGTTAATAATTGCTTACCTGTGCATATTATTCCATCTTATCATATCTAATAACACCCAAATTTATACCAACAAGAATTTTATAAATGTATATCAACATTCTGTTTTCGACGGCTTAAAAAAAAGACAAAACGCGCTTTATGTGAAACCGGCTTAAGGTAGTGCAAGCGATTTTGCCGCTTGGACATTTTTGGATACGATTGGAGACAAAATCGGTTGACCAAATGATTGAAATTTTAATTGTTAGTAGATTAAAAACAAACTTCTTCGTTAATTTTTAATTTTTGCTTTGTTAATAGACCTAGGTAATAATTAATTGATTTTTGGTGGAAAATGGTCTATTTTCTTTAGGGATGGCACCTGGTAAAATTTACCGGTAAATTAAGGTAAATTTACCGATTAATAATTTACCGGTAAAAATAAATGGCAAATTTTGTTTTTTTGATCCTCTCCAATGTATGAATGGAGATATCAAATTTTAAGTAAAAACTATAAGTAAACTTCAGTGTGACAACATTAGCAGTTGTAACGAATCATTTGTATCATATTTACACCTTAGATAGTATACATTCTTTTCCATGTATCTGTCTCTTATGTATTGTTTCCGGTCAACGTCATTGTGTCGACCGCACCTACCCTAGCGAGCGAGGGGAAGTGTCCTAGCCCTCTACCCCTCTGGTATGCGGGTGGTAAGAAGCGTAAGAAGACAGGTAGAGAGGTAGGGGAGGGTAGTCAGTGATCTTCGGACACCAGTCCCAAGCGGTTGGCTTTGCTACGGCGGCCTCTATTATTCAATAAACCTTATTATGCGTAATAAGTGAGTCTCATTACTCCTCTTCCCATCCCGTGGGTAGATTGGAACATTACATTGGCGCCCAACGAAATGAACCAATATTAACATACGTGTTGATAATCAAAGAAACAATCAATCGAACGAACATACGTGTTCGCGCTCTGTGACTGCTCGACCAACATTCGTGTTGTGAAATTTTTTTACTACTGTGTGTTTACCTAATATACTGTGTTTTGATATCTACGGGAATCGAACTCATTATTGTGTACGTCTTGGTGTTACATTTTATTTCACCGATAGAGAGAGAGAAAGAGAGAAATGCGAGCGTTGTTGCCGCACATTCAAGCAACGGTCAGCGAGTTGAGCGAGCGCCTGTGTGCGCTGAACACACGACTGCAGCAAGGTGATTCTGCAGTACCGACCATCACATACCATTCCACCTGGGTACATGAAGACCTGCCGATATTCCGCGATGACGACGTCGTACATCCCATGGAGTATCTTGAGACGTTTGAGCGATTTTTCGAGCGCTACGAGATTGCCGAAGACCAGTGGGTGCGAACAGCCATCAACAACATGGCCGACTTGCCACGAGATTGGAGCACAGTGTTTTTCAAAACATGGCCTGACTGGGAGGCATTTCGTCTCTCCTTCACACACATGTTCTGGTCCGATGAGCGTCAGGATCGCATCTTACGGCAACTCCACTCTGACAGATACGTAAGGACAGTCCACGGCTCGATGACGCAATTCTGTGTGCAGTGGATGCTGCGCGTCAAGTACCTGACTCCGGCTGTTCCCGTCCGCACATTTCAACGACTGATGTCACACATGTTCTCCGCCAATGTCGAGAATGTGCTGATTTGCGCGCGAGAGACGACGGCGGAAGGTTACCTGGATCTGCTACGACGCCTGGACGACGCAGCCAGTCGACGCCGCGAGAGGACGGCGAGGACAGAGCCCAAGCCCGAGGCCATGAACAACCAGAGCCGACAGTCATTCCAACAGACAGCCAGTAAGCCACGTCCAGTACACGTCAATCACGTGAGCAATTGGCGAGATGAGGCAAGGCGCTTTCCGACAGAAGAAAAGAGCGAGATGAAACAAACATGTCAAAAACCCGACTCTCATACGCAAGTGCCGATACTCCTCATAACACGACGCGAGGTGATCCCATGTGAAGACGCCGAGTTAACGACGCACGAGGCTGAAGCAGCGACCCAAGAGGAATCGTCGTACGCGGGAGGCATCGAGTTAACGACGCACGAGTTCGCCACCGACTCAGCGACGCCGCGTGAAGACGAGGACATGGCGACGACAAGCGACGTAGACAATATTCCTTTACCTGAACCACCTCCACCTGAACCATCACGGTGCGACGATTTTGAAGAAACAACATTAGTGTTTAAGTCGAGTGAAATGTCAGAGAGTGTCAATCCCATATCTGTGTCTCGTCGTGTGCCCCAGCAAGTGCGATGCTGCGATAAAACATCAGTGTCAAATCCATTTAGCTGGCAAGTGAAGCACAAGGGTAGAGACAAGAAACCGCTTGATTTGCGATGTTGCTACAAACGTATAATATCATGTTCAATTCCGATGCTTTGTGTCCTAATGCTAAACTATTCATTGTTCATGGTATGATTTTTGTGTTGTGGATAAAAGTGTGTTTCTCGATAGTCACCCTACTTTGATCTGGGGAGGTGGTGCACGAGCATTAGCATTAGTAGTTACATGATATGTATTACAGTCTCATCTAGGATAGTCTCATATTATCTATTTCATTTCAAGTTATGTCAATTAATTAGAGTATGTCAATTCGTTACTTCTGTTTAGATAAAAGTATGTTTCTATGTTCTCACCCTACTTTGATCTGGAGGGGTGATGTAACGAATCATTTGTATCATATTTACACCTTAGATAGTATACATTCTTTTCCATGTATCTGTCTCTTATGTATTGTTTCCGGTCAACGTCATTGTGTCGACCGCACCTACCCTAGCGAGCGAGGGGAAGTGTCCTAGCCCTCTACCCCTCTGGTATGCGGGTGGTAAGAAGCGTAAGAAGACAGGTAGAGAGGTAGGGGAGGGTAGTCAGTGATCTTCGGACACCAGTCCCAAGCGGTTGGCTTTGCTACGGCGGCCTCTATTATTCAATAAACCTTATTATGCGTAATAAGTGAGTCTCATTACTCCTCTTCCCATCCCGTGGGTAGATTGGAACATTACACAGTTAGGCATATTTTACGTTGATTTTTGGTTGTCTTCAATCATTCAGAATGATAACTCCATCCATATAGGATTACTTCCAATGTCGGAATCTCTCTTCAGGTTTGCTTGTTTAGCAGACACAGATTGTAACTTGATAAAATTGGTGCTCGACAATTCCTCTTATGGGAGAATAACACAGGCATGGCATAGCCTACACTAGATTGGTCGAGTCAATGATATTCGGTTATATCATCCCTTATCAATATGGAGTACCTATTGTCATTATTAACATTGATTACCTATTGTTATTGTTCTGACTGCGGTAATCTTTGTAAATGAGTCAAATAATAAAGTAGGGTCATTTTTGTATTTGGTATAATCATGATTTGGTATCTACCATCATTTTTCAAAATTTACCGCTGACCGGTAAATTTACCGGTAAAATTTACCGGTAAATTTACCGATTTTTCCAGAACCGGTAAAAGTGCCATCCCTAATTTTCTTGTCTCACTGGTTGCCTTGTGGTGTCGAGGCAAAAGAAAAAAAAGAATGTGTTCAAAATTGATGCATGGAGACACTCTCTAGTCTCTACGCTCGCTCAAATATCCCAGATGTTTCAGTCAAGAGTTTGTCGGACTAATCCTTGCACCATTAAGATATTAATATTTTGTTTATCATTGCAGCAGGTTACCATTCTGTGACACAAATTCTCAGAGCTTCCAATCAAGATTTGTGTAAGAATGCAAATGTTTCCGAAAGTGATATACAAGCAATTAAAACTCTGGCAGCAAAGTCCTATAAAAATCTAATATTTGTTACAGGTAAATAATAAATATTAAACTATAGGACTACCTAGATGCGCAAAGACAATAAACACGTTTTCCCAACTCACATTTTTGCAAGTATTTTTAGTCTTATTTTAGGTCGTATTGGTGTCACGGTGAATTATTTTCTGTCGTCTCTAGGTACTGACATAAAAACGGCAGAAACTTGCAGCCAACTCTCAGTAGGGTGCCCAAAGTTAGACAAATTTCTTGGTGGAGGAATTTGCACTCGAGGAATCACTGAAATAGTTGGCGAGAGTGGAAGTGGAAAAAGTCAATTCTGCCTACAAATGTCTTTAATGGTCCAGTATCCCGTTGTAAGAGGAGGCTTATTGGGAGGAGCTGTGTACATTTGCACTGAGGGTGCATTCCCATCAACAAGACTACAGCAACTGACCAATACCTTTACGTCAAAACTTCAAGTAGATTACAGCAACTCTAAAGACGACATTAAATTCGGAGACAATATTTTTATAGAACACATCTCTAACGCTGTAAGTAGAGTTTTTGGGATTGGACCATATTGATGATCGAGTTCTGTAGTACTGTCTCCAAACTACAAGTTTTGAGATAAATGGAATATTAGCTATCGTTTACTACTTAAGGCTGTAACTTGTTAGCTACTGCGTTTTATATCTGCAAATGAAACTAGATGAAACCTATATTTGTAGGTACAGAATAGAGCCATTAAATTCTGAATCCAATGATCAATATATTATAAATATCTTTCATTATTTGATGTCACAGTATAGAACTTCAGCATTGATATAATAATAGAGTGAGATAGTAAAAATAGAATCTCACTGAAAAGCAAAGACAAAGCTTTTACATTCGAACAACAGTTTATCAAATACAATAATACGTAATGTATATATATATATATATATATATATACAATTGTACTACTTATTTCCAGGATGGTTTAAAACAGTGTATAAATTGTCGACTTCCAACGCTTCTTGCTCGGCGTTGTGTTAAGCTTGTAGTAATCGACTCAATTGCCGGTGCATTCCGAGCAGATAATGAACAGAGCTCAACGGTCAGTCGAGCTAAAGATCTACAGAGTATTGGATTAAAACTACACCACTTAGCAGAGCAATTTGATATAGCCATTATATGTGTTAACCAAGTAAGTTAGAGCACAAGATCGTTTGACTAAGGGCCGGTATTTCAATGCTCTGCTAAACCAGTAATTAAGGTTTAAACGGTCATTCCAGGTTTGTCATTGGTTGTTGCCATGGCAATCTAATCCTAATCAACTGTTTAATAGTTAGCAAGGCATTGAAAAACCGGCCCTAAGTTAACAGTAAAATGAAATGTTCTCTGCTTATCGAAAAGACGTTTTCTCTTTTACAATAGGTGACAGACGTGCCGACAAATGAAATTAGACCTGGACAAACGAGCAACAAAGTGGCATGTTTGGGCTTGGCATGGGCAAACATGGTAACAACACGACTGCAGCTGTCCAGAGTCAACTCTCAACTGAGAAAAATTGAAGTTGTTTTTTCGCCTAGTCTTGCACTTGAAAATTGCCTTTATAACATCACTGAATCTGGAGTATCAGCTGCCTTCTAAAGCAGTAAGTTTTGACAGGGAAGTGTAAATAAGTGACATCCAACGAGAATCCCAGTCATTGTATTTATTGTGATTCGTAACTTCCTAACACTACAACACTAAGTAATAATTATATTATGCTCGGTTCAGTCCACAATGTAATGTTTGGTACTTTGCCCTTCACATTAGAAAAATGCAAATTATGGAACAAATATTATTTAAATTGAGAGCTTATATTTAGTCATGTTGGAAAATTTAACATTTTCCATTATATCATTAATCATTATCAATCTCCATCCAAGAAGCCTTTCTTACATATTTTTAAAAGTTGAATTACCATACCAGACAGGCAGCCATTAATTACTGTGATGGGTGCTGAAATGGGGATGAGATTGTCAATCATCTAACTCTACATTGCAATTTGTCCCCAAAACATATTGAGATCGGAACAGAAAGCCAGTAGCTTTGGGCTGTTTTGGGCACTAGCGTGGCCTCTTGTTATTCGAATGTGAGGGCAGCGGCAGCGTAGCTCACAGATGAGTCCCGCATGTTGCAGCACTGGCTGGATTGAGCATACTTCAGAAACTTGAGGCACATCTTATGGCCGTTACTGCCAGACTTTTGCAAACTCTGCACAGCCTAAAATAGACAGAACAATTTGAATGTCACTCGAACAATCCCAATTTCTAGAAGTCAATGTGACAGACTACCAATCTGCCCTTCTGCAGATTTTTAAAATTTTAAAATTGTGACTTGTGTCGTTGAAGATCATTAACTCCGTTCCATGAAGTCTATAGAGGCATAAGCATGGCTAGGAATAGTCTTAGAAAAATGTGACCTAATTTTTTGTTAAGAAGCCAGCTTTTCAAAGATCAATACAACTTTTGTTTACTTCAACATCTTGACAATCTTTGCCAAGACAGTCACAATCTGTAAAAATGGCAGTTTAGAAGTGATCATTTTGCTAATTTTAAACATTCTTACCTGTAATAACACACCGATGGGGTGGCGACCACAAATTGTATTTTCCGATTTCTTTAAGTAATCCGTAAAGGCTGCAGGATTGAGGGATTCAATTATATCCATACCCTATGAGAGACAAACATACAAATTATCACCATTTTTCTAGCTGCTGGCTTAAAAAATGCCAAGTACAGTGAAGACACGCACGGTTTTATCAAGTCTTTGAATTGACTGGTAGATTTCGCCCCAATTGCGCTCATAAAATGTGTAGCGGAAGCGGTTTCCCCAATGGCAAAAGTCCGAAGAGATGATGAATAGATTCTGGGGATCAGCTAAGTAACGTGAAAATAGCTGCCCATAAGCCGCCTCTTTTTCTGGGTTCAATGAACCCACCAGTACTGGCACAATCGTGAACGAGTCTTTGTAGCTACAAACACGAAAGTAATAAGATTTAGATTAGAATTAGATTAGATTAGATTGCAAACAAATTGGCTCAAGGTAAATCGAAATGCATAATTTATGTAGTGTACTTACTCTTCCATCACCTTAGCGATGTAAGGAAGATGCATTTCGATGCTATGCTCATCCTCATCAGTGGTCATGCTCATCCATTCAAACTGACCGGTTTTATCCAACTCATTGTAAACTGGAAGATTATACAAGAGGTCAAGAACTGCTATAATTTGTATTGAATATTCAGCTTCTAATTGGGTGCGTGGGCGTGGAGGGAGATTATTTACAAACTAAAAGTAGGGTTGGACAATAGCAGTTTTGGGAAGTTATCTATTCGACGCTAAAAGTACCTAGAGCATGCGCTGATATCAGTAAGATGGCCGCTCACGCGAGTATGCAAGTCACTTACATGTAAATCGTAATGAGTTCAGTAGAAGTTATAATTACATCGCGAAATAACAGAAATTGATGCTTACCTCAGTGTCAACAATCGAATACAATCGGCATATTTCATTCAAATTCTTGTGAAAACGAGTTGTCATTTCACCAAAAGCAGCATTTGACAGATTGCAATTGTTTGAACGAGGCGTCAAGTAAAATGTGTGTTCAGAAGGCCGTGAGAAAAACAATTGCAACTGTTAAATGGTGATTTTTGGTGAATAGATAACTTGTTTTCACAAGAATTCGAACAAATAAGCTATACGTGATGGAGCCACTTCTGGCAGTAAACTTTTTAGATGCACTTTTTTATTTTTATGTTCGTGTTTCCACAGGGCAGTGAAAAAGGAGAAACAAATTAAATGTAGATTTTGTTACAAGTTTACTTTTTCAGCCATAACAAACAACTAAAGCAAATTATATATCATTTATTTACATAAATAAACCCTTTATATCCTCCATTATCATAGTACCAAAGAATCCACCAGAGGTCAGTCATGTTCCTTATTTTCTTGAATTGGAATGAATGGGTGCTGTAATGAAATATGCCGATTGCATTTATTATTATTATTAAGCCTATATTCTCAACGGAGCCGAGGCTCCACTAGTGAGAATGTAATAGAGAAGGGAGGAGAGGAAACCCGGTACCGGCATGTAGCCTACTCCTGACGAAAGATACCAAGGGGACCAACGGCTTAACGTCCCTTCCGAAGGACGGTGTGACATTCACAGCACGGGCCTCCACAACCCGCGCCGTCGAGAGACTGATAACAGGTGGAGAGAGGTTGTCACACTAACCCCCAAACACCCCAGTCTCTCTGGCCCAACGGAAGCAACCTGTCAAGTCAGATTTGAATGGTCACCCATCCAATCGCTGACCGCGCTCAATGTTGCTTAACCTCGGTGATCTAACGAGAACCGAGGTATCCAACACACCAGCCGTTGATTGTTGACACTAATGTATTCATCAATATCTGTTATTTCGCGATATAATTATAACTTTTACTGAACTCGTTATACGATTGACATATAAGTGACTTGCCTGCACGCGCCCTGTGCGCATGAGCAGAAATACTCGTTGGAGATGTCAATTTTTTCCGCTAGGTGGCGTTTTGCAACTTTTAGTGTCGAATAACTAAACAAAAGAACATAGGTAACTTGAAATATATCACTTGAATAACTTTGGTAACTACTATACCAAAACTACTATGAATAATATTGAATAACTACTATACAGTGTCTTTGAATCAGTAGGTATTTAAATAATAAGGATATTGCTCGAACTGTCATCACATCTAGAATTCATTATAGCAAATCAAGGCTTAAATAGTCCGGTCGGAGATGATTTAATGTTCTACTTGAAGGACAACGCCCTAAACATGGATTGTGAAGTTATGTAGATCGGTATTGCGCCGAAAACAGTAGGTAAATTCTAGGATGAAGCACTTTTGTAAACTTAGGTTAACGTGGTTAGATATGCATAGCCTTGTTCATATAGTATTCCAGCATCTTGAACCTATGTGTAATTTAGTTAATCAATCACCTGGATCATCTATTCGAAGGTCATAGAATGGAGTGCGGTATTTTGATGCAGTCGATAAAGCACATCCTCCCAGTCTCACATGATGTGAAGGTCCCAGAATGAAAACACGTCTCCTACATTGATTAAACGCTATAATTAATGAGCTGGATGACGAAAGTACCTACTACAGAATGGTAAATGGGTATTTATATAGTGCTTACACAACAATCGGACTAATTTGTCGATATGCAAAACCACTGCACGCCCCACAGTACTGGTAACCTGCATGACTGTAAAATACACAGGTGTCAGTAAGAATAATGTTAGTGGGTGGACTAGGATCTAGTCCAATGAAATTTACTTTAAATAGAAATGTCACCTACGGAGCTATGATTGCTCTAGCAGGGCCATGCGTTAAATCCGCTGCATGAAGCCAGTCATCCAACTGCTTTCCTAATTCTTGCTCTGTAAATGATTTTCATATCAATGTAAAACGTTAATATATTATTATTTTGTAAACCATTGGATAGGGGTCATCAACCTGTCATCCTAGCCATTTCATCCAAACAATGAACACTGAAATATTTATCATGATCAGCTGACTATTACCTGAGCTGGAATACCAACTACCGGCGTGGGACGCTCTTCTCACAGCCATAATGAGGATAATATACTACTATATTTATAAGGATCAAAAATAATGTTTAAAATATCACCTTCCGTCAAAAAACACTAAAGTAACAATCAAACAAAGTAAAGGATGGCTAAAAATGGCCAATAATGCCAGGAGTCCAGGACTGTAAAAGTTCACTGCCACGACACTAGCCTTATGTTAGCAGCACTTGTCAAAGAGAAACCGACTGAGCAACCGTACTTAATTAGTTCCACTTTTGACCGTAAAGGCGGGAAGCGCTTCTTCAATATTTCGTTTTCCATAATATATTTCAAAATATCAATCATTGTAAAATGTAAACACAAAAATGCAACGCTGTATTATTTTTACAGTCTAGTTCAGACTGAAATTTATTGCAGCTAGGGACATGCTACACAGGTGTTTGAGCATACAAAGTACCAAGAATTGAAACATCATTATAAACTTTCACACAAGACATTATTATAATGTATTTTACAGTCTATTAATTTTCAAGTCCTCATCATTCCATTGTAAGATCCTTTGCATAGCTCAAAAACAGTCATGGAAAGGAAAATGCCTCTTCCATGGAATGGGATTCACTTACAAACCCTGCATGTCAAAGAAATTTCAATAGCATTAATTATAATGGCAATTTTTACATTGTAACATTTTGTCTCATTTCAGCTCAGATAATTGGATCCCACGCCTGAACTCGGTTCTCGATTTATAAAGATTTAGTGCAACTGCGAGTGAAGAGAAACAGTTACGCTTCATGGAGGAGTGAATAGAAATAAGTATTACATTTTTAGAATTATATCTACATAGTAACGTTTTATGCAAATTGTGGTTGAACACATCGTTAGTCACTTTTTAATTTCTGGGCATAAAATATGTTAATAGGCCTAGCAAACACAATGATGAATTTGTTATTGCATAATATATCTGTCATCAGCGACCACATACTAATTAAAATCTGTGCCTAATTAACTTCATTCACTTTTATTGCCAAATTCTTCATCTTCCTGCTGTTAACTCAAAAGTAGATTCAGTCCATCTGTCAACAACTCAAGAAAAGCAATTAAAATAGGATAGTACTAATAATCAAGTTGCACCGGCGAAACCCATTCCCGAAATCATACTATCAAGCCCACAAGCCTCAAGAGTCTTTCCTAGTAATGTAGGCATAAATTAGCATAAATATTATCTTCGATCACTGGTGACTTCGTTAACTCCAGATTTGCGGAAATATTGGCGAGAGGCAGCGAATCTCGCACATCCACCTTTGAAGTTGCTTCGAGTACGGAATTTTCAAGTCCTGCACCTCAAACAATCAAACGAACTTGATGCAACACTACCACAATATTCAGCAAGAATTCTGTCCAATATATAAATCGCATATTTATTCACTTAGGACAATAAAACAATCTGACCCATTTACTTCCTTATTTGCCAAAGGTGACCATAGTCTTTATCATGGCTACATACGATGAAGATGCTTTCCACCAGAGGTTATTTTGTATGTATTTGGATAAGTCTACTTGTTAGAATCAATTCGCTATCTTCCTTTCGACAAACCGAACCGGGAGAAATAATTCCACGGATGTTCGGATATTTCGATAACCAACAACCACGTAGAGCTGATTAAATATAAAGTGAAGTATCGGACATTGCGACTCGTACTGTCACTATTCTGTGGCCGGGGAAGTTGTGTCTTCCTTGGTAGCGTCCACTGCACTCTTGTGGTCGGTACTTGCGGAGTTTGGGCCCGTTGCTGGGTTTGCAGAGCCAGAACTCTCAACCATTTTTGCATCACTGCCTTGGTGAGCATTTGTTTCTTGTTTTCCTTCAGAGGATGATTCCATTTTCATGTTGCCTCCTGAAAAATAATTAATATTTAGTTAACTAAGTATAAATATGTTGGTAATATGACCTTGAATGCTATGTTATGCATCTCTGCGATATCAAACCATAGTGACAGCATTTTCAATGAAAACATCTGGTCTTCATCACAACAAAGAATTTACAAAGTGAAGATACCAAGATTTTCCATGTACCTACACAGTACACACCCAACAAATCATAAAACCGTATTTGAACAAAACGGATTGGCTGCTGGTCAGATTCCTTGACAATCAATCCTTGTTATTATCCATGAAATCAGATCTCACCTACTAGAGGTAGATGACGAGTTAGCATAGACTTCATTGGATGATGCATTCACAATTTTTCAGGGTTGGGTCATTACGCGTAGAATATTAATTTTCTACATACACGTAGAGTAACACGTAGAATATGTAGAATATGTAGAATATTATTGTAGAATATTTTTTTTAAGTGCCAGTGGATTGACAGTGGTAAAATTTGGAAAAGTTAGCATAGACCAAAATATATTATTTTACCTTATTAGTTGCCCTATTTTTTACTTATCTTTAGAGCGGTCGAGTTCAAATTTTTTGCTATTTATTCTACCTACTCATATTCTATCTTGTATGAGACGGTCACAACCTTAATTTTGGCAAATTAGATAGCTATCCTACCTCTTAATTTTAATAAGCCCATTCATAGCACACTTCCCCTACATATCTACAATAGGGAACACTCGATGATTTGAATATATTGCAGGAAAAGCCATTGACAAGATTGTAAAAAATTGTAATTAAAACAACATTTCAAAATAATTTCTAATGGGGTTGTTCACGCAAAACTATTGTAACCATGTAGAATGGAACGTAATTTCTACTTAAAAGTTGTGTGCATATTCATCATGTTTGGAATTTGGATAATTGAATCTAGATTACAGCATAGGTACAGCATTACAGCTAGCAACTACCAAAGTCCGAATGATATGATTGAGTATCACTTTGCGTTTTTATGTTAATATTAAATTTAGAAGAAAGAAATTGTAGTTGGTCCTCTCGTATCAACAATTTGGTAGAGTTGTTATGTACTAGGTACTCATAGTACTAAAGTAAAATACTGTTATATTGAAAACAAATCAATAGAATGATCATTATAATCCATTTATCAATGTTATTCTTAAAAATAATATTCTACGTGTAGAATATGTCATCTACATCAATATTCTACATTACATATTCTACGGTAGAATATACGCGTAGAATACCCATTTTCTACGCGGAATATTCTACTGACCCAACCCTGCAATTTTTTCAGTCAATCAATTTCTTTCAAATACCGTTGTATCATTTGTTGAGTGTACACCCACTTCCAATAGTTCCTATACCGGTTTTCCATAAACCAACATGGGGTTTGACCGGCTTCTTTTGACGCTGATTCTACCTACTACTAGAGAGCCTAGATTGTTTTAGTGTTGGTATGCAAATTAAATTTAACAGCAGGTAATTTGAATAGGATGAAAGCAGAACAACAGAACTTCAATTAAATAAACTGTAAAATGCATGGTTGCTGATAAGAAAAGAGGAATGGAAGAAATTCACAGCAGACCATCCAACCTAGGACGATAGCTTGGGGAGGATTGGCAACCTAATGACGTCACCCACGCTAGCTGATGCAGTACGCATTTGGACATGTATGATACAGACGAGGGAAATGTTGCCTTTTCGTGCTGCATCGTCAATAAATATTGGAGAGATATGTGTGTAGCATCATTGTCTTCATTACAATGCAGAGCATTGTAAGATTGTATTTTAAAATCCATTATGTTGTGTAGTATACTTGTTTTGACAGGTTTAATATCTTGAGGAACTAGATCAAAATGTTAAAACCTGCGCCGATGGTAAAATATCACTTCAGCACTTTATTCACTACGTCTCACATAGACAACGTGTTGATGTCTGAGATACATCATTGTCTTCCTTAAAGATTAACGAATTGTGTGATATATAATGTGTGACATTTTATTGAATGATACGAGGTATTTTCAACTGTTATAAAAGCGCGGCATTTCCTTTATCACACACATGGTTTTCAAGGTCACACGGGATGCCAATCCCCCCCAGTAATCGTCCTAGATCCAACGGAGAGATGGAACCAGTGTTTATTTTACCATTCTTTTATGTTGATATATCTACGTACGTATTGACATATTTCACTATCAATCAGTTTAAATATTTCATTGGTAGAGCTCCGTATATTTCGCACATCGCGATAACGCGATATCTTTATATCTTGTATTTTCTTGGAATATGAGCACGAATTACGTCATTCTAAACCCAATTCTGCAAGATTTGAATCGCGAAATAAAACGAAATATGCCATTATTGCGAAATAACACCGAAATCGACTATATTTTTGTAATACATCGCGAAATCCCATAAATGTTGTTCAGTTTTCAGAAATGTTTACAAAAAATGTTGAAACTCAACCTAAAACTTCCTATTTAACGCATAATTCATGGAAATATCCACATTCCGCGGAGAAAGCAAGCGCGCTTGTTGGTGACATTTCAAGGTTAAACCCTGCTCATACATTTGGTAACTGCGCAGGCGCTAGGAATCAGCTGTTCCCATCGCGCGAGCGAGGCAGCGATACGGCGGCGGGCGGCCATTTTAGTTGTACTGCCACTGTATTATTAAATTATTATTATCATTATCGTGCACAAAACAATTTTACTTGTGTTTTTTACTTTGTACACAATGCCGAAACCAACAGTTACAGCCGCGTCTAGGGCTTCAGAGTTCAGGAGTGACGGGTTTTACGTGAGTGACGGAAAACTTTTGATGTGCCGGTTTTGCAACTGCAGACTAGAACTCGAGTGCAAGGACACACTGATGAAACACGTCGCATGTAAACGCCATTCAGAGTTCCTACTTAAATAAATACACTTTTATTTACTCTAAACTCTTGTTTGTGTTCTTATTTGTTACTTAGATTGCCTGTAATGTTTAGTGGTTAATGTTTAGCATTGAATCTAGGGATTGGTTACTATATAATTTTTGACAGAAATATTACTTTATTGATTTGCCACTTAATTCTATAAAACCGCTAAAAAACGAAATTTGGGTTTTTAAAAACGAAATTGGTAAAATAATAAACCCATTTTAACGGGGCTCTATTCATTGGTAAATAACGAAGCAGTTCAGTTACTTCCCAAATATTTCAAATGGAATACAAAAGGCAGGCAAATTCAACCATCAATATCTCAAAAGTCAAAACCACTTTCCGTCGGTGTATAGCCCAACAATTGTAAAACAGATATCAAAATATAAGCAGAACTTCCTTTAACATTTGCAAAGATAAGTAGGTAGGTAACTGCCCGACTCACCATGGCTTGTGTAATAGTTAGACATCTTGTTGATGTTGGCAGGCGGCCTGGAAGTGGGAGTGTGCTGACGGTGCCTGGCCGTCATCATGTTGGCCGCGGGTTGCTGCTGTTGGTAGGCCACGTTGGGCCTCTGGATGGGCGGCGGGTATCGGGGCGGGGGCTGCGACATCCCTTGCGGCACTGCGCGGTTGCCTATGTTCATCTGACTGCGCACGCCCTGCTGGTACGCCATCTGGGCTGATTGCGCAGAAACCGATTGATAGGGGTTGTATTTCTGTTGGTGTTGCTGCGTTGGGCTCTGCTGTTGTTGTTGCTGCTGCTGCTGTTGTTGCTGCTGTTGCTGTTGAACCGGTTGCTGTTGCTTGCCCATATTGTTGCGCGACTTTGGAGACGGAATTTGTGGAGCTGAAATAAAAATGGGAAAGTGATAAAAAAATTTAAAAGAAATTACAGGAGTGATAATCGAGCAAACATAACATTCAAACATTCAAATTAATAGTTAGTAATACTAAGCTACATGCCCCCATTGTTTCATAAAATTCATGATCAGTTGTTCATATAAAGCTCAATGGTACAATAAGCTAGTGAAACAGAACATGTTAGTACTCTAAAGGGTAACTCACGGTAGCCACCCGCAGAGAAGACCGACTGGAGCATAGCTTCGTTGCCTGACGGGGACTTGAGCTGCGACCGACCGTTAGACGCATGGTCGGCCATCACAGCGGTTTTAAGGTAAGTCGGCGGTGCTGGAAGCCCACTCGTGCGGTACGGTGCTGCCATCTGCAAGGGATTCGACAGGAACTGCCAAACAGTAAGAGTTGTCAGGTAAGTCATAATAACTTTGTATTGATGTGGAAAGATTAATGCGGAGTCAGTTATCGGGGGCTGTGCATAAAGGACGCCACATAAAAAATGAGTTATTTCGCCCCACTAGCTCTAGATACCCCCCCCCCCCCCCCCCCCCCAACGTGAAATGTGAGACCCTAATTCACACCCTATTTTTAATTCATTCTTTAATTTGAAGATGTAGCTAATAGCTATCTTACTATCCCTTTCTATACCTTTTTATATCCCTTTCTTACTATTTATCTAGAACACACAAATTGCTACTTAACACAAGCTATCTAATCAGGAAAGTAGTGATATTGCTCTCTATTCTATCCCTAATAAATATTTATGATGATCCCAGTGTCATTGATAACTTGAATTCTCCCACAAGTAGCACTGTAGGTTCCATCAGGGCTTCACTCCTATGGAATTATTTTACAAAAGTTGATCGCCATCACGCTAAATGTAAGGTTTCTGCAATTACTTTGACTAAACTTGAACTCAAGATGTGAATCCTTTTTTTCTCAAACTCGAACTCAAAATCCCAAACTCGAGCACCCCTACAATTAAGTGAATGCAAATTGCAAATGATTCTCTCATTGAAGAAAGTGTTCACATCCGAGTAAAATCGGTCTGCTGAACAGTCCGTGTTGCACCCACCTGTGAGCCAAAGCTCTGCATGGTGCCGTTGCCAGAAGCGCTGCCATAGCCTTGCAGGCCATACGGAGATGCGCCCGTCTGGTGTAGCTGCTGCGCGTTGGGCACCTGGGGCTGGATGCTGGAGCTGGCCGCCTGGTAGAAGCCGCCCGCTCCGCCCGAGCCCGAGTAGTACGAAGAAGAGGGCTGGATCGACGGCACGACATTGCTCTGGACGGGTCCCGATCGCTGCACCAGCTGGGAGTTCGACATGTAGTTGGAGTTCATGACCTGGCTTGGGTCATACTGGATGTACATCTGGAACAATGTTATTTTATTTATAAACATCCTACTTAGTGCAAGTGTTCGATTGATAAGGGTGTTATTCCAATCAAGCTTTTCTTCGGTGCAAGCTAAGTTTGTAATATATTTTGCATTTTGTCACAATACGACAATTGTAGGGTTGGGACCTGACATCGATTTTTCGATTTAACATCGATGTCGAATGATATTTTGAGTTTCGATTCGACATCGATTTGAATTGTTTAATCAAATAATCGTTTGACATCGTTTTAAAAAAAATCCGAGAATTAGCGCGCAGTATTGTAGAGCTGGCAACAATGCCGAGTGCGCCTCAAGATCAGCTGAATGGCCTGCTTCCGCCCTTCCTGCATACCGCGTGTGCAGTTGAGGGTGTGTTGGTCAGTTGTCTCTTGCCATTCAGCGTGTGTTGTTTTTATTTTTTAGTGAAAGAATGTTGCTACGCAAAAAAATAATAATCCCACCGAAAAAGTGTGCAAAGTGTTTGGATTTAAGGTGAACATTACGGGCAACATTGCTAAAGGTTGTTGAATGCAGACAATGTTATGCTTCCCGGGATATATTTCGGCAACAAGTCTAATAAAACTACGAATTTGTAACTGGATTTGCGATTAATATTTTCCTTAATTGATCCCTTTTACATAAATAAATGCTTGTAGGTTATTTTAAATGAAGAAAGTAATTTATTTCAATCATTTCCTCGTCATATTTTGTTGCCGCGAGGGGGGTGTGAGAGGGAAATCTCTCGCGCTAGGAACATGGCCTTGGGCAGGCGCAACTGCAGTGTTGCCAAATTTCGCCGCAATTTTTTCGATGTGGACTATTTTTATGATGTCGAAATTATTTCGATGTCGAAATCATTTCGATTTGATGTCCAAATTTTCACTTTGACATCGATTTAGCAATTCAAATCGAATCCCAACCCTAGACAATTGTATATAAAATCAACAGTGATTGATTACATCACTTGAATATTTTGAAGAATATTGACAATAAGAACAATTACCAAAATTTGTAAGATGTCCAAGGGCATCGTGATAAAAAGGATAGTGGAGGGTCTTGAAAACCTGTGATCATTAGTTGCTCATTACTCTCTTATTATGCATCAACAAACCGATGGTGAGATATACCTGCGAGGGTTGCTGAGCTGCTGGCATCGAGCTTGTTTGATACGGGACGCCACCCTTGGTTCCAATGGCTCCAATCTGTTGCGACGATGGCTTGACGCTTGCCGACATGAGCGAGTTGGACGACGACGAGATCAACACGGTGCTCGGGTTGTTGCTCAGAGGCTGGGATTGGCCAAATGGTCCCTGAGCCTAAGACAAGCACTCAAAAGATTAGAATGAGTAGCGTTTGCTTGACCCAACACATTCGAGAAGATAGTTTCTGTACATTACATCTAACCACACAAATGGTAACTTGGCAGGGCAGTGAACAATACCGAGATATATTCATCAGGACTAATTCTTAACATAAAATAGTTTGCCTACAAAATACAACTATGATTGTCATATACAAATAAATTACAACCAATAGTACCATACCATACCTGTTTGAACTTGAAAAAGATTAAATGAGAAATATTACTTAAAAATGAATGCAATGCTAATCAGTATATGAAAAGGTACATTACTACATAATTAATTACTCAACTTCGTTATTAATTGTTCTACAATGTATAAGTATTGTATTATGGAGTGGAAAAACTAAAAAGATGGAGAAATGCACACCCACCTGTAGCCGGTACTGCGAGAGAGAGGATTGGTACAGATCCGGTGGATTGCTTGGGGGAGGATGCGGCGTTGGGAGGTACATCGACTGCTGGTTGTACGCCGACGTCTGTCCAAGACCCTGGGAGATTCCATACTGGGCAAACTGCGAGAACTGCGACCGGGGCTGACCGCCCAGAACCTGCATCACATAAAGCAATGGATCGGTCAATGTCGTGCATGGGACTGTTTCAAGTATCAAGTTTATGGTGTGTGTATAAAGTAGTAACAAAGAGCCTGTACAACAAATACAAGGAAAACTGATTTACCTGACTGCCATCAAGCTGGAAGGCCCCGTAGAGGCCTCCCTGCGTGGCCATCTGCTGAGAGGAGTTGTACAATACTGTTGGCGGAGACGGAATGGCTGATATGCCACCAAACTGTCCCGCGCCTCCTCCAAGGGTGGCCTGCAAGAGAGACCACACAGGACGTCAGTTCACCGCTTCCATGCCACTCATACCCGCAGACAAACGTCAAACCCGCAACTTAAATGTATTCTGAGAAACCAAACTGTTACCTTTGTCAGCTTTAAAAATAAAATAATCATTCGACATATCAAGTAGTGTGTGAATCTTGAATTACAATTAAATGTAATTGATCAATGATCAGTGATCATGATTGATCTATTATTACACTGCATGCAATCAATGGTGACCAAAATCTTTCTAAGAATAGGATCAATAACAAAGCAGACAAGGAAATTGCAAATTATGGTTGACTGTAGTGTAGGGACCTTCCTAGGGTATTGCTTTTTTACGTTTAGGTATTATCATGATAAATATTTTCTAAGCCCTGCATCTCATGAGTAACAAGTGAAATATATTACAATGGTAGGATGTGACTGTCACTACCTGATAGTTGATGTGCCCTGGCACGGGATTGGTCGAGTTGAACGGTGGCGGAGAGAGGGCGCCGGGATGCACGCCGCCCGACATCGCCGCCTGTTGCTGTGGCTTCACCTGCGGGCCAAGCTGCACATGAGACACGAAACGTCAGTACTTCGCCACCAGGACACAAGGTACTTCGGAGCACATCACACCATTGCCATTCACTCATCACTAGCATGTAAGTCTGTTTCTTATTTATTTATTCTTATGTTGGTAAAGTAATGATATCTAAATGAATGTTACTACCTACTGCAATTGGAAATACTCAAATGATATTTATTCTGATAAAAAGCCGTAGCTCCTTTGTAAAAGTATCATAAAACATTTAGGTATACAATCTTGGGGTTGAAAAATCAACTTGAAAATCGACTACCATAAAATCAACAACAACAACTAATAATAACATAATGTGAAATAAAGGGATCAATTCTTTTCTACATGATGAAAATCATATAAGAATAGCAAAATGATTCAAATTAAGTTAACAAGTCAGACCCCTCCTTATAAATTCGAGATGTGCATTCCGATCAAGAATTTGAAAATGAAACTAGCAAGCAATACTAGGTATTATTATGGTAAATGATTAACTGAACATGCCTTGCTGCTTCCTAGTTATCAGCTTATCATTAACTAAACTGGAGTCTTTTTGTTACTATGAAAAACAATGATAGCCAAATCCACGATGTCGATAATAGAGTGATCTTGACTGATCAGTTACATGCATTATAATAGGTACAGATTCATTTAAAATTTAAATACAAGTGCATTTCAGCGAAGATGTTTTATTACTCATAAAATTTGTGAACACACATGCCAAAACTGAGACTGCTTTTATTTCAAGGGGGGGGGGGGGGGGAAGGAGGTCATGCACTGAGTTTAACTAATGTTTACCTTACACACATTGCTTGACGTTCCCGACGGGTCGTTCTTGCCCATGTTGGGGCCAGCGGACACGTAGCCACCTGCATTCACCGCCATCTGCGGACTCGGACTGAAACACACCAAGTAACTAATAGCTAATAATAACGCGATCGAAATAATACGGCATCAATGTGAAACGTGGTCAATGGGATATAGCACTTGGTGCTGATTTGGATAGTGCACACCATGAATGAATACAGTTGCAAGGGAAGAAACAATTTTTTTTTTTTTAAATCATGCATTGAATTAGAATGGGAAGAATTTAAGTTTTAATCTGCAAGTTTTATACAAAGTCAACCCAAAGGTGACTATAGTAGTGATGTGTTAAATCCAAGCAAATACCTACCATTTTGGTCTAAAATATCGGGGTCATTGTTTTCAACAGTTTAACATTCCTTAAACCCCAACTTTCATCTGCAAATTTTATACAAAGTCAACCTAAAAGTGAATATCGTCAGTAATGCGTTCAACATTGGCTTTCCAATTTGGTCTGGAATAGACTGTTTATTGCTTTCAATACTAGTTTAACATTCTTTAACCACTACCCCTACCACAACTTTCAAAATTTCCCAAAAACTCTTTGACATACCAATGTAGACATCTTTGCTATTGAACTAGTAAACTGGTAATTAGTTCTTCAAAAGTGATCAGAAAACAAACCTGTTTTTAGTCTTATCATGCTGAGTAATTTGCAAAATGGTTTACGTTGTTTTGGCACGTCACCTATACCAAAAGCAAGTAAACAAAATAGATATTAACCAATGTCATTAAGATGTGTTATTAATTATGGAATGTAGTAAGAATCGTGCCCGAAGGTACAAGATTGTGAATTACCTGTGAGGGTGGTGGCTGTACACGACCTCCCCGGGATTGTGCCCGCCGGAGTCGTCTTGCACCTGGCAGTCGCCGGGTTTGCCGAACGGCTGCTCCAGCCCCATGTCGACGCCGCTGCCGAACGAGGGCGTGTATGACGCAGTCGACGAGACCACCGAGCCGTCCTCGGTGTGCTCGGGCACAGCCGGCATCTCCCACACCTGAATGCAAAGGGGTCAGTCTTCGCATTGCAAGATAAATAGTTAACATTGGGAGGACAGATAAGCATTTGGCTCAGGAGGAAGGATATTGAAAAATACAACAACTTCTAGAATTTGTCATATAGGTATAGGAAGAGTGTCACTCTGGAAACACAACATTTGTTGACGGAAAATAAAATCCTGAAATATATTCTGCAAATTACGTATGTTCAAGAAGGTATGTAGGTACACCCAACAAATCATAAACCGGTATTTGAACGAAACGGATCAGATTTATCAAATTCAGCTCTGATTTCCTGAGCTGGTCAAATTCCTTGATAATCAATCATTGTAATTGTCAATTAAATCAGAGCTCCCATACTAGAGGTAGATGGAGAGTTAGCACAGACTTCCTCGGATGATGTCATCACATTTCTTTTAGACAATCTATTTATTTCAAATACCGTTTTATCATTTGTTGAGTGTACCTAGATAAATCTCTAAGGTAGCATTCCCACTCAAAGACAAAGTGCACACCTTCTTGACTGATGCAATCTTGAAGTTGAGGTCTGCGGTGGAGGGAGAGATGAGGTTCTGTCCGGGCGCCATGTTGTGCATGGATCGAGCCAGGCCCAGGCTCTTCTTGTCTTCCGTCAACTGGGAAAGCTCCGACTCGAATGTGAAGTCCAGCTTCATATCGGCACCGTCCTCCTTCGCGAACATCATCCCCTCGGACTTCTCGGCCTGCAACAGATGGGAGCCACGGTTAAGTAAGTGGGTAAAACAAGCCAACTAGAAGAATAAACAACTAGGTAGGTACCTGGTTAAAATCATCACAGCCCACTTAAAACTCCATGTGTTGTAACTAATTATGAACATTCCGTAAAAATTAATATATCTTTTGCAATGAATACCGTATTAACTCGTGTATAAGACGCACTCGTGTATAAGACGCACCCTTGTTTTGAGAAGTATATTTTAAGAAAACACTTAGCATGCGTGTATAAGACGCAGTAAATGATGAAAAAACAGTGTGTGTTTGTAAACATGATACATATCCATCTAAATGTTGGTTTTCCAGCTAACTGAGCTATTTGAATGAAAATCACTGCCAACTTGTTGTAAACAAACAGCAATTTCCTGCTTCTGAGAAAAGGGGGGGGGGGGAGACTCTTCTTCCCAGCAGCTGTTGTTTGCTCTAACAAGCACGCACCTGCCTTTCCTCTGCATTCCAAAACAAACCCAACCCCCCTCCTCCCCTTCCATTTTGATCGCCATTCAACAACGTGTTTTGTCTATTTTATGCCTGTCAGAGCAATGTTTTTCAGATGGCAACATATATTTTGTCTCCTGATCTAAATGTAAGGGAAAACATTTTATTGCACAAATGTAATATGTTAATAATGTTGTGTCTACACAGTGTGAGTAGGCCAGACAGAGTGAGAGGGAAAGGCAGAGATAGACAACATGTGGCAGTCTACCACAGCTCTGTTTACAAACATCCACCTTGGATTTACTGGGAAAAAAGCTTGGTATGCGTGTATAAGACGCAGGGCTGTTTTCAGAATCAAAATATTGACATATAATTGCGTCTTATACACGAGTTAATACGGTAATAATGACTGCCACTCGCCCGACATCAGAAAAGTTAGCTAATAAAAAATAGAACGGAACTGAATTACATTAAACATTTGGCTTAGTCCTTTTATAACATTAGTTTGTAGGGATGTGCGAATCCAGGTTTTTTCATTCGAATCCGAATCTCGAATCGAATCTTGAAAGGTTCGCGAATCCGAACCCAAATCCGAATCTTATTTTATTTAATCAATTTCTCTGAAAGGAAAAATCGAAATATGAAAGTATGGTTAGGTAGGTCATTCAGGTGAAATGGTTGACTCCCATACATCAAAATGCTGTCAATTTCTATTATACCAGTCACATAAAATGTGGAGATTGTACCTATTTATGGTGGAAGATTAGTTTCAATCAATTTAAAAACAAAACTGAGATGATTAGGTATTTATCATGTTACTGACAAATATTTACGAATTGATGATCACGAAAATGGCGGCAATTGATGGGTTGGGCTGGTTATTTTCAGCTTCAATGGTTGGTAGCACTGTATTACCTCTTAGTGTATTCCGCTATGGAATGTTGGTAGCATTGAAGAACTTTGAAATTCAAATTTCGCGGGAAAATCAAGGATTGACATCTAGGTTTGATAGGATTTGAATGGGTTTGATATTTCAGAATCTGGATTCGTCTGACGAATCGAATCCGAATCCAAATTTGGATTCGGATTCGATTCGAAATATTATGGATTCGCACACCCCTATTAGTTTGTCTAGTACGTATACTAAATACTCAATAAGAGTAATTATATTATGGTTGCAGCACTTCTCAATGATATTGTAATGTATGAAATGATCTGATGATTGATTAAAAGGCCATACCAATCTCTTAAATAGGCTGAATAAAGATGACCTACCTGCTTGTATCCCATCTCATCGATCGGCTTCTTGACGTGGCCGTACTTGGGCTCTCCGGGCGCCTTCTTGTAGTTGGTGTTCTCGAAGATGATGGTCTCGACGGGGGCGCTGGATGCGTCCAGGGCGGACTTGTCTGCCGCCAGCTTGGCTTTGTCGCCGTTGGGCGTGCTCCTCTGGCTGCTGGCACCCGACTGCGCCGGCTCGATCTTCTCCATCATGCTGCGGACACGCGCAACCACAACATTTTAACACTTTCATTTACTCGTTTTCTTCCTCAACTCGTTTCAAAATCATTTAACCGAGGCTTTATTGAACCTATTTCATCTGCACCGAGTTTAAAAACAAACTATCATAAACAGCCATATTACTTGTCTTCTTAGAGTAGTGAGATTTGTGCGATTAGCTTGAAATTAGTCACCAAGCTTATTG